>CM060911.1:229530508-230203008 GCA_030737875.1 Allium sativum
TCCAAAAGTCATCGTAACCGATAATGGGACCCAATTCGACATCACCGAGTTTCGAGATTTCTGTCGGAAGTATCACATCGAGAAAAGATACACCTTTGTGGCACATCCGCAATCGAACGGACAAGTTGAAGCAGCAAACAAGGTGATCAAATCCATTCTATAGAAAAGACTGAAGAGGGCCAAAGCCATGTGGGTTGATGAATTACTCCTGGCACTATGGGCCTATAGGACAACATATAAGTCGGAAACGGGTCATACCCCATTTTCCCTTGCTTTTGGAGCTGAAGCGGCCATTCCGGTTGAGTTGGAAGTACCATCTCATCGAACCATTTATTACGATCCGATAACCAACAATGAGATGTTCTTTGAATCCCTGGACATAGTTGAAGAAAAAAGGGACGAAGCCGACCTGCGTGCCCTGAGGCATGAAAAACAAATAGGTCGGTATTACAACAAAAGAGTCCGAGCTCGAACATTTGAACCCGGAGACTTGGTTCTGAAGCATGTCTTTCCGCCCCCAGTACATATGGGCCTGAAATGGGAAGGACCGTCCCCACAGTGTGGAATGCCCAGCATTTGTGGCCTTATCTGACGTGAAATTGTCAGTTTTATTCTTTTGTTTTTTAGGACCGTGTAAAAAGGCTCGACTTGCCTAGAACAGTCTGGTTACTTGAACAAAAGATTATAAAGTGGACGTAGGTCATGATTCGACCGAACCACTATAAAAACATAGTGTGTCATTTACCTTTAATGCACCGTCTTTTTTATTTATTTTTTATCCGTTCTTTTATTTTGATTAATATATCATTACCACTTTGAAGTTTGTTTTAAATTATGTAGTAATCTCAAAACAGCTGATCCAAAATGCCATCCATTAGATCGGAAAGCTAACACTAACTGAAAGCTCTAAATGATGCAGCGAGGTAAATCGCACTACTGTTTGCACTCTAATTCCCGAGATCAGGGAGAGAGTTTGAATGACGCGAAGTTAACGTCCCCAAGGAGTGAAGGTGCACCATGATAAAACCGCCTTGATAACAATCTAACCCGCTGAAGGATCGGAAGAGTATAAAGGCGCTGGAGACATAGCGCCCCCAGCACTTCTGCCCCGCTAAGGGATCGGTGAGCAGACCAAGAATCGAGCTTGAACTCTAACCCGCTGAAGGATCGGGAGAGTATAAAGGTGCTAGAGGCTTAGCGCCACGAGAACCATTACCCCGCTGAAAGATCGGGATAGTACAAACATAATCCTAACCGATCGCCAATAAGCCCTGGCCAGGCACTATGATGACGATTGATTGGGGGCATATACGTGCACCACTACACATTTACTTAGCACACATATTTCTCGATGACTGTTTCGGTTATGATTAATGATTGTTACTCATGACTTTAGTATTTAACTATGAATGTTTCGGTTATGACTATTTAAACTCTGCTAACATGATGAATTTGCAGGAATGCAATGGCGCAAAAGAAATAAATTTTCATTTACTAAAAGTATATTTACAAGAACGAGAAGCTGAACAAAAGTGAGGGCCACTCTCACAGCTACATTTTATGGCCAAAGGAAATCCTAAGGCTAAAATACGAGCTAATAAGTGCGTCCTATTTACGCTTGGGAGACGATTTTGATTTCTTTTCCCCCTTCTATTTCTCCAACCCCTCGTTGTCAGCATCAGAGCGGTTACTTTTCTTCCTCTTCCTCTTATCAACGAGAGGCTCCGGGGGAGGACTAGAAGGTTGGGAGGCAAGTTGTGAAGTTATTGATTTGGAAGAGAATCTTATAACCAACCCAGTCTTGGGATCGATTTTAGAAATAGGGGGCACGAATACAGGGTCCTGTTCCCCTTCTTAAGAACCAACTGCTTTTCTTTCCTAGCCTGCATGTCAGCCAAGGTTTCACTATCATCATCCTTGGCCTCGTCTATGATTACAACTTCCTCTTCCTCATCTCCGTGACCGCCATTTGTGTCATGCAAAGCAGCAATAATCTCAGCGTCTGCAGGAGCGCCGGTGCCGGATTCCATGGGTGCTACCGTGACTCTCTCACTTGTTGTACCCTCGGTTTGCTTTAGAATCTCAGAAACTTCAATACCAGAACCCGGGGGGACATCAACTTTCTCTGCCACTGCCTTCTCCTCTGCACCTTTTTCATCCAATTTGGTACCTACACCATGAGAAGCAAAGGTTAGTGAATCAGGAGGAGATGTGGCCATGTCAGTTGTCTGTCCCGTGAGGCGACGACAAGTTACGATTGCTTTGATGAACTGTAGAGAGAATATGGAGATACCTTCAGCCGACTCATCTCCCAGATTTGTAGTGATGGTCCCGACAATTGGAGGGGTTGGAGCCAAGGGGATCAATGGATCATCAGGGTTATATTCCTCAACTTCAGAGGTTTTGGGCTCCACCACTGAGCTCGAGCTTTCGCTAACTTTATCCTTTCCCTTGAGCCTACTCTTCTCCCTCTCTGTCTCTTCATGGATTAGGCGTTTACCTTTCTCCAAAGCCTCAGGTTCTTCACCTCTAAGAAAGGTCTGCATCAGCTGGTTTTCGTCAATATCGTCGACCACCAGTCGCCGCTTCTCGCCTTCGACAATTGCATCCCATACATTAGCCAAAGTAACATGATAGTCCGAAATCCAAGAGATGTCTCGAGTCTTGATGACTTGACCAAAGAAGTCGAACAACAGTTCCTCAAAACCAGCTATATCTTTCTCTTTTTCAGCAAGCTTATCAGCAGCAGCAGTGGCCGATTCAAGAACATTATTGGTGTTACTTTCAGCGAGAGCTGCACGCTCCTCAGCTTGGGCAAGTTGATCATTTAAAACCTACTATTCCTTTTTGGCGAGAGTGAGGTCATCTTTTAAGCTCACCCTCTCTTTCTCCCACGCATCTTTCTCAGCAACAAAGCGTTCCTGTGTTGTCTTCATTTCGGTATTAATCGCCCTATGATCTTCTACTTCCTTCCTCAGAGCCACCCGTTCCTGGCTGTTTAAGTCAAGCTCACTGCGAAAACGCTCCCTAGCACTCTCCAGCTCGGACCTGTAATTCTCTGCATCTTGCCGAGATAAAGCCAGTTGGGCCTATGCATCCTCTAGTTCTTTTTCCATTTTGCTCCTAGCCCTAGCATCATTATCAATCTTCACTCTGGCTCTGGTTGCTTCCGTCTCCATCTGGCGGATGATAGTAGAAAGTGTAGCAGCATGTTTCTTCATTACCCCGTATTGTTTAGCCACATGGCATACGTACCCTATCACCTATATGTCCCAATCCTTGGGGACCGGTTCAAGATCCAGGACAAATATCATCCTCTCAAAGAAAATATTAGGGAACTACTTTCGCAAGCGCTCTAGCCTGGCCTGAATTTCAGAACTAGGAGCAATATTCTGCGCAGCGGTGGTATCCAAGTCGTGCTCGCTAGAAGAAACATGAGATGTCTTTCTCTTCTCTATGATCTTATACTCATCTTTGTTTCTGTCCTCTGGCTTGTGGTGTTTTTTAGAAGACTGGACATGAGAAGGCGTACTCTTCGGAGGGGTTAATTCTCTAGGAAGTTGCTTGCCCCCAGCCGGTAACAATGGACGACTGTGAGGCTTTTCAGAACCTTGCCTTGATGGAGACCGAGATCGTGTGGAATAAGGTTGATGAGAATCCCGAGGCCGATGACTGTCCCTTCCCCGACTATCACTACGAGCATAATCGAGATCTGGAAGGAGGCTTGGTGTGCCCTCACGAAGGGAACGATAAGAATAAGACCATTTACGAGGCATCTCACATGCAAAGGAAACAAGTATATATATATATTAGAACCACGAATACCAGTGGTGTAAAAGTGTGGTGAAAAGTGGTGCACGTGAGTTGTGCATCCCGTGTAATCCCCCCTAACGAACCAGGGCCCGGAGTTAGGCTCGTCTGTGTGATTTCTTCTTCTCTAGCTGGAGCATTCGTTTCCTCAGGGATAGGAAAAAATGGTTCCCCTCTGAAGTCTTCCTGAGTATAGATATCGTCTGGTAAAGGAATCTTATTCAATTCCCTGAGTATTTATTCCTCCGTTAACTCATCCTGAGCATCAGACTTAACCGGTGGTGAAGTTTTTAAGGGGGACTGCCCCTCAGAGGTCGGGACCTCCTTTGGCTCGTCAGCTCGTCCCTCATCTCCTTTATGTACGTTTAAATTTTCATCATCCTGATTGATCATCGGTGAAGGACTCTTGCGGAGGTTGGTTGCCTCCACGATTTGGGAAGTTCCTTCTCCCTCGGTCGGGGGCACATACTTGTAGGGTTTGCCACCCGCTCCAAGTCCGAATCTTATATCTAGAAGACGGTGTTTGTGAAGGTTCTCATCGGTAATACATTTCTTGATTTTCAAGAAGCCAGACTTGCTTTTAAGAAGGCGGGATAGTCGATCATTATACACCGAGCCTTCTGTCTTGGGGAAAGCGTGATCTGCACAAAGAAAGGAAACATGTTAGCATTTTGGTTATCTAATTAAGTCACTCATCCAGAAGCTTAAAACTTACTTAATTTAAGCCACTTTCTTGCGCACCCTGCCTGTAGTTTTATATAAAACCAATCAGCTTTGGGATCCCCTATATTGCTGTAACCATCAGACAAGACCTTCCTGTTAGCTATTGATTCGAAGAAAGAGAAGTTTGGAGTCGCCGTAGAACGATGCTTGAAAAGATAATAGAATTTCAAATCTTTAAAAGTAAGCTCAGTCTATAGGATTTCTGCATATGCTATATATAGAGTGCATAAGGCTGCGTAGGTGTTGGGATGAAGCTGCATAGGAGCAATGCGCAATCGTCTTAAGACCTCAATAACGATTGGTGGAAATGGAGGAATTGCTCCTACCCAACACATCAGCCTACTAACGGTCATATATCCTGGCGGGGCCAAGTGGGGTCTCTCATCATTTCCTGGAGCCTTAACGTCATCGCAGGATATCCCGTGTTTCAAGCATATTTTCTTAAGCTTTACATCGTCTAGTTTAGAAGCCAGAGAATCGGTGAACTTCTCAATTTCCTTAACACCGGGGATCTCATCCGGAGCTCGTTCATCTACTTTAGACTCCTCTTCAAGAAGTACTCTCGGATGAATTTGATTATGTGTCTGCCTCATATTCGGATTCAGAATCCTCACCCTCTGGATCAATTGGAGGAACATCAGGATTAGGGTGTTGCGACAGCCCTGGGTTCGCCTCTATCTTAGATCTTCTAGAAGAACATTTATCTGACATTGCTATTTTGGCGAGTAAACATGAGAGGTTAGAAAATAATTACATGTGAACCCCATGTATGTGCAAGTGCTCTTGTGTGCAAGTGTGTATGATACTGGAAAGTAAAGTCACGAAATAAATTTGGATAAGCGCAATGAGTATGCTAGAAAGTCATGTCGTTGATCAGTCCAAGAAGTTCGTCTCGAAGGCTCTAACCTAACTGTCCAAAGTATTGTGACAACGATGCATTGTCAAAGTCAGAATGTGTTCGGAATCGTCAACAAGTTCGGTTCGCATGAGAAATGAGGATCGGATCGCGATGTGTTCAGGTCGTGGAGCTTAAGCCGGATCGTGAAGAATGGGCCGTTCATTAAGCTCGCCAGCAGAGGGATCTTGGGATCGTGACACAGTTAAACCAGGAATATATAAGCGGACTGTGGAGCATCTCCACGATCCACCTCAATACCGCAACCCGATCCGTTGACATCAACTACACCTAGTTTTCCTCCATCCCAGTATTACCGCGATCCGAACCCGAACCTCACTTATGATCCGAGCTGGTCAACTCCTTCTCCTTCTTCTTCTCTCCTCTCCATTCATGAACACGAGCAGCTGAACCCATTTACATCATTGTCGCTCTCAAAGCCTTGAATTCCATGAAACTCCGCTATCCTTGCCTTTCAAACCAGTAAAAACTCAAGGGAAATAAGAATGAAGTTACGTAAAAGCATTATTAGCGTAGTTACCTTTTTTAAATTAGAGATGAATGGGTTTTCTGAAATTCGTGGTTAGGGTTTTTAGGAAGAAGAGGCTGGCAGTGGCAATGAAAGGAAGAAGAAAGGGAAAGGTAGAGGAAGGCCCGGGTTATATAGGCATAACGGCAACCCCTGGTATCCCCTTTTTTGTTCCATTCGGACCGTGGATCCTGATGGGCGACGAGCCAAAGCCCACCACGCCTCGAGAGAAGGGCCCGCTCCTTCAGGTGGTTCACGATTGAAATAGGAAGCCCATCGTAGTCCGCGGAGAAGCCGGGACGATTGCCAAACCGAAGCGAGTACCTCATCCCACAGACCGTAGGATGTTTCAGCGATCCGGACTCAATAGACAATTGCTAAAATTGAAGACCCAGAAAAACTTACAAAGATTCGAAAGTTTACCTAGCGATTTGACAACAATATTTTCAGAAACCCAAGAGATGGAAATTGACCAATGAATAGAGAAATGACGGGAAACAATAACTTGATATTTATAATATTCAAGGGGCGCAATTTCCTGAAATGGTACGACATTTCAAACAAACACAACCTTTGGCTTACATCGCTTCATGATATCTCAGTTATTTCAAAACATATTCCATCCTTGATAAAACATACTTCGAGGGGGCAAAATGTTGGCTAGCTTTTAGACCAAGCCACGAAGACACATACACGAAGGCAGTATGGAGTTTTGCTCACCAAGCCATTGAAGGCCGATCGCGATCGCCCCTTTCTCAACGACTCGCGGTGAAGGTGCCAAGACTCGATCCGTCCGTACTGGCTCTCTTTGATCCGATCCAATCCCAGAAGCCAAAAAACAGAGGGCTGTACTATGTCATTCACGATCCGAGAATGTAGGATCTCACGACACCTGTCCATAACGACCATATTGACTAATTCTCCATCAAGCCACGAACCACTCCGAGATCCTCGGGATTTGTGCCACGTATGACCGCAATCCACCTGCAGATATCACCTATAAATACCCCAAAACTTGGCAGTTTTTAGGAGCTTTTTGGCAATTCTGAGCTCTGATTCCACCATTATCATATCTCCATTATTCCTATTCGGAGCTGTCTTGAATTTACTGAGTGAACCAACATTGTAAAAGTGAGGTTGAGAGATAAATCATTGATTGTACTCAAATCTTAAGTATAATCATAGATATAAAGTGGACGTAGGCTCGTTAACGCTAAACCACTATAAATCTTGTTTCTTTTCTGCTTTTCTTGCATTTTTTTGTTATTAATCTCTGCATAATGGCACAATTTGGGTGTTAGAGACAATTTTGGATCTAACAGTATACAAACAAAATCACGGGCGCTTATTGGTGTTTGGATTCCGACTATAACAAGGTATGGAACTACCTGCCGATAGTGTATCTCTATAGGGGAATACACTAGGTTCAACAAGAACATCTTGCAACCCAGCTCACACATGACGGACCACTCATTTTGCTTGAATGTATCAAATGTACATCAACATCGGTCAGGCTCAAACCACCATTTCCCGAAAAGGGACAACATCGAAATAGATTCAAGAAGCAAAAGGAATTTCTCTAGATAGGTGATTATACACCCTAATGGGAGTGACCCCCATAGCCACACTGCCTACCCGATTTTTTTCATTTCCCGGTTGTGAGGCTTGAGGTTTGAATTCACCTTTAGAACATATGATCGTCATTTACTTTGAATGCCACATTATCAGATCCGTCAAATCACTAATTGACGTCCACAAATGTACTCTGGGTTTAAAAGAAGGGCCATTCTTTACCACCAACTTGGTATATTTGTAAAAATCAACTGGTTTTTAGGAAATATTCTGTCAGACATTTGTCCATACAAGTCATCCAGGAACAGGATGAACCGAAGGCACCCTCCTACTACATCCTAGGAATCAACCTAAAGATCAATAGCGAGTAGTCCTTGCAATCGATAGATTCCAATCACGTCCGAATCATTGTTAATTCTAGGGATCAGCCATAGATATTTAACAATTGTTCTTCCGCTAATGAAGATATATGGTCTTCAATTTCTCCATTTTCAATCAGCATCTTCCTTCATACCATATCTGCTGGTTCAGAATAGTTTTCGAATAAAAACTCAATCTCGATCTTTCCGTACCAACAATGCATTGGGCATGATTTTGATAGTCGGTTATTTAACTATCAAAATAAACAACCAAAATAAAATAGATCCATTGGTCTATTACACTGCATCACTGGCCATTAAAATAATATATCAGTTTTAATACCATAGATAATATATAATTTTTACTATATATATCCTCAGATTATTTTATTATATACTTAAAATCATATCCAATTTCCCATTACCTATCATTCAAGACATTTGCCACAACATTACTTATCATTTACAATTACGAGATCGATTCAACTTATCATCATAAACAATCGTTACAAAATTCACTTTTGTTTTGTTATTTGAACACAATCGTCACTTACCCTTTTTGAATAAACCTATTCAAAATCTCATCTCTTTACTTGAAAATATCGCTATATTTTCACAAATCTCCCTTTTATTTCCTTTATTAGGCAAGTATCATTTCATATACTCAGGCCCCTTTTTTTCTTCCACTACTTTGGAAATATCAATATACGTTTCTTCAAATTATCTTATTTCCTGTATTTTGGAATCTCCTTATCTATCCTCAACCATTTCAACTGATGTTGCATTATATATTCTCCAAATAAATCTCTTCTAACATTTTTACCATTACAATTAATATCATCTTTCGATAATCTTGAAGTCGTTCAAGTTGGGGTATTCTAATTACCTCTCAAACCTTGATCAACATCATTCTTATATTAAGATAAATATGAATTGTAATTCAAAAGCTCGTATTCATTCTAATACAAACAATTATCATTTCACTATATTATTTAATAGATGCGATTTTATAACCCTTCTTACTTTTGAAATCTTCTTTTTAAATATTTTATTATTACTAAATTTATTGATTTAGTAAATGATTAATAAAACATTAACTTTTTAACTTCAACGCTTTAAATTATTTGTTTCATTATCTGGATTTTTATTACAAATCCCATTACTTAATCTTTTACCCACAATTCAATTACAATAATCCTTCTTTATAATCCTATCAATCATTCCTCCGGGAAATATTATTTTAAATCTCATCAGTTTCACTTAATACCATTATTAAGTAACGTTAATTTAAAATTATCGCTTTAACTTCCTATCCCTTTTTACAAACTCATTTATACAACTTTGGTTTATTATAAAACCCTTTTTCATCTCGATTCCCTTTACTTAATTCAAATATTAAGTAACATTTATCGTATTTTCTTCAAATCACTTTTATAATTTCATGTACCAAACTTGGTTTAAATATAAACCTGTTCATAAACTCACTTTGAAATTCAATTATAATTCATTACCAATTTCAATTCCTTACTTAAATGAACTTCATTTAAGAAAAATATTTCTTATATTGTTATAATTAAAAATTATAATTTACTTCACCATTAATTGGAATAAATATTAAATTTCTTTTTTTAAATCTTATCATGTTAAACATATGTTGTTAAATTATCTCATTAGATTGATTGGTACAATCTAATTTAATTTGAAAATCAATTTCGGTTACAAACAGTTGATTTGGTCAATTATAAACATGATTAACTTGTTAATATTCTAATTAGCCTTTTCATATAAATTAATTAATAATATAATTAATTTAACTAGTCCCTTTTACTTTGATTATTATTAATAAATAATAATCGATTTAGTATAATCTCATTTTAACTGTTTATTAAAAACAATTAATCGCAGTTATTAATTGTTACATTAAACATTGCACACTTGCTTAACAATCTCATTAATACAAGAATTAGCTTTATAAATCATTTAGTAATTAAAATAAGGCACGTGCTTTGCACACGGTAGATTTTGGTACAAAAATAGTGAGTGGTGGTTAAAACGATTAATATATATGTGGTTGGTCTATTTTCTCTTTTATGAACTTCATTTAAAATAATATATTTTAAAAATCTATATTCGGTTATAAAATAAATTTCATAACTTCATTTCTATCGATTCACCTGACGGTAAATCAATATTTATAAAACAGTTTGTATTTTGGCCATCTTCTATAAATTTCTCGACAAACATCACTCATTGGTTAATATCATAACAACGTCAAATTTGAATTCAACAATCGGTAACCAAATCAATAATTCAGTCACATGAGTTAAACAATTCATATAATGATCATATGCAGATAAATAATCAATTCAACTGATAGCGGTCAATCAATAATAATAATTCAAGCATCCAGTTTAATTTAAATACATTTATATTATTATAAACGTAACCAACAAGGTAAGTTACCTCATTTGGAAATAATCGTTAAAATATGACGATGTGTTTTCATTTAAATTAAACAAACGTTTAATTTAAATAATTAATATAAAATATTTAACAAACATACACGTAACCATCAAACCAACCAATAATTAACAACTATAGCATACAAATAATAAACCCAACTTATAAAAATTATAAGTGGGGGAACTGAGTGAGTTAAACTCGCCTTGGTTAAACTCTGTTGATTAAAAAGCGTCGCTTCAGTTAAATTAAGACAACGTTTGATTGAACTGACAATACCCTGCTTCCATCTCTGACTAGACTAGTTCCAAAATGTCAAGTTCGTCGATATGGTTACAACACCACTTGGTTCATTCAATTCTGATAAAATATTATCAAGTTATACGATATTATATGTACATGTTTAATTCAACAAATATCTTCCTAAATTGGAATTAATTTAGGCTAATAACTTTACTTACCTCATTTAAATAGGCCGAAAAATCCTTGGGTCAAAATCTAAACAAGCCGCTTGTGTTTCCTTTCCACATTTCGTTTAAAATAAATGGATTTCCACTGGCCCTACCCCTATGTTTCCTTTGCTCAAAATAAATCCTCCACTCTTTCACTGTAAATCTCGCCTGCCTTTCAAATCGTCTCCATTTTTTCGTTTTGCACGATCCCTTAATTGTATCTTCATTCCAATAATACAACATGTCGAATCTCCCCTTTATTTAAACACTCTACCTGCTATTCTTCATTCGTTTCTTGTTCCTAGAATTCGCTCTGTGTTTCTTCAATAGAAAAAGAACGCTACACGTTCCTATTCATTTGCCGCAACTACTACTTCCCTTCCTTTCTCAACGTGTTTCCTCAAACTTCCCCCTCCACGTTTTTTATACTTTCGCTGCTGGTATATTTCTTTTTACTTTTTCATATTTTCTTCCCAAACTTATCAGTACATGCCATATTCCTACTCCCTCTGCACTCATTTCCTTTTGCTTTCAACAGAACCCTACACACCTGGAACCATCTCCATGCATACACCAATATCTTGTGCACCGTCCTCACCTCCCAAGATCGCAAATACACATCCTTACTCCATGTTGATCTGCACAACACTCAGCCTGCATCGCCACTCGACAGTTCCATCACCATGTCACGAACCCCCTCTTTATCATCTTCACCACCACGCCTTCGTCCAACCCCAACCACGTATAGCCTTCACCACCCTCAACAAGCCGCCTTCAGGTGCCAACCCAACCAATGTCCCATGGTGCCAGAAAGTCCCGAAGTTCAAACTTCCGTGCTTCGTTCAAAAAGAGGAAACCACTACACTCTCAAACACTGAAGAAGCAAATTTAGATTGAAAAGAAGGGGTGTTTTTCATTATATAGTTTAAAAGGAGGAGTTTTGGTTTTGAACTATAGTGGGACTTTGGGTTTTGTATGCTCACGTAAATGAGGCTAGCGCGCTTGTATTTATAGGTGAAATTACCTTGGTCATCATGGTTCTAGTTGTTTGGAAAACGCGTAAGAATTTGTTTAGGCATTAAGCTAGGTATTTCCATTTGTTTTGGTTAGCTGCTATATGTTTTCTTTTCCATTAGCAACATGATTGATTTAAATGGCCTGCATTTTCCTTTCAATAGCCATTTTGATTTATATTTTTTCATTGGCAGCTGATGGAATTGCGTAGGTCAATGTATGGTAGCTGGGTGCTTGGTTCAGAAGGAATAGGTAGCATGTTTAGGTGTAATTAGGTCTGCAGCGTATAATTGGGTGAGGATCTGCAGCAATATTTTGATTTGAAACCTTAGGAGAAGGAAGAAGGTTGCATGTGCCTATACTGTGCATGGGTACCTTCACTTACTAGGCATGTGCGATTTCTTTCCTGTTCAGTGTATTATATGGACAAATTGATATAGGGGTAAGTGTGTGTACTTGAATACTTAAGCGTGAAGATTGATCAAACTAAAATATTGTTGGGTCATTACTACGCCAAGTGTCTTAGCAAAAATCAAAAATGGCCAGGTTGTTTGAGAAGGATGAAATGGCAAGTTTGATTTTTATTGGGTATATTTTGATTGCACACTTAAGGAATATGAGGTGAATTAGCTAAGCTGACACACAAAATCACTCTGTTCACAACCATGAGATATGCCGATCAGTATATTATGCATTTGTTCCATAATATCCGTTACTTGATTTACTAACCCAGTTTGGTCATTAATGTTTTCAATATTCAAGACAGAAAATTTATTGCTCACTGCGAAGCCTATTATATGCCCTTTAAACTAGTTTGTATTGGACTGGTTCTCAAATTGTTGAACCGTCATGTACCTATCTAATACCATTTCATCTTGAAACATCACGTCTTTGATTAAGATTAGTTACTACTTTGTACTATACATATCTACTATTATTATAGAATTTCTTATTAAATTATTAAATAAACGTTATCATTTATAAATAATTCTTATAGCGACTATTTTAAAATTTGATTTGGACATAATTTACAATTTACAAGACAAAATCTTCATTTTCCTCTTTCATTAGAAAATTATAATCAATTAAATTCTAACGTTTCTTGTTTCATAGGATTCTGATTTAAAAATGATTATGTATATTAAATTGAAGTTCAAAACCCAATATTATGAACTACCACACTGTTTCGAGTTCGTTTTATATTAAATACGAATATAAATGTTCGATCGTCATTTAATAACGAATTCAATATTAAAATTCATTAATATTCCAAATATAATATTTAAAATAAATTTAAATATTCAGAGACAAATCCAGGTAGTTACACTTCTCTTTGATTTTTCTTTCAACCTACACTATGAAATTCAAAAATTCCTGAATGGAAATTAGAGAAATTTGCATGCTCTTCAAATCCATAGCATGAATATGATTTTTCGTTGAGTAGTTTGCGTGAATTTTTGGCTCAAAGTACCCGAGTTCGAGCGCCATTTCAAGGCGAGTGGGGCCCGCGAGTTCAGCGTGGCTCACGGCGACGGCAGATGGTGCGAAGGCGCACCTCGTGGTGGGTTCAGAACATCTCCAGGCGGCGCTGGCAAGGAGCGGTGACGGGTTTTCACGATGGAGCGGTTGGGTTTCACGGTTGACAGTGTAAACGAAGGAGGGAGAGTAATTACGGTTGTAATTAATTTAATTAATTTTAATTATCTTAAAATGTAATTAACGCATATAATTCCATATCTTTTTCATACGAGGTCCAAATCTGATGATTACAGTTGCGTTGCGACTGTGGCAATGAACACTATGCGATGGAACTGACCAGAATGAAAATGGAGCAAACTGGAATTTGAGCTAAATTAAACGACTGCTTGATTTAGTGTAAAAACAGAAATTCAGAAATAAAGAATGGAGGAGTGGAAACCAAAGTGAGAACTGCTTCTCACTAAATTATATTTTATCATGTTATTGTATTCATGTATAAAAATATGTAGAATTGCCAGTGTAGATTTTTATCAGTTTTAATCAGTATAAATTGTATACGGTGCCTGTCAGCTCACCTCCCTCATCTACAGACTATGGACGATTTAACCGACTGTATTGTTTGTTGATTGTGATGCTAAAATATTTAAAATATCAAAAATAATTTAATATTATTTTGTGGTAGTAGAAATTAAATTGTAAATATTCATTTATAATTTAAACAGTGAAAATTGGTTAATTAGAAACATAATTCAAATTGAATTAGAATTGGTTAAACTTATTAAAAAGTGATTATTTTAAATAGACTGTTGTTGTTTGAAACCCTACACGGGTATTAGGATGACTTTTAACATACACTAATCCCAATATTTAGTTGTATGTCAATCGATGGGTTGACAGACTGTGATAAGCGTTATTTAATTATTTAATGCTATATAGTAGTAAATTTCACTCTGGATGTGAATTGGCTATTTAATAGTTTTTTAACACTATTTTTGAATACATGCGATGTATGAAATCCATATAACTGAAAATATATGGTAATTGGTTGAGTCGCATTCCGATTTAGAAATAACAGATATTTTAAAATAACAAATATTTTAAAATAATATATAGAAAAGAACCAAAATATGATTTTGATGTCCGATTTGGGATGAACACAAAAATATTGAAATATGGAAGCCGAGATAAGTATAGAAACTCCATTTAAACCCGAACGGGTTTATCGATCTATTTTATTCAATTTATAATGAATATCGAAAAGAAATGATTTCAAAATCAGATATTTTGAAAATATTATCATTTTAATATTGTAAGGATATGGAATATTCAATTTTTATTTAGATTGAAAATGTAGTTAGAATCATTTTTAAATGAATTTAAAATGATTTATAAAATATGTTTTAAATGGAAATAGACGATATATATTATATATTTGTATGGCCTGAATTAAACCCGTCGCGCAGCGACCGTTTGCTAATTTCGACCATTGACTTCAAATTCATGTAACGGGAGATATGACCGTCTGATTCTCCTAACACTGGAACCGTTGGGTTCGTATTGAAAAGTTCTTTCCAATGAATGTAAGAGATTTAAAATCTAACGGTTAGATTTTGAGATAAGTCCAAATCAATTTCAGAAAAGGCCGCCATGGATGCAGTTCGGTGGCCATTGTTGGAAACCGACCACAAGGGCCTTATAAAAATTATTAAAAATATAGAAAAATTGTGTAAAATCATAATAAATGATTTGGAAAGATTTTGGATGAAAAGTTCCAAGTTTGAAAAGATGAAAATATATTTATCGAAATGAACAAATTATTAACTAGAATAATAATCCAATGGTTTTTAAACTAATAAAATGGATTTTAAAATGGGTTTTAAAATAACCAAAATTTTCCATTGAATAAATTGGAATAGATTTGAATGAAAATAATCTTTGAAAATATTTTTATATTGGATTCCGTAATTATACGGATATTGTTGAGGAATTTGGAAGATATATATATCGTTATTCCCAAAACGATATTAGTTGGTTTCAGAATTTGATATTGAATATAAGCCAATATAATTTCTATTCAGAGCCTTGTATTTGATATCAAAGTAGATTTTGGGTTTGTCGTGAATGGTGTCTTTACTAACACTGTCCTTAAACCCAGTCGAGAAAAGAATAAATCTTTTAATTAAGATTTGGAGAAGTTTTCCAGATTAATTAATATTTAATTGGAATTGAACTAGGATTGGATTTTTGGGTTTATCGTGAACAGTGTTTTAAATAACACTTGTTCTTTAACCCAATTAATAGAAAAGATGTGATTTGAAATTTATAAATCCTTTTATTAAGACTTAAAGGAAAATTTTCAAAGTAAAGTTTCCCAATTTAATATATTAAATTGGAATTGAATGGAATTCGATTTTGTAATAATCGAGATAAGCTTATGTAAAGGAAGACAGTTACTATTTATGGAATTTAAAAGGCTTTGCAGTATTCCATTTATATTATTGATTTGATACGGAAATTTATATCGATTATATATTGATTTGTTTTATGTGAAGATTCCATAATTAATGGAAGAGGATTTGGGTTTATCGTGAAATGTGTTTTAAATGACATTGGTTATTTAACCCAGTTAAAGACAAGATTAATTTTCCTAAAGTTGAATAACCATTAAGTGATGATTTTTGGAGATTAAAACTAAAATGGATTTTTAATGAATCTTTAATTAGATTGGAAAGCAAATGAGATAAATAAATTTACCAGACAAGATAAATGATTGAGAATGAGTACCACCAGTTTTACTCTAGAACGTGAAATGGTAATTAAGTTTACAGATAACACCGTGGGTGTTTGATATGGACACTACAACAAAATGACCATACTACAACGGTGGAACACCGTTGTAATATGGTTTTTTTTACAAAGGTAGGATAACCGTCGTGTATTAAGAAGTTGTAATAGACTAAAACCTTTTACAACTTTTATGCACTGTTGCAACACTGTTGTGATATGTATATTTTACAACTTTTTTCACCGTTGTAATAAACTTTATTACAACACTTATGCACCGTTTTTATTACAATTTTTACAACTATTTTCAACCATTGTGATATATTATATTATAACTATTATTTTACATTTGTAATATATCTACAAATTATATGCATATTGCTAATAAAAGAATTCATTCCAGAATATATTATTTACAAAACTGAAGATATCAAACAAACTTAAAACATGAACCAAAACAATATATTAATTTTTTCAAACTTTCATCATTTTTTTTACATAATAGGCTAACAAAACACAATACATACATACCCAACAAAACAATATACAGTAGTCATTCATATCACCAACTAAACTTTACAAAAAAATATAATCATTCCAAATAATATCCTTCCTAGCCTCCAAAAGCTCATTTGATCCCTCAGTGTATAATGGATTGTCACGTTCTCCTCTTCCTCCTCAAATGATGACACATCATCGCTTTCCATGAGTTTGAGCAAGATTCCCAATTTTCGATAGCTTCCAATTGAGTACCCAATCTCAACGTCTGGTCATTTAAAGGAGATTCGGTTGGACGGTCATGTTCGGAATGATCGACTTTTTTCTGGTCAGCAGTTGTCGAGGCTTTATGTCTTCTAGATTTCCCTCGCTTTTGTGGCCTGCCTTTCTCCATTCTCTAGTCCCTTGCTTTGATGGAGCCTGGAATATAAAAAATTATTTATCAGTTAAGGCCCTTGCACCACCCAAAATCCTGCAAAGCCCTCAAAAAACAAACTGTAATTTAGTTACAAATGAGCCCCACTATAACTGAAGACATTGAACAGCCGGGATCTAAAGCGACCATCCAATGGCCAACTCAACAACATCCAACAACCGAAAACAATCTGAATCTATAGTAAAAGCATAAATGAAAGAAACCGGAAAATTGTAGTAAACAAAATAGGAAAGCAAAAGAGTACAAATCCGAGAGATATAGAAATATAAATAAAGTATTATTACTGACCCCTGCTAATAAAATGCTAATCTAAAATCTGAGAAGCAAATCCTGACCCTCCATTCCTTATAATAGCACTGAAGTCCCGTTAGCTTCTGGCTCTGTCTTTCTCTCAGTCTATCTGTAGTGACATTTCTCTATTTTTCCTTTGCTCTCTTTGCTTACAAGCATTTTTGGATAAAGCATTCTTCAAACATTAGCCGTAAGTCATCTGTTTACATTTTCATTCATACCTGCAACAATAAGTCTTATACCATAATTCTATACAGTAAGCTTTATAGGCAATAATATGTAGCAAAAGTGCTTCTATATTTGGACCCAACTTATATTTGTAGAATATTAATGTATTAACTCTGTATCAAGCTTATAGAATGTATAAATAAATGCTGTTTTATTCAGAAAAGCTCGGGTCAATAATACATAGAAATGGCACCAAAAGGAGGTAGGGGGAAGGGGAGGGGAGAGAAGAAGAAGGATGAGAAGGGTATGTAATTAAGCAACATTATCATATTTGTATATGAATATATGCTGGCTTAATTACCTAAATAGATTCATAACTTATTTGCATGTATTTTTGTTTTTGTTTTCTTTCCTCTGTAGTTTTGCATGTCACCACGTATTTTACTATAAACTTGCCAGACAAATCTCAAGTTGTTCTTAAGGTATTTTTCATGACTATGTACTTCAAATGCAATGCGTAATTGAATTTGTAAAGGTATATTTATAGTAAATATTTATGTATCTGTTGATTTAACTTTATTTGATATTATAAAATGAATCTACAGGGAATTTCAACGGATAAAATCATTGATGTGAAGAGATTGTTGTGCATGAACACCGTCACATGTTCCATTACGAACTATTCTTTGTCTCATGAGGTAACAAAATATAATGTGCACTACTATCCTGCTCGTGTAATATATGTTAGATTCTTCTAACTGTCTGATGGAAAAATTGGGAATATATGTGCATTAAATAACACCTTTTGAATCTAACATAATCATTCAAAGAGCAAGGGCGCAGAATTACACGAAGACCATTACTTTGAGTTATTTAATTTAATATCGGTCAACAGCTAATTTCATATCAAAATTTTGATCCTTGATTCGGACGATATAGTTTTGGGGAGTTATGTTATAAAATCACACAAAGATGAAGTGGAATTGCTTTGATGGAGCCTGGAAAATAGTTTAGTTGCAGCGAAAGTAATGTACATTATCTAATAGGAAAAATTATCAACAATGATAAAATCAACAACATAATAGAAATAGTCATGAGAAATTCAATATATCATTTAAGGTCATAACGTCAAAAAATCTGAAGACACTCAGTCTTTCCACAAACAGATGAGTTGGTTCTCTGCCTATGCTAGCTGGGATGGCTTGTTGCCACTGCTGGTTTGAGTGACAACTCGCTTTCAGAAAACTTACCAAATGCAAAAAATTGGATTAATTATTTTGAAGAAATCAATTTAAATTCAAACAAATTGGAAGGATTTTACCAAATGACACATTTCAGTTTCTAAGATTAACATCATTCAAGGTTTCCCTCGAAAAGACACATGTGAATATTATCAGATTAGTCATGAAGTAAATATTTTTATTATCCACAACTGAATCATTTAGTTCTTTGTCATATCCATTCATGACTCACCCAATACCATTATCTCACATCCTCTCTGGTTTGATTCATGAATTTGTCCCAATTGTTCTCATCAAATGGTTTACTATTCCGTCTAATTGTTTAATGTCCACATACATGATTATTTATGATTTTCTGCTGAATGCGCAATGTTAAACATACAAATCACTCACTGATGAATGCTATATACTACTATTTGTCAATAACCTATCTGTTTATCTACCATGCAGATATAACAAAATTTAGTCAACAATTCAGTTCAAAGAAACAAAAACTGGAAACACTTGGTTCACCAAGGACGCAGTTAAATGTTTGACAAAGCTTCCCAAAAGAGTTCAGGTACGTACAGAAAAAATTTTCATAACATAAATAAATATAACCGCAATAATAAATAGTTTATTCTGAGCTTGTTATTTAAGCATAAATAGTATAATTTCATGTACTTTAGATGCAAATCAGATAGGATTTGAACAAAAATGCTAAAAAGTATAACTGAGAATTTGAAATTAAATAATGAAATTAGATAGGGACGTTGAGATTAAGAACTTAAAGTGCAGATTAAAGAAGAACTACGTACAGAGTGATGGGCTCAGGAGAGTTTTTGGAGGCACACAGTTATGTCGTTGGTGGGAACTGCCATTCCGTAAGATCTGGCTTCATGTGGAGCTCTTGGATCTTCTTCTGCTGCAGCTCTTGCTCCATTCAACTTTTAGCAGAGGTTGATGGGATTGGGTTTGCTAATGGGGCAAGAGAATTAAGGTCTGCTTCCATGGCCGATTGGGGGGATGTAAACAGAGGATTCGAGCAATGCTGGAAGAAAACATGGAGCTGCGTTGGAGAAACCGAGAAAATTGGGCACATGGATGGATAAGATGGTGGAGGCGAAAAGCTTGCTAAGAGAAAAAACGCTGGTGTGGTGGGATTTGGGAATTAGGGTTGTACAGAAGAAGACAAGAGGGAGTTAAAAATTAAAACAAAACGAGGCTAGCGGCCCAGCGGGAAATGAAATTTTGGAGGCAGGAGAAGCGGTAAAATAAGTAACGCTATGACCTGACCGTCTGCAAAAAAAATTATTTTCAAATTTAAGGAAAGCTTCTGAATTCACTTTCTATTAATTATTTTATTTAGCAGGGGATATTGATGATTATTTATCAATCATCAACCATGATTTAAATATTCAATATTTATTTATTGTTCATTGTTGTTTTAATTAATAATTATTGGTAGAAATTATTTCATATCTCGAATTAATTATCAATTATTATTTTATAATAATAATAATTATTATATATTAATTTTTAATTAATATTGATTAAGCATTGTTTATTTCATATTATTATTATATAATTTAATTGCCAAATATTAAATATTACTTTGTAATTAAAACTATCAAAGCACCAACATTAAAACTATTAAATATTAAATATTACTTCTGTAACACCCCGTAAATCAGTTAATGCTAATATTCACAAATGGAAGAATAATTAATTTCAAATATAAGAATATTGGGAAACGGGCTGCGCCATTGTGTTCGTCTCGGAAAAATACGCGAAATAGAGTCCGAAATTTTGTGAATCGGAGTTCGTATGACCGAGATATGGCCTCGAGAAGTTTCACGAAAAATTCAAATTTTAAAACAGATTTCAAAAACACAGAAATGGAGGCAGGCGGGAAAACTCCCGCCCAGACCAGGTCGACTTGGGGGTCGACTTGGGAGTCGACCTGGGGGGGGGGGCAGGTCGACTTGGGAGTCGACCTGGGTGTCGACCTCCCTGGTCGAGCCCAGGTGGCCTGGGTGCATCTGGTTGGGTTTTCGGGCTGTGTTTTGAAGGGTGGACAAAATCTAATGGCTCTAATCTATTCTAGGGTAAATCTAACGGCCTAAATGCATCCTAACATCTATAAATAAGTGGGTAGACTCTAACCCTAAATCACTTGAAAAATTGGAGAGCTACCGACATGCCGTTGCCATGGAGTTCAGCGTAGCCGTCACAAACTAAAGAAGAAGGAGAAAGCCTAGCCTACAACTAAATCTACTCAACAAACAAATTAAATCAAAGACTCTTTCTATTTCTCTTCTTTAAAATAGTGAGTATGCTGATTCTCACAATGTTATTATAAAATAATTCGATTAAGTTATGAGTGGATCACAAGAAAGTGATGTGAATTGTAATTGTAAATTCTATATTGTGGATCTCTTGTTATGTTATTATGTTGTCATATGTTGTAAATTATATGTTGTAAATTCTCCTATGCTATGCCATGCTATGATGAAAATCATGCTATGCTATGTTATGCTATCATGCTATGCTATGTGTAAATCATGCTATGTTATGTCATAAATCTTATATATGTTGTAGATCTCATGTTAACACATATGTTGAAATCCATATGTTATATGATAATGATATCATGTTAAGTTGTGTTGAATCGTACAAGTTGTAAAATCATGATGTTGTTATTTATGTGAATTGGATCATGTTTAAAGTTTATGTTTTTTTTAAATTAAATGGATCATGATTATGGGAATTTGCCTATTAGGTTAGGTGTACCCATATACATGAATCCACAATTTAAATTGGATCTTGAATATGGGAATTTGCCTATTAAGTTAGGTGTACCCATATGCATGAATCTATGACTAAATGAATTTTTATTATGGGAATTTGCCTATTGAGTTAGGTGTACCCATATAAACCCATATTGTTAGGTTAGATGATGTTGATTCACACATGTTCCTATGCAAGTTTATGAAATTTGATTGAGATCATATTATGTGAATTATGAACAAGTTGACATCTTTAGATCCATGACATGTATAATCCTATGCAAGTTGTACATATGCAAGTTTCACCCCTTATTATGATTCATTTAGTCATATATACATGTTGTTATTGTGATAATCTCTTTTATGCTATGAGTTAGACTATTCGAGTCTAATATATATATTTTGCGAATAAACGTTCAAACGTGGGGTAGGGTGATATTAGGAATTAATAAATTGGGTGCAATTTTGTATGATTTTGCATACCATGAATGGATGGCCATAATTGAGTCAATTATGGACATTATTTAAAATTGGAATTAATTAATAATTCAAATAAGGAATTATTAAAATTGGGGAAAGTGGATTATTAATAATAATCAATGCTTAGGACACGAGGTTGGACCCGTTTGTGACGTAAACCTGCCCGGACCCGCCCGGCAAATCCAGTAGTCACAAATGTCGGCCTAATGTGAGAGGTCCTAGGCCCAAACTAAAGCATAACAGTTGTAAAGACATGAGGTTAGACTCTTTTATGGTGTAAGACTGCCCGGACCCGCCCGGCAAATCCAGCTGCCATAAATGCCAGTCTAATGTGAGAGGTCTTTATGAGGTTATGGCCTTAATGAATTAAGAAATACTTAACCAGATAATCATGTAAGGTGGGACATGGGGGTTAAGTAGGTGCCTTGGGTGGCATGAGGAATCTAGTGGTTGCCTTTAGAGGCATTTGAAATACGATTAGACTTAACCAAACACACATGTAACGAACATGAATAAGTGGGTTAAGTGGGATTGACTAAGGGGACAAGCTTAGGTGGAATGCTTGTGGGAAATAATGGGGGCCCATTTCAACCAGTATCCCAAAACGTATCTTTGTGGGCTCGACCCAAGTCGAGGACGGGACACGCATACTGGGTTTGACTATAAGAGGCCAAAACAGGGAGCAGTGGCAACGCAAGTCCAACGGGTTTCATATGCGTGTGCGGACCCGGGCTGGTAGGTAAGACGTTGTTGCATCGTGTAGGTATAAGCCGTGCATCTCCGTTATATCGGGTTGCCACTTTAGGGGAATGATACACCCCACTGTGGGGCCAGCACGGGTATCTACGAGTAGGGAGCCGATCGAAAAATGGAAAGTGGGGTACACCTAGTGGAGATAGGGGCAGGCGGCACCTATGTAGTCAGCTAGGAGTACGTAAAGCCATTAAGAAAGTTTCTAAGTGAAGCCAAGTGGGATCAATCTTTAGGGTGACTGGTGTGGTGCAGTATAGTGTTTATCCTTTAGTATTTAGGAGCGCCTATAACGTTGCCTTTAGCGATTGTCTATGTCCTTAATCTGCTCTTTCATAGACATTTCCTTGTTTTCCAGCTTATGCCTTAGTCCAGTTATTTTGATAATAGTATTGTAGAATTACCATACTCGCCAGACTTTATGTATGACCCCCTCTTTTCCATCTTTCTTTTCCTTCAGGTCCTCAGGTTGGGCCAAGTTCTAGTGGAGTCTAGTTGGATCGCTTATCTCTTGGGAAGCTTGGGCTGCAGAAGTAAAGTCCAGCTTGTTATCTTTCTTTTTAATGGCTATTTATTATAATGGGATTATGTATTTTGTTTTTGAAGACGGATGTTGTACTTGGTTATGATCTATGGTTTTATGATGTAACAGACATATTTAATTTCCGCTGCAATAAAATGAAGTTTTTGATTTCCAAGCGCTATTTATTGTCTGTCTTGTTGTAATTTCTCTGTTCTATATTCACTTATGACCTCCATGGAAGTTAATGCATTCCCTTTGTGAGTGACATTAATGGACGTGGAGTGTTACACGTGGTATCAGAGCATAAGGTTACCAGAACAGATAAAATTTTTAGAAAAATATTTTTCTAAAGTATTTTTGGAAGAAGTGCTTTCAAAAACATGTTATTTAAAGAGAGTTTTTATGAAAAACATAATCCTAAATAGCCATATCCTTATCTTTATCTTTCGAATTCTCCATTTTGAATCTTTCCTTTTTCGTTTCAGCATGGCTGAAGATCTTAATCTCCCAGAAGGTGTGACGGTTCTAGGGTGGTTTAGGAGATATTTGGAGGCTAGGGCCACCACTGCAGGCCCAGCAGATGTTCCTCCACCCCAGTTGCACCCATTCCTCCTCCTCCTCCTCGTGTTGACACTTTTGCAAAGACGTGCAAGGAATTTAAGGCTATGGGAGGAAAAACTTTTCAAGGGACTGAGGCGTTTGTGGAGGCCAGAGACTGGCTTAAGGAGACTGAGGAATTGTTGGATATCTTTGAAGTGGAAGATGGGAGGAAAGTCCGTTTAGCTGCTTGGTTAATGAAGGGAGAGGCCTCGTTTTGGTGGGAGGTCACTAACGGGGAACGTCCAGTTGATTCATGGGCGGATTTCAGACGAAGGTTTGAGGCAAAGTTTCTTTCAAGGGCAGAGGAGAATTTAAATATGGAAAAATTCCTGACATTAAAGCAAGGGAGCTTATCAGTGAAGGAGTATGTCAATAAATTTAATCAGTTAGCAAGGTTTGGCTTGGAGTTGGTGAACACGCCAGAGAAGAAAGCTTTGAGGTTCGTTAGAGGCTTGAATGAACCGTTGCAAGGGTTGGCTATGACCCACATCCCTATGGGAGCCACCTTTGAAAGGCTAGTAGAAATGGCACTTATGCATGAGGATAAGGCAGTTGAAAATAAAGGGGATCAGAAGAAACCCCAACAGCAAAATAAGAAGGGTGGTAAAAACAATAATGGCAAAGGGAAGAAGAGATGCTTCAATTGTGGGACGCCTGGCCATCTCAGCAAAGATTGTAGAAAGAAAAAGAAGACTGGTTGTTTTCATTGTGGAGATGCGGGACATTTGGTGAAGGACTGTCCAAAGAAGGGGCAGAGGGCAGGGTCTACCTCGGGAGGACAGGTGCAGGCTCTTATGGCACTAGGGCAGGCAAGGGGGCAAGTTCAGGCTATTGCGGCCCCACCGCTGCAAGAAAGAGGTAGAACAATTTCTGTTGAAAGCTTAGTTTTTCTGTTTGATCATCCTGTCCGTACCTTATTCGATTCTGGCGCATCTCATTCATTTATCTCTGCATCATTAGTTGAATTACTGCACTTGAACACCAGTTTAGTAGAGGATCCCTTGGTTGTTTCAAATCCAATTGGGGGTTCGGCTCATTTGACCATGATATGTTTGGATTTGAAAATCTCTATACTTAGCGTTGAATTTAGATGTGATGCTTATGTATTGGGCTTCACGGGCTATGGGCTAATTTTAGGAATGGATTGGATATCTAGAAATGGGGCCATTCTTGATTGTGAAAGGAGAGTAGTTAGGCTTGTGACTCGCCTTGGTAACACTCTCGACATCTTTTGTAATCCCATAGATTCCGTTATGCTGAGTTATCTTGAATCGCTTGACGCGTCTGTAGAGAATCTGCGATCGGTAGAGGTGGTCCGGGAATATCCGGATGTGTTTGAGGAGGTGAAGGGCTTACCTCCAAAGCGGGAGATAGACTTTCGAATTTATCTTGTGGATAATGCTAAACCCGTATCTTTGCCAGTGCGCCACATGGCTCCTCGTGAAAGGAGGGAACTCAATAAGCAAGTGAAGGAGTTGCTTGAGAAGGGGTTCATAAGACGTAGTATATCGGAGTGGGGTGCTCCAGTAGTATTTGCCACAAAGGCGGATGGGTCCCTTAGACTTTGTGTGGACTATAGAGAACTAAACAAGCTTACTAAAAAGAACCGACACCCACTGTCGAGGATTGACGATCTCTTTGATCAATTAGTTGGTGCCTCAGTGTTTTCGCAGTTGGACTTAGCCACTGGCTTTCATCAACTGAGAGTGGCTGAGGATAGTATAGATAAGACTGCTTTTAGGACTCCTGACGGATTCTATGAATGGCTAGTGATGCCCTTTGGTTTGACAAACGCCCCCACATATTTTGTTGATTTGATGAGTAGGGTGTTTAGGGAGTATCTTAACAAATTCGTGGTAGTCTTTGTGGATGACATCTTAGTCTTTTCTAAGAATGAAGAAGAGCATGCCCTACATCTTAGGGAAGTGTTGGAAACCCTTCGAGCGCATAACCTTAAGGCAAAATTTTCTAAGTGTCACTTCTGGAGGAAAGAAGTACGGTTCTTAGGGCACGTGGTTTCCAAGGAAGGGATGGCAGTGGATCCCGCAAAGGTGGTGGCCATCCAAGATTGGAAGGTCCCTAAAAATGTAACCGAAGTAAGAAGTTTCTTGGGGTTGGCTGGCTATGATAGGAAGTTTATCAAAGACTTCGCAAAAATATCAGCTCCATTAACACGGTTAACGAAGAAGAACCTGGTTTTTACGTGGGACGAAGATTGTGATGATGCGTTCCAACGTTTAAAGAGAGCCTTAACTTCAGCCCCAGTCTTAGTGCTGCCAGACGGGAATAAACCGTTTACCGTCTATACTGATGCTTGTGGGACGGGACTTGGCGCGGTCCTCATGCAAGAGGGAAGAGTAATAGCCTATGGTGGAAGGCAGTTGAGGGTTCATGAAAAGAATTACCCTACGCATGACCTTGAGTTAGCCGCAATTGTTTTCGCGCTTAAGTCTTGGCGTCACTATCTTCTTGGTGAGAAATTCGAACTGTTCACTGACCACAAATCATTAAAATACTTATTCTCTCAGAAGGATTTGAATTTAAGGCAACAACGGTGGATGGAATTCTTAGCCTCCTACGATTTTGAAATAGCATATACCCCGGGCAAGGGTAACGTGGTAGCAGACGCTTTAAGTAGGAAAAGGTTGTCCTTGAGTCCGTTGTTTGTTGAACGACGAAGCTTAGAATTCATCTCCATGTTTGACTTTAGACCCTCCGTTGACTTAGTACCTGGTTTGTTAGCATCCTTGGAGGTTAGACCTACACTTCTAGGACGAGTTGGTGAGGCACAGCAAGATGACCCACAGTTGGTTGAGATAGTAGAAAAGCTCAAAGGAGGGGAGTCGTCTAGCCATCTTCGTAGGTATACCCTAGACGATAAGGGTTGGTTACGAAGGGATAATAGACTTTGTGTACCACAAGACGAAGACTTAAGGGAGGCCATTCTTGATGATGCTCATCGCTCAAAGATGACCATTCATCCCGGCGGAGACAAGATGTACAAAGATATGAAGCGGGTTTTCTTTTGGGCCGGTATGAAAAAGGATGTGGCCGAGTACGTCGCTAGATGCTTGGTGTGCCAACGAGTAAAAGCGGAACAAAAGAAACCCGGTGGGTTGCTTCACCCATTGGAAGTTCCACTATGGAAATGGGAAAGCGTCTCAATGGATTTTGTGGATGGATTACCAAGATCAAGGAAGGGTAATACAGGGATTTGGGTTATAGTAGATAGACTTACTAAGAGCGCCCATTTTATTCCCGTGAAAAGTAAGAGGACTGCTCCGTGGTTGGCTTCTGTATACATTAAAGAGATAGTTTGTTTGCACGGTATTCCTTCTGGTATAGTAAGCGACCGTGATCCCATCTTCACTAGCGAATTTTGGAAGAGTTTACAAGAGGCGGTAGGGACTCAGCTATGTTTGAGCACCGCATATCATCCTCAGACGGACGGCCAGACCGAGAGGGTGAATCGTATTCTAGAGGATCTTTTAAGGCTTTGTATCCTAGACTTTGGGGGTACATGGGAAGAGCACCTTCCATTGGTAGAATTCGCATATAATAATAGCTTTCAGTCTAGTATTGGCATGGCACCTTTCGAAGCTCTTTATGGATGGCCTTGCCGTTCGCCTACATGTTGGTGGGAATCTACCGATAAAATCCTACTTGGGCCCGATATGGTTAGGGAAACCTCGGAGAAGATTGATTTGATTCGAAGGAGGATGAAAGCAGCACAAGATAGGCAGAAATCGTATGCTGATAAGAGGAGGACAGATCTTGAGTTTGACATTGGGGACATGGTTTTTATCAAAGTATCTCCGTTACGGAATGTTGTTCGCTTTGGGTCCGTTAGGAAATTAGCGCCAAGGTTTGTAGGGACGTTTCCTATAAAAGACAGGATTGGGAAGATGGCGTATAGGGTGGAGTTTCCTGAGAAACTTAGTGGAGTACACGACGTATTCCATGTATCACATTTGAGGAAGTGTTTGCACAAGACCGCGGAGGTGGTAGAGCCGAGCTTGCTTAAAGAGGTGGAAATAGAGCGTGATGCAACAATTAGACGAGCTCCTACACGCATTCTTGGGTCGGAGATCAAAAAGTTGAGGAATCGAGAGGTCAGACTAGTTAAAGTGCAATGGGGAGATGATGAGAGCAACGCTACTTGGGAGACAGAAGAGAAGATGCGTTCGTTGAACCCTTTCTTTTTGAGGGTATGTCTTTTAATTTCTCCTTTATCGCTTAGCTTATCTTATCTTATCTTTAGTATGTCCTCTCATTAGTATCTTTGACCTTTAGTTAGGATAATCCTATGGTTGAAACATGTGTTTGAGACATGTTATGTATGATGGATGCAAAATGGATGCAAGTGTTTGCTAGTGGTTGCTCGTGGATGCATATATACACACACTTTAGGCGCTAGATCGGCTCAGTCACTACATATTGCATATTGCATAAATGAATGTATTTAGTATAATGGATGTATAATGGTTGTACCATCATATGGATGCTGCATTTGGTTGAATGGACGTGCACGCATATAGAAGTAGTATGTAAGCAATTAGGATCTTTTGCATACATAATGGATGCATGGCACTATCATGAATTGCATCAAGGAGGTCAACTGAATCAGTGGACCGCCTGATTTTGCATTAGATACGGACATATACACACACTTTGCATTTAAACATAAAAGCATAAGAAGTCTATAAGGACAGTGGATGCCAGTGTTTGATGATTGAGTAGATGGTTGATTGGATGTTAGGTTAAACATTCTTCTTGACTTGAAGATTTCGGGGTCGAAATCCTTTAAGGAGGGGAGAATGTAACACCCCGTAAATCAGTTAATGCTAATATTCACAAATGGAAGAATAATTAATTTCAAATATAAGAATATTGGGGAACGGGATGCGCCATTGTGTTCGTCTCGGAAAAATACGCGAAATAGAGTCCGAAATTTTGTGAATCGGAGTTCGTATGACCGAGATATGGCCTCGAGAAGTTTCACAAAAAATTCAAATTTTAAAACAGATTTCAAAAACACAGAAATGGAGGCAGGCGGGAAAACTCCCGCCCAGACCAGGTCGACCTGGGGGTCGACTTGGGAGTCGACCTGGGGGGGGGCCAGGTCGACCTGGGAGTCGACCTCCCTGGTCGAGCCCAGGTGGCCTAGGTGCATCTGGTTGGGTTTTCGGACTGTGTTTTGAAGGCTGGACGAAATCTAATGGCTCTAATCTATTCTAGGGTAAATCTAACGGCCTAAATTCATCCTAGCATCTATAAATAAGTGGGTAGACTCTAACCCTAAATCACTTGAAAAATTGGAGAGCTACCGACATGCCGTTGCCATGGAGTTCAGCGTAGCCGTCACAAACTAAAGAAGAAGGAGAAAGCCTAGCCTACAACTAAATCTACTCAACAAACAAATTAAATCAAAGACTCTTTCTATTTCTCTTCTTTAAAATAGTGAGTATGCTGATTCTCACAATGTTATTATAAAATAATTCGATTAAGTTATGAATGGATCACAAGAAAGTGATGTGAATTGTAATTGTAAATTCTATATTGTGGATCTCTTGTTATGTTATTATGTTGTCATATGTTGTAAATTATATGTTGTAAATTCTCCTATGCTATGCCATGCTATGATGAAAATCATGCTATGCTATGTTATGCTATCATGCTATGCTATGTGTAAATCATGCTATGTTATGTCATAAATCTTATATATGTTGTAGATCTCATGTTAACACATATGTTGAAATCCATATGTTATATGATAATGATATCATGTTAAGTTGTGTTGAATCGTACAAGTTGTAAAATCATGATGTTGTTATTTATGTGAATTGGATCATGTTTAAAGTTTATGTTTTTTTTTAAATTAAATGGATCATGATTATGGGAATTTGCCTATTAGGTTAGGTGTACTCATATACATGAATCCACAATTTAAATTGGATCTTGAATATGGGAATTTGCCTATTAAGTTAGGTGTACCCATATGCATGAATCTATGACTAAATGAATTTTTATTATGGGAATTTGCCTATTGAGTTAGGTGTACCCATATAAACCCATATTGTTAGGTTAGATGATGTTGATTCACACATGTTCCTATGCAAGTTTATGAAATTTGATTGAGATCATATTATGTGAATTATGAACAAGTTGACATCTTTAGATCCATGACATGTATAATCCTATGCAAGTTGTACATATGCAAGTTTCACCCCTTATTATGATTCATTTAGTCATATATACATGTTGTTATTGTGATAATCTCTTTTATGCTATGAGTTAGACTATTCGAGTCTAATATATATATTTTGCGAATAAACGTTCAAACGTGGGGTAGGGGTGATATTAGGAATTAATAAATTGGGTGCAATTTTGTATGATTTTGCATACCATGAATGGATGGCCATAATTGAGTCAATTATGGACATTATTTAAAATTGGAATTAATTAATAATTCAAATAAGGAATTATTAAAATTGGGGAAAGTGGATTATTAATAATAATCAATGCTTAGGACACGAGGTTGGACCCGTTTGTGACGTAAACCTGCCCGGACCCGCCCGACAAATCCAGAATGTCGGCCCAATGTGAGAGGTCCTAGGCCCAAACTAAAGCATAACAGTTGTAAAGACACGAGGTTAGACTCTTTTATGGTGTAAGACTGCCCGGACCCGCCCGGCAAATCCAGCTGCCATAAATGCCAGTCTAATGTGAGAGGTCTTTATGAGGTTATGGCCTTAATGAATTAAGAAATACTTAACCAGATAATCATGTAAGGTGGGACATGGGGGTTAAGTAGGTGCCTTGGGTGGCATGAGGAATCTAGTGGTTGCCTTTAGAGGCATTTGAAATACGATTAGACTTAACCAAACACACATGTAACGAACATGAATAAGTGGGTTAAGTGGGATTGACTAAGGGGACAAGCTTAGGTGGAATGCTTGTGGGAAATAATGGGGGCCCATTTCAACCAGTATCCCAAAACGTATCTTTGTGGGCTCGACCCAAGTCGAGGACGGGACACGCATACTGGGTTTGACTATAAGAGGCCAAAACAGGGAGCGGTGGCAACGCAAGTCCAACGGGTTTCATATGCGTGTGCGGACCCGGGCTGGTAGGTAAGACGTTGTTGCATCGTGTAGGTATAAGCCGTGAATCTCCGTTATATCGGGTTGCCACTTTAGGGGAATGATACACCCCACTGTGGGGCCAGCACGGGTATCTACGAGTAGGGAGCCGATCGAAAAATGGAAAGTGGGGTACACCTAGTGGAGATAGGGGCAGGCGGCACCTAGGTAGTCAGCTAGGAGTACGTAAAGCCATTAAGAAAGTTTCTAAGTGAAGCCAAGTGGGATCAATCTTTAGGGTGACTGGTGTGGTACAGTATAGTGTTTATCCTTTAGTATTTAGGAGCGTCTATAACGTTGCCTTTAGCGATTGTCTATGTCCTTAATCTGCTCTTTCATAGACATTTCCTTGTTTTCCAGCTTATGCCTTAGTCCAGTTATTTTGATAATAGTATTGTAGAATTATCATACTCGCCAGACTTTATGTCTGACCCCCTCTTTTCCATCTTTCTTTTCCTTCAGGTCCTCAGGTTGGGCCAAGTTCTAGTGGAGTCTAGTTGGATCGCTTATCTCTTGGGAAGCTTGGGCTGCAGAAGTAAAGTCCAGCTTGTTATCTTTCTTTTTAATGGCTATTTATTGTAATGGGATTATGTATTTTGTTTTTGAAGATGGATGTTGTAATTGGTTATGATCTATGGTTTTATGATGTAACAGACATATTTAATTTCCACTGCAATAAAATGAAGTTTTAGATTTCCAAGCGCTATTTATTGTCTGTCTTGTTGTAATTTCTCTGTTCTATATTCACTTATGACCTCCATGGAAGTTAATGCATTCCCTTTGTGAGTGACATTAATGGACGTGGAGTGTTACAACTTCGTAATTACAACATTAAGTTTGCACGAAAATAAAAAAATCTATCGAAAGCACAAACAAGCGGTTGTTAACTGTTGAACAAACAAGTTGTCAAAATTATAATTATTAAAACTACTAAAATAATTACTACCAAATCAAATATTACTTATTAATAATAATTATTATTTAACTTTTACTTATTTCTACTTAGTTATAATCGAGTAATAATTATTGAAAGCTTATGTTACTAATTATTAATTAGTAAGTAGTTAACATACATTAACTATTAAAAATAAATTACTACTTTTAAATTATTAATTATTTAATAATAAATGATAAATACTATTGATTCCTAACTTTATTTATAATTAATAATAATTATTTTTATTGAATATTAATATAATTAGTTATTAAATATAGACATTATAAACATGAAGTTTGTAATAGGCATCTATTACAACTAATAAAATGAAAAGTTGTTAAAAATATGTTTATTACAACTTTAGAGAGCTAACAGTTGTAAAAAAACATTTATTACAACTGTGCTTTTCTCATAGTTATAAAATTAAAGTTGTAATATAGTGTTTTTGTTGTAGTGGGAGTACTGCCAGTTTTGCTCCATTGGATGAACAAGTTGGGATTAGAAAATAAAATAAATGAGTACTTCGGTAAGGATCGATAATCCCGACTAGTTAATAAACCTTATTTTGGTTTGAATGGTGAAATATTTAATAAAATCTTTTGAAATGGATATCCAAAGGAAGGTTAAAGAATAAATTGAAAAGGATTTACCTTTGATAAACTTAATGGGAACCTTTCCCTAAAAATGTGAATATTTGAATAAAAGAATATTCTAAATTGGAATGAGGCGTACGATGTGTTTTTAGAGCACTTGATTATTGATTATAAAATGTGCGAGTTATTCTGAAAGACCGGGTTTATCCCATTCTGAATAACTGATACGACGACTAAAAGTCGACGATGAAGACGGTGGTCGAAGACCGGAGATCTTCACATTGTACGAATGATTACTGATGATTTGATTGGGTTGATCCCCCGAGACAAGGTAGTAAGTGGTGATCGTCCAAACGTACTTAGAGATCGATTGGATATGCGAGGACCTCTCTTCTATATTGAACATATGGGACGAGGAATAAGGTGCCTTCGGTTTCGTTCAGACCCAGAACGGATTTGTAAATGGATATGTGTATGACATTGGATTTCATTCTGTGTTGATTGATTTCTATTAAATATATATCTGTTTGGTGGCAGAGAATTTATTCTCCTGCTTAACACCCTTCTCTGAGACATATGAGCTTAGAAGTTATATATTGATAGACATTAGTTGCATGGCGTGAATTGTCAGTGTGGCATGCTGAGATGCAAATGATCAAGGATTTTGTTGAAAAGCAGAGTCTTGTGGTTGATGATCAAAGCAAGGCTTTAATTAGCATAGCTTTGTGTAGCATTAATTCGCGAGCTTCACACCCCGGTATGGACCAGAAAAGGGATGAAGGATCCAGGGAGAGCATGCATTTCTTTCTAGTTAGGGGTGATGTCATGGTATGGAGCCCAGACATTTTACTTATGTGGTCATTGGAAAGCGAGGTATCTTGGATTTGAGTCCCTAGTGGCTCTTGATATTGGTCGACATACTGACCAGATTTTATGCCCCATAAGGCAGGGAAACGTATTGTTCAAGAATTACAATCCACTAAAGTAAGTGTGGACCGGCCTTATGGCTCCAAGGGACGATGCGTTCTGTTCCTGAGACATGGGCTAGATTGTCTCGAATTAGATGAGGAAGATCCATTGCCTCGGTTCATAGATGGAATCCGATTTCCAATATGTGACATTCGATTTTAGTTGTAGAACTAGCATGGAGACATGATATATGGTACCCATGACATCTATGATTGATTTATTTATATTTGAAGTTGTTTTGACACTAGACACTTATAGTAATATCAAAATGATTTGTTTTAAACATACCAAGCATGTTTGGCTATTATAAGGTAAAACTCTATCCTCCGGCTTGCGTTGCATTGTGCGATGGACCTAGTCTTATAATAGATTCATTTTTTCAAAAAGCATTGCGTTATTTTATTTTTAAACTGAGATTCATGTGGAGTAAACCCGTTCCGTGACATGTGGCGTGGTCCCTTGAATTACCATATTTTAAAGTAAAGATTAATAACTGTTTTAGTTCTCACGCCAGTCACATGACTGGCCCGGAGTTTATTGTTTCTACCTAAACTCTGGGTGCCCATATTTTCCACATGGGCAGCTAGTAGTTTCGGTTTTTGCAGATATTTCTTTCCACAGGATCCTGGATTACAGCTGGAGCCATATTCAGAAAGCTTTATATCCGTGTATTTCATTCAGTTGAGCTAGTTGATGTATTTTCCGCTACGCATTGTATTTATACATTTAAATTTCCGCTGCTTCGTATTTTAATCTCTGATATTATTTTAAAGTTGTATATGTAACAACCCGCATTTTACGTATCGGAAGATCGTAAAATATTTTTACTTTATTCCCTGAGGGTTGGATCATTCTCATCTTTTAATGTGTTGCTTATGGGGATGTGAAACATGTAAATAATTTTTACCGATTTTGTTTGTGACCATTTTGCCACTGTCAGTCTTATACAGGGAATAACTTTTGACTCAGGTCGAATCAGAGAGTAAGTCCTATGCCATTGGAAAGGAATTGATGATTGCCTTTCCGTAGAGTGGTTACATAAAAAATTTGGCTCAGCGGTTTGGGAGAAATCGTTGTTTTAAGGTTTTTCAGTGGGCTGTTCGGGTTTAGAGGGCCTAATGGCCTGAATTGGGGAGGCCCATCAGTGGGCTGGTGGAATCCTATAAATAGGTGGTGAAAGTGGAGGGAAAAAGTTTACTTTCTCATTCTCTCATTTGGAGGCATTGATCTCCTTCTTCCTCTAACACCTTTCCACCATTGAAAATCCAAATCAAAGGAGGGAAATCATAGATCTACACCATTGGAGGCTAGATCTACATCATTTCAACGGCGAATTCATCGGATCGAGGAGTTTGGTTCAAATTGCTCGCTTTCCGAATTCATAATTCTATCATTTTAGCTTGTATTGGAGAATCGGTGAGTGGATTACATCTCTCACATGGATTCAAGAAAGTGTATGGGTAGTAGATCATGTTCTTCATCAAATTCAAGTGTTTTTCCTTAGATCTGTTCATTGGTAAGTTCATTTTCGTATAGATCACCCTATGATCCGATCTAGCAAGTTTTGATAGGTAATTTCCACGATATTTCATATTAGTGTGCAAGTTAGATCCATGGTTTTTGTTCATATGCATATTTGTGGTGATTTTGGTGAATTTGACATTATCATTGATAGAATCGTCATACCAATGATATTGTTGATTTCATAACATGCTTGTAATCCTTTTTGATGAATTGGATTCGTTAGTTTCGTCGGATTTATCGTTTGGCGAAGTTTTGGTCGAAATCGGAGTTGAATTGCAATATGCAGATTTTGGATCGGCCATAAGTTGGATTGACCATAAGTTGGATCGGACAGAAGTTGGATCGGACCGAAGTTGGATCGGACCGAAGTTGGATCGGACCAAAGTTGGATCGGACCGAAGTTGGATCGGACGGAAGTTGGATCAGACCGAAGCTGGGAAGTTGGATCAGGCATAACTGGATCGGGCTATTCTGGTCAACAATTTCTGGTCAGCCATTTTTGCCGATTCTAGTAGGCTATTTCTGGTCGGACACTTCCGGAGATGATGTGACTTCAAAGTGAATTCAATTGGGATGTTAGGATGTGTTGAAAAGTGTTTGTTGCTCATTATATGCCACAAATGGGGAGACAACTCAAGGATATATTGAGTTCGTGTGAAGTGACAACTCTAAGGTGTTCTGAGCTAATTAATAGTCGTAATTGATAATGACTAGAGAGACGAAGGTCGAGGAATCTTCATTGTCTTAGGTTCTAGCGGACTCAAAGCAGAGGTACAATTGAAGGCCAATTATAGGTCGAGTGCCTTGGGCCTCGTGTATAGCCTAGACACGTGTTGAGTATAGCGTGAAGCATGTGTTGAGTATAGCATGTGGAGTTTTGCTAGAACCAAGGCGTCTTGTGTGGTCCTTGACAATTTACGGAAAATTGTTAGCCAGCCACACGATAACGAAGTTTCCAAAGCAAGGTTGGCGGTGATATCCAAAGTCAGTCATGGACGTTTGAATGCATGTTGTAATCATGATTGAGTTGCTTTGCCATATATGAATGGATGTTTTAATTGCCATGACTGAATTGTTATTCCTTTGGGTGTATGGAATGGAGAAAGAAATTGAGAGTTCTTCTCTGAAGCTGGGTAGATTAGTTGATTATTTACCCATTCTCATCTACTTTATTGAGGAAATTGTTAGCCGTTTAATCGCTCACTAAGACTGTTGTCTGGCTCAAGATTTTATGTTTCCTCTTATCACCTTGGGTTGTTCATCCGGTTGTAGATGGGCAGAGTGAGTAACATGTGTTAGGTATTGCTTTAGTGAGGGAGATGATGCTGATCGATGTCGAGCAGGAGGCTCACGTACCAGTTTTATTACTATCTAGAATTTGTTTTCGCTGTTTGCTATTTCTCTGAGTGTTGTAGTGAGGCAAATTGTACAAACACTATTGTTGTTCTCCACATGTATGGGAAATACTTTCTAGTTTTCATGAAAGTTTAGTGTTTTCTGCTTTACTATCACTACCTGTTGTATATGTTCTATTATATATTATCCTTGCACTATGAGTTTACGACAGGTTCCGCTTGTGTTACCTACTATGATGATCGTCCATAGATGTCATGCACACCTTTCAGCGCATTATTCCTCTTGTTTAGTGCAGGGGTTATGGGCAGTTGTCACACTTGGTATCAAAGCTCTGGTTAACGATTTTGGCCAAAGTTCGAACACGTAATTACGTATGAGAGACGTACTTGTAGATTTCAGTTAGATGCTTACTATACATAGTAGCATATATAGTAGTTACGGTTGTTTTCCTTTAGCAGTTTTTCTTGAAAATGGCTAATTATTCTAAATTGCAGATTTAGAATGAGTAGACGAGAAACAAGACATGCTGCCAGGGGAGCTAATACTGGATGGGGAAATGGTGGTGAACCTAATTAACCGGCCATATTTGAAGCCATGGCAGAAGCAATTATGTGAAGGGTACCCGCTCCAATGGCAGCAACGGTAGATGTTGGTGTGCGAGTTCCTAGAGTAGTAGATTTTGTGAAGCTGTGCAAGGACTTTACATCTCTAGGGGAAAACCTTTCAAGGGAACTGAACCAACTAAAGAGGCTCAGAGGTGGATGGATTCATGTGTCAGAATATTCGTAGACTTGGGTATTGAGGATGCAATAAAGAGAAAGCTTGCATCGAGGCAACTGTAGGGTAGGGCCATGGAATGGTGGAATTCTGTTACACTCGAGACTCCAGAGGAAGAAATTTCATGGGAGCAATTCCAAGCTAAGTTTAAAGCAAAGTTTATCTCCACAGCTCAGAAATCTGCTCTATTCAAGAAGTTCGTAGAGCAGAAACAGAATGATCGTTCTGTGCTTGACTATATTTCTGATTTCGAAGCCTTGTCTAGATATGCTTATTCATACATTGATACACCCTATCAGAAGAATGAGAAATTTGTCTTAGGTTTGGATGCTGATATCGGAAATCCATTAGTGGACCATCTTGATGATTCATTTGAGAAGATTGTGGAAAAATCTATTCGTCATGAGAGATTGTTTCCTAAAGAAGCAAATGTTGTTGTTGCACCTAAGGAGGAACAGAAGCCATAGTAGGGTGGCAATAACAAGAAATGGAAGCAGCAACAACAACAGAAAGGAAAGGATGGCCAAAAGAAGCAGAAGGGAGAAGTGACTAGCTTCAATTGTTGGTAGAAGGGTCATTTTGCTAGTGAATGCAAGAATCCTAAAGCTGAGAAGAAGTGCTTCAAGTGTGGGAAGCCAGGACATGAGAAGAAAGATTGTCCAGAATCTGCCAAAGGCAAGCAAGTGGTTAAGGCTTATGCTTTGGGGGTAGTGCCATCATCTTCGAGGGCTCTGCTGCTGAGAAGAAGGGAAAGGGTGTCGTGGTGCAAGGTACTCTTTCTGTTCATGGTGTTTCAATTCGAGTTTTGTTTGATACTAGAGCATCTCATTCATTCATTTGCAATGAGCTTGTGTGCCGCTTGGGTTTGAACCCGAGATATGTGATAGACCTTGCGTAGTAACTGATCCAATTGGGGGTTCATCAAATCTTTGCATGATTTGCCGAGGTCTAGTGTTGTCGAGTCATGGTTGCTCTTTTGTGTGTGATTGCTTTGTTCTTAACTTCGCTGGGTTTGGGATCATCTTAGGCATGGATTGGCTCAAGAGGTATGCGACAAGGGTGAATTGCGAGAAACTAGAGATGAGAGTCGGGGATGTGGAAGGGCGAAAAGTGTTGATAAAGTGTAAGCGCAAATAGGGTATCTTCGTTAGCTATCTATATTCGCTTGTGATTCCACAGGAAGACTTGTCATATGTGTTGATCACTAATGAGTACGAGGATGTCTTTGATGAGGTCAAAGGGTTACCGCCGCATCATGAGATCGAGTTTAGGATTGATTTGGTCGAGGGTGTTAGACTAATTGTTATGCCTCTTAGGCGAATGGCGCCTAAGGAACAACGAGAGTGGTAGGTGCAAGTTCATGACCTTCTAAGGTAGGGATTCATTCGGAGAAGTGTTTCTGAATGGGGTGCACCGGTCGTGTTTGCAACCAAGGCAGATGGATCGTTAAGATTATGTATGGACTATCGTGAGCTGAACAAGGTGATTAAGAAGAAAAAGTATCCATTGCCAAAGATTAATGACTAGTTCGATCAGCTTCACAAAACTAAAGTGTTTTCTCAGATGGATTTGGCAATGGGATTTCACCAATTGAGGGTGGCTAAGGATAGTGTGCCAAAGTCTGCTTTTAGGACACCATCCGGTTTCTTCGAGTGGTTGGTGATGCCATTCGGGTTGACAAACGCACCAGTGTATTTCATGGATCTTATGAATAGGGTATTCAGAGATCAGTTGAATAAGTTTGTGCTTGTGTTCGTGGATGATATTCTGGTTTACTTCAGGAATGAAGAAGAACACAAGACACACTTAAGGGTTGTGCTAGAGATCTTGCGAAAGCATCAGTTTAAAGCTAAGTTCTCGATGTGTCACTTCTGGAAGGGTGAGGTGAGATTCTTAGGCCGTATAGTTTCTGGAAAAGGGATAGCGGTTGACCCCACTAAAGTTACAACAATCCAAGACTGGGATAGACCTAAGAATGCAATGGATGTTTGGAGTTTCTTGGGCTGGCAGGATATTACCGATGGTTTATCAAGGATTTCTCCAAGATAGCTGCACGCACTGTTGACAGATTGACGAAGAAGAACCAAGTGTTCACATGGGATGCAAAGTGCGAACAAGCGTTCGAAATCCTGAAGGAGAGATTGAAAAGTGCTCCTATGTTGACCATTCCAAATGGGAATGAAAATATGGTGGTATACACCGATGCATGTAGTACTGGGCTTGGAGCAGTGCTAATGTAAAAGGATAAGGTTGTGGCCTACACGAGTCGACAGCTAAAGCAGAATGAGAAGAATTACCCAACTCATGATTTGGAGTTGGCATCGATTGTGTTTGCTCTGAAGATGTGGAGTCGTTACCTGTTGGGAGTCCTATTTCGAGTTGTTTACGGATCACAAATCGTTAAAGTATCTTTTCTCCCAAAAGGATTTGAATTTTCGGCAGCAACGATGGTTAGAGTTTCTGGCATCGTATGATTTTGATATAGCCTATACTCCTGGTAAAGGTAACGTAGTTGCAGATGCATTGAGCCGAAGACACACAAGTTTGGAAGCGATGTTTTTGGAATGGAAGAGCCTTGACTATTTGGCAAGGTTTGATTTCAGGCCAAGGTATGAGCTGGAACCGGAAATGTTGGCAAGCTTATCGATAAGACCTACTCTCATTGAAAGGATTGGCGAGAGCCAAAAGCGAGATGCAAAGCTTGTCGAGTTCGTCCAGAAGGTAGAACCAGAAGATAAAGAGTTCAAAGTCGATCGTGAAGGTTGGCTTTGGAAGCAAGGGCGGTTAGTTGTTGCTGATATCGATGGATTGAGAGTTGAAGTTCTGAGAGAATGTTATCACTCGAAGTCGACGATTAATCCCGTTGGTAATAAGATGTATTAGGACATGAAGAGAATTTGCTACTGGGAGGGGATGAAGCGAGATATTGGGAAGTTCATTTCCATGTGCATGAACTGTCAGTTAGTGAAAGCTGAACAGAAGATGCCAAGTGGTTTGCTTCAGCCGTTGGAAGTTCTTACGTGGAAGTGGGAGCAAATATCGATGGATTTTATTTATGGACTACTTATTACCAGGGATAGAAATGAAGGAATTTGGGTCATTGTGGATCACTTGACCAAAAGTGCAAGATTCATTCCTGTCAAGTCGACTAGGACGACATCAAAATTGGCTGAACTTTATGTGAAATGGATAGTTCGATTCCATGGTGTCCCAAAGAGTATAGTGAGTGACCGAGATCCATTATTCATGTGTGGAATTTAGAAGAGTTTGCAAGAAGCTTTGGGAACCAAGTTGTGCTTGAGTACGGCATATCGTCCCCAAACTGATATTCAGACCGAGAGAGTCGATCGAGTTTTGGAAGATCTCCTAAGAGCTTGTGTATTGGATTTTGGAGTATCATGGGAGGACCGTCTACATATGGTTGAGTTTGCATATAATAATAGCTACCAGTCTAGCTTTGGGATGGCACCATACGAGGCGTTGTATGGGGGGACCGTGCAATTCTCCAGGATGTTGGTTAGAAACTGGAGATAAGTTGGTACTTGGGCCAAAAATGATAAGAGAGACCTCGGATTGTATCGATATCGTTTGGCAACGAATGAAGGCAGTCCAAGATCGTCAGAAAAGTTATGCCGATAAACGTCGTAAGGACTTGGAATTCGACGTTGGTGATATGGTTTTCGTGAAGGTTTCGCCGTTGAAGCATATGGTGAGATTTGGAAGTAAAGGAAAGTTAGTTCCTAGGTTCGTGGGACCATTTCCGATAGTCGAGCGAATTGGAAAGCTCGCATACAGATTGGAGTTACCTGAGAAGATGTCGAGTGTGCATAATGTTTTCCATGTGTCATTTCTACAGAAGTTCGTGCATGATTCGAATGAGGTTGTATCTCCAGAGCAGTACGAAGACCTAAAAGTGGATAACGCAGTTGTGAGACCTCGTAAGCCGCTTCATGTTGTGGAGAATGAAACAAAACAGCTTAGGAGGAAGACAGTTAAGTTAGTCAAGATACAATGGAGTGAAGATGGTGACGATTGTACATGGGAGATGGAAGAGAGCATGAAGGCGACTCATCTAGAACTCTTCGTCGGTAGGACCCTTTGATATCGTGTCATCGTTATATCGTTGTATCTTATTGTTGTGTGGTACAATTCCGCGTGCTAGGATAAGACTATGATGCATGGCTTGATGGTTGCTAGTTTGGATGATAGAATTGACTTCTCAAGGGTGATAGGCATGCGGAATTTTTATGTTTGTTTGGAATTTCGTGGGCGAAATTCTTAAGGGGGGCGAATGTAACAACTCGCATTTTACGTATTGGAAGATCGTAAAATATTTTTATTTTATTCCCAGAGGTTTGGATCATTCTCATCTTTTAATATGTTGCTTATGAGGATGTGAGACATGTCCATAATTTTTACCCATTTTTTTTGACCATTTTGCCCCTGTCAGTCTTGTACAGGGCATAACTTTTGACTCGGGTCAAATCAGAGTGTAAGACCTGTACCATTGAAAGGAATTGATGATTGCCTTTCCGTAGAGTGGTTACATTAAAGATTTGGCTTAGCGGTTTGGGAGAAATCGTTGTTTTAAGTTTTTTCAATGGACTGTTCAGGTTTGGAGAGCTTAATGGGCTGAATTAAGGAGGCCCATTAGTGGGCTGGTGGAATCCTATAAATAGGGGGTGAGAGTAGAGGGAAAAGATTTACTTTCCCATTCTCTCATTTGGAGGCATTGATCTTCTTCTTCCTCTAACACCTTTCAACCATTGAAAATCCAAATCAAAGGAGGGAAATCATAGATCTACACCATTGGAGGCTAGATCTACATCATTTCAAAAGCGAATTCATCGGATCGAGGAGTTTGGTTCGAATTGCTTACTGTATTGATTCATAATTCTATCATTTTAGCTTGTATTGGAGTATCGGTGAGTGGATTACATCTCTCACATGGATTCAATAAAGTGTATGGGTAATAGATCATGTTTTTCATCAAATTCAAGTGTTTTCCTTAAATCTATTCATTGGTAAGTTCATTTTCATATAGATCACCCTATGATCCGATTTAGCAAGTTTAAATAGGTAATTTCTATGATATTTTATACTAATGTGCAAGTTAGATCCATGGTTTTTGTTCATATGCATATTTGTGGTGATTTTGGTGAATTTGACATTATTGTTGATATAATCGTCATATTGATGATATTGTTGATTTCATAACATGCATGTAATCCTTTTTGATGAATTGGATGAGTTAATTTCGTTGGATTTACCATTTGGCGAAGTTTGGATCGAAATCGGAGTTGAATTGCAATATGCAGATTTTGGATCAGCCATAAGTTGGATTGGACCAAAGTTGGATCGGACAGAAGTTGGATCGGACATAAGTTGGATTGGACCGAAGTTGGATCGGGCATAACTGGATCGGGCTATTCTGGTCAGCCATTTTTGGTCAGCCATTTTTGTCATTTCTGGTCGGACACTTCCGATGATGATGTGACCTCAAAGTGAACTCAATTGGGAAGTTAGGAAGTGTTGAAAAGTGTTTGTTGCTCATTTTATGCAACAAATGGAGAGACAACTCAAGGATTTATTGAGTTCGTGAGAAGTGACAGCTCTAATGTGTTCTGAGCTAATTAATAGTCGTAATTGATAACGACTAGAGAGACGAAGGTTGAGGAATCTTCGTTGTCGTAGGTTCTAGCGGACTCAAAGCAGAGGTACAATTGAAGACCAATTGTGGGTCGAGTGCCTTGGGCATCGTTTATGTCCTAGACACGTGTTGAGTATAGCGTGAAGCATGTGTTGAGTATAGCATGTGGAGTTTTGCTAGGACCAGGGCGTCTTGTGTGGTCCTTGACAATTTACGGCAAATTGATAGCCAGTCATATGATAACGAGGTTTCCAAAACAAGGTTGGCGGTGATATTCAAAGTAATTCATGGACGTTTGAATGCATGTTGTGATCGTGATTGAGTTGCTTTGCCATATATGAATGGATATTTTAATTGCCCTGGCTGAATTGTTATTCCTTTGGGTGTATGGATTGTAAAGGCTATCATTGTCATGTAATGGAGAAGGAAATTGAGAGTTCTTCTTTGAAGTTGGGTAGATTAGTTGATTATTTACCCATTCTCATATACTTTATTGAGGAAATTGTAAGTTGTTTTATCGCTCAGTAAGACTGTTGTCTGATTCAAGATTTTATGTTTCCTCTTATTACCTTGGGCTGTTCATCCGGTTGTAGATGGGCAGACTGACTAACAGGTGGTAGGTATTGCTATAGTAAGGATGACGATGCTGATCGATGGCGAGCAGGAGGCTCACGTAGCAGTTTTATTACTATCTAGTATTTGTTCCCGCTGTTTGCTATTTCTCTGAGTGTTGTAGTGAGGCAAAATTGTACAAACACTATTGTAGAAACTTTAGTGTTTTCTGCTTCACTATCACTACCTGTTGTATATGTTATATTATATTTTATCCTTGCGTTGTGAGTTTACGACAGGTTCCGCTTGTGTTACCTACTATGATGAACGTCCATAGCTGCCGTGCACACCTTTCAGCGCATTATTCCTCTTGTTTACTGCAGGGGTTATGGGTGGTTGTCACACTTGTTATCAAAGCTCTAGTTAATGATTTTGGCCAAAGTTCGAGCACGTAATTACGTAAGAGAGACGTACTTGTAGATTTCAGTTAGATGCTTACTATACATAGTAGCATATATAGTAGTAACGGTTGTTTTCCTTTAGCAGTTTTTCTTGAAAGTGGCTAATTATTCTAAATTGTAGATTTAGAATGAGTAGACGAGAAACAAGACATGCTGCTAGGGGAGCCAATACTGGATGGGAAATGGTGGTGAACCTAATTACCCCGCCATGTTTGAAGCCATGGCAGAAGCAATTATGCGAAGGGTACCCGCTCCAGTGGCAACAACGGTAGATGTTGGTGTGCGAGTTCCTAGAGTAGTAGATTTTGCAAAGCTATGCAGGGACTTTACATCTCTAGGGGAAAACCTTTCAAGGGAACTGAACCAACTAAAGAGGTCCAGAGGTGGATGGATTCATGTGTCAGAATCTTTGTAGACTTGGGTATTGAGGATGCAATAAAGAGAAAGCTTGCATCGAGGCAACTGTAGGGTAGGGCCATGGAATGGTGGAATTCTGTTACACTTGAGACTCCAGAGGAAGAAATTTCATGGGAGAAATTCCAAGCTAAGTTTAAAGCAAAGTTTATCTCCACAGCTCAGAAATCTGCTCTATTCAAGAAGTTCATAGAGCAGAAACAGAATGGTCATTCTGTGCTTGACTATATTTCTGATTTCGAAGCCTTGTCTAGATATGCTCATTCATACATTGATACACCCTATCAGAAGAATGAGAAATTTGTCTTGGGTTTGGATGCTGATATCGAAAATCCATTAGTGGACCATCTTGATGATTCATTTGAGAAGATTGTGGAAAAATCTATTTGTCATGAGAGCTTGTTTCCTAAAGAAGCAAATGTTGTTGTTGCACCTAAGGAGGAACAGAAGCCACAGCAGGGTGGTAATAATAAGAAAAGGAAGCAGCAACAACAGAAAGGAAAGGACGGCCAAAAGAAGCAGAAGGGAAAAGTGACTTGCTTCAATTGTTGGTAGAAAGGTCATTTTGCTAGTGAATGCAAGAATCCTAAAGCTGAGAAGAAGTGCTTCAAGTGTGGGAAGCCAGGACATGAGAAGAAAGATTGTCCAGAATCTGCCAAAAGCAAGAAAGTGGTTAAGGCTTATGCTTTGGGGGAAGTTCCATCATCTTCAAGGGCTCCTACTTCTAAGGATAAGGGAAAGGGTGTCATGGTGCAAGGTACTCTTTCTGTTCATGGTGTTTCAATTCGAGTTTTGTTTGATACTAGAGCATCTCATTCATTCATTTGCAATGAGCTTGTGTGCCGCTTGGGTTTGAACCCGAGATATGTGATAGACCTTTCGTAGTAACTAATCCAATTGGGGGTTCGTCAAATCTTTGCATGATTTACCGAGGTCTAGTGTTGTCTAGTCATGGTTGCTCTTTTGTGTGTGATTGCTTTGTTCTTAACTTCGCTGGGTTTGGGATCATCTTAGGCATGGATTGGCTCAAGAGGTATGCGGCAAGGGTGAATTGCGAGAAACTAGAGATGAGAGTCGGGGATGTGGAAGGGCGAAAAGTGTTGATAAAGTGTAAGCGCAAAGAGGGTGTCTTCGTTAGTTCTCTATATTCGCTTGTGATTCCACAAGAAGACTTGTCATCTGTGTTGATCACTAATGAGTATGAAGATGTCTTTGACGAGGTCAAAGGGTTACCGCCGCATCATGAGATCGAGTTTAGGATCGATTTGGTCGAGAGTGTTAGACTAATTGTTATGCCTCTTAGGCGGATGGCGCCTAAGTAACAACGAGAGTGGTACGTGCAAGTTCATGACCTTCTAAGGTAGGGATTCATTCAGAGAAGTGTTTCTGAATGGGGTGCACCGGTAGTGTTTGCAACCAAGGCAGATGGCTCATTAAGATTGTGTATGGACTATCGTGAGATGAACAAGGTGACTAAGAAGAAAAAGTATCCAGTTCCAAAGGTTAATGACTTGTTCGAACAGCTTCATGAAACCAAAGGGTTTTCTCAGATGGATTTGGCAATGGGATTTCACCAATTGAGGGTGGCTATGGATAGTGTGCCAAAGTCTTCTTTTAGGACACCATCCGGTTTCTTCGAGTGGTTGATGATGCCATTCGGGTTGACAAACGTGCCAGTGTATTTCATGGATCTTATGAATAGGGTATCCAAAGATCAGTTGAATAAGTTTGTGTTTGTGTTCGTGGATGATATTCTAGTTTACTTCAGGAGTGAGAAAGAATACAAGACACACTTAAGGGTTGTGCTAGAGATCTTGCGAAAGCATCAGTTTAAAGCTAAGTTCTCGAAGTGTCACTTCTAGAAGGGTGAGGTGAGATTCTTAGGCCATGTAGTTTCTGGAAAAGGGATAGCGGTTGACCCCACTAAAGTTGCAGCAATCCAAGACTGGGATCGACCTAAGAATGCAACAGATGTTCGGAGTTTCCTTGGGTTGGCAGGAAATTACCGATGGTTTATCAAGGATTTCTCCAAGATAGCTGCACTGTTGACAGGATTGACGAAGAAGAACCAAGTGTTCACATGGGATGCAAAGTATGAACAAGCATTCGAAATCCTGAAGGAGAGATTTACAAGTGCTCCTGTGTTGACCATTCCAAATTGGAATGAAAAGATGGTGGTATACACCGATGCATGTGGTACCGGGCTTGGAGCAGTGCTAATGCAAAAGGATAAGGTTATGGCCTACACGAGTCGATAGCTAAAGCAGAATGAGAAGAATTACCTAACTCATGATTTGGAGTTGGCATCGATTGTGTTTGCTCTGAAGATGTGGAGACGTTACATGTTGGGAGTCCGATTTTGAGTTGTTTACGGATCACAAGTCGTTAAAGTATCTTTTCTCCCAGAAGGATTTGAATTTTCGACAGCAACGATGGTTAGAGTTTCTGGCATCGTATGATTTTGATATAGCCTATACTCCTGGTAAAGGTAACGTAGTTGTAGATGCGTTGAGCCAAAGACACACAAGTTTGGGAATGATGTTTTTGGAATGGAAGAGCCTTGACTATTTGGCAAGGTTTGATTCAGGCCAAGGTATGAGCTGGAACCGGAAATGTTGGCAAGCTTATCGATAAAACCTACTCTCATCAAAAGGATGGGCGAGAGCCAAAAGCGAGATGCAAAGCTTGTTGAGTTCGTCTAGAAGGTAGAACCAGAAGATAAAGAGTTCAAAGTCGATCGAGAAGGTTGGCTTCAGAAGCAAGGGTTGTTAGTTGTTCCTGATATCGATGGATTGAGAGTTGAAGTTCTAAGAGAATGTTATCGTTCGAAATTGATGATTCATCCCGGTGGTAATAAGATGTATCCTGACATGAAGAGAATTTACTACTGGGAGGGGATGAAGCGAGATATTGGGAAGTTCATTTCCAAGTGCATGAACTGTCAGTTAGTGAAAGCTTAACAGAAGAAGCCAAGTGGTTGTTCAGCCGTTGGAAGTTATGTGGAAGTGGGAGCAAATATCGATGGATTTTATTGATGGACTACCTAGAACCAAGGACAGAAATGAAGGAATTTGGGTTATTGTGGATCACTTGACCAAAAGTGCAAGATTCATTCCTGTCAACTCGACTAGGACGACATCAAAACTAGTTGAACTTTATGTGAAATGGATAGTTCGATTCCATGGTGTCCCAAAGAGTATAGTGAGTGACCGAGATCCATTATTCATGCATGGAATTTAGAAGAGTTTGCAAGAAGCTTTGGGAACCAAGTTGTGCTTCAGTACGACATATCGTCCCCAAACTGATAGTCAGACCGAGAGAGTAAATCGAGTTTTGGAAGATATCCTAAGAGCTTGTGTATTGGATTTTGGAGGATCATGGGAGGACCATCTACATCTGGTTGAGTTTGCATATAATAATAGCTACCAGTCCAGCACTGGGATGGCACCATACGAGGCGTTGTATGGGGGACCGTGCAATTCTCCAGGATGTTGGTTAGAAACTGGAGATAAGTTGGTATTTGGGCCAAAAATGATAAGAGAGACCTCTGATTGTATCGAGATCGTTTGGCAACGAATGTAGGCAGTCCAAGATCGTCAGAAAAGTTACGCCGATAAGCGTTGTAAGGACTTGGAATTCGATGTTGGAGATATGGTTTTTGTGAAGGTTTCGCCGTTGAAGCATATGGTGAGATTTGGAAGTAAAGGAAAGTTAGTTCCTAGGTTCGTGGGACCATTTCCTATAGTCGAGCGAATTGGAAAGCTCGCATACAGGTTGGAATTTCCTGAGAAGATGCCGAGTGTGCATAATGTTTTCGATGTGTCATTTCTACGGAAGTTCGTGCATGATTCGAATGAGGTGGTATCTCCAGAGCTGTACGAAGACCTAGAAGTGGAAACCGCAGTTGTGAGACCTCGTAAGCCGCTTCATGTTGTGGAGAATGACACGAAACAGCTTAGGAGGATGACAGTTAAGTTAGTCAAGGTACAATGGAGTGAAGATGGTGACGATTGTACATGGGAGACGGAAGAGAGCATGAAGGCGACTCATCCCGAACTCTTTGTCGGTAGGACCCATTGATATCGTGTCATCGTTATATCGTTGTATCTTATTGTTGTGTGGTACAATTCCGCGTGCTAGGATAAGACTATGATGCATGGCTTGATGGTTGCTAGTTTGGATGATAGAATTGACTTCTCAAGGGTGATAGGCATGCGGAATTTTTATGTTTGTTTGGAATTTCGTGGGCGAAATTCTTAAGAGGGGAGAATGTAACAACTCGCATTTTACGTATTGGAATATCGTAAAATATTTTTATTTTATTCCCTGAGGTTTGGATCACTCTCATCTTTTAATATGTTGCTTATGGGGATGTGAGACATGTCCATAATTTTTACCAATTTTTTTTGACCATTTTTCCCCAGTCAGTCTTGTACAGGGCATAACTTTTGACTCGGGTCAAATAAGAGTGTAAGACCTATACCATTGGAAAGGAATTGATGATTGCCTTTCCGTAGAGTGGTTACATTAAAGATTTGGCTCAGCGGTTTGGGAGAAATCGTTGTTTTAAGTTTTTTCAGTGGGTTGTTCAGGTTTGGAGAGAGTAATAGGTTGAATTGGGGAGGCCCTTTAGTGGGCTAGTGGAATCCTATAAATAGGAGGTTAGAGTGGAGGGAAAAGGTTTACTTTACCATTCTCTCATTTGGAGGCATTGATCTTCTTCTTCCTCTAACACCTTTCTACCATTGAAAATCCAAATCAAAGGAGGGAAATCATAGATATACACCATTGGAGGCTAGATCTACATCATTTCAAAGGCGAATTCATCGGATCGAGGAGTTTGGTTCGAATTGCTTGCTGTACGGATTCATAATTCTATCATTTTAGCTTGTATTGGAGTATCGGTGAGTGGATTACATCTCTCACATGGATTCAATAAAGTGTATGGGTAATATATCATGTTTTTCATCAAATTCAAGTGTTTTTCCTTAAATCTATTCATTGGTAAGTTCATTTTCATATAGATCACCCTATGATCCGATTTAGCAAGTTTAAATAGGTTATTTCTATGATATTTCATACTAATGTGCAAGTTAGATCCATGGTTTTTGTTCATATCAATATTTGTCGTGATTTTGGTGAATTTGACATTATTGTTGATATAATCGTCATATTGATGATATTGTTGATTTCATAACATGCATGTTATCCTTTTTAATGAATTGGATGAGTTAATTTCGTTGGATTTACAATTTGGCGAAGTTTTGATCGAAATCGGAGTTGAATTGCAATATGTAGATTTTGGATCGGCCATAAGTTGGATTGGACCGAAGTTGGATCGGACCGAAGTTGGATCGGGCTTAACTGGATCGGGCTATTCCGGTCAGCCATTTTTGGTCAGCTATGACGAGACTACGGTGCCTGTCGAAGGGAAAAGAAGTTCCTAACTTCCATCTATAGCCGCAGTAGTTTCACCTACGGCTAATTTTCTTTCCAGCTTTGTAGGGTTTTCCGCGCAATGGAGGCAGTTTTAGAGAGACTTGTTAATATGTTTCACAATAATGAGAAACTCATGGACATAGACTTGATGCACAAAGAAGATAAAGGAGAAAAGAAGGAGGTCAAGGTTGAAGGATCACAGAATAAGGAAGTGAAACCTAAGAAGGGTGGATAGAACTATAGACCCCCGAGAAAAGAGGAAGTGTCATTACTGAGGTATTGTGGGTCATATATAGCCAAAGACTGTAGGGGGTAGAAGAAGAAGACCGGTTGTTATCATTGCGGAGAGACAGGACACCTTATCAGGGGTTATCCAATGGGCAAGGACAAAGTACAGAATCTTCCGAAAGACAGATGTGTGCTCTCACAGCTGGCATACCTGATAGAGGTAGAAAAAGTTTCTGTTGAAAGTTTGATTCTCCTTTTCGATCATCCTGTACGTACTTTGTTTGATTCTGGCGCTTCACATTCGTTTATCTCTGCTTCTGTTGTTGAGTCTCTGCACCTAGATACTAGTATAGTAGTGGATCCCGCTGTAGTCTTAAATCCTATTGGTGGCTCAGGTCATTTATCTATGATTTGGCAGGATTTGAGAGTGTCTATCTTCGACGTTGGGTTTGAACGCAATGCCTACGTACTTGGTTTCATGGGCTATGGTCTGATTCTAGGGATGGATTGGCTAGCCAGGTATGGTGCCATCCTAGACTGTGAAAGGGGGAAGTCAGACTATTGACTCGTTGTGGAACGACCATTGATATTTCATGTGACCCTAGGGGTTTGGTGATGCCTAGCTAGCTAGAATCACTTGACGTATCCATCGATGATTTGCAATTTGTTCGAGTAGTCCATGAGTATGATGACATTTTTGATGAGGTTCGGGGTTGACCCCGAGGCGCGAGGTAGACTTCCGTATATACTTAGTAGATAATGCAAAGCCGGTTGCATTGCTAGTACACCACATGGCTCCAAGAGAGAGGAAGGAACTCAGTAAACAAGTAGCGGAGCTGCTTGAGAAAGGGTTCATAAGAAGAAGTATTTCGGAATGGGGTGCTCCAGTTGTTTTTGCTACGAAGGCGGACGGTTCAGTTAGATTGTGCGTGGACTATAGGGAGCTGAATAAACTCACGAAGGAAAATAGACACCCACTGCCAAGGATAGACGACTTGTTCGATCTGTTGGTTGGTGCTTCGGTTTTCTCGTAGTTGGATTTAGCTACGGGATTTCATCAACTAAGGGTGGCCGAGGACAACATAGATAAGACTGTATTTATAACTCCAGATAGTTTCTTTGAATGGCTCATCATGCCTTTTGGTTTGACGAATGCACCCTCATATTTCATGGACTTGATGAGTAGGGTGTTTAGGGAGTTTCTAAACAAATTTGTAGTAGTCTTTGTGGATGATATCATGTTCTTCTCTAGAAGCGAGGTAGAGCATGCCTTACATCTTAAGGAAGTCTTAGAGACCCTTCGAGCACATCAACTCAAGGCTAAGTTCTTTAAATGTCATTTTTGGAGGAAGGAAGTGAGGTTCTTAGGGCACGTGGTCTCTAAAGAAGGGACAGCGATAGAATCCCGCGAAGGTAGTGGCAATCCAGGATTGGAGGATTCCAAAGAATACAAAGGAAGCTTTCTTGGTTGGGCGAACTATTATAGGAAGTTAACTTACACGGTTGACGAAAAAGAATTTGACCTTTTCTTGTGATGTTGATTGTGATGATGCTTTTCAACGATTGAAGAGGGCATTGATGAGAACACCAGTTTTAGTTTTGCCAGATGGGAGTAAACCATTCATAGTGTATACCGATGCTTGCGGGACAGGGCTTGGAGAAGTTTTTAGTGCAAGAGGAAAGGGTGATACGCAAGAGGCGGTAGGAACGTAATTGTGTTTGATCACCGCTTATCACCCTCAGATGGACGGCCAAACATAAAGAGTGAATGGAATTCTAGAAGATCTTTTGAGGTTTTGCATCTTGGATTTTGGAGGGACATGGGAGGAACATCTTCCAATAGTAGAGTTTGCCTACAACTATCAGACTAGTATTGGCATGGCACCTTATGAAGCTCTATATGGACGACCTTGCCAATCACTGACTTGTTGGTGGAAATCTAAGGATAAGATTTTGCTTGGGCCCGAGATGGTTAGGGAAACTTCGGAGAAGATAGACTTGATTCGAAGACGCATGAAGACGACACAAGACCGAGAAAAGTCATACGTTGATAAGAGACGAACCGTTATTGAGTTCGATGTTGGAGACACGGTTTTTATTGAGGAATGTGGTCCATTTTTCGATCTGTAGGGAGATTGGCAACAAGATTTGTAGGGTCACTCCCCATTACAGAAGGAATTGGACAGATGGCCTACATAGTGAAGTTGCCTAAGAAGCTTAGTGGTATTCCTGATGTATTTCACGTGTCGCATTTGAGGAAGTGTTTACACGATACTACGGAAGTAGTGGAGCCGAGCATGCTTAGAGAAGTGGAAGTAGAGCGACTTGCCATGGTTAGAAAAGTTCCTACATGCATCCTTGGATCGGAGGTCAAGAAATTACGCAACCGAGAGGTCAAGTTGGTTAAAGTCTAGTGGAGAGATGATCTAGGAGACGCGACTTTGGAGATTGAAAACAAGATACGTGCATCGTACCCTTTCCTTTTTGAGGGTATGTTCTTAACTTCTCCTTTTTCTACCACTTTGTTTATACTTGTTCTATCATTTAGTGTATCCTCTCGATTATATCTTCGATTTTAAGGTAGAAATCCTATGGTTGTAAACATGTGTTTGAGACATGTTATGTTTGGTGGATGCAAGTGGATGTAAGTGTTTGTTAGTGGTTACTCGTGGATACATTTACACACACATTAGGCACTAGATCGGCTCAATCACTTTCATATTGCATATGGATGAGTGTGCATATTTAAGTTAATGGATGTATATTGAATGTGTTATCATATGGATGATGCATTTGAATGAATGGTTGTGCACTCATATAGAAATGATATGTATCATTAGGATTCTTTTGCATACATAATAGACGCATGGCACTATCATGTTTTGCATTAAGGAGACCAACTAAGTCAGTAGTCCGCCTGATCTTTGCATTAGATAAGGGACATATATACACACTTTTGCATATGTTCATATAACATTAGAAATCTTTTAAGGACAATGCATTCTTGTGGATGATGGATGAGTAGATGGATGATGGATGATAGGATACATTCTTCTTAACTTGAAGATTTCGGGGAGGAAATCCTTTAAGGAGGGGAGAATGTAACAACCCATAATTTTAAAACATAACATAAGAGATAATTAAAGAATACTTAATTTTTATAAGAAGAATTAAGGGAAACGGGGTGCACCATTTCGTTCGTCTCAGAATTCTACTTGGAATAGAGTCCGAGTTTGTGTAAATCAGATTTCGTATGAAGAAGTTATGAAGCTTAGAAGATTTCAGTTTAAAGCAGAATTTATTTAAATAATAATTAAATAACAAAAACTGTTCAAAAATCAAAATTTAGACAAAGCGGGCTGAGCGGGAAATTTCCCCCCTCGTGGGTGTCGACCCCCCCGGAGGTGTCGACCCCCCTATAGGGGTGTCGACCCCGTCGACCCAGATCTGGCCTGACGTGTTCTGTGGTGGATCTGATGACATGTTCTTCTGGGATTGGCGGGATGACGTGTTTTCTTGGTCTGGATGGTTCAGATGGATCCTAATCTAATCTAAGGGTCCTAATTCACCTAGACCTAACCTAACCTTAATCTCATTGTTTTCATCCATGGCACCTCCATGCTGCTCTAATCTAAATCAAATCTAGACTCTCTTCTCCACCAAAGCAAATCAGAATAGGAGTATTCAAATTAGAAGATCAGATCTACAAATAATCAAAGTAGAGATTATTCAAGATCAGATTTACTACAACAACGCCTAATTCTCTTCTAAGAATCCTACCGCTATGAGTCTATGTTACTTTCATATATAATTGAATTAAAAAGTAATCGTGATAGGATTGTAAATTGGATCTGATGTATATGCCTGTAAATAAGATGAATCATATCAAGTATTGTAATTTGTTATCCTTCAGATTCATACCCAATTGCTATTATCATATGCCTATCTGATCTATTTTGTCGTTATTTATTTCACATACCTATTTGTATGTTTATGCCAGTTTTGATGTTTTGATTCTCTCTCCTTCTTCATTCCCTTTTTCCTTTTTGATATTAGGCTACTTCAAGGCTAAGCATATTGCGTTGAGATTTACGTACGAATGACGTTGGAACGATTGGGAAAAGTTTGGGAAATATGGAACGAAATGAGATTATTGGCATAAGTTGTTGACGAATATGGAAATTGGGTTGGGCATAAATGAGTATAACTTGTATACATGAGATTTGGCATAAATTGTGTTAGGCATAATTGAGTATAACTTGTATACATGAGATTTGGCATAAATTGGGTTGGGCATAATTGAGTATAACTTGTATGCATGAGATTAAGCATAAATTGGATTGGAATTTAGGGGTAACTGGGAAATCACCATTATACAAGATTTGAAATTGAATTAAGGAAGAGATAATGAACGCAAATTGATTTGGGCATAATTTAGATTAAAATTATAAACATAATTTAGGTTGGAAATTATGGGTGATTGGAATATATTATAATCCAAGTTTTGAAATTGGGATATGAATCAAAAAAGTGAAAATGAATGCCTAAGACACGAGTTAGATTCAGATTGCGGTAGAAGTCTGCTCGGAACCACCCGGCATATCCAGCAATCGCAATTTGGTAATCTAATTTAAGAGGTCAAAGGCAGAAATTAGATGCGTAATAATGCAAAGACACGAGGTTAGATTCAGATTGCAGTATAAGCCTTCCCGAAACCGCCCGGCATATCCAGCAACCGCAAAACGATAATCTAATGTGGGAGGTCTTGCAAGATTATGGTTATAATGAATTAATGAACACTTAACCAAGATAAGACATATTGTAAGACATGGGAATGGTAAAGGGCTTAAGTGGGTGACATGGATAACATGTGAAACACAATTGAAAACATTTAACTAAGCTAAGACATGTGGGAAGACATGGGAACAGTAAAAGGGTTACGTGGGTGACATGGGTAGCATGTATTGCATGGGCAGCACGTATAACGTAAATAATGAACACTTAACCAAGATAAGACATGTGGTAAGGCATGGGAATAGTAAAGGGGTTAAGTGGGTGACATGGGTAGCATGTGAAACATAATAAAAGCACTTAACCAAAATGAGACATGTGATAGGACATGGGATAAAAAGGGGTTAAGTGGGAATTCCTAGTGGGGACCAAGCTTAGGAGGGAAGCTTGTGTCAAGTGGGTGGACCATTTTCAACTAGTAACCCGTTTTAGTATATATATGAGCTCTAACTAGGTCGAGGACAGGGACACACTTACTAGGTTGATTGTAAGAGGTCAACAAAGAGTTAGAGATGGCGGTGCAAGTCCAACGGAGTCATGTGCATGTGTGGGTCCAGGCTGGTAGGTAAGACGTTGTTGCATCTTGTAGGTATAAGCTATGCATTTCAGTAGTATCGGGATTGCCACCTTAGGGAGTGATACACCCTATTGTGGGGCTAGCACAGGTATCTACGAGATTAGGGACCCGATCAAATGGGGAGGGTAGTGGGTACAACTTGTGGTGGTAGGAGCAAGTGGGCACCTACGAGAGTAGCTAGGAGTACACGAAGCTACCATTATTACGATTAGTAGAGAGGGATCATCTTTTAGTATGTAACTAGTATGTGGTACAGTGTAAAGCATATCTTATATTGGTTAGGAGCACATCTGATGTTCTATCTTACTTACCTTGTCATATCTGCTTCTGTTGCAGTCATATCTTATATCCAGTTTATGTTCTTATCCTGTTACTTTACTGATTGTATTGTTAAAGTCACTAGACTCGCCAGACTTATGTCTGACCCTTTTTTGTTTTGCCTCTTTTCTTTCCTCCCCCCCCCCCCAGGTTCTAAGGGCGGGCACGTTGAAGCTTGATTCGGACTTTCCTGCTTGAAGTGCTGAAAGCAATGCTTAGCTTTGTTTCTCTTTCATATGGCATTTTGGATTGGGGATTATGGTTTTAAAAATTATGTACTATGACGGCTTTTGTACAAGACTAATATTATGTACTTGGTTTTGGTGCGATGGATTTAAAGATGTAGCCAAACTTATTTCTGTTTCCGCTGCAATAAAGTTATAAAATTTTCAAGTACTATTTTATGTATCTGTCTTGTAATATTCTGTTATGTTTACTTATAACGCTCCACAAAACTTAATGCATTCCCTTTGTGAGTGACATTAACGGACGCGGGGTGTTACAGAAACAATATCACGAGCATATATTCCCTAATACAAAAACAAACCTGTAGAACTTCGTGTTATCCCAATTGCAAGAAAATATTTAGGCACTCCAAGAACTTTCATATGAAAACATGAACCGAGGTAATTTTTAAAGCTGGCTAATGCAGCAGAATCATTACAAAAAATAATTAGGTCATCTGCATATACAAACACAATAATTTGTATAGACCCCCTTGTATATGCAAAAAGAGAGTAGTCAGTGATTGGTTGTAAAAATCCATATGCCTTCAGAGCAGTCATAAGTATAGCAAACCAACACCTAGGAGCCTACTTTAGACCATACAATGATTTACGCAAACGACATACAAATCCAGGTTTATCAGAAGTAAAGCTAGGAGAAAGTTTTATATACACCTCCTCCATGTTGGAAAGCATTATGCATATCCATTTGATGCAACTCCCAATGTTTAGAAGCCGCAATTGCAAGAAATTCACGCATAATTGTCATTTTTTCCACTGGTGCAAAAGCCTCATCATAACATAATCCTTCCACTTCATGATTGCCAAAGAGACCTAATCTTTCCTTCAATCTCTCAATGCTGCCTCTGATTTGTACTTGATTTTATGTAACCACTTGCTTCTTAGAGCTTTCTTCCCAGAAGGAAGATTTTCCATTGTCCAGGTTCTGTTATCCTCCAAAGCACGAATTTCCTTCTGCATAGCACTATGTCACCCTACATCTTTCATAGCTTTCTTAAAAGACTGTGGTTCATCTCATGATGTTACTGCTACAAAAAAATTCATTGTTTCGCAGAAAATTTGTCATAGCTAACATAGTGTTCTATTGGGTAAGGAGTACCTGAGGGAGATTGTGAAGAGGAATCAAGTGAAGAGGGGATTGGACTTTTCTTGATCACCTTATGAGTCACAAAATCACGCAATTTCAATGAGGGATACTTGACACGTAGTCCACGACCCATAATATCATCGAAGCCTACGCCATCATATGAATCCACCATATCCACTTCCCCTTGTTGCCAAAGGCAGGACTGGTTGTGTCTTAGCCAGAACAAGGGAAATTTTCGACTCCATGTTCTCATCATCGACATAATCTAAAACATAAACAATACTCCTATCCATGTGTATCCCAGGTAAAGGGCTCACATTTTTGGTTTCAACATCCAAATATGAGAAAATATTCTCATAAAATTTAACATCACAAGTGACAAGGAAGTTCTAAGTCAAATAGGTTCCAACCCTTCTTACAAAACAAATATCCCACAAAAACACATTTACAACTTCTACTAGCGAAATTGTCATGCTTTGGCTTTTGGTTATGAGTAAAACATAGACAACCAAACAAACTCAATTCTATTAAGGATGATGGATGACCAGACAAAATCTCATATGGTGTCTTTTTGTGAAGAACACTGGAAGGAGTACTATTAATAACATGAGCAGCAACTAAAACACATTCCCCCCAAAAAGAAATAGGCAAACACCTTGAAAATTTAAAGCTTTTGCAAGACTCAAAATATGTTTATGTTTTTTTCCCACTCTCCCATTTTGTTGAGGAGTAGCCACAGAAGTAGTTTGAAACAATATCCCAGATGCAAAAAAATAATCCTTCAAAAACACTATGAACAATTTTCAAATTTTGAGAAAATTGACGATCTCTCAAAAACTTCAGTTTTACCAATCAACAAATAAATCCACACAGCTCAAGAAATATCGTCCACTATTGTAAGAAAATAATGAGCGCCACAAGAAGAAGGTTCAATATACAGACCCCACAAATCACAATGTACTAACTCAAAAATACGAATTGTTTTATTTTCATTCAAAGGAAAACTATCCCTAGGTTTCTTGGCATGATGGCATATTTCACATGCTTTATTCAAATTATCTTTAGAATCCAAAAAAAGGAAGCCACTTCACTAATTTTTCCAAAGGATGACCCAACCTATTATGTCAAAATTCCAATGAAGACATGTTTGTAACTGTAAGAGCTTGAACCGGTGTACCTTCACGCAAGTAGTAAAGTCCATCCCGTATTTCACCCATTCCAATCATCTCCCTCATCAGTTGGTCCTGAATAACACACAAGTTAGAATTAAAAGTGACAAAACATTTTAAGTTGTCATTCAGCTGTGATGCCGAAATTACATTACAATTTAAGTTCCGTATGTAAAGCACATGATAAAGAATGATTTTCTTAGTTAATTTAACTACTCCTTCCCTTGAGGCCATGGCATTTCCACCATCAAAAAGCCCAACTGAACATGGAATTACATCTTTGACATCCTTCAAATAAGAAAGGCTTCCTATAACAGGATTCGAACAACCTATATCGATGATCCACTCACCGTTTAATCGATTAGGAGGTGGTGGAGTTATCTTTTCATTCATTAGAAGAGGCCATTTATATACAACATCCTATTCTAGTTTTGTCAACAAATCATATAAATAAGGAAACTACAAATTACTTCTTAAACTTGATTTTATCAACAAACCACATAAATAGGGAAACTACAAATTGCATCCCTAAACTTGATTTTGTTAACATATCACATAAATAGAGAAACTACAAATTACATCCCTAAACTTCATTGATTTCCAAGTCACTGCCAGCTCACCATATCACATTATATCCGTGATTTCCTAATAAAGATAATTAGTGCTTTAATTGCAACCAGATCGTGCATTATAAGAACCATCACAAGGAATAAGTTAAAGGGGGAGAAAGTGAAGGTGTTTGCTTTGGAACCTTTCGCATCATAACTAACTGTAGAGGAGAAAAGAAAGTATGTGATCAAGGGTATGATTTTGTCCTACCTATTAAAGTATTATTTATTAACAATCCGTATTTTTACGGTATTATAAATAATTTATAATTATTTAAATAATGGTTTGGTAATTTAAAATGACCAGAATTAAATAATATTGAATATTTAATTAATATAAATAATAGAATAATATATTTATTTCCGAAAATTGTTGGAAATAGCTGAATTCACAATATTTTGTGAATTGGATTATTTAAAAGATATAATTCAGTTTAGAATTGAATTATAATAATGATTTTATTATTTAATCAAAGCTTGAACATATAAATTATATTATAATTATAATCGAGCTCGAAATGGCGCGGAAGTTCGTAATTTGGCGATTTGAACTTTAAACGAATATACAGAATCCATTTTAAGCCGGATTTCTTTGAAACAAGAAACGCTTAAATCTGTTGAACGATATTTTTCTAATAGAAGAGAAAAATTGAGATTTCATCGTGTAGATTGAGAGTTATGTCCAAATCTTCGAATAGTCGCTATAAAATCATTTATAAACCATAACGATAATTTATTTATTATAAATTATTTATTTCGAATTTGGTTAAGATATTTGAGGCGTATGTATAATTAATTTTTAGAATTTTACTGAAATTTTTAATTTGGAAAATAAACCACTTTTTATTTGGAGTATTTTACACCCTGTATCAGCATTTTGGGATTCTACAACATAAGTCAACTTGCCTATGTTATTTTTGTTTTGCGATTGTGACACATTACTCGATACAACGATATTTTTATTTTTGCCTATGGTAGTCTGTGAATGAACGAAAATTTATAAAGTCGAGTACCGATTACAAATATAATATATACATGGATATCTTTTGGGTTAAGTATTCTTTTTGTCAACTCCAAGAAAATGTACACATGAAAACTCATTGTCAATAGCCTATTCCTTGAAAATATAAGCTACTCCAGTTCTAAAACCTATCCTATCCTATACTACAAAAAAGTCACATGTGTATTTACACAGCAACCATAAAGTATGAAGATTTGATGCAAACTAACTTACTGAAACAAAATTTCAAGCTAATTTAAACACAACAGTTCATATTTTACTTAGTGCATATTTTACTTAGCAGCGAAGTATGGTTGATTTTATATTGATCTATGTCCCCATCAAGGTCATTCCTGCATCCATCCAAAATTTCAAAAAAAAAATAGTACTTCGTTTCCTTAGCCTTTAAGCATCGTTACTTATAAATATGCAACCCCCAGGCATCCGCATTTTGTTTTGTTTACATCCACTCTTTTCTACAGAGAAAAATAAAGATATACACGAAAACAAACAAACGATGAGTTCAAAACTTGATTTAGTCCGAAGCCTGTTAGGAAGCCCACCCCTTTCCCTCTTCAACGTTCGTTTCAGCTAAACCCGAAGGAATGAAGAAAAATCGTAGCCTCTGAATTCATATAAAATCGAAATCCAAACGGTAATTTATAAATCCAAATTCCTGAATCTTGTTTTTCACGAGAGTTCACACTCGTGTTAATATTTATTGGGTTCGTGAAAATAGTTGTCACGATTGATGACAGAACCTACGAGCTATTCAAATGGTGATAGGTTGGCAACGTTTGGATTATACAGTTCAAAACTGTTCGCAAGTTCCTGTAATTTTCACTGCGAGGAAGGGGAGTTCGCCAGAATTCAAAGGAGGTGTTTTCGTGATTTACTGAGGGGAATGAGCGAGATGGATGTGTGCGTCCATTTGTTGATGGTGAAGAAGGTAGGAAAGACATGAGGAGAAGAGAACGTGGTACTAAGATTTGGAGAGAAATACGGTTGGCTGTTTATGCTATTTTCTAGAGTGAGAGAAGTGAGAGTTCAGCGTTGGGTATTAGCCGAAAATATGGAAGGAGGAGCTATTTGGGAACGCATGCAAATATAGTAAGAAGAGGGTGTCCTCGGTCTTATTTTTGGTGAAGAGCTGGGGTCGCGAGGCTGAAGAGAAAATGAACAGGTTACGGTTGTACACAGGTGTTGTGTGTTTAAATGTGGAGTTTAGTTTAGATTATAGAACTTTGGGGGTACAGACGCATGGGGATTGGGAAGCCAGGGTGAAAGAACGTGATAGGAACAGCTTTTGTATTCATGAAGTGGTGTCTGTATAACCGGGTTTTCAATGAATGGGATAATGAGTATGTAAAGAAGCTTGTGGTCTTCTGGTGTTTGTGTAAGAGGATAACAGCAGCGTGGAAGGGAAATTCAAAGGCAGGCCTGGTCTCATGTTAGGGGGCCATTTTTAAATGGGTGCATCCCATTTAAAATATATATTTAGTTTAAAGCAAAAAATCAAAGGGGCGTTCGAAACGAATATATAACTGTTGGGAACGGGATGACTTTGGGAGAGAAGGAAGAATTGTACATGCATGAGCAGATTGGTTGTGTACAATAGCCGAAAATATTGGTGAGGTCATTTAAAATATATAATTCAAGTTTTAAATTAAAATTAAATAATGTGTTAGTGTAACACCCACGTCCATTAATGTCACTCTCAAAGGGAATGCATTAACTTTCATGGAGTATTATTGGTGTATAGAACAGAATATAACAAGACAGATACATATATTGGTATTTGAAAAACTAAAACAATTTTATTGCAGTGGAGAAATAGTTTGGTTACATCAAAAACCAACAATAAAACCAAGTACACTTAATATCCATCTTGACAAATTTGTTTTCTGAGTACATAAAGTAAAAAAGCATAACCCAACATAAGTAGCCATAAAAGAGATAATCTTGACTTTACTTTCAGCAATCCAAGCACTTCCAAAAGAAAGAGAAAGATCCAAATCAAGCTCCACTAGCACTAGTCCCACCCTGAGAACCGGGGGGGGGGGGGGAGGAGAGGAAGAAAAGAGGCGAAAAAAGGGGGTCAGACATAAAGTCTGGTGAGTCCAATAACTTTAACAATATAATTATTAAAGTGATTAGGATAAGACATAAACTGGTAAAACAAGGGATGACTGTGAAAAAAATGGGCAGGACAAAGCAAACAAGAAGAATAAGATAACGTTAATTGCGCCTCCAACACTATAGGATAATTACTACACTGCACCAATACTAGTCACCCTAAAGTTGATCCCTCCTACTGAACATAATAATCATAATGGTAGTTTCGTGTACCCCTAGCTGTCTTCATAGGTGTCGCCTGCCCCTATCTCCACTAGTTGTACCCACTACCTTGCATTCTAATTACAATATTTATTCATAATATGGTAGTTGGACTCCTAGCTGCCTTCGTAGGTGTTGCCTGCTCTTATCTCCGCTAGTCGTACCCACTACCTTCCCCATTCGATCGCCCTAACTCGTAGATACCCGTGTTGGTCCCACAGTGGGGGTGTATTACCTCCCAAAGTGGCAACCCGATACTACTAAAGATGCACGACTTATATCTACACGATGCAACAACGTCTTACCTACCAGCCGGGCCCACGCACGCACATGACCCCGTTGGACTTACGTTGCCATCGCTAACCCGTTTTGACCTCTTACAATAAAACCCAGTAAGCGTGTCCCGTCCTCGATCTAGATCGAGCTCACTTAGATACTAAATGGGTTACTGGCTGAAAAGGGTCCCCACGCTTGACACTGGCTTTCCACCTATGCTTGGTCCCCATTAGGATTTCACACTTAACCCCTCTTATTCATGTCTTCTTACATGTTTCAACTTGGTTAAGTGTTTATAATTATATCCCACATTTCACCCATGTTACCCACTTATCAAATCAACATGTATTATTGGTTAAGCTTGTCTTAACCCTATTTGCATATCAGATCAATATATATATATTATTGGTTAAGCTGGTCTTAACCCTATCCACTTATATATTATTGGTTACGTTGGCCTTAACCCTATCCACTTTTCAGATCAGTATGTATTATTGGTTAAGTTTGTCTTAACCCTATCCACTTATCAGATTAATATATATTATTGGTTAAGCTGGTCTTAACCCTACCCATTTATCAAATTAATATATATTATTGATTAAGCTGGTCTTAACCCTATCCACTTATCATGATTTATGTATCATATATATATATATATCGTATAACACGTTTTCCTTAATTTATGATTAAGTACATCTTAGTTCACATATACATAGGTTAAGAGAATAACTCCCTAAGTATCAATCCCGAAGACCGAAATTAACATCAGATTGGTACTCAGAGAATTAGTCAGCTCAACTAAACTTCTGTTTGTCATTCATATTCGTCTTTGATCAGCATTAATTAATTATTAATGCACATACCTCTCACATTAAGTCGATTGCTTGTGGCCGCTGGATATGTCGGTCGGTTCCGGCCAGACTTCCACCACAAGCCAGACTTAACCTCGTGTCTAAGCATCTTTTAATTATGCCTACGACCTCTCACATTAGACTGCCGTTTCTGGTTGCTGATGTGTCGGGCGGGTCCGGGTAGTCTTATACCACAAATGAGTCTAACCTCGTGTCTCAGGCATTTATTACTCATTTAATTTTTGCCTTTGACCTCTCACATTAGACTACCGTTTGTGGTTGCTGGATGTGCCGGGCGGGTCCGGGCAGTCTTACACCACAAACGAGTCTAACCTCGTGTCATAGGCATTTATTATTACCCATTATTATTCGTCCCCAATTTGAATTAATATCCCTATTTCAAATTGTCAATAACTTCCAAATTAATCTTTGTCCATAATTGTCACCTAAATTATGTCCATAATTTCTATGCATATAAATTAGGCCAATTAATGTCTCAAATTTATTACATGCTTTTAAGCCATTTTTATGCCAATTCACAATATTAATATTTAATATTTTCTCATTTCCCCCACGTCGTTCGTAAGTTTAATATGAAATATGTTAGACCCGCAAATAGTCTAACTCATAAAAAGAAAAGAAACATCACAACTTGCATAACACATAAAATAGATCTAACTTGCATATAAGAATAGGCTAGCATGGATCAAAACTTGCATGATTATAATTTACATAATCATAAATTTGCATAATCAATAACTTGCATAGGCAATAGGTATAATTTGCATAAACTACAAACTGAGATGGATCAAATTATATTAGATATAATTTGCATAGATCTATACACATAAAGGTGGACTTGCATATATGAACATGTTTTTGCATAAATTTGCATATGATCTATATACGAACTTGTATTAAACTTGCATATGCAATTTTGACATGTAAACTAAGAGCTACATATGATTCGCATACAATCTTACATATACACTAGCATATGATTCACATCCAAACTTATATATAAACTTGCATATATAATTTAGACATGTAAATTAAGATTTACATTTACACTTGCATATGATTTAGACATGTAAATGTCATAAAATTAATCAAATCTAGCACATGTGTTTAGACATATGAACCAATATCATGAATTTAAACATGTAAACTAATATCACACGTTTTACATATAAACTCGCATGTATATATATACTTGATTCACATATAAACTTGTGTATAATTCGCATATAGGCTTGCATAAGATTCCCATACAAATTAGCATATGTAAAAACAGACTTGCATAAGATTCACATACAAACTAGCATATGATTTGCATCCCAAACTTGCATAAGATTCACATACGAACTAGCATATGATTTGACATCCCAAACTTACTTAAGGTTCATATACAAACTAGCCTATGATTTAACATCCCAAACTTGCATCTAAACTGATGTCATAAAATGAATCAAGTTAAACATATGTAATTGGACATATGAGATAGATCTACCAACATAAGTTAACAAAACTGTCATATGTTCACCAACAGACGATAACAAAGTTAAATAATATCACAGGATTCAACAGACATGTTCTCATAATCCAAGTTATAACTCATCAAAATTATTTTGTTAATTATTTTTTACTCACAAAGACAGGTTAGAGAAGAGAATAAATCGTTCATCATTTCGTATTAGAATTCTGACTTGCAATTCCTAAGCTTTAGGAAGAAGAACTATTCTAGCAGTAGCATGGAGGCCAAGAGATTAATTTAGTTTAGGTTTAAGGCTTGAGTCTATGCGTGCTTATATAGAAGTTTAAATCAACATAAGCCGTTACATTATCATAGGAACAATCATAGCCGTCCTCGATAGATAGAGTTATACAGAATTGCCACCTATGCCCTAGTGACTCAGCAATAGGTCAGAAAAGACTCAGCAACAAGTCAGGATCATCTCATTTCATATCTTCCCCGGGGGGGGGGGGGTAGGTCGACCTGTATAGGGGAGGTCGACCTGGCCTGGGGTGGGAAAATTCCCGCCCAGCCCGCTTCTCTTTTTGAATTTGAATTTTAATCTGAACTGTTTTCAACTTATTTAAATTACTGAAACTTCTAAGGGCCATAACTTCCTCATACAAAGTCCAATTTACGAAAACTTGGACTCTATTCCAAGAAGAATTCCGAGACGAATGCAATGGCGTAACCCATTTCCCTTAATTCTCCTCCTAAAAATTAAGTGTTCTTAAATTTGTTAATTTTAATATTTAAAATTACGGAGTGTTGCATTCTTCCCTCCTTAAAGGATTCGCCCCCTAAATCTCCAAGTTAAGGAGAATGTATACCCTACCATCCGACCATCCATCTACTCAATCATCAAACATAGGCATCCATTGTCCTTAGAAGATTTCTAACGATGTATGAACATATGCAAAAAGTGTGTGTATATGTTCCTTATCCAATGCAAAATCAGGTTGTCTACTGATTCAGTTGACCTCCTTAATGCAAATCGTGATAGTGCCATGCGTCCATTATGTATGTGAAAGAATCCTAACGATACATATTACTTCTACATGTGTGCACAACCATTCATCAAAATGCAGCATCCATATGATAACACAACCAGTATACATCCATTAATTTAAATATGCACACATATATGCAATATGATGGTGACTGAGCTGATCTAGTGCCTAATGTGTGTGTACATGCATCCACGAGCAACCACTAGCAACCACTCGCAACCATCAATCATAACATGTTTCAAGTACATGTTTACATCCATTGGTTTCTACCTAAGGATAAAGAATAGGACCGAGGAGATATACTTAAAAGATAGATATAAGCATGAATAAACTTATGGAAAAAAGAGATCAAGGAGGTACCCTCAAAAAGAAAAGGGTAGGCTGCGCGTATTTTTCTCTCAGTTTCCCAAGTCGCATCTTCCTCAGCGTCACTCCATTGAACTTTAACAAGCTTGACTTCATGGTTGCATAGCTTTTTGACTTCCATACCCAAGATACGAGTTGGAACTCTTCTCACAGTTGCTTCTCGTTCCACTTCTATTTCCTCTAGTATACTTGGCTCCACCACTTCCGAAGAATCATGTAAGCACTTACGCAAATGTGAAACATGAAACACATCGTGAACACCACTAAGCTCGTTGCCTCTTCTCATGTCCCTCCAAAATCTAGTATACATAACCTCAAAAGATCTTCAAGTATTCTATTCACCCCTTTCTGTCCGTCCATCCATCTGTGGATGATAAGCGATGCTCGTACTTGCCGCCTTTTGCATACCACCTTTTCCCCTTGCAACGAAAATTGCTCCAAGCCCTGTCCCGCAAGCACCGGTATACACTGCGAATGGCTTACTTCCATCTGGCAAAACTAAAACTGGAGTTGTCGTCAACGTCCTCTTCAAATGCTGGAAAGCATCGTCACAGTCAACATCCAAAGAAAAAGTCAAGTTCTTCTTCGTTAACCAAGTAAGTAGGGCTGATATCTTCGTGAAGTCCTTAATGAACTTCCTATAATAGCCCACCAGCCCAAAAAAAAAACTTCTTACTCCTGTTGCGTTCTTAGAAATCTTCCAATCTTGGATTGCCACCACCTTTGCAGGATCCACAGCCATCCCCTCGTTAGAGACCACGTGTCCTAAGAACCTTACTTCTTTCCTCCAAAAATGACATTTGGAGAACTTAGCTTTGAGTTGATGCGCTCGTAGGGTCTCTAATACTTCCCTAAGATGTAGGGCATGCTCTTCTTCGCTTTAAGAGAAAATCAAGATATCGTCCACAAACACCACAAACTTGTTTAGAAACTCCCTATACACTCTACTTATTAAGTCAACGTAGTATGCAGGTGCATTCGTCAAACCAAAAGGAATGACGAGCCACTCGAAAAACCGTTAGGAGTTCTAAATGCAGTCTTATCTATGCTGTCATCCGCCACCCTTAGCTGATGAAATCCTGTAGCCAAATCCAGCTGCGAGAAAACCGAAGCACCAACCAACCGATCGAATAAATCATCTGTCCTCGGCAATGGGTGTCTGTTCTTCTTTGTGAGCTTATTCAGTTCTCTATAGTCTACGCACAATCCAAGTGAACTATCAGCCTTCGTAGCAAAACAACTGGAGCACCGCATTCCGAAATGTTTCTTCTTATGAACCCCTTCTCAAGCAACTCTTTCACTTGCTTACTGAGTTCTCTTCTCTCCCTCGGAGCCATGTGGCGCACTGGTAATGCAACTGGCTTTGCATTATCTACTGGGTATATTCGAAAGTCTATCTCGTGCCTCGGGGTAGACCCGGGTCTTCCTCAAAGACGTCACCACATTCACGGACCACGCGAACGGATTCCAAGTCATCATTGGATGCGTCAAGAGATTCTAGGTAGCTAAGCATCACCAGACCTCTAGGGTCACAGGAAATATCAAGGGTCTTTACACAACGAGTCAACAATCTAACTACCCTTCTTTCACAGTCTAGGATGGCACCGTATCTGGCTAGCCAATCCATGCCTAGAATCAAGCCGTAGCCCATGAAGCCAAGAACGAAGGCGTTGCATTCAAACCCAACGCCCAAGATAAACACTCTCAAATCCTGAGAAATCATTGAAAGATGAGCCGAACCACCAATAGGATTTGAGACTACTATGGGAACCGTAACTAGACTAGTATTTAGGTGCAGTGTTTCAACTAACGAAGCAGATACAAATGAGTGTGAAGCATCAGAATTCAATCAAGGTTCGAACAGGATGATCAAAAAAAAGAAAAACCAAACTTCCAACCAAGATATTTCTACCTCTATCAGTTATGCCGACTGTGAGGGAACACGTTTGCCCTCTAGAAGATCCTGTACTTTGTCCTTACCTTTGCCCTTTGCGTCTTTGGACGATCCTAATAAGATGTCCTATTTCTCCGTAATGATAACAACTAGTCTTTTTCTTCTTTATAACGTCTTTATCTAAGTAGTCAGGTTTTTCACAAGTGTGGCCCTTCCTTTTCTCTTGGCCCCTTATTATCCTTACTGCCTTTCTTTGGATCTACTTTCTTATCGTGTGTTATATCCATGTCTCTCCTGCACATTCTCCATTCGTGACCTCCTACCAAAACGAGGCTTCGTCCTTCATTAACCAAGCAGCTAATTGAACCTTCCTCCCATCGTCTATCTTAAAGGTACCAACAAGTCCTCCACTCCCTTCTAGCTTTGACAAACGTCACAGTCCCATGAAGTGGTTTTCCCGCCCATCATATGAAAGTTCTTACATATCTTAGAAAAAGCATTTATACGTGAAGGAAGAAATTCAAAAAGGAAAGAGGAAGAGATTTAAAACGGAGAATCGAAGGAAAGATATATGGCTCTTGGGGTTATGTTTCTCAAAATGAACTTTTCTCTTAAAAATACTCTCCTTAAAACATATTTTTGAAAGTATTTCTTTATAAAACTTCTTTTGAAAGCGGTTTTTATTTCAAAATCTCTTATCTGTTCTGTTAACCTTCAGCTCTGATACCACGTGTAACACCCCACGTCCATTAATGTCACTCTCAAAGGGAATGCATTAACTTTCATGGAGTATTGTTGGTGTATAGAGCAGAATATAACATGACAGATACATATATTGTTACTTAAAAAATTAAAACAACTTTTATTACAGTGGAGAAATAGTTTGTTTACATCAAAAACCCACAATAAAACTAAGTACACTTAATATCCATCTTGACAAATTTGTTTCTGAGTACATAAAGTAAAAAAGCATAACCCCAACATAAGTAGCTATAAAAGAGATAAGTTGAACTTTACTTTCAGCAATCCAAGCACTTCCAAAAGAGAGAGAAAAATCCAAATCAAGCTCCACTAGCACTAGTCACACCCTGAGAACCTTGGGGGGGGGGGGTGGGAAGGAAGAAAAGAGGCGAAAACAAGGGGGGTCAAACATAAAGTCTGGCGAGTCCAATAACTTTAACAATATAATTATTAAAGTAATTAGGATAAGGCATAAACTGGTAAAACAAGGAATGACTGTGAAACAAATGGGCATGACAAAGAAAACAAGAAGAATAAGATAACGTTAATTGAGCCTCCAACACTTTAGGATAATTAGTACACTGCACCAAAATAGTCACCCTAAAGTTGATCCTGCCTACTGAACATAATAATCATAATGGTAGTTTCATGTACCCCTAGCTGTCTTCATAGGTGTCGCCTGCCCCTATCTCCACTAGTTGTACCTACTATCCTGCATTCTAATTACAATATTTATTCATAATATGGTAGTTGGACTCCTAGCTGCCTTCATAGGTGCCGCCTGCTCCTATCTCCGCTAGTCGTACCCACTACCTTCCCCATTCAATCGGCTCCCTAACTCGTAGATACCCGTGCTGGTCCCACAGTAGGGTGTATAACCCCCCAAAGTGGCAACCCGATACTACTAAAGATGTAAAGCTTATACCTACACGATGCAACAACGTCTTACCTACCAGCCTGGGCCCACGCACGCACATGACCCCATTGGACTTGCGTTGCCACCGTTAACCCGTTTTTACCTCTTACAATCAAACCCAATAAGCGTGCCCCGTCCTCCATCTAGATGGAGCTCACTTAGATACTAAATGGGTTACATGTTGAAAAGGGTCCCCACGCTTGACACAAGCTTTCCACCTTTGCTTGGTCCCCACTAGGATTTCCCACTTAACCCCTCTTATTCATGTCTTCTTACATGTTTCAACTTGGTTAAGTATTTATAATTATATCCCACATGTTACCCATGTTACCCACTTATCAAATCAACATGTGTTATTGGTTAAGCTTGTCTTAACCCTATCCGCAAATCAGATCAATATATATATATATATATGTATATGTATGTATATGTATATGTATATATATATATTATTGGTTAAGCTGGTCTTAACCCTATCCACTTATATATTATTAGTTAAGTTGGTCTTAACCCTATCCACTTATCAGATCAATATGTATTGTTGGTTAAGTTTGTCTTAACCCTATCCACTTATCAGATTAATATATATTATTGGTTAAGCTGGTTTTAACCCTACCCATTTATCAAATTAATATATATTATTGGTTAAGCTGGACTTAACCCTATCCACTTATCATGTTTTATGTATTATATATATATATGGTATAACATGTTTTACTTAATTTATGATTAAGTACATCTTAGTTCACAGATACAATGGTTAAGAGAATAACTCCCTAAGTATCAACCCCGAAGACCAAAATCAACATCAGATTGGTACTCAGAGAATTACTCAGCTCAACCAAACTTTTTTTTTGTCATTCATATTCGTGTTTGATGAACATTAATTAATTATTAATGCACAGACCACTCACATTAAGTCGATTGCTTGTGGCCGCTGGATATGCCGGTCGGTTCCGGGCAGACTTCCACCACAAGCCAGACTTAGCCTCGTGTCTAAGCATCTTTTAATTATGCCTACGACCTCTCACATTAGACTGCCGTTTGTGGTTGCTGGATGTGCCGGGCGGGTCCCGGCAGTCTTATACCATAAACGAGTCTAACCTCGTGACTTAAACATTTATTACTCATTTAATTTATGCCTTTGACCTCTCATATTAGACTACCGTTTGTGGTTGTTGAATGTGTCGGGCAGGTCCGGGCAGTCTTATACCACAAACGAGTCTAACCTCATGTCTTAGGCATTTATTATTACCCATTATTATTCAACCCCAATTTGAATTAATATCCCTATTTCAAATTGTCAATAACTTCCAAATTAATCTATGTCCATAATTGTCACCTAAATTATGTCCATAATTTCTATGCACATAAATCAGGCCAATTAATGTCCCAAATTTATTACATGCTTTTAAGCCATTTTTATGCCAATTCACAATATTAATATTTAATATTTTCCCATTGCTCCCACGTCGTTCGTACGTTTAATATGAAATATGTTAGACCCGCAACTGGTCTAACTCATAAAAAGAAAAGAAACATCACAACTTGCATAACGAATAAAATAGATCTAACTTGCAAACTAGAATACGCTAGCATGGATCAAAACTTGCACGATTATAATTTACATAATCATAAATTTGCATAATCAATAACTTGCATATGCAACAGGTATAGTTTGCATAAACTACAAACTAGCATGGATCAAATTATATAAGATATAATTTGCATAGATCTGTACACATAAAGGTGGACTTGCATATATGAACATGTTTTCACATAAACTTGCATAAGATCTACATACAAACTTGTATAAAACTTGCATATGCAATTTAGACATGTAAACTAAGACCTACATATGATTCGCGTACATTCTTACATATAAACTAGCATATGATTCACATCCAAACTTATATATAATTGCATATATAATTTAGACATGTAAATTAAGATTTACATTTACACTTGCATATGATTTAGACATGTAAATGCCACAAAATGAATCAAATCTAGCATATGTGTTTAGACATATGAACCAACATCATGAATTTAAACATGTAAACTAATATTACACGTTTTACATATAAACTCACATGTATATATATACTTGATTCACATATAAACTTGTGTATAATTCGCATACTGACTTGCATAAGATTCACATACAAATTAGCATATGTAAAAACAGACTTGCATAAGATTCACATACAAATTAGCATATGATTTACATCCCAAACTTGCATAAGATTCACATACGAACTAGCATATGATTTAACATCCCAAACTTGCTTAAGATTCACAAATGAACTAGCCTATGATTTGACATCCCAAACTTGCATCTAAACTGATGTCATAAAATGAATCAAGTTAAACATATGTAATTGGACATATGAAATAGATATACCAACGTAAGTTAAGAAAACTGTCATATGTTCACTAACAGCCAATAACAAAGTTAAATAACATCACATGATTCAACAGACATGTTCTCATAATCCAAGTTATAATTCATCAAAATTAATTTATTAATTATTTTGTGAAAGAAATTGTACTCACAAAGACAAGTTAGAGAAGTGAATAATTCGTTCGTCGTTTCCTATTAGAATTCTGATTTGCAATTCCTAAGCTTTAGGAAGAAGAACTATTCTAGCAGCAGCATGGAGGCCAAGAGATTAATTTAGTTTAGGTTTAGGGCTTGAGTCTATGTGTGCTTATATAGAAGTTTAAATCAACATAAGCCGTTAGATTATCATAGGAGCAATCACAACCGTCCTGGATAGATAGAGTTATCCAGAATTGCCACTTATGCCCTTGTGACGTAGCAACAGGTCAGAAAAGACTCAGCAACAATTCAGGATCATCTCATTTCAGATCTGCCCCGGGGGGGGGGGGGAGGGTTGGTCGACCTTTATAGGGGAGGTCGACCTGGCCTGGGGTGGGAAAATTCCTGCCTAGCCCGCTTCTCTATTAAAATTTGAATTTTGAATTTTAATCTGAATTGTTTTCAATTTATTTAAATTACCGAAACTTCTAAGGGCCATAACTTCCTCATACAAAGTCCGATTTACGAAAACTTGGACTCTATTCCAAGTAGAATTCCGAGACGAACGCAATGGCGTAACCCATTTCCCTTAATTCTTCTCCTAAAAATTAAGTGTTTTTAAATTTGTTAATTTTAATATTTAAAATTACGGGGTGTTACAGTTAGCATATAACTTTAATGTCTTATCCATACTTTGTCAGAATCTTGAACGGTCTAATCCTTTGGGATCACGTGGTCGCAGAGTACGCGATGAAACTGGTTTGGAGAGATTTAGAGTTCGTAGGGGATTATGGGAGATTTAAATGGCTTATTTAAATCAACCGACTGTTAATCGTTATTTAACGATCAACGACTAATGTGAGTAAATCTCACTAACTCTGTACTGTTTATATTTTTATAAATATAATCTACTATTGATAAATGATAATTGAATGCTGTGTGTTGATTGTTTGGTTGAATTGCTGATTTATTGATTGAAATTATAGATAACAATATATATATATATATAAATGGTCAATCAAATATTGATTCTGTTTATCAGAATATTTCATATTGAAATGAAATCGATGTTAATTATATTATTTAACATTTGTGGATGCAGGGAAACAGGTTGGAGGGATCCAATTGGGTTCCTCAATATTTATAATATTGTTTGTTTTCATATATTGTGATATATGATGTGATATAAAACCTGTGATTGATTATGATGACACTGGTCTGTTTAATTGGTATTTTAAATACCATAAGAAATACGGGAACGTAAAAAGGGAATTTTCAAAGTGTATTTTGAAAATGAAATATTTATAGGAAATAAATATGATATTTGGAAAATGAAATATATTTGGAAAATAAATATAATTATAAAAGGAATATTTATGTGGAAAATAAATATATTATAAAAGGAATATTTATGTGGAAAGTAAATAGAATTATAAAAGGAAATATTTGGAAATTGAATAGAATTTTATAAAAAGAGAATTTTACGTTAGGAAGATTTAGACCCGTGCTTCGCACACGGGTGTAACGTGATATTGATTAAAGTAAATATTTTGCAAATAAAATATTACAAAGGAATTTGGGGTTTGAATTAGGGATTTAAATGGAATTACTGAAATTAGAAACTAACTGGAAATTAGTTGAGTTGGATGGCTTTCTGAGTATCAATCTGATGTTGGTTTCGGCCTTCGCTGTTTATGCTTAGGAAATTGTTCTCTTACTAATTTACAGTTAGAGACTGATAGAGGTGGGAAGACATTGATGCGTGAATCAGAAACGGAAACGTTTTCCAAAGTTAATAACGTATATTTTCTAATTTTACAAAGTAAGGAATTTATGAAAATATGGAAACGATAAATGGGAAATTGGAAAATGAAATGATGATTGATTGGTAAGATTTACATTTAGGAATATGACCGTTGTTTGTAAACATGTTTTCCTTTGATAGTTAAATCACCGATTATCAAAGATTTTGACCATTTCCATTGTCAATACGGAGAGACCGCGATCAGATATATTATCTGAAATCCACTCCGTATTGCATTAACGTTGCGAATCAAATATGATGAAGATAATTGAAGATGGAGTTATGCAAGGGCTGTTCAGAAAATCCTAGGTAGAAATTTCCTAAGATGGATCTATAGAATAGTACCTTCGGGTTGTCCAGTCCCAGGACAACTTGAATGGACGAATGTCTGATGGAGTATATTTAATAGATCGCGTAAGTTGATCTCTTCAAACGTATTTACGTTTGGTGGCGGAGGAATTCGTTTCTCGTAGTTGTATACCCATAGTGTTTTTGGGGAAATCAATTTGTGATTTGGCGGGTATGACGATGTGACATTCAAAGTGAATAAAGGTGTGATCTATACGTTATGGCCTCTAGCCCCACAACAAAGAAATGGTATAAAATCGGGTAGGTTGCATGGCTAAGTGGTTAGCTGCCAATTAGAGTGTATTGTCACCTGATCTAGAGAAATTCTATTTACTTCTATAATCTATTTCGATGTTGTCCCTTTCAGGAAACTGTTTTTGATCCGAACCATTGGTGATAAAACATTCGGTACACTCAAGCGAAATGAGTGACTGGTCATGTTTAGCCTGGGTTACGAGATGTTCTTGTTGAACCCGGTGTATTCCTCTTTAGAGATACACTGTCAGAAGGTGGTCCCATACCTTGCCAGTTGGAATTCATTAACCTATAAGCGCCTGTGGTTTTTGATTATATATTATGTATGTGGAACGTGAGATGAAAGCATCCTGCTAGATGATTATTATATTGTGATTGATAAACATTATTATAATATCAAAAGAGTTTTGATAAGAAGATTATCGTTTCTTTCAAAAGGATTTTGAAAGTTAAATCAAATGTTTTGGATTCTCATAAGGGAAAAACCCGTTCCATGTTATACAGCGTGGTCATATGAGATATCAGTTATTTTCTCAAACTATTTTAAATTGTTTTACTCACACCAGTCCCATGACTGACCCAAAGTTTATTTCATTTTATTTTCCCTAAACTCTTGGGTGCCCAATTTTCTACGAGCAGTCAAGTAGTCGGGATTTTACAGATATACTGAGAGCTTGGAGCAGGAGGCTTCAGTATAGCAATTGTTTATTTCCGCTGTGTTGTAAGTGCTGTATTTTGATAATGATATGTATATTCAAGTACAGATTTTGTTTCAAAGTTATGTATCTATTATATATTGTTCGTTCCAATGTGAGATTCGTGTTTACTCTGATGTTGTATGTTCTTCCTCTTCTTCTATTCTAAGTTTCTATCTTATCTATTTTCACCCTCTAATTTCTTTCATGGACTATCTGGTGTTTTCGGTTCTTGGATGTTCGACATGGTTGTATGCTAATATCCAAGGTCGCAAATTCCCTGGGTCGTTACGTATTTGATACATATGCATCATATATTTTTTATATCCCATTTTTTGGTAGATAAGCTTGGTTTAGCACCATCATACCTTGTTATTTCCTTAAGGGTATTTAATTCAGTAGAAGGTAATGCAAGTCTATGATTGAGGAGCAACCACTTAGAGTTTGAGTTGTTCGATCATGCCATTTTCTGTAGTTTTTTGATTGATTTTGTGGGTTTTGGTATTATGCTGGATAAGGTTGGTTAAGTAAATATAATGTTATGATATTTTGCTAAGGTCAGAAAATATCACTAGGACATGCTAATAATCATAACCAAATAGTGTATTCAGTAGAAAAATCAAACTTTGACATCACACTATACTAGGTGCGATAGAGGAGGAAGACTAATTAAATCAGGTTTCATAATTAGAGAGTTTGCGGATGTTTTTGAATCAGTTACATGATTACCTTCAAAATTATCCATAAAGTTCTGAACAGATCTATATCCTGGAGAAAAACCCTTAAGTAGACCACCTAATATGATGACGCTTAACGAAATGAAGGAGATAAATATGCGGCTAATGGACCAAGCAGAAAGGATTTTCATTTGACAAGTAGTTGGTGTTGTGGAGTTTTTGTGGTGTTCGTGAAGAAACCAAATGGATCACTGAGATTATGCATCAACTATAGAATGTTGAACGAGAGGACGACAATTTTAGGTATGCTTTACTAAGGATCGACTTTTTTCAATCAATTTAGTGGCGCTAAAGTGCTGTCTTATTTAGATTTGGAAATAACGTTCTATCAATCGACGGTAGCTAAAGACAATATTCCATTAACAACAATTAGGACTAGATATGGATCTGCTTTCTTTATAGACTTAATAAATCAGATCTTAGAATAGTGCTTGAGAAAAATCGTGAAGTTCATCGTGGAATAATGCTTGAGATCATGAGACAATATTAGTTGAAAGCTTAGTTTTCGAAATATTACTTTGAAAAAGAGAAATGGCCATGTAGCTTCGGAGAAGATATTATCAGTAGATCTAGTTAGGGGTGAGCATTCAGTCAGTTCGGTCGGTTTCGGAGCAGAAAATTTCAAATTGAAATCGAAATTTTTCAAAAGCGAACCAAACTGAACCAAAATAATTTTGGTTAATTCGATCGGTAACCGATTTAACCAAACTTGAGAAACATGTTATTATTCAAATGACTAATTCAATCAATGTAAAACACATATTTATGTTTGTGGAAATTTTTCTCATTAAATTTTATATTTACAATGAATTTGGACTTATCTTTAACTAATGCTTTTGTATTTTATCACAAAACCATTTATATAAAGTACAACAATACCATATAATTAGATAATATAATAAAAGTTCGGTTAATTTGGTTAAACAGATAACCAAAAAAATTATTTTACAAACTGAATTCAAACCATTTAGTTTCCAAACTAAACCAAACCGACCTAAATAAACCAGTTTGGTCGGTTATTTCGGCTCTAACTGAATATTGCCCACCCCTAGATCTACTTAAGATTAGAGACGTTAATAAATGGAAGAGACCAGAGATAGTGTAACACCCCTAATTTTTTTAGTATAACAATATTGGGAAACTTAATTAATAAATTAAGTAGAATAATATAGTAGGGTATTGAGATGTGATTTAATTTGATAATTAAAATAGTTTGACTTTTGTTAAATTCGTAAATTAGAGTTGAACGTAAGAGACGAATTATGGGAAAGGCAAGATGGGAATATATCATTCTTTCATAACTTAACCCTTTACCCTTCATTCATCATCTCATTTTTACTCAAGAACATCAGTAAACAAAGAGGCGAGGTCAGTTATTATCACTAAGAAGAAGAGTAAACTAAGGGAGAACTTAAGAGAAAGCTTAAGGATATTCAAGCAAAACCAAATGTCAACTCGATCATCAATCTTAAAATAAATATACTTCCACACTATTTTCCCTATGGGTAAAATCTGAACCCTACATGTTATTTTCATATTGTATTCCCATATTTTGGATGCTAAATCATTATTTGGATAGAACATGTCTTATGTAACTAATTTGCGTTGATTTTAGCAGGTTTTGGATAAATATGTATTCAAATGCTTTCAAATTTTAAAATGTCGTGCTTAACATAATTTGAATATGGATTTTAATTTTCATATTTTTCTATGCAATTATGAGTATTTTATAAATTTCCAAAGGAGGAAATTAGAGTAATTTCAAGATTTGATTAGTTAAAATAAACCAATAATGATTTTAATTTTATATTTTTATAGAATGAAGAGAATGACATTCTCGAATTTCTGTGATTTTTTGGGATCTTTCCCCAAATTCTTGATTGGTATCCTTGACCTGATTGTAATACTTGAAACCAAGTTGAATAAGAGCTTAATAGCTAAAGCTTCTAGTTTCATCGAACTAGCATGGAATTCCATCGACAATCTCCAATTTTCCCTTGGAAGAATTCTCTTATTTTTGAAAACCCATGTAAATAAACTGAAGAAAAAAACATAGTAATAAATTTAGTTACAAGGACAACAAGTTTGGATTTTAGCCACAAGAAAACTTTTTAGTGTAAATGAGGAAATGATAGTGGGCCGTCGAAATTCCTCTTTTACCCTAAAAAGTGGATTTCTGGCTAAAATCCAAACTTTCCCTAAAACTAAATTTTTCTTCAAGTTTTTCTTCTCCCTAAATACCCCCATAACACACCAAATAAGTGATATATAATTCCCTTTCACTTCTCTCTAACAATAACATACTTCGGATTCCCCTTTATTATTTTAACTACGCACACAACAATAATCTCACACATGGTGGAAATTCAATCAGGCCATATTCCACTCTTCCCTTTATGAATCACCCACCCATGGTGCACCTTTTACATGGAATAAAATGTTAGAAACTAATCAACAGAAACGATAGAAAACCGTTTCTATGAACAGTAACGCTTTTAAGCATTAGTAATTTTGTTTCAATAAAGTTGCAACTCGCAAAAATAGGGAACAATCACAATATTGCAAGGGAATAGTTTGAAGTAGTAATACACAATTAATAATTCAAGAAAACAAGAGTAATATTACTGATTAATGATCGAGTCCAGTGAATCTTGTTTCCTTGAAATGAAAGTGCTCCCTCTATGATGCATGCAGGTTTGATTGAGCGATCATCTCCACGATGAAATGATTCTTCCCTGGAATGTTGTGCTATAATCGCAGAGTGATGACGAACGCAAGGTAGGTTTTTATTTTGAGAATAGAGTTATTTTGGGAAGAAGGTGCAAAGTGTAGGAGAAAAAAACATAACTCAAAAAACTTATTTATTGTTTTGATTTTCGAGTGCCTTTATATAGGCTAAAGGAGGCATCTATTCGCGAAGGGGTGCTGCTGTTTGATTTGCAACGGTGCTGACTATTGAAAAGTTGTAACCATATACCAAGAGGCATATCCATTGGCAATTGCGTAGCCATGGTTCAAAAATAGCTGTTTTTCCGCACCGTAGGCCTGGCGGCAACCGGAGGCCCAATCGATCACGAGACCCCAAGATCCCCAATTCCTAAGGCCCTATCTTTGACCTTTAATATTAACCATAGAATATATGTTCATGCCTACATTGCTCTTGTCCCTTCAATTCCTCTTTCTCCTCATTTCTTTTGATATAGTATACCATAGTATAAGTAGTGAATTAAGGCACAAATTTCCCCGATGTGGGACTTAGATTGCCTCAAACACTTATTCATTCATCCAACAATCCCCTATATGAATGAGTGGTTATCTAATATTTTTGAAATTTTATGTAACATTTATCATATTGGTAAAAGTAGCACAGAGGCCTTGAATTTTTCCTAGTGTTTTATCATTATAACTTACTGGCAAATCAGTGAACTAGAATGTCTTTGAACTATAAGCCACTTGTGTAAATCTAAAAAGATAACACATGATAAATATTCTTTAACCCCATGGTTCTCTATTTTTTTCGTTTTTGCCATGAACACCGCCTTGGTTTTATGAGTGCTTGAAGAATTCGACCTTACAATTCTTCTTGATGCGGCGCCTTTGCACTCACATAGGTGATTCTATAAAGAGTATCCCGTAATACCCCACTTGGTTCTAGTTCATTATAACACTACAGTTTAGACATAATTAAAAGCTAAGCTTATCCTATTCTCCGACAGTTTGTGCAACAAGTTATCGTAGGAATGGTTTGTATTTAATAGCGTCGTCAAGTATATCTTAAACTTAGTTGCCCCTTTGAATCTAGATCATGGGATCTCCAGTCAACTAGGTGGGTCTCCATTTTATAAAATTTTAGTTCATAGGTCTTAAGCCCATTCCCATCGATAAGGTTTGAACTTTCTCTTTTACAAGCCTTTTGTTAGTGGATCCGCTATGTTATCCTTTGACCTTACATAGTCTATAGTGATAACTCCATTAGAGAGAAGTTGTCTTATGGTTTTAGGTCTACAACTAATATGTCTAGACTTACCATTATACAATGTACTATTTTCCCTTCCTATAGCAGATTGACTATCACAATGTATATGAATTGAAGGTCTCCCAAATTGGAATATCTTCCAAGAAACTCCTAAGCCAATCTGCTTCTTCTACGGCTTTATCTAGAGCAATGAACTTTGATTCCATTGTTGACCCTGCTATGCAAGTCTGTTTGGATGACTTCCATGGGATTGCTCCATTTCCTAATGTAAACACATATCCACTTGTGAATTTTGTGTCATTTGATCCATTTATCCAATTGGCATCACTATATCCTTCTACCACTGAAGGATACTTCTCATATTGCAACACATAGTTTTGTGTGTACTTTAGATATCTAAGGACCATGATTATTGCTTTCCAGTTATGTTTGCTAGGATTACTAGTATATCTACTCAACTTGCTTATAGCATATGCAATATTAGGCCTAGTACAATTCATGACACATATAATACTTCCTAGTATACGAGAGTATTCAAGTTGATATATTCCATCACCGGTGTTCTTTACCCAATTTTGGTTCATATCCACTAGTGATTTTGCAATGGTTATATTATACATCTTGAACCTCTCAGGTAATTTGGCAATGTAATGTGACTGAGATAATGCATATCCTTGTGATATTTTTATAATTTTTACACCCAAGATTATATCAACCACTCCTAGGTCTTTCATGTCGAATCTAGAGGATAACATATCCTTTGTAGATTTTATTACAGCCTTATTATTTCCTAGGATTAAAAAATCATCAACATAAAGACAAACAATGACGTATCCAGTATTCGTATATTTTACATAGATACATTTATCTAATTCATTTATTTTGAATCCATTTGATAACACTATGATCTTTGGATTTCAAAGACATGGGCTTCATTTTTTTAGCCTCTCATTACCCGCAGGAGACCCACTGACACTAGCACCTTTTTTAGTACTCCTTGAGCTAATCCCTCATTGTTTTCGTGCATTAAGCTTAGGAATACATTTATTTGCTAATACGATGGCTGGTCATAGTTCAGTAAAGATTTGAAGTGGGTTTGCTTGGACTATGCTATTGTAGTCTCATCAAATTTCTCGTGCCATTGTTTCGGTGCTTGTTTAAGACCATAAAGTGGTTTTACTAATTTGCACACCTTATTTTCATTTCCTGGGATTAGAAACCCTTCAGGTTACTGCACACACACACACACACACACACACACACACATATATATATATATCTTCTAGTTCACCATTCAAAAACGTAGTTTTCACATCCATTTGGTGTATTTCCAAATTCTATATGGATGCGATTGCAATAAGTACATAATCGATGTTATTCTAGTTACTGGTGAATACGTATCAAAATAATCTAGATCTTCCTTCTGTTTAAATCCTTTTATTATAAGCCTTGCTTTATACTTGTCTATTGAGCCATCAGCTTTTAATTGTTTCTTAAATATCCATTTATATCTTAGTGGTTTTGATCCTTTGGGTAGATCCACTAGTTTCCATGTATCGTTTTGTAAAATGGACTCTATTTCATTGTTGATGGCCTCCTTCCAGTATGGAGCCTCAAGAGATGACATTACTTGTTGGTAAGTAAGATGTTTATTTTCTATCATATATGCATAGAATTCGGGTCCAAAGGTTTTAGAAATACTTTGACGTTTGCTCCTTCTAGGTTCCTCTACCTCAATTTCAACATTTCTCTCATCCGAGTTTCGATTAACATTATCCTCAGGATTGTATGTATCTCTTGATCTCTTTTGAACTATAGTTTCGGTAGAGTTTTGTAGAGGATAAATGTTTTCAAAAAATCTTGCATTTCGTGACTCGATAATGGTGTTTTCATGAATGTCATCAATTTCAGAGTTGTACACCAAAAATTGATATGCACCACTATAATGAGCATACCCAATGAATATGCAATCTATAGTTCTTGGTCCAATTTTGACCTTTTTTGGTTTTGGCATTTCTACTTTGGCAAGACACACCACACTTTCAAGTATTTGTAGGATGGTGGTCTATTTTTCCAAAGTTCATGGGGAGGATTAGATATTTCCTTTTGTGGTATTTTATTCAAAATATGATTTGCCGAAAGAATAGCTTCTCCCTAAAAGTTATCTGGCAAGCTAGAGCTAGTTAGTAAGGCATTCATCATTTCTTTAAAACTTCTATTTTTGCGTTCGGGTATCCCGTTTGATTGAGATGAATATGGGGCTCTAGTTTGATGTATAATTCCATGATCAGCACAGAATTCCTCAAACGGAGACTCATATTCTCCTCCTCTATCACTTCTTAAAAATTTTATTTTCTTATTGAGTTGATTCTCAACTTCTGCCTTATTCTGTTTTAACATATTGAATGCTTCCTCCTTACATCTAAGGAGATACACATGACAATATCTGGCATAATCATCAATGAATGTGATAAAGTACCTTTTTCCACCTCTAGTTTGACATATTTTCAAATCGCATACATCAAGCCTAGAGGTTCGGTCTCTCGTTTAACATGATGAAACGAAGTTCTTATCAATTTTGCTTCTGCACAAACTTGACATTTATAGTTGGAATCTATGTTTCATTTCGGTATAAATACTAGATTAATCAATTTTCGCAATGTATCAAAATTTACGTGCCCTAATCTAGAATGCCGTATGTTAGAAGAGTCAACAATACAAGCAAAGGATTCAATTTTAGTCATATCATTGTTTAGTACAGCAGTGGTTGTATTTGCTTTAAACAAGCCATCACACAAATATCCTCTTCCAACATACACTTTGTTCTTTGATGTTACAAACTTATCAACAACAAATGTCAGTTTGAAACCATGCTTGCTGGGCAACGATCCTGAAATCAAGTTCTGGAGGATTTCTGGAACGTAGAGAACGTTATTCAATTTTAGTTCCTTTCCAGAAGTTAACTTTAGTACAATCTTTCCCTTGCCTTCCACCTTTGTAGTAGATGAGTTGCCCATGAATAGTTGCTTGTGATCAGTGGCAGACTTGTAGGTTGTAATGATCTACTTATTGGCACATATATGTCGAGTGGCTCCTGTGTTTAGAAATCACTCCTTGTTGTTGCCAACAAGGTTGCGTTAAGAAACAACCACACATAAATCCATATCTGCAACATCTGAATTTTCTGCCATATTTGCTTCAGGTTTCTTCTTTTTGGGTGCACGACACACGACTGCTTTGTGGCCTTTCTTTCCACAATTGTTGCAAGATCCTTGAAACTTCTTTTGTTTCTTTGCCTTAGTATTCTGCTCGTGCTTTCTTTTGTTTGTCTTTTCATCCTCAACCACATTAGCTTTTGCCTGTAATGAACTGGTAGCCTTTTTCTTTGATTTTATGTTGTCTTCTTCAATTCATAGACGAACAACCAGATCCTCCATGGTCGTTTCCTTGCGCTTATGCTTCAAATAGTTTTTGAAATCCTTCCACGGCGGAGGCAACTTTTCAATAGCGGCATCCACTTGGAATGACTCACTTAACTCCATCTTTTCACCATGAATTTCATGAATGATTACTTAGAGTTCTTGAATCTGACTGACGATAGTTTTGGAATCGACCATTTTGAAGTCAAGAAACTTCCCGATAATGAATTTCTTCATTCCGGCATCTTCAGTCTTGTACTTCTTTTCAAGAGTTAACCAGAGAACCTTTGCAATCTCAATGGTAAATATACATTATATAAACTGTTTTCTAGACCATTGAGAATGTAATTCTTACAGATGAAGTCAGAATACTTCCATGGAGTAAGAGCCTCAACTTTGGTGGCATCAGGCTCCAATTCTTCAACAAATGGGGGCCCCTCTGAAAGGTGTTTGGCCAGCCCCAACGTTGTCAGGTAGAAAAGCATTTTTTGTTGCCAGCGTTTGAAATCCTGGCCATTAAACTTCTTTGGTCTCTCCCCATGTGAATATGTGACAGTTATTGGAACCAGAGGTGGAGCCGGTGGCACAATCTATGTCAGCACTGATTTGTTGTTGCTACTTTGCGACATCGTTGTCTAGAAATAGAAGCAAAAAATCAACAATTTCATTTCAAGATTGCTAGAAACTAATCAACAGAAATGGCAAAAAACTATTTCTATGAACAGTAACGCTTTTAAGCGTTAACAATATTGTTTCAATAAAGTTGCAATTCGCAACAGTAAAGAACAATCACAGTATTGCAAGGGAATAGTCCGATGTAGTTGTATACAATTAAGAATTAAATAAAACAAGAGTAATAGTACCGATTAATGACCGAGTCCAGTGAATGTTGTTTCCTTGAAATGAAATTGCTCCCTCTACGACGCTTGCAGATTTGGTTGAGCAATCGTTTCCCATGGATGAAACTGTTCTTCTCTACGATGCTGCACTGTAATCGCAGAGTGACGACGAACGCAAGGTAGGTTTTTATTTCCAAAACATAGTTATTTCGGGAAGAAGATGCAGAGTGTAGGAGAAGAAAATAGAAATAAAAAAACTTGTTTATCGTTTTGATTTTTGAGTGCCTTTATATAGGCAGAAGGAGGCATCAATGCCAGAAAGGGTTCTGCTGTTGATTTGTTACGGTAATGGCTGTTGGAAAGGTTGCGACCCTTTACCAACAGACATGTTCGTTGGCAATTGTGTGGCCATAGTTCAAAAAATAGTCGTTTTTCCTACGCAGCAAGCCTAATGACAAACAAAGGCCCAATCGATCACGAGACTCCAAGAGCCTGAAGGCCCAGAGCCCTATCTTTGACCTTTAACATTAATCATATAATATATGTTAATGCCTACATCGCCTCTTATCTCTTCAATTCCTCTTTCTTCTCATTTCTTTTGATATAGTATAACAAGAGCTAGTATAAGTAGTGAATTAAGGAATGAATTTCCCCGATGTGGGACTTAGATTGCCTCAAACACTCACTAATTCATCCAACATAAAAAAAATTAAACATTACAACCAAACTTGACCACACTTCCATCAATATTGAAGCCCTTACACATGGATTATCCTTAATACCTTCATATCTCACCAAGCATCTCCGATCACTCGCTACTCGTCCTCGACTGTAATTAGAGAGGCCAACAAAAATATCTACCTTTTAAAAATTTAGTATCTAGATTAATAACCCTGAATTTAATAATATTGTTTTACAGGGCTTGAACCTATCAGTTTTTGGTAATCCAATGTAAAAATAGCATTACAGGTTTGTTAAACATTATATATTCACAAGTTTCTGATAAGTAAGCATATGAAATATAGCCCATGATACATGTATATTTTAGAAATAAAAGCGTAGTGGTAAGAGACTTCACATAGAAATGAAATATAGTTCATGATACATCAAACGCACACATCAATGAATATGAACCAACCGTGGTAGCAGAACCAGATTAAACAACAACAATAAGGGAAGGCAAAGCTTTCAAATTTCGCTATTGTAAAGTCATATTTGTGTAAGCATATAATGTGGAGGCAACCGAGCTTTAGATCAAGCTTCAAAGATCTCAGGTTCGAGAATCTTACTAGCAGCATCAGTAGCTCTTCACAAGCATCTGCATCCATACAGTGAAATGTATCCACACACAATTCAGTACACATGTGTAAGCAGCAAGGATGAGAACTGGTAGTAGGCAACCTCAAATCAAATGAGTGAAATTATATTATTTTGAGGGACCTCTAAATTGTTTGGCTGGAGATGGACTACCAAGGCTTATGATGCTAACGAATTCATTAAGAGTGTGAATGATGTGGTGTTAGAGCTTGGCGAATTAAATGATGTTGGCGAATCAGATATCAATAGAAAGTAGATCAAATTTATGAAGATGGCATGCTAAAGGAAGCCATGCACATGCACTTAAAGACATAGAATTACAAAGAGGGGACGAAAACTATTTTAGGCAAAGAAAAAGATGATGTAGCAACCTGTATTGTGGGAGGAAAGGTAGTTGGTGAGGTAGTCAATCTTAATTACCGTTCAAATTTTGGAGTTGATAATTATCCAAAAGGCAAATTATCTGTAGGGTGATTCCTAACTAAGTGTAGATTCAGAATCAACTGACACATAATAGAGGTTCGGTTGGTCTATTTTGAATTGTTTTGGCAGCCCCAGAAAGTTGGATGCTTAGCCGACTTAAAATAAGCCGACTAAGTGAGCAGTGCTGCTCACTTATTTAAAACTAGCTAAGGACTCAATTTTAAAAGGGACGTTAGCTCATAGCTGACTTTAAATTAACCATATTTTCTCCCGCTCCTATTAGACCGTTGTCCTTGCTCCATGACTGTTTCCTCTTCTTCTCTATATATGCCTCAAAATTTCAACAATTATTTACACCACTACCTCATCAAAAATTTCCAAATATATACTACATTTCTATCATTTCATCTTATTATAATGTTAAAAAGCATGAAAGACAAATCGAGTAATCCACCTCAATTCAATCAGAATGCTTACAATTCTCAAAGAGGTGTAAATCAATATCTTCCACAATCTTCTCATCAACAAAATTAGAATTAGAATTTTGGTTATATCTAGCAAGCTCTTAATTCGTATCAATCACAACAAAATCAGAATTTCTATCATTCCCAACAAAATTCAAATCAATACCAAAATTCTTAGAATTCAAATTATAGGTAGAATATGTATTTTCAACAAAACTGTAATGATCAAAAGTACATGTCTCTGTTTGGCCAACAACAATCACGATTGCAGAATTTAACAAGAAATCTAAATACTCAATTTGAAGACAATAGGTGAAGCATTGAAGAAAACTAGTTTGAGGATTAGGATATATCTCAAGATGGATGTAAGTTTTTGAAATTATAATTTAACATCCGTCAATTCTTAGAGAAAACAACTGAAAGGAATCAACATCAACACTTCTCCTAATGCTACTACTAAAAACCCACCACTAAAAGATTAGATAATGATCAATTGTTCACCCGACGAGCAAGATGAATTAGCCTAAAGACAATAAAAACGAAATAAGCCAAAGTGATTGTTCTTTTTGGAATTCTAAATGCAAATTGTTCGACCATCAAACTTAACAATCCTCCAAGATCCGATGATTCTTTGAAGCTATCTTAGGAGAAAATTAACGATAATTGTAGATGTTGGAAAGAGATAACGGCTGGAATTGATACAAGGCAACGAAGTGGGGGTAAGCAACACAGATTTTGTACTAGTTTTAAATTTTACTTCTAATGTTTTATTTTTATTTTTATTTTCCACTAATAGCACGTGTACAGCTTAACCAAGCAAATGTTTTGTATATATCCATTATAATCAACCATTTAACATGCACAATTCCTACAATATTCTCTCTAGAAAGGAAAATTTGAGTAAAGTTCGGCAGGAGTATGCGTTAACACACTTTGTTCCTACAAAGATGACTGATGAATCAAGCCCTGTTAATTCAAATGCAATTAAAGGCACCCCTTGTACAACCAGTTCAGGTGATAGGTCATCCGCAAAATTCATGTAACATCCCGCTTTTGGGTCTGGTTAAACCCGGTAACCGACCTAAACCATTCTCAAAGGCGGATTGTTAGGGGTACCTACACATTGGAACAAACAGAAGGAACTTTTTCATTATTATCTTCACAACATAACATCAGATTACAAGAATTTACCAGAGTATAATAGATATTAGGGTATACTGAAAATACATACACAACGAAAATATAAAACTCTCAGTGAAAGACTAAGAAAATGCTCTAGAGTATAGCTTCAGCCATATTCCATAATCCTACTCTAGAAAGACTCCAAGACTAAATCTGCAAAAACATTTACTACTAGGTTGCCTGTGTGGAAAAATATGGGCACCTAGAGTTTAGATGGGAAGTAATAAACTCCAAGTCAGTCATGGGACTAGTGTGACAACTAAAAACAGTTACTTTCATTTTTTAAGTAAGGTAAGTTATAGGACCATGCCGTATAACATCGGATGGGCTTTCCCTATATGAATTCCAGTGCATAAAAACTCGCAATGCACTTTTAGGAAATGAAACTACCATAAGGTCTCATGCCCCACACACAATACAAATGCACACTTGGGCGAGGTTCCCCTTATAATAGCCAAAATATGCTTGATACTTGAAAATTCTCTGATATTACTATTAGTGCATAGTGTGAAAATCACTTTCGCAAATAAATCTATCAATTTTAGCCAGCATAGGTACCATAATATTACACTGACCTCTTACGCGTTTTACGTAGGATCTACAATAGAAAATCATTTGGGCACATAACTGATAAGTTTGGATTTTCAACAAATGACCAAGGCTAAGGAACTTCCTTACCGAATGGGCACGCCTCTAACTGGACGTCCCAAGATGTAAACCTTTCTCTGCCAACACAAGGTCATCGGTGCAGTTCAAAGCCATGTCGCACAAGTATGCCATTTCCCAGTCATTACCGATCTTTTCTACTAGTACCAGAATTTCCAACAAAACCACAATAGTGAAATGTCAGGGCTCCATACCATAACACTACCTCACAATAGCCATATAGAAAACACCTAGGCTCCATACCATGGTGTTTCTTAAATACTCTAGAAGAAAATGGTCATCCCCTAAGGGACGCGAAACTCATAACCTTGCCTCATCTTTTCCTATTTCAGTCATTTTCTGGATGTGAGGATGTTGAAGTCTTGTTATACAAAGCTACGCTTAATCAAGCCATGCTTTGATCATCAATAGCTCATCATTACGTATGCCACATTGTCAATTACACAACATATAATCTGTGTCTATTAATATATAACCCTCTGAATACATAAGTCTCAAAAGGAGGGTGTTAAGCTAAGAGAATAAATCATCTGCCACTAACTGATATAACATCAATAGACATGAATTTGTTATGCCATAACTTACAATGTCAGACATACATCCATATACAATTTTGCTCTGGGTCTGAACGAAACCGAAGGCACCTTAGTCCTCGTCTAACAAATGGAGAGAGTTCCTTGCAAATCCGGAATTCCTTCAAATACATCCGGACCACTGCCACTTAATTGATATAAAAATCCATCTTCAAAGGGAAGCTATCCATTTGAGACATTCAACAAGCAGTCATGTCAATGTGAAGGTTCCCGGTCTTCACTATCGTCTTCAATAGCATTTGATTTGCTTCAACACGTCGGTTTATTCTTTGCAATGGTTTACGGATCCAGTCATCGTTACAGGTCTTTCCAAACAATAAGAGCAAGTTTAAAATGTGTGGAGAATATACAAGGAAATGATAAGTTTGATTCTATTTTGGGTTTTTCTTTGATTCCAATTAAACCTTAACACATAGGTTATTACGTAAATCAAAATCTCATTCCCATCCACATAATGGAACACAGAGGAAGACACCTGTTAGATCCAAAAGTGGATCTAACATCCAAATTATCTGAATTGGTAGAGATTTATATCTAGAAATGCAAGAAAACATAGAAAACACACAAGATTTATAGTGGTTCGGCATTAACGAGCCTACGTCCACTTTATATCTATGATTATACGTAAGATTCGGGTACAATCAATATTTTTTCTCTCAATGTCCCTTTTTACAATATTGATTCGCTTATTGATTTCGAATTAATATTGGTAAGAAGTAATGCAGAGACAGTAATGGTAGGAACAACACTTAGAATTGCTAAAAGATCCTGAAAAATGCCAAGCCTGGGGCTATTTATAGGTGATATCTGCAGATGGATCGTGGTCACACGTGGCACAAATCCCCAAGATCTCAGACTGGTTCATGGCTTGATGGAGAAATAGTTAATATAGCCATTGTGGACAGGTGTCGGGAGATCCTATATTATCGGATCGTGAATTGGTCATGGCCTCCATCTCTCAGCTTCAGGGATCAGATCGGATCGAACTGGCGTGAATGGATCGGATCGAGCAGGTGTGAATGGATCGGATCGTGGTCATGGAGGCGATCGCGAATCTCGATGATGCAACTTTATGAACAAAACTTCGTATTAAACATGTGCTTGGATCTTTGTGGCTTGGTCTAAAAGCTAGCCAACATTTTCCCCCCTCGAAGTATGTTTTATCAAGGATGGAACATGCTTCGAAATTACGGACCTATCTTTTCATGAAGCGGTGTAAATCAAAGGTCGTGTCTGCCTGAAACGTCGTACAACATCAGGAAATCGCTTTCTTTGGCGGTTATAAATATCAAGTTGAATCTGTCACTCATTTCTTCATTTGGTGGGCAATCTTTATCTCTTGAATTCTAGAGGACATCGCAATCAACTCGCCAGGTAAACTTTCAAATTATTACAAGTATTTCTGGGTCTTTCACTTTAGTAAATGTCCATCGAGTTCGGGTCGTCGAATCATCCCGCGGCTCATGGGATTGGGCACTTGCCACGATCTGGTAATCGAACGGGCGCCTCTTCAAGCTACGGTGGGCTTTCCAATTTTGATCGTGAGTTTCTGACGGAGCGGGCCCTATCTCGGTCCATGGTGGGCTCTAGCTCGTGGCCCATTGGTTTCCGCAGTCCGAATGGGACAAACTGGGGGATACGAACGGTCACTAAACTATATAAGCCAGCCGCCTCCCTCTTCTTTCTCTCCATTCTTTCTTCGCAGCCGCCACCAATTCTCCAACAAGAAAAAACCCTAATTTAGCTTTCAAAAACCAAGATTTTCTTTATAATTAAAAGGTAATAGTGTTTGGTTCACTTCTCCTTTTGTTTGGTTTTTCTCTCGTGCCTCCTTAAATCTTCACTAAAATGGTGATGACGGTAGTGACTGTGGGTTTGGTAATGGGTTCGATTGCACGGGATCATGAATGGAGAGAAGAAAAGAGGAGGGAAAAGGAGCAGGCCAGGTCGATTCGTGGGCGAGGCCTTGGCTCGGGTCATGGAAACAGAAGGACCAGAGGAAACTGTGATGTAATACTGGATAGCGGATCAGATCGCGGTAATGGAGAAGTATTGGGTCGTGGTATCGAACATTAAGGTGGATCGTGGGGGTGCCTCACGATCCGCTCATATACTGTGAACTGAACTGTACCACGACTCAATATCCATCTACTGGCGAAGCTAGTGGGCGACCCATTCTCCACGATCCGGTATGAGTTCCACGATCTGAGCAAAATCGCGATTTGATCATTATGTCCCCAATGAACCAGACTTATCGAAGGTCCCAAAACACATTTTGACTTAAGCAAGGCTTTGTAATCACAATACATTGGACAGTTAGGTTAATGCCTTAGAGATGAACTTTCTGGATTGAACAACAGCATAACCTAGCAGCGGACAATGGCTAATATCCATTTATTTGATTAATTTCATGCTTTCCTTATTATATGCACATGCACACACTTGCACTTACACACACGAGGAACGGGTAACTTGTGTTCTAATTTTTACTCGCCAACACAGTTATGTCGGATAAACAAGTGACTAAGACACCGAATGAAAGTACCGAATCAGCGACATCAGTACATCACAACCTCGATGTGCTTCCCTCAGATTCAGATGAGGAAAAATTTGATCCTTATTACAAGACGGATACCGATATATAGTCAATGACTTCTGAGAGCACATCCCTTGAAGATGAGGATGATCGAGCTCCTGATGAAATTCTAGGTTTTAAGGAAATAGAGAAGTTCACCGAATCTTTACCCTCCAAGTTATACGATATAACACTTAAGAAGATATGTTTAAGACATGGAATTCCCTGGGACGATGTGAAAACTCCAGAAAGCGAGATAGACCTCATTCTGCCCCAGAGGGGTACAAGACTATTAGTCAACTCATGTGCTGGGTAGGGGCTATTCCTCCTTTTCCTCCACTTATCGTTGATCTCTTAAGACAGTTACACATTGCCCCCATGCAACTCCATCCGAATGCCTATGCGGCTCTGTATACTTTGTATGTTGCTTATATGGAGATTCTGCAGACCGAACTTACCCTAAAAGATCTGAAGTTCTATTACCACTTCAAGCATCGTTCCGCAAAGGCTCCCAATTTTTGTTTCTTCGAATCAATTGCCAACAGAAAAGTTGTGATGGATGGTTACAGTAATATAGGGGATATCAAATCTGACTGATTTTATATAAAATACCAAGCTAGATGTGCGAGGAAGTGGCTACAAGCGAGTATGTTTTCAACTTTCTCGCGTTTAATTCGAATGCATAATTTCAGTGCTAACAAATCATTTTGTTCCATACAGATCACAACTTTGAGAGAACGGAAGGATCGATATATGAAGACCGAATGTCTCGCCTTCAAAAGAGTAACTTAGATTTCTTAAGGATTAAGAAATGTATCACCGACGAGAACCTTCACAAACACCGTCTTTTAGATATAAGATTTGGACTTGGAGCAGGTGGAAAACCTTACAAGTTTATACCTCCGACTGAGGGAGAAGGAACTTCTCAAGCTGTAAAGACAACTACCCTTCGCAAGAGTTCTTCGCCAATGATTAATCAGGATGACGAGGATTTAAACGTATACAAAGGAGATGAGGGCCAAGCTGACAAATCAAAGGAGGTCCTGACCTCTGGGGGGCAGTCTCCCTTAAGAACTTCATCACCGGTTGAGTCTGTCGCCCAGGATGAATTAACGGAGAAACATATACTCGGGGAATTAAATAAGATTCCTTTACCAGACGATATTTATACTCAGGAAGATTTCAGAGGGCAACCAATTTTTCCCATCTCTGAAGAGACGAGTGCCCCAGTTGGAGAAAAAGAAGTCATCCAAACGGGCCTAACTCTGGGACCTGGTCCGTTAAAAAGGGGGTTTCACGGGATGCACAAATCACATGCACCATTTACCATAACACTCTTTTACCACTGTCGTTCATAATTTTAACATGCACCTATTTCTTTTGCAGGGAAAATGTCTCGCAAACGGTCTTATTCTTATCGTTCCCTTCGTGAGGGCACACCAAGCCTCCTTCCAGATCCCGAGCATGCTCGTAATGATAGTCGGAGAAGGGATAGTTGAAACACCCTACCTCCGTTAAGGTCACTCACAAAGGGAATGCCTTAACTTTGATGGAGGTTTATAAGTAAAAGCCACAGATAAACTCAGGACAGATATAAATACACATATTTTAAACTGTGGATAACCAAACAGACTTTTATTTCATCAATACATGTTCAAAACAAAACATTCCATAATTGTCTCAAAATACTTCCAACATTACAACCTCATAACTGTCTTGATCATTTAAGAAGCATAAAACATAATTAAAGTGACAAAAATCCCCATAGTGATATCCAAAGCCATAATCCGAGTAAAAGAGATCCAAATCATACATCTACGGTCTTGGAGCTTGTACAGAGCCTGACTGAGCTGAGTTGTTCCCTCCCTGTGGACCTGGGGGGGGACGAAAGAAAAGAAGACGAAAAGAAAATAGAGTCAGACATAAAGCCTGAGTAAATCTAGTAACTCTTCAGTATGTGAATAAGAAAAGGGCATGATAGATATATACTGAAAATAGGAAAGTGTCACAAGCTAAGGAGGTGGCGTTTAGAATCGAATGTACTATCGCACCCACACTATATCTTTGCATCTACTTGAGTTTATTCTAACTGGCACCCCATGGTGAGGGTGAAGTGATCCCCATCTTTATTTAAAGATCGGCTCCTACTCGCGTTAACATGTGTCATACGGCCCCCAAGAATTGTAGATACCTATGCTAGTCCCACCATGGGGTGTATCAAGACCCATGGTGGCGGCCCCGACACAAATCTAGAAGGCATAGGTTATACTACTAGTGTCCCCAGTGCCCTGGTTTTCTGCTTCGGAGTGTGTGCACGCCCGCACCCCGTTAGACCTACACTGTGCACCCACCGCCGTCGTTTGACCGCTTATAATCAGCCCAGTAATCGTGCCCCACCCTGCCTAGTTTCAGGGTACCGTTGATACCTAACTTGGGTTACTGCTGAAACGGGTCCCCCGTTACCCGGATTTTCTAGTCAAACATGTTAAGTGGTTAAGTGTCTGTATTTACCTAACCCCACACATCAATTCTTGTTAACATGTTGAATTTGGTTAAGTGTTATAGTTGACTTAACCCTACCATCTGTCCTTAGCCTCTTAGGAGCACCAGACCACTCACATTAGACAGGTATTGCTACGGTTACTGGATATGCCGGTCGGTTCCGGGCAGGTTTACACCGTAGCTCAGTCTAACCTCGGGTCCTTATTGGGCTCAATGCTTAACCACCCACATTGGATAGGTATTGTTGTGACTACTGGACAGCCAGGCGGGTCCAGGAAGGTTTACATCACAACTCAATCCAACCTCGGGTTAAGCATATCGTGTTTTCTAAATTTACATATCTTATTACTTCTCAATTATATATGTAAATGTCATATCTTTTATTCTTGGGTATATCAATTCATACCGCTTAAATGTCATTGTCGTTGGCATGTGCCAACCATGCCAACATATATTTTCATGTTTTACACCCAACGTTATTACCTCCGTTTATATGTTCGCAACGTTATAACAAATGTTGCGCTCGACACAATTCAACCCAACTTTATAAGCGCAAGAAAAGGGGAAATCAAGAACATGTAATATTTTACAACATATAAGGGTGTGTGGCGCACGAACTTGCAATTTAGCGATACTAACATAAATGATGGGTCATGTGAACTTGCATTAAAATCAAAGTATAACTAAGTAGGTGACATATGAAATGGCATAGTTTAGGCTAATACAAACTTGTTTTTAAAACATGTTGAACTTGGCATAATGTCAACCACAAAACTAGCATGTTGTATATTCACCAAAATGTCCAATTATAACATCTAATCACATAGCCTAAATAAACATGAACTTGCATAGTTTATGAAACCCAAACGATCCTTAACATATATCCAATTATACTTGCAAATAAACATGAGAATGATATCATAGATTTTGGGTAATGTAGGCATAAAAGGTCTATAACATGTTCACATAAATTCTAACTTAGACTAAGGGATTGTATATATAGTCCATGCCATCGACATAAACATAAAAGGATAAATTTCTAGTTTTTTCCACAAATTTGCAAGTGCCATTATTTTCATATACAATTATTCAATAGGCTTGCACCAATCAATTTATACCACAAACATCAATACACAAGTCATGATAGAACCATTACAATACACAGAATTTATACAATACAATAACACAATTCTATTTTCATTTACATCAAATCACATTACAATTTTTATTCATATTCTGAAAGGTCACTATACTTACAACGAATGCAGAATCTTGAATTCTGGATTCTGAATTCTGAAACTGAGATGCGCTCCTTTGGGTAGACTAACGTTGCGCTGATTAATTTGATTAAACTTTTATCTTCTTCTTAATTTGATTCATCTCTTAGGCCTTTCTCTCTTGACGGCTATGTTCAATCCCTCCCTGGCAGCATGACGACTCCTTTCTTATTTTTTTGTGTGAATTTTCAGTTGAGACTTAGGGTGTATTTATAGATTTGTAAATTGTTTTGAGCCGTCAGATGAAGACAGGAGGAATCTAGGCCATCCAAAGTTCAAAGAGCCAATCAAGAGGTGACACGTCAGCCCTAGTGACATAGAGGGCCACAGAAATTCGAGCCAGAGGTAGACCCAGCTAGCCAGGTCGACCAGGCAGGTCGATTGGCAGGTCGACACCCAGGTCGACACTATGGTCGACCTGGGGTGGCCAGGTCGACACTGTGGTCGACCTAGGGAGGCCAGGTCGACACCATGGTCGACCCTATGGTCGACCTGGTCTCTAGGCGGGAATTTTCCCGCCTAGCCCAGTTTGAACCAAAAATTCGAATTTTGAATTTTAAACTGAGCTGTTTGAATTTAAATTTTAGTCTGAAACTTCCGAAGGCCATAACTCCTTCACACGGAGTCCGGTTCACACAAATTCGGACTCTATCTCAAGCAGAACTCCGAGACGAACGCAATGGCGTAACCCATTTCCCTTAATTCTTTCATTTAGAATTAATTATACTTTAATTTGTGAAGCTTAACGTTATAGAATTCACGGGGTGTTACAATAGTCATCGGCCCCGGGATTCTCATCAACCTTATTCCACATGATCTCGATCTCCATAAAAGCAAGGTTCTAAAAAGCCTCACAGCCGTCCATCATTACCGGCTGGGGGCAAGCAACTTCTTAGAGATTTGACCCCTCCGAAGAGTATGCCTTCTCATGTCCTGTCTTCTAAAAAACACCACAAGCCAGGGGACAAAAACAAAGATGAGGGTAAGATCGTGGAGAAGAGAAAGACATCCCATGTTTCTTCTAGTGAGAACGACTTGGATACCACCACTGCGCAGAATATTGCTCTCAGTTCTGAAATTAAGGCCAGGCTGGAGCGCTTGCAAAAGCAATTCCCTGATATTTTCTTTGAAAGGATGGTGCTCGTCACGGATCTCGAACCGGTCCCCGAGGATTGGGACACAGAGGCGATAGGGTACGCATGCCATGTGGCTAAACAATACGGGGTAATGAAGAAGCATGCTGCCACACTTTCTACTGCCATCCGCCAGCTAGAGACGGAAGCAGCCAGAGCCAGAGTGAAGATTGATAATGATGCTAGGGCTAGGAGCAAAATGGAAAAAGAACTAGAGGATGCACATGCCCAACTGGCTTTAGCTCGGCGAGATGCAGAGAATTACAGGTCTGAGCTGGAAGTGCTAGGAGCGTTTCGCAGTGAGCTTGACTCAAACAACCAGGAACGGGTGGCTCTGAGGAAGGAGGTGGAAGATCTTAAGGCAGTTAATACTGAACTGAAGACAGCACAGGAACGCTTTGCTGCTGAGAAAGCTGCCTGTGAGAAAGAGAAGGCGAGCTTAAAAGGCGACCTTGCTCCTGCCAAAAAGGAAAAAGAGGTTTTAAATGATCAACTTGCCCAAGCTGAGGAGCGTGCAGCTCTCACTGAGAGTAACGCCAATAATGCTCTTGAATCGGCTACTGCTACTACTGATAAGCTCGCTAAAAAAGAGAAAGATATAGCTAGTTTTGAGGAACTATTGTTCGACTTCTGTGGTCAAGTCATCAAGACTCGAGATATCTCTTGGATTCTGGACTATCATGTTACTCTGACCAATGTATCGGATGCAATTGTCGAAGGCGAGAAGTGGCGATCGATGGTCGACGAGATTGACGAGAACTAACTGATGCAGACCTTTCTCAGTGGTGAAGAACCAGAGGCTTTGGAGAAAGGTAGACATCTAGTCCATGAAGAGATCGAGAGGGACAAGATTAATCTCAAGGGCAAGGATAAGGTTGACGAAGGCTCGGGCTTGGTGGTGGAGCCTAAAACCTCTGAAGTTGAGGAATATAACGCTGATGATCCGTTGATTCCCTTGGCTCCAACCCCTCCGGTTGTTGGAACCACCACTACAAATCTGGGAGATGAGTCAACTGAAGGTATCTCCATATTCTCTCCACAGTTCATCAAAGCGATCGTAACTTGTCGTCATCTCACAGGATAGTCAACTGACATGGTCACATCTTCTCCTGATTCACTAACATTTGCTTCTCATGGTGTAGGTACCAAATTGGTCGAGAAATATGCAGAGGAGAAGGTAGTGGTAGAGAAAGTTGATGTCCCCCCGGGTACTGGTGTTGAAGTTTCTGAGATTCCAAAGCAAACCGAGGGTACAACAAGTGAGAGAGTCACGGTAGCACCCGTGGAATCCGGCACCGGCGCTCCTGCAGATGCTGAGATTATTGCGGCTTTGCTAGACACAGATGGTGGTCACGGAGATGAGGAAGAGGAAGTTGTCATCATAGATGAGGCCAAGGATGATGATAGTGAAACCTTGGCTGACATGAAGGCTAGGAAAGAAAAGCAGTTGGTTCTTAAGAAGAGGGAATATGACCCTGTATTCGTGCCCCTTATTTCTGAAATCGATCCCAAGACTGGGTTGGTTATAAGATTCTCTTCCAAATCAATAACTTCACAACTTGCCTCCCAACCTTCTAGTCCTCCCCCGGAGACTCTTGTTGATAAGAGGAAGAGGAAGAAAGTGACTGCTCTAATGCTGACAAAGAGGGGTTGTAGAAACAGAAGAGGGAAAATAAATCAAAATCGTCTCCCAAGCGTAAATAGAATGTATTTATTAGCTCATATTTTAGTTTTAGGATTTCCTTTGGCTAAAAAATGTAGTTGTGAGAGTGGCCCTCACTTTTGTTTAGCTTTTCGTTCTTGTAAATCTGCTTTCAGTAAATGAAAATCTATTTCTTTTGCACCATTGCATTCCTGCAAATTCATCATGTTGGCAGAGTTTAAATAATCATAATCGAAACATTCATAATTAAATACTAAAGTCATGAGTAACAATCATTAATCATAACCGAAACAATCATTGAGAAGTTCGTGTGCTAAGTAAATGTATAGTGGTGTATGTATATGCCCCCAATCAATTGTCATTATAGTGCCTGGCCAGGGCTTATTGGCGATTGATTAGGATTATATTTGTACTCCCCCCATGTCCGGAAACGAGGGGTTCGGACCCCCTTTTTCATTCTTGTCCCTACTCGTGTGGTGGGATGGGTTCCCTTGAGTGGCAAATGTCATTGTGCCTTTATACTCTCCCGATCTTCAGTAGGGTAATAGTTCTCATGGCGTTAAGTCTCTAGCGCCTTTATACTCTCCCAATCCTTCAGCGGGTTAGAGTTCAAGCTCGATTCTTGGTCTGCTCATCGATCCCTTAGCGGGGCAGAAGTTCTGGGGGCGCTAAGTCCCTAGCGCCTTTATACTCTCCCGTTCCTTCAGTGGGTTAGAATGTTATCAAGGCGATTTTATCATGGTGCACCTTCACGCCTTGGGGACGTTATCTTCGCATCTTTATACTCTCTCCCTAATCTCGGGAATTAGAGTGCAAGCAGTAGTGTGATTTACCTCGCTGCACCTTTTAGAGCTTTAGTTATCGTTAGCTTTCCGATCTGATGTACAGCCCAATCAAGACATCATTAATCATCCAGCCAATGTGAAGACCTCCGGTCTTCAACAACCGTCTTCATCTTCGACTTATCGTCGAATCAGTTATTCCGAATGGGTATAAACCCGGCCTTTCTGAATAACTCGCGTATACAATAAACAAGTGCTATAAAAACACAACATACGCCTCATTCCAATTCTGAATATTCTTTTATTTAAATATTCATATCCTTTGGGAAAGGTTCCCTTTAATTTTATCAAAGATAAATTATTTAAATTTATTCTTTAATCTTCCTTTGGATATTAGTTCAAATCAAATTAAGGTTTATCCAAATTAGTCGAGATTAACGCACCTTACAGATGTAATCATTTCTTTTATTTCCCAATCCCAACCTATTCATCCCATGGAGCAAAACAGGTAATACTCTGTATCTAACACCAAGCTGTTATCGGTAAAATTAATAACTATTTCACGTTCAAATATAATTAAAGATTTAACTATCCCTGGAGTTAAACTGGTGATACTCCATTCTCGATCATTTCCAAAATTTGATAATTTAAATTATCACATTCGCATTTCAATCTAACTGAAGATTTATTAAAACTCCATTTAGTTTTAATCTTTCCAAAAATCAATATTAATGATTATATAACTTCGGAAACACAAACATGTCGCATCGACAATCTACACCGTACTACTGATTTCTGCCAATATATAACTTTAAGCTCGTACGTCTTAGAGAAGGGTGTTAAGTAAGAGAATAAATTATCTGCCACCAAACAAATATATATTTAGCAGAGATCAACCATACAGTTCGAAATACAATGTTAGACATGTTATCTTGTCTGTAACTAGGTTAAAGAACTAATGTCATTTAAAACATAGTTCACGATAAGCCCAAAATCACATTACATTAATTATGGAATCTCCACGGAAAACAAATCAATATATAATCGATATCAGTTTCCTTTTTCGACTAATAATATAAATTGAATAAGAACAAAGCCTTTTAAATTCCATATATATTAACAATCTTCCTCCGCAGAAGCTCATTTCAATTATTATCAAATCGAATCCCATTCAATTCCAATTTAATATATTAAATTGGAAAACTTTACTTTGGAAAATTTCCATTACATCTTAGTAAAAGAATTATAAATTCCAAATCACATTTCACTGTAAATCGGGTTAAAGAACGAATGTCGTTAAAACACAGTTCACAATAAACCCAATTCACATTCCATTTTATTCCAATTAAATGTTAATTAACTGGAAACACTAATAATCTTAATTAAAAGATTTATTCTTCACATACGGGGTTTAAGAACAGTGTTATTTAAGACACCATTCACGACGAACCCATAATCCAATTATTTTATTCAATTCCAATTAAATATTATTTAATTGGGACAAACTACACTAAATCTTAATTAAAGATTTATTCTTATCTCAACTGGGCTTAAGAACAGTGTTAATGAAGACACCATTCACGACAAACCCAAAATCCAATTCAATATTAAATACAAGGCTCTGAATAGAAATTATATCAGCTTATATTCAATATCAATTCCTGAGATCAACAAATATCGTATTGGGAATAACAATATATATATCTTCCAAATTCCTCCACAATACCCATATAATCACGGAATCCAATATCGAAATATTTCGAAGATAATTTCGATTCAAATCCATTCCAATTCATATATTGGAAATTATGTCATCTTTAAAACCATTTCAAATCCAATTTTTTTAAATATTGGATTATAATTCTAGTTCATAACTAGTTCATTTTGATAAAAATATATTTTTTCTTTACAAAAATGGAATTTACATCCAAATCATTTATTATGATTTTAAGCAAATTATTAGTATTTATAATAATTTATCAAGGCCCGTACAGTCGATTTCCATAAATGGTTATCGAACTGCACTTACAACGACCTTTTCCAATTTTGATTTGGACATAATTAAAAATCCAACTGTTAGATTTCAATTCTCTTATATTTGTTGGAAAGCACTATCCGATACGAACCCCACGGTTCTGGTTTTAGGAGAATCCGATGGTCAGATCTCCCGTAATGTCAATTCGAAGTCAATGGTCGAAATTCGCGAACTGCTGCAGCGCGTCGCATTCTATTCAGGCCATTAAATATATATATAATATATGTATATATATACTATATTTCGTTGATTTCCATTTAAAACGTATATTATAAATTGTTTTAAATTCGTTTTCAAAACGATTTCAACTTCATATTCAATTTTAAATCCAAATTGAATGTTCCATTTCATTGATATATAAATGATAATATTTTCAAAACATTAGATTTTTGAAATCACTTCCTTTTCGATATTCATTATAAAAAATGAATAAAATCGATATAAATATTGTTCACGTCAAAATGGCGTTAATCTAATCAACACGGCTTTATATATTTAAATATTTTCGTGTTCATCCCAAATCGGACATCAAAATCATATTTCGATCCATTACTTAATATTATTTTAAAATATTAGTTATTTTAAAATATTCATTATTCGCCATTTTATATTCATTCCTTCCGAATTGGAATCAGACACAGTCAATTACCATATAATTTTATTTATATGGATTTCATACACACGTGTACACAACAAAAATCAAGCAAAAGTCAACCATCATCCAAAGTGCAATACACAACTGCATAAGCATTAATTATAAATAATTAACGCTTACAACAGCCTGTCAACCCATCGATTGACATATAACTAAGTATTTGGATTGGTGTATGTCCAATATCATCCCAATACCCGTGCGGGGTTTTCAAACAACAAACACTGATTATTATTTGTGCAGTTGGGCAATGTGTAAAACATATCGTCCCAATCAATATCAGTCAAATGTGTGTATATAAACAAATCGTTTGATTTATAAATGAATATTTATTTTATTCATATACACGTTAAAAATTATATTTTAAACTATAAAATATTTATTTCAACTCATTAATATTTTATACAGTTCATTTATACATTAAAAATTATATTTTTATTGTTCTAGCATTTCTAGAAAATTTCGGCAGCATGACGGCACAATACTAGAACCGGAATAAGGTTTGGCCTTATCCCTCGCCTAATAATGGCTTGCAACATGTACAAACTAAATTCTAATCAATTCATTTAACCAAACAACCAAATTCAAACAAATAATGCAATCAACCAAACAAACATAGTTTCAAACAAAGGTGTCGGGTGCTACTAAGCACCATCTGCATCCTAGTATATATATTTAACTAGAAAATAAATTAAAGTGAGAAGTTCTCACCTTTGGGATCCACTCCTCCATTCTATATTTCGAAAAGGTTCAGATTTGCATTTGTTTCCACCAGTTCCATCGTAATCTATTTCACACGATTTTTATATTAAAAATCACATTTTTTATTCTGTTACTACATAAATAAAAATCATATTTTTATTCTAACGTTATATATATAAAAAATCATATTTTTATAACAACGCTAAATGGATAAAAATCACATTTTTAAAACAAAGTTATTTAAATAAAAATCATACTTTTACTTCGCTACATGATAATAAAAATCACATTTTTAATATGATGTTTATATATTTAAAAACCATATTTTTATATTTCTAAAATTTATTTCATAGCTACGCTAAAAATCATATTTTTACATCACTAAAAATTATATTTTTATATCACTAATTTTTTTATTTTTAGACTGTTCCATATGTACAAAAATCACATTTTTATAACGCTATTATATATATAATCAAATTTTTATAACGCTCTTGTATATATATATATATATAAATCAAATTTTTATCTCTATGATATTTTTAAAACAATGTAAATAATTTAAAAATCATATTTTTATAACAAAGGTATTTATATAAAAATCATATTTTTAATTCTAAATTATATATATATATATATGTTATAGAAACAATGTTATTTATATTTTCAAATCATTGCTATTTTATATTTTTAAAATCATGTATATTTATATTTTTAAAATCATGTATATTTATATTTTTAAAATCATGTATTTTTATATTTTTAAAATCATGTATATTTATATTTTAAAAAACAATGTATATTTTTATATTAAAAAACAATGTATATTTTTATTTTCAAAAACACTGTATATTTTTATTTTAAAAACCATGCTAATTTTATTTTTATTCAAATCAGAATTTTAGACTATGTTAAAAAAACTCACTGTTTAAACCATCTACGCCTCGTCTTATGGAGCTCGCGCCCTAAGGCACCAAATTACCGCCACCATCGTCGTCGTGGGTCCCATCAGATACAACCACGCGCTCCGCCTCTGAGAACTGCATCACCACGCCTAGACTCGGCCAACTTGGCCTGCTCTTCACCACAGAAATCGAGACTGAACTACTCAACTTATGGCTCCTTAATCTCGCGATTCACCAGTCCATCGACGGTCATACTAGTATGGACTTAGAGAGTGGAAGGATCGCTACAAAATCCCCAACAGAACTAGGGTCTAATTCTCTGTATTTTGATCTGGATTTTTCCTTGAATTTCCGTCGTGCGAAGTTGAAAAGGGAGGAAGGGTTAAAGGTTTGACCATGTAGTAGAAGAGATAGGGTTTGACCGATCCAATTATATATATAATATGTTATTTAATTTAATTCCAATAATCCTTATTTTTCAACCCGAACCCCAAATCAAACCCAACACTGTCGTTCCCAACTAATTACCCCCATTCCGAAAACAATGGAATATGTCCGGTAAGCCAATTCTATCGTTTCAATCACTTTTCATTAAAATTACAACATAAATTAATATAACGTTCAAAATTGATTTTAACGTATATTTTAGTTTACTGGAGCCACATACTGACTCCAAAAATTACAAAAAAAATTAATCTAGCTACGTTTTGACGATACGGTCCTAACAAAACTAATTTCATCGAATTTGGAGACTGTTTGAAAAATGGTCTTTTCTGGTCGATCCAATTCAAATTTAAATTACCAAACATAATTAAATCCGCCACACTCATATATTAATTCCAAAAATTATGAAAATTGGAATCTAGCAATAATTTGACATTCCGGATCCAAAAAAAGTGGAATTGTCGAAAACGGAGGTCGTTTGCAAAATGGCTATTTTTAAGGCCATATATTATATAAATTCCATAGCGACTATTTTGAATTTTCAACTGGACATAACTTTTTATTCCCGCTATGAAATCTGGATTTTTCACATTTATTGGAAAGATATTTTCGAACAGATTCAAATATTTCTAGTTTCACTAAAATCCGGCTTATTTTGAATCCTGTACATTCAATTGAAATTTAAAATCGAATTTTCAAACTATCGCGCCATTTTCAATTCCTTTTATAATTAAAATAAATATTTATATTCTAGCTTCGATTTATATAAACTTATACGTTCTAATTCTATTCAAAATAAATTTCTAGTTGTTATTATTTAAAATAAGTCATCTTAAATATTCAAAATTCATTAAAATTGCCAAAATAAAAATTTTAAATTGGTTCTGATATTCCGGGTTGTTACAATCTCCCCCACTTAAAATCTTTTCGTCCTCGAAAAGGAACTAAGCTGAAAGTTGTTTAATCAACCAACTCAACTTTCTGTTTGGCTTTCATTCTTCAACTTTTTAGTTTATAAGAATTTTCCAATTCTTCAAAAATTTGTCTGACACCCTAAATTTTTAAAAAATTTCGCCATAACCTCCTTTTTATGGAGAGACATTTAAAACCGCAACTAGCCACGCATGGCCCTCATCATCCAAAAAGAAAAAGAAAAAGCCAAGCGGCTACCCAATCGGCTCATAAAATCATTCAAACCCAATAAACTAGTAAACATGTACCTATTTGTCTAGCATATGATTTTATTCCTCTTCTCTAGCCTCCTTGCTATGACCTGCTCAATACATATGCATGTACATGTATGCAATTTCCACACAATTTTGAATTCAGTTCAATATTTGACACAATTGGCTTAATTTACCTTACATGCTCTTATTGGTTTAAATAATTATCATTCCAATATTTTTATTAGTTATACTAATAATCAAACAACACAACCAGCAATCAATTGGTTAATTAAATTTTCAAATTCATAACTTTGATATATATATATATATATATATATATTTAAAAATCATGTTTTTGATGCCAATTCACAACAATATATCCTTATATAGTTTTGGTTCTCACACCATTCAATTGGAAAAATATAGATATCCCACTTTCGAAACTCGAACACAAACTACTGATGTTGACATGGCAATAACCAGTATCATCAAAGTCATCTCCGAGCGACTAGAGTGCGATTCTATAACTATCTAGTATATGGAGGCTTCGTATACACGGGGATCAGACGTATATTTTATATACTTGATTGTCCAAAATCAATTTAAAATAAATATTCAAATACGTACAATAAGATTTAAATTTTTGAAACAAAATTTGTTTTCATTTTTGTTTTAAAAATAACACTCTTTCGACTCATTCTAGGATACTACCGATCCCATCTCTAACGAGTCATTCTCATTGGACATTACTAATCCAATATCTGGTGAATTCTTTCGTTCAATTCTAATGTGTCTTGTTCTCGAGCTCTGTAAATCAAAGCTCTAATACCAAAATGAAACGACCCAAACTTCCTCGTAAAGGAAAGCCTGGATTGAGTTGAGAACACGACACATCAGAACGCAAATAGAAGAACATTTCATTGCTTATTACAACAATTTACATCAGACTACAAGAACGTACAGAGTATGAATAAATAATATACATTTGATAAATATCATAGATTCAAATTACCAAGCAGCGGAAAATAATATAAAAACACAACTGAAAGAGACAAATGGATACAAGGATCCTATGAATATAAATTTACAAAACCAAAACTACTAGCTGCCCGTGTGGAAAATAGGGGCACCCAGAGTTTAGGTTAAAACAATAAACTCCAGGGCATTCATGTGACTGGTGTGAGAAATAAAACAGTTATTTAAAACTTTACTTTAAAATGAAGTAAATCAAGGGACCACGCCATATAACATGGAACGGGTTTCCTCCCAAGAATACCAGTGCATAGAATAAACCGCACAATGCTTTTTGGAAAAATGAAGCTATTATAAGACCCAGGTCCCATCACACAATGCAATGCAAGCCGGAGGATAGGGTTTTCCCTTATAATAGCCAAACATGCTTGGTACGTTTAAAACAAATCATTTGATACTATTATAAGTGCAAGTGTATAAAACAACTTCAAATATAAATGTATCAATCATAGACGGCATGGGTACCATATATCATGTCACTAATACTAGGCTCTACAATCAAAACCAAAATGTCACGTATTGGAAATTGGATTTCCATCATGAACCAAGGCAATGGATTGTCCCTACCGCTTCGAGACACTCTAGACAATGTCTTAGGACTACACACAATGCGTGCCCTAGGTAACATGCAAGGCAGGTACACACTAAGTGCATGGTGGATTCATAATCCCTGAACATGTATTTCCCGCCCTATGGGGCGTAATTGAGCAGATGACTCAATATCCATCGGCTCCGTAGTTTCCGATATATCCGAGATGCCTCGCAATCCAACAACCATATAAGTAAAAATGTCTGGGCTCCATACCATGACACCACTCCTAGCTAGAAGGAAAAGCACTGCCCTCCCTGCTGTCCTCTCCCGTTTCTAGTTCATACCGGGGTGTGAGGCTCGCAAATTAACGCTACACAAAGCTGTGCTATATTAAAGTCATGCTTTGATCATCAACCACAAGACTCTGCTTTTCAACAGAAGCCTTAATCATTTGCATCTCAGCATGCCACACAGGCAATTCACGCCATGCGACTGATGTCTATCGATATATAACCTCTGAGCTCGTACGTCTTAGAGAAGGGCGTTATGTAAGAGAATAAATTCTCCGCCACTAAACAGATATATATTTAATAGAGATCAATCAACACAGAATAAAATCCAATGTCAGACACACATCCATTTACAGGTTCGTTCTGGGTCTGAACGAAATCGGAGACACCTTATTCCTCGTCCCATATGTCCAATACAGGAGAGAGGTCCTCACATATCTGGTCGATCTCAAAGTACGTCTGGACGATCACCACTTATTACCTTGTCTTGGGTGTACAGCCCAATCAAGACATCAGTAATCATCCAGTCGATGTGAAGACCTCCGGTCTTCAACCACCGTCTTCATCTTCGACTTATCATCGAATCGGTTATTCAGAATGGGTATAAACCCAGCCTTTCTGAATAACTCGCGTATATAATAAACAAGTGCTATAAAAACACAACATACGCCTCATTCCAATTCTGAATATTCTTTTATTTAAATATTCATATCCTTTGGGAAATGTTCCCATTAATTTTATCAAACATAAATTCTTTAAATTTATTCTTTAATCTTCCTTTGGATATTAATTCAAACCAAATTAAGGTTTATCCAAACTAGTCAGGATTAACGCATGTTTCCGATGTAATCATTTCTTTTATTTCCCAATCCCAACCTATTCATCCCATGGAGTAAAACTGATAATAATCCATATATAACACCACGGTGTTATCTGTAAAATTAATTACCATTTCACGTTCAAATATAATTAAAGATTTAACTATCGCCTGGAGTAAAACTGGTGATACTCCATTCTCGATCATTTCCCAAATTTGATAATTTAAGTTATCACATTCGCATTTCAATCTAATTAAAGATTCTTTAAAACTCCACTTAGTTTTAATCTTCCCAAAAATCAATATTAATGATTATTTAACTTTGGAAACAGAAACATGTCGCATCGACAATCTACACCATACTATTGATTTCTGCTGATATATAACCTCTAAGCTCGTACATCTTAGAGAAGGGTGTTAAGCAAGAGAATAAATTCTCCGCCACCAAACAGATATATATATTTAGCAGAGATCAACCATGCAGTTCGAAATACAATGTTAGGCATGTTATCCTGTCTTTAACTGGGTTAAAGAACTAATGTCATTTAAAACATAGTTCACGATAAACCCAAAATCACATTCCTTTAGTTATGGAATTTCCATGGAAAACAGATCAATATATAATCGATATCAATTTCCGTATCCGACTAATAATATAAATGGAATAACGACAAAGACTTTTAAATTCCATATATATTAACAATCTTCCTCCACAGATGCTCATTTCAATTATTATCAAATTGAATCCCGTTCAATTCCAATTTAATATACTAAATTGGAAAACTTTACTTTGGAAATTTCCATTAAATATTAACAAAAGATTTATAAATTCCAAATCACATTTCATTGTAAATCGGGTTAAATAACGAATGTCGTTAAAACACAGTTCACAATAAACCCAATTCACATTCCATTTTATTACAACTAAATGTCAATTAACTAGAAACACTAATAATCCTAATTAAAAGATTTATTCTTCTCACACGGGGTTTAAGAACAATGTTATTTAAGACACCATTCACAACAAACCCAAAATCCAATTCTTTTATTCAATTCCAATTAAATATTAATTAATTGGGACAAACTTCACTAAATCTTAATTAAAGATTTATTCTTATCTCAACTGGGCTTAAGAACAGTGTTAATGAAGACACCATTCATGACAAACCCAAAATCCAATTCAATATTAAATACAAGGCTCTGAATAGAAATTTTATCGGCTTATATTCAATATCAAATCCTGAGATCACCAAATATCGTATTGGGAATAAAGATATATATATCTTACAAATTCCTCCACAATACCCGTATAATTATGGAATCCAATATCGAAATATTCCGAAGATAATTTCGATTCAAATCCATTCCAATTCATATATTGGAAATTCTAATTATTTTTAAAACCATTTCAAATCCAACTTATTTATTTAAAAATATTGGATTATAATTCTAGTTCATAATCAGTTCATTTTGATAAAAATATACTTTTATCTTTACAAACATGGATTTTTTATCCAAATTCTATCCAAATCATTTATTATGATTTTACACAAATTATTAATGTTTTTAATAATTTTATCAAGGCCCGTACAGTCGATTTCCATAAACGGTCATTGAACTGCACTTACAGCGACCTTATCCAATTTTGATTTGGACACAATTCTAAATCCAACTGTTAGATTTTAAATCTCTTATATTTGTTGGAAAGCACTTTTCGATACGAACCCCACAGTTCTGGTCTTAGAAGAATCCGACGATCGAATCTCCTGCAATGTCAAATCGAAGTCAATGGTCGGAATTCGCGAACTACACGGCGCGGCGCGTTCTATTCAGGCCATTAAATATATATATAATATATATATATTATATATATTTCATCGATTTCCATTTAAAACATATTTTATAAATCATTTTAAATTCATTTTCAAAACGATTTCAACTTATTATTCATTTTTAAATCAAAATTGAATATTCCATATCATTGATACATAAACGATAATATTTTCAAATCATTAGATTTTTGAAATCACTTCCTTTTCAATATTCATTATAAAAATGAATAAAATCGATATAAATATTGTTCACATCAAAATGGCGTTAATCTAATCAACACGGCTTTATATATTTAAATATTTTCGTGTCCATCCCAAATTGGACATCAAAATCATATTCAATCCATTACTGAATATTATTTTAAAATATTAGTTATTTTAAAATATTCATTATTCGTCATTTTAAAATATTCATTCCTTTCGAATTGGAATCAGACACAGTCAATTAACATATAATTTTATTTATATGGATTTCGTACACACATGTACACAACAAAAATCAAACAACAGTCAACCATTATCCAGAGTGCAATACACAACTGCATAAGCGTTAAATATAAATAATTAACGCTTACAACAACCATCAACCCATCGATTGACATATAACTAAATATTGGGATTAGTGTATGTCCAATATCATCCCAATACCCATGTGGGGTTTTCAAACAACAAACACTGATTATTATTTGTGCAGTTGGGCGATGTGTAAAATATATCATCCCAATCAATATCAGTCCAATGTGTGTACATAAAAAATCGTCTGATTCGTAAATGAATATTTATTTTATTCATATACACAATAAAAACTATATTTTTAACTATAAATATTTATTTCTTCTCATGAATATTTATATAGTTCATTTATACAATAAAAATGATATTTTTATTGTTCTAACATTTGTAGAAAATTTCAGCAGCATAACGGCGCGATACTAGAACCGGAATAAGGTCTGGCCTTATCCCTCGCCTAATAATGGATCGTACCATGTATAAACTGAATTCTAATCAATTCATTCAACCAAACAACCAAATTCAAACAAATAATTCAATCAACCAAACAAACATGGTTTCAACCAAAGGTGTCGGGTGCTACTAAGCACCGTCTCTATCCTTGTATATATATTTAACTAGAAAATAAATTAAAGTGAGAAGTTCTCACCTTTGGGATCCACTTCTCCATTCTATATTTCTGAACGGTTCAGATTTGCATTTGTTTTCCACCAGTTCCATCGCAATTTATTTCACACGATTTTTATATTAAAATTCACATTTTTATTTTGTTACTACATAAATAAAAATAACATTTTTATTCTAACGTTATATATATATATAAAATCATATTTTTATAACAACGCTAAATGGATAAAAATCACATTTTTAAAACGAAGTTATTTAAATAAAAATCATACTTTTACTTCGCTACATGATAATAAAAAATCACATTTGTAATATGATTTTTATATATTTAAAAATCATATTTTTATCTTTCTAAAAATTATTTCATAGCTATGATAAAAATAATATTTTTATATCACAAAAAATTATATTTTTATATCACTAAAACTTTTATTTTTAGACTGTTCCATATGTATAAAAACCACATTTTTATAACGCTATTATATATATATATAATTAGATTTTTATAACGCTTTTGTATATATAAAAAATATCAAATTTTTATCTCTATGATATTTTTAAAACAATGTATATGATTTAAAAATCATATTTTTATAACAAAGATATTTATATAAAAATCATATTTTTAATTCTAAATTATATATACATATATATATATATTATAAAAACAATGCTATTTCTATTTTCAAAACAATGCTATTTTAGATTTTTAAAATCATATATATTTATATTTTTAAAATCATGTATATTTATATTTTTAAAATCATTTATATTTATATTTTTAAATCATGTATATTTATATTTTCAAAAGCAATGTATATTTTTATATTAAAAAACAATGTATATTTTTATTGTCAAAAACGCTATATATTTTTATTTAAAAAACCATGCTAATTTTATTGTTATTCAAATCAAAATTTTAGACTATGTCAAAAAAAACTCACTGTTTAAACCATCTGCGCCTCGTCTTGTGGAGCTCGCGCCCTAGGGCACCAAATTCACGCCGCCACCGTCGCTGTGGGTCCCATCAGAGACTGCCACGCCCTCCGCCTTTGAGAACTGCACCACCACGCCCAGACCCGGCCAACTTGGCCCACTCCTCGTCGCAGAAATCGAGGCTGAACTGCTCGATATTGGACTCCTTAATCTCGCGATTCACCAGTCCATCGACGATCATACTAGTATGGACTTAGAGAGTGGAAGGATCTCTACAAAATCCCCAAAAGAACTAGAGTCTAATTCTTTGTATTTTTATCGGGATATGGGGATTTTTCCTAGAATTTCCGCCGTGCAAAGTTGAAAAGGGAGGCGGGGTAAAAGGTTTGACCGCGTAGAAGAAGAGATAGGATTTGATCGGTCTAATTATATATATTGTAACGACCCGCATTCTACGCATCAGAGGATCGTGGAATATTTTTTTATTTTTTTCTCATACAAAGTCGTATGGTCATGTAACTTTGGGAGACGACTATCGGGGTCATTTCCCATGTTCATGATTTTTGCCGATTTTTAAATGACCGTTTTGCCTCTAACTTTTTATTGGAAAGGAGTTTTGATCTGAAACCACTTCCATTAGATCTAGATGATGGTTTACCTTTCAGAGTGGTCATATGTGAAAAACAGACTTACCGTTTAGGAGATATGGCTGAAACAAGGTTTAGGAGGTGAAAAACAGCTTAACCAAGTTTAATTGGGTAGTTAACAGCTAGGCCCATAGGGGGATTTCGGGATTAGGGTATATAGGGGCTGATTAGGGTTAGAAAACATTTCTTTAGACACTTTTCAGCTGTCACTTTCATTCTAGGAGCCCTAATAATGGCCTCCAACATCTAGAATCATCTCTAATCACTTTCTAATCAAGTATTAGCCTAATCTACATCAAATCAGAGGGAAATAGCACCAAAGCAACGTTGGAGCTGCTGTTAGACATCAGTGTTCGCTCAAATCAACGGAGTTTCTGTTTTAAAAGTTTAAATTTTTCTAAGGTGAGTGATTTGCATAGTTCCTCACTAATTATGGTTAATTAAGGGTAATTAGTGTTAATTAGCGGATTTAAACATGATTAAATTCTGGAAAAATATTTATAAATTTCGAAATATTGTTTTAGACTTCTGTTAGAAAATTTGGTTAATTTGGTTAAATATGGGATTTTGGCTATGTTTGATTCGTTTTAACCTATCAAATTATTGTTTTGGTGTCTGTGGTTGATAATGCATGTTGCTATGACTGTATGGTATGCTTTGTGATTGATTAGAAGAGTTAGAATGGTTGAAAACGCCATCGTATGGCGTAAAACAGTCACTGGAAAAGTTGTAGGAAAAACTGCAGGGAACGGGATCAGATCGGATATGGGAAGGGGTTCAGATCGGATAGGATTGATCGAACCGAACCGACACTAGAAACAAGGAATTCGAACCGAACCGGAGCCCAGTAGAAGAAAGAGTATGACAACAAAGGAAGGCCATTTGCAAAGAGTTGGAGTTGGGTTGAGAATCAGAGCTGAGTAGGGGATCAGATTGGAAGCAAAGGCGTGGAGGTCCGATCGGACTAGAGCTAGGGAGAGGGATCGGATCGGAGGACCAAGCTTGGAGTTGGAGTTGGAGTGAAGCACCGAACCGGATCAGAATGCATGAGTACCGAACCGAACCGACTGAAGTGGAACGATGGGGACTACCGAACCGAACCAACCTGGAGTGGAACACCGAACCGAACGGGAAGCCTAGGAGCGATGTATTCGAATCGAACTGACTGAAGCAAGATGAGCCGAACCAGATTGGAGCTGCGATTACGCGATGACTATTCTGAAGTCCAACTCCAATTCGACCAAAACCCGAAATGCAAAGGAAGTCCAAATAGGAAGTAGAACTCAGGGTCCAGTCGGGAACCAATGAGTTATCTTCGTGAGTTGGGCTTTTCTGCAGGACGTGTGCTAAGGGGTTATCGATGTCTATAACTTTGGATCACTATGGTGTGTGGGGTATGTGGAAAGATTCAGGGCCGCAGTGGCCTAGGTAGGACTATTGGATATGGACCAATGAGGTGGGGTCATTTGTAAGGATTTAGTCGTGACTCCATGGGGCAAGCTTGGTGGTAGCAATAGTTATACAAGTCGGACTCCGTCACTACCTCAATGGGTCTAGCGATCAAAGTGGTGGATATCGTATGCTTTACGCACTGAGTGAGAGATGTGAGGATGGTTGCTATGCTTGATTGTTTTCTACCACTATGACATGCACACCCCTCCCCCCCCCCCCCCGTATCTTTATACCTTGGGTTTAGTGGCACCTTAGAGTGTTGAGCGGTATGTTGTGCTAACTCTTTGGTTGCAGGTCCATGTTCATGTATGGTTTAGTATGCCTGTTATTATTCTGTTTTGCTGCTTATCACTCATACCAGACTTTTGTCTGACCTAGAGTTTTATGTCTCTTCTTATTACTCTGGGTGCTCTTAAACGGGCAGACTAGAGACAAGTTAGGTGGTATGCACGAGTAGCTGTACCGGAGACGAGCAGGAGGCTCCCACGTATGATATATATAGATATTCTCCCTGTGTCACTGCTGGTCACTACTTTGGGCATTAGTAGTGTAGCTTTCCCTTACTTTGATTTGGAGACAGTTTTCAAAAGTTGTAATAATGATGATGTGGAACATAAGCTGTATTTGGATTTTCCGCTGCTATGATGTTTAGTTTTCAGCTTATGCACTGTCTCAACTGTTTATGTCAAAGTATGTTATTATTATATTTTATTCCATGCGCTATGAGACATTCTACAGGTTCCTTGTTAGTTCAAATTTCTTTCTTTTTCTTTCTTTGGAGACCGTCCCGTGCTGGTCAGGCATTGGCACAGCGCACTTTCATTGGAAATGTCGACTGGTGCGGGGCGGGCCGTCACATATATAATATATTATTTAATTTAATTTAATTCCAATAATCCTTGTTTTTCAACCCAAACTCCAAATCAAACCCAACACTGTCATCCCTAACAAATTACCCCCATTCCGAACACAATGAGATATGTCTGGTAAGCCAATTATATCGTTTCGATTAGTTTTCATTAAAATTACAATATAAATTAATATAACGTTCAAAATTGATTTTAACATACATTTTAATTTACTGGAGCCACAAACTAACTCCAAAAATTCCAGGAAAATAAATCTAGCTATGTTTTGACAAAACGGTCCTAACAAAACTAATTTCGTCGAATTTGGAGACCGTTTGAAAAATGGTCTTTTTCTGGTTGATCCGATTCAATTTTAAATTACCAAACACATTTAAATCCTCCACGCTCACATATTAATTCCAAAAATTATGAAAATTGGAATCTAGCAATAATTTGACATTCCTGGTCCAACAAAAGTGGTCTCATAAAAAACGGAGGTCGTTTGCAAAATGGCTATTTTTAAGGGCCATACATTATATAAATTCCACAGCGACTATTTTGAATTTTCAACTGGACATAACTTTTTTATTTCCGTTATGAAATCTTGATTTTTCAAATTCGTTGGAAAGATATTTTCGAACAGATTCAAATATTTCTGGTTTCACCAAAATCCGGTTTATTTTGAATCCTGTACATTCAATTGAAATTTGAAATCGAATTTTCAAACTACTGCGCCATTTTCAATTCCTTTTATAATTAAAATAAATATTTATATTCTAGCTTCGATTTAAATAAATTTATACACACTAATTCTATTCAAAATAAATTTCTAGTTGTTATTATTTAAAATAAATCATTTTAAATATTAAAATTCATTGAAATTGCCAAAATAGAAATTTTAAATTGGTTCTGATATTCCAGGTTTTTACAATCTCCCCCACTTAAAATCTTTTCGTCCTAGAATGGAGCTGAAAGTTGTTTCATCAACTAACTCAACTTTCAGTTTGGCTTTCATTCTTCAACTTTTCAATTTCTAAGAATTTTCTAATTCTTCAAAAATTTGTCTAACACCCTAAATTTTTGAAAAATTTCGCCATAACCTCCTTTTTACAGGGAGACATTTAAAACCGCAACTAGCCACGCAGGGCCTTCATCATCCAAAAAGAAAAAGAAAAAGTCATGCGGCAAGCCAATCGGCTCATAAAATCATTCAAACCCAATAAATTAGTAAACATGTACCTATTTGTCGGGCATACAATTTTACTCCTCTTCTCTGGCCTCGATGCTATGACATGTTCAATACATATGCATGTACATGTATGCAATTTCCACACAATTTTCAATTCAGTTCAATATTTGACACAATTGGCTTAATTTACCTTACATGATCTTATTGGTTTAAATAATTGTCATTCCAATATTTTTATTAGTTATACTAATAATCAAACAACACAACAAGCAATCAATTGCTTAATTAAATTTTCAAATTCATTACTTTGATATATATATATATATATATATATTTAAAAATCATATTTTTGATGCCAATTCACAACAATATATCCTTATCTAGTTTTGGTTCTCACACCAGTCAATTGGAAATATATAGATATCCCACTTTCAAAACTCGAACACAAACTACTGATGCTGACATGTCAATAACCAGTATCATCAGAGTCATCTCTGAGCGACTAGAGTGCGATTCTATATCTATCCAGTATATTGAGGCTTCGTATACACGTGGATCAGACGTATATGCAAAATATTTATATACTTGATTGTCCAAAATCAATTTAAAATAAATATTCAAATACATATAATAAGATTTAAATTTTCAAAACAAAATTTGTTTTAAAAATAACACTCTTTGGAGTCATTCTAGGATACTACTGATCCCATCTCTAACGAGCCATTCTCATTGGACATTACTAATCCAATCTCTGGTGAATTCTTTCGTTCGATTTTAATGTGTCTTGTTCTCGAGCTCTGTAAACCAAAGCTCTAATACCAAAATGAAACGACCCAAACTTCCCTACAAAGAAAAGCCCGTATTGAGTTGAGAACACGACACATCAGAACGCAAACAGAAGAACATTTCATTGCTTATTACAACAATTTACATCAGAGTACAAGAACATACAGAGTATGAATAAACAATATACATTTGATAAATATCAGAGATTCAAATTACAAAGAAGCGAAAATAATACAAAAACACAACTGAAAAAGACAAACGGATTAGAGCTTTCCGAATATCGTTCTAGCTATAAACCAGGATCCTGTGAATATAAATCTGCAAAACCAAAACTACTAGCTGTCCGTGTGGAAAATAGGAGCAACCAGAGTTTAGGTTAAAACAATAAACTCCAGGTCATTCATGTGACTGGTGTGAGAACTAAAACAGCTATTTAAAACTTTACTATAAAATGGAGTAAATCAAGGGACCACGCCGTATAACACGGAACGGGTTTCCTCCAAAGAATACCAGTGCAAAGAATAAACTGCACAATGCTTTTTGGAAAAATGAAGCTATTATAGGACCCGGATCCCATCTCACAATGCAACGCAAGCCGGAGGATAGGGTTTTCCCTTATAAAAGCCAAACATGCTTGATACGTTTAAAACAAATCATTTGATACTATTATAAGTGCATAGTGTATAAAACAACTTCAAATATAAATGTATCAATCATAGACGGCATGGGTACCATATATCATGTCACCAATACTAGGCTCTACAATCAAAACCAAAATGTCACATATTGAAAATTGGATCTTCGCCCTGAACCATGGCAAGGGATCGTCCCTACTGCTTCGAGACACTCTATCCAATGTCTCAGGGATACACACTCTGGGTGCCCTAGGTAACATGCAAGGCCGGTCCACACTAAGTGCATGGTGGATTCATAATCCCTGAACACGTGTTTCCCGCCCTATGTCGCGAAATTGAGCCAGATGAGTCAATATCCATCGGCTCCATAGTAACCGATATATCCAAGGCGCCTTGTAATCCAACAACCACATAAGTAAAAATGTCTGGGCTCCATACCATGACACCACTCCTAGCTAGAAGGAAACACACTACCCTCCCCAGTGTCCTCTCTTGTTTCTGGTTCATACCAGGGTGTGAGGCTCATGAATTAACACTACACAAAGCTAGGCTATATTAAAGTCGTGCTTTGATCATCAACCACAAGACTATGCTTTTCAAAAGAAGCCTTAATCATTTGCATCTCAGCATGCCACACAGGCAATTCACTCAATGCGACTGATGTTTATCGATATATAACCTCTGAGCTCGTACGTCTCAGAGAAGAGCGTTAAGCAAGTGAATAAATTCTCCATCGCCAAACAGATATATATTTAATAGATATCAATCAACACAGAATAAAATCCAATGTCAGAAACACATCCATTTACAAGTTCGTTTTGGGTCTGAACGAAACCGGAGGAACCTTATTCCTCGTCCCATATGTCCAATACAGGAGAGAGGTCCTCGCATATCCGGTCGATCTCCAAGTACGTCTGGACGATCACCACTTATTACTTTGTCTTGGGTGTATAGCCCAATTAAGACATTAGTAATCATCCAGCCGATGTGAAGACCTCTGGTCTAAAACCACCGTCTTCATATTCGACTTATCTTCAAATCAGTTATTTAGAATGGGTATAAACCCGGCGTATCTGAATAACTCGTGTATATAATAAACAAGTGCTATAAAAATACAACATACGCCTCATTCCAATTCTGAATATTCTTTATTCAAATATTAATATCCTTTGGGAAAGTTTCTCGTTGATTTTATCAAAGATAAATTCTTTAAATTTATTCATTAATCTTCCTTTGGATATTAATTCAAACCAAATTAAGGTTTATCCAAACTAGTCGGGATTAACGCACCTTACTGATGTAATCATTTCTTTTGTCTCCCAATCGCAACCTATTCATCCCACGGAGCAAACTACTAATACTCCATATCTAACACCATGGTGTTATCGGTAAAATTAATTACCATTTCACGTTCAAATCTAATTAAAGATTTAACTATCCCTGAAGTAAAATTGGTGATACTCCATTCTCGATCATTTCCCAAATTTGATGAATTAAAATTAGCACATCCGCATTTCAATTTAATTAAAGATTCATTAAAACTCCACTTAGTTATAATCTTCCCAAAAATCAATATTAATGATTATTTAACTTTGGAAACACAAACATGTCGTATCGAAAATCTACACCTTACTATTGATTTCTGCCGATATATAACCTCTAAGTTTGCACGCCTTAGAGAAGGGTGTTAAGCAAGAGAATAAATTCTCCGCCACCAAACAGATATATATTTAGCAGAGATCAACCATATAGTTCGAAATACAATGTTAGACATGTTATCCTGTCTTTAACTGGGTTAAAGAACTAATGTCACTAAAAACATAGTTCACGATATGTGACAACCCCATTCCCGATAAGACGGTGGCAAGGGTAATCTTTGGAATATAACACATAAATAGATAACAGCAGAACAGGAATAAATAAATAAATACACCAGATAATGTACAATAGAATACACTGGATAAATATCATCATCAGAGTTACATAGTATATAGGATCATACTTAGTACAAAGTACAGTTTGGCTATACATAAATGTCTACTGCGGAAAAGAAAACATAATATGTACAACATGAGTTGAACAACATAAAAAGAGATAAATGATAGAATCCATCTTCAGCTCCAGCTATCCAGAAAGAGCCTGCTAAAACCTGAATACAAGGCTGCCCGTGTAGAAAAAGGGGCACCCGAGTTTGCAAGTGAAACAAACTACGAGTCAGTCATGGGACTGGTATGAGTAATCTACTCAACACATTATTAAATATGGCAAATCACAGGACCACGCCACTTTCGTGGAACGGGTTCACTCCATTGGATTGCCGGTGCTTTAAAACAAATAATTCTTTTAAACATCGCAATTCTTTTTATAAAAATGAAGCCATTATAAGACTCAGTTCCCATCACACAATGCAACACACACCAGAGGATAGAGTTTTACCTTATAATGGCCAAAATATGCTTGATACGAGCAAAACAAATCATTTGATATTATTGCTAGTGTATATAGGTTTCAAAAACAAATTCAATCATAACTATCAATCATAGACGGCATGGGTACCATATATCATGTCGCCATATGTATATATATACAATTAAAACCGCACGATGTCGTATTTGGAATTTGGATTTCCGTCATGAACCGAGGCAAAAGATAGTCCTCACCGAATTCGAGACAATCTAGCCTATGTCTCAGGATCAGAGCGCATCGACCCTTTGGAGCCATAGGGCCGGTCCACCGATGTGGATTAAAATGCCTGAACACTGCGTTTCCCCGCCCTTTGGGGCGTGAATGAGCCCAATGACTCCAACGGTCCTGGATCGACCGATATATCTGAGGCGCCTCGCAACAGCAACAACCACACAGGTGAAAAGTATATAAATGTCAGGGCTGGTAGGTGACTGACACCACCCTAGCTAGAAAGAAACGCATGTCCTCCTTGGATCCTTCTCCCGTTTCTGGTCCATCCCGGGGTGTGAGGCTCGCGAATTCACATTATACACAAAGCTATACCACACAGGCTGTGCTTTGATCATCAACCACAAGACTTTGCTTTTCAACAGAAGCCTTGATCATCTATCACTTAGGCGTGCCACACAGGCAATTCACCCCCGTGCGACTGATTTCTATCGATATATAACCTCTGGGCTCGTACGTCTCAGAGAAGAGCGTTAAGCAAGAGAATAAATTCTCCACCGCCAAATAGATATATATATATATATATATATAATAGAGATCAATCAGCACACAACAAAATCCAATGTCAGACACATAGTCCATTTACACGTTCGTTCTGGGTCTGAACGAAGCCGGAGGCACTCAATACCTCGCATATCCGTACAATCAACAAATACGTCCGGGTGGCTACTACTTCAACCCCGTCAAGGTAGCTACTCCCATCATGAGCACCAGTAGCACCCCTCCATTCGACGTGAAGATCATCGGTCTTGCACCGTCTTCATAACTTCGACTTTCACTCGTCGATCAATTATTTGAAATGAGAATTAACTCGGCCTTTTCAAATAATTCACGTATATCTCGAATTTCAAATCCATTCATTTCAATGGTTAAATTATTCGACAACACCGATTCGGTTCTTTAATGTAATTTTCACACCAAACACATTCAACCATCAAATATCAAATAGATCGAGCAAATTCATTTTATTTCCATTCGATATTGTTTACAATATTTTATCACGATTTATCGCTATTCTTATTTATTTAAAAATAGCCAATCCATCCAAACAATGCTTCAGGCCATAACGCGGCCGTGGCGCTGTTTTTCTCCAGATTTGATTTACACATATCTGAAAATTTAACCATTGGATCTTCACAAAATTTATATTATTAAAAAGATCTTTTCAAAACGAATCCAGCGGTTTCAGTTTTGGGAAAATCCGACGGTCGGATCTCCCACACTAATCATTTGAATTTATGATTTCAAAATACGAACTACAACGTCGTTATTCGATTTAATTTAATTATATTTATATATATATAATCGATTCTGGTGCTGTTTTTCTTCAGGTTTGAATTAAACATTCCAGACAATCCAACCGTTGGTTCTTTACAAAATTGGTGCCGCTGGAAAGATATTTCCAAGGCGAACCCAACGGTTGTGGTTTCGGGAAAATCCGATGGTCGGATCTCCCGCACTAATCGTTTGAAATCACGGTTTCAAAATACGAACTGCAGCTTCATTATTCGATATATTATAATTATATATATTTCTATATATTTCATTCTTCGATTTCAAAACCATTTTCACTTCGCACTATCAATAAAAATGATATTTTTATCTAACAGACATTTATTCCAACACTTCACTATTTTCAACAATTCATGTATATAATAAAAATGAGATTTTAATTGTAAAACAATTTATTTCAAAACACGACTATTTTATATAGTTCATATAGATGATGAAAATATGATTTTTATTATAAAATAATTTATTTCAAAACACGATTATTTTATATAGTTCATATAGATGATGAAAATATGATTTTTATTATAAAACAATTTATTTCAAAACACGGTTATTTTTCAACATATGAATTTCTATTCAACACATGAATATAGTTTCAACACATGAAAATAATTCTAACACATGAATATTATTGAAAATTTCGGCAGCATAACGGCAGGGTAGTTAAAACCGGGACCGTCCCTAGTACGGCTCCTCGCTCTACCTTAAAACCTCGCGGTTTTTGACAATGGGGATCATGCATCTAGTTCGCACGCAGGTGGCATGTATATTTATTTCATTTCCACAAACTAATCCTATGTGGTTTCAACCAAATATTTCTCAACCACAAATGGGTATTTTTCAACCACAATCGATCAATATCAACCACAAACAATTCCAATCAACCATTCGCTATCAATTAATTTTCACACCAATCACAACCAATAAATATCGTCCATGGTTTGTGGACGAGGGACGTATATATATATATATATATATATAGCAATTCACTTCTATTTCAACACATATATAAATTTTACAACGCATATACAACTTATACATCGAACGTACAACTTATACAACGCTTATACAAGAGGTGTACAACGCTTATATAACTCATACATCGACTATATAATTTATACATCGTCGTTTTCCATATCGTTTATAAATTAGAAATCTCACCTTTGGTTCCACTCCACCAAAAATAGCAGAAGGCTCAGAAAAATATGCGGTCTCTTCTAAAATGTAGAAGACGTCTACACGGTCATGATGTTTCCTGTTTCATTGAATTTCGTCAACACACGAAAAAGATATGATTTTCAAAGTTTGCAACGGTTTAAAGGTGTTAAAACGGTTGAAAATCTATATAGCCGATTACCTCAGCAAATCGTTCGAAACTAGGGTTGTAATTTCCTCCTAATCCGTGAAGCTAGAGGTCGATCGGCCTTCGCAGCGTCGAAGGGCTAGGAGAGGGCTTCACGCGCGTGGGGGAGTGGGCCAGCTCGGTGGACCCAAGTGATGGCAGCGGCGGTTGAAAGGCCGCAACTTTGAAGGCCTGGATCTCGCGATTCACCTGACGAGAGGGGGTGCCACGATCATGGATTTGAAGCTTGAGGGGAGCTCTTCAAAAACCCCAACAGGGTCGAAGGCTATCGATGCGTGTAGGAGGAGAAAACGAGGGGGAAAGCTCGGAACCCTCTTCCGTCGTTTGCGATTTTAGATTATCGGGGAGAGAGAAATATTCTGACCATATAAATTTTCAAAATCCAAAAATACCCCTCTTCACGTACTAACACCAATCCAAACCCAACGACTGTCATCCCTAGCGTTTTACCCCCATTCCGAACACAATGGGATATGTTTCGTAGGCCATTCGACTGTTTCAGTCAGTTTTCATTCAATTTAAAATATATAACATTCAATATTTGATTTGATCGTACAATTCAAATTGCCAGGGCCACAAACTGATTCGAAAAATTCCAGAAAAATAAATCTAGCTATGTTTTGACGATACGGTCCCAACAAAACTAGTTTCGTCGAATTCTGAGACCGTTTGCAAAAAGGCCCATTTCTGGTCGATCCAATTTAACTATAATTGACCAAAACACGTTTTCCTTTGCCACGCTCACATACTAGCTTCAAAAATTATGAAATTTGAAATCTAGCAATAACTTCTCATCCCGGATCCAACAAAAGTGGTTTTGTCGAATTCCGAGGTCGTATGCAAAATGGCCAATTTCACGGGCTATATAAATTCCATAGCGACCTTTCTGAAAATTCATTTGGCCATAGCTTTTGCTTTTCGTTATAAAAAATCGATTTTTCAGATTCGTTAGAAAGGTATTCGCTAACAGATTTAATTATTTTTGGTTTCACTAAAATCCGTTTTGTTTTGCACCCGGTACAGTCCAACAAAGTTTGAATTCAATTTTTGAAACTGCAGCGCCATTTCAGGCTTTGTTTATAATTAGAATTAATTATATTCGTTTTCAAACGTCGATTCAAACTCACTTTTCATTGCTATTATTTAAAATATTTATTTTAAATATTTAAAATCCATCATTTTAGCCAATTTAAAATTTTTAAATTGGTTCAGATTTTCTGGGTCGTTACAATCTCCCCCACTTAAAACTTTTCGTCCCCGAAAAGGAACAAAGTCGAAAGTGGTTTGATTAATCAACTCTTAAGTCCAATCTGGCTTCAATTCTCCAACTTTTCAGTTTTTGAGAATGTTCAAATTCTTCAAAAATTTGGCTAACACCCAGAATTTTCGAAAAATTTCGCCATAACCTCCTTTGTACGGGGAGAGGTTTTGAAATTTATTGGGCCGTATTAGATACCCAATAAATCCTAATAAGCATACACATATTTATAGTGTTATATTCTGGTGTTTACAGGGGAGCGTGTATTGATAATAACTCCAGAGAATAAATTCTCGTCACCCTGTCAAAGCCTGAGGTAGTGTGTATTTTAAATGCTTTAGAGGATAAATCCTCGTCACCTCGTCCCGTGTGGGAAATAAATAGTCCATGTGCCGTATCTAATAACTAGAGAGACGTGGTTATTGTCAACTCCAGACCCGTGTGGGGTTTTTATTAATCTGGCAATTTTATCGTTACAATTCAAATAGTCCATATCAGTCATCAGTTCAACCTGTAAAATATAGTCATCGCCATACAAGCCTCCCGCTCGTATGGTAAATCTTCCACCTCGTCACACAAGCTCCAAATGCTTATGTGGTATATGATGAAGTATGCCTATCTTCAAGAAGTATCCCATGTAATGTAGTTCAAAATTAATTGTTACTATCCTATGGCGATGTTTATTATTTCACACAGAACAACCAGCACTCCGCATCCAATGGCATTCACAGGAGTTGATATAATATTATTTCGCATCCAACTCATTAAGGTTTACCTATTTGTCGGGCATGCAAATAAAATCTTTACTCAACAGCTATCCATTTACCTGTTCAAACATATATAATGCACATGTATATATCTCTATCTATTTTCTAGTCAGTTAAATGCGTGATATAATCGAATAAACTCTACCATTCATTCTAATATTGATTAAATTAACTATCGTTTTACTAATTCAATTAATCAAATTTATTATCACACAACACAAACAACAATCAAATTGTTTTTAACTTTTCAAAATCATACAAATCAATTTATATACTCTTTTCAAATCGTTCAGACTATAGAATTAAAAGTGCACATCCACGGAAAGAAATAACAGCAGAGTAGAGAACTAAATGGTAATGCCAAGTATGGTAAATGCACCTTGCACCGGAGTCAATCAGAGATATCCACTCGACACCTAGGATAGGCTTTCTGAATGCTCTCCTCTGTTTCCCAAGTACAATCTCGTGGATCCCTACTCCATTGCACTTTGACTAAGTGAACCCTTTTGTTCCTCAGCTCCTTGGTTTCTTTGCCAATCATCTTTAGCGGCTCTCTTCTAACTGCCAATTCTGGAGTGATTTCTATATCCTGTTGCGCTGCTTCTTCCATGATCAAGTCTGGATCATGAACATGCTTTCGAAGTTGAGATACGTGAAATACATCATGCACTCCAGGCAACCAATTAGGCAATTGAACCTTATATGCGAGAGTTCCAATCCGTTCAAGAATAGGAAACGGACCAATGAATTTGGGTGCCAATTTCCCTGTTTTACCGAACCAGATAACTCCTCTCATCGGAGATACTTTCAAATATACATAGTCGCCAACGGCAAATGATATATCCCTTCTTCTCTTATCTGCAAAACTCTTTTGTCGGCTCTGGGCGGCTAGTAATCGTTTCTTAACGAAATCGACTTTATCTGCAGCATCGCGGATCATATCTGGCCCCAATACAAGTCTGTTACCAGGTTCGACCCAACAAGCAGGGGATCGACACGGTCTACCATACAATGCTTCGAATGGTGACATTGTTAGGCGCTTGGTAACTATTGTTATATGAAAATTCGGCCAAATGTAAATGGTCTTCCCACGATCCGCTAAAATCAAGAATACAAGCCCGCAATAAATCTTCAAGAATACGATTCACCCTCTCAGTCTGACCATCTGTCTGAGGATGATATGCGGTGCTCAAGTTCAGTTTCATTCCCAATTCTACTTGGAATGCTTCCCAGAATTTACTGGCAAAAATCGGGTCACAATCACTAACGATGCTCATGGGAACTCCATGCAGTCTAACAATTTCCTTGAAATATACCTGCGCCAGACTCTGAGCAGTCCTATTCGATTTGACAGGTATGAAATGGGCGGTCTTCGTAAAATGATCTACGATCACCCAAATACTGTCATTTCCTATTATGGTTCTGGGCAAACCATCTATGAAATCCATAGAAATCTGTTCCCACTTCGCACCGGGAATTTCCAAAGGTTGCAACAATCCAGCGAGCTTTTGTTGATCGCTTTTGATTTGCTGACAAGTAGTACACCGGCTAACATATAAGGAGATGTCTCGTTTCATAGATCTCCACTAGAAAGTGCGTTTGATATCATTATACATCTTGCTCACCCCCGGATGGATACTAAGCTTGGCTTTGTGACATTCATCCAATACTTCTCTTCGAAGTTCTGCAATGTTTGGCACACAGATTCGGCCTTTCAACCTTAGGATTCCCTCGTCATCTATTTGAAAACTCAAGGTCTCGCCTTTCTGTATTCTTTCTTTGATTCTTTGAATGGAGTGATCATCCTTCTGAAGCGCAGATATTTTATCAATCAACGACGTCGTAATGATAAAACTGGCGATTATTACATTCTTTCTACTCAGCGCATCAGCCACAACATTGGCTTTCCCTGGAGTGTACAAAATCTCAAAATCGTACGCCGCAAGAAATTCTAGCCAACGTTGTTGTCTTAGATTCAAGTCCTTCTGGGTGAACAGATACTTCAATGACTGATGGTCCGTATACAGTTCGAATTTCTCACCCAAGAGATAGTGCCTCCAGATTTTCAAAGCAAAGACGATGGCTAACAACTCAAGATCATGAGTCACATAATTCTCCTCATGCGGTTTCAGCTGACGGCTAGCATAGGCAATCACTTGACCTTTTTGCATTAACACCGCGCCAAGGCCTTCTCTAGATGCGTCATCCAGACTTTCAAGTCCCCATTGCCATCTATTATTGTTAACACTGGAGCGATCGTCAGTTTTAATTTCAGCTCCTGGAAAGCTTCCTCACATACCGGAGTCCAATTGAATCTCGAATGTTTCTTAGTTAATTTCGTTAAGGAACTGGATGTCTTCGCAAAATCCTTAATGAATTTCCGATAATAACTGGCCAACCCGAGAAAACTTCTAACTTCTGTGGGTGTACGAGGCTATTTCCAATTCTGAATAGCAGTGATTTTACTGGGATCTACTGAAATTCCTTGCTTTGACACGACGTGGCCAAGAAATTTGACTTCTTCTTGCCAAAATACACATTTGAAAAACTTTGCTTTTAAAACAATTCTTTCTTTCTTCGAGGATTTGCAATTCCCTTGAAAATGGCCTGGCTTCTTGCAGTTATTGCATATTGCAGTCGTTACTAGTCCCTTCTCAGACTTAGCCTTTTCCCTATTGAATCTAGGCTTCTTTCTGGCCCCAGACGTCGTACTGGCCTCAGGCTGTGCACTTGTCTCTGGGCTATTAGCTCTAGATTTCCTTTTACTGCTAGTGCTAACTTCCTCTTCATCGACAAAAAGGCCTCGCCTATCAAGATCTTCATATTGATAAGCCATGTATATCATTTCAGAAAAAGGAAGCTTCACATGGCCCATCACACTATTCTGGTATTTCCTTTGAAGACCATTAATAAATCTCAGATTCTTCCTCTTTGGATCGCGTATTAGATGAGGGGCGAAGTGAGAAAGTTCATTGAATTTCTTATGATATTCTGGGATATTCATATCTCCTTGTATCAAATAGTAGAATTCATCACATAACCGCTCAGTTACTTCAAGAGGAATAATTTTTTTATTGAAAAGTTGTTTGACCCTATCCCAGGTGATATCACCTTCTGGATTATCTTTAATGATTGTTTCCCACCAGATTAAAGCTTCTTCTTTGAGTGCCCAAGATGCCACTAATCTTTTCTGGTCATCTCTCAGTTGGAAACTTTCAAAAAAAAATTCAGTAGAACTCATCCAAGCCTGAGTTTGAATAATAGATTCATTGCCTGTGAAAGGTACTCCTCCCAGATTTCGATATCTTTTAAATAGAGCTTCTATATCCGATCCTGGCTGAGGGAGTACAACTGGCTCGTTAATTCGTTGAACCATAGGATTATTTCTTCTGCTTCTGCCACTCATTTTCTATGTCTGCAAATAGCATACAAAGTGTTAGGTCAACAGAAAAAGTGATTTTGAAACATAGAGACATATACTCGTATGTAAATGTGTCTATCAAAGTGTATTTCATTCTGTTATACTCATACTAGGATATTACTGATCCTATCTGTAATGAGTTACTCGTTCTAGAACACCACTGGTTCTATTTCTAACGAGTTCGTTCATATGTTATATTCCAGGCTTAACCAAAGCTCTGATACCACGTTTGTGACAACCTCATTCCCGATAAGATGGTGGCAAGGGTAATCTTTGGAATATAACACATAAACAGATAACAGCAGAACAGGAATAAATAAATAAATAAATACACCAGATAATGTACAATAGAATACACTGGATAAATATCATCATCAGAGTTACACAGTATATAGGATCATACTTAGTACAAAGTACAGTTCGGCTATACATAAATGTCTACTGCGGAAAAGAAAACATAATATGTACAACAGGAGCTGAACAGCATAAAAAGAGATAAATGATAGAATCCATCTTCAGCTCCAGCTATCCAGAAAGAGCCTGCTAAAACCTGAATACAAGGCTGCCCGTGTAGAAAAAGGGGCACCCGAGTTTGCAAGTGAAACAAACTACGAGTCAGTCATGGGACTGGTATGAGAAATCTACTCAACACATTATTAAATATGGCAAATCACAGGACCACGCCACTTTCGTGGAACGGGTTCACTCCATTGGATTGCCAGTGCTTTAAAACAAATAATTCTTTTAAACATCGCTATGCATTTTATAAAAATGAAGCCATTATAAGACTCAGTTCCCATCACACAATGCAACACACACCAGAGGATAGAGTTTTACCTTATAATGGCCAAAATATGCTTGATACGAGCAAAACAAATCATTTGATATTATTGCTAGTGTATATAGGTTTCAAAAACAATTTCAATCATAACTATCAATCATAGACGGCATGGGTACCATATATCATGTCGCCATACGTATATATATATATATATACAATCAAAACCGCACGATGTCGTATTTGGAAATTGGATTTCCGTCATGAACTGAGGCAAAAGATAGTCCTCACCGAATTCGAGACTGTAACAACCCGAATTTTTACAACACGTTAAATCAAGAATCAAGACAGAATTAAATTATAAATTCTGAATTAAGTGAAATGGTCTGTGCCATTGCGTTCGTCTCGGAAAAATACGCGAAATAGAGTCCGAGTTTTCGAGAATCGGAGTCCGTATGACCCGTTAAAGGCCCAAAGAAGATTTCTGGAAATTTGAACTTCGGAAATAGCTTTGAAAATCAGATCTGGGGCTAGGCGGGAAGTTTCCCGCCTAGGCCACGTCGACAGGGCTGTCGACAGGCCTGTCGACTTGGGCCCAGACCAAGTCGACAGCCCTGTCGACTTGCCTGTCGACAGGGGGTGGCCGGGGCAAGTTGCCTGGCGCACCTGTTTGTCTCACCTGGTCTTGTTCTTGGGCTGGTTCTGGAAGCTTCCGAGATCTGATGGTCCTAATCTATCCTAGATCTAATCCTATGGCCTAAAACACACCCTAATCTCTATAAAAAGACCCTAAACCTAACCTAAATCCCTAAAAATCAAACCTAGCAACTAAGTGCTGCCAAAATCAATTTTGATCATGGCCTCCATCTCCAATCCCTAGAGCCTATGCATTCAAATCGGGTTCAAATCAAAAGGTGCAAGCTTGCTACACCAAATAGAGGCCAAATCAACGTTGCTATGCGAGTTTCATGACGGATCTTCATCAAAGGAGCCTCCTTTCTTCGTCAAAACGATTCATGCTCCTAGTCCTCTTGCCACGCTAGGTAAGTTCTAGCTACTTGTAGATTTAAACGATGATCTTGATGTGACATGGGATAAAATGCAAAGTAACATGAGTATGTTAGCCTATGGGAACCTAGTTTGCCCCTTTAGCATGAACATATGACTTTGGGTTATGTTGTAGCGACTAAACCATGCTATTCATGTTACATTGGACCTAGTTTGCCATGAAAGATTGGACCTTTGCTTGTGGTATGTTAGCATGCACACTTGAGACCACTTTGACTCATGAAACATGTGCATGAAGGTGACTTTGAGGCTATGCAAGTATATGAACCCGAAATCCCTTATGATAATATGCAAGTTTACCTTTTTATCACATGAGTAACATGGGCATGTTCATCCCTTCATGATAGGTTTATGACATGAACACTTATGCAAGTAATCCCCTTTTTTGCTATGCATGTTTGTGGCCAAATCACCTTATGACACTATGCATGATCGAGGCCAATTTGTAGTCATAGTATTCCTATTATGTTGACTCGTCTATACTTACATTGGAAACACGTTTTGGGGTTAGGTTAGGCGAGCATGAATATACGTGAAAAACTTAACTTGAAGTTTCATAAAAATATGATGTGAAACATGATTTGGGTTAAATGGGTATAACATGACAACATGTAACATTAAATATAACATGGAAGTTGACATGTGAGTATACTTGATAATGGAATTGGGAATTTACCTATTAAGTTAGGTCTACCCATATTCTTGAAAACTTGGATATGAACATGACACTTAGAAAACATAAGAGTGGCCAACTCGAGGTTGGGTTGAGTTTGTAGCGTAATACTACCCGGAACCTACCGGCTTAACTAGTGGCTACAAACAATAGGACCCAATGTGGGAAGTTGGTCATGTTGTGCCTAAGACCCGAGGTTAGACCAAGTTGTGGTGTAAATCTACCCGGAACCCACCGGCTTAACTAGGTAACCACAACAAAGTCTAATGTGAGAGGTTGGGGTGCATTAAATAATTAATGCCACATAATAGGGTTAAGTTAATTTGATTAATGAGGCTTAACCAAATATGACATGGACAAATGGGTTAAGTAATTTGATTAGGCTAATGATACTTAACAAAACATGACAGGGTTGGGTAGGTTAAGTAACTTGATTTGCCTAACAACACTTGACCATTTTTATAAGACGAGGGGACGGGATTAAGTTAACCAACACTTAATCAATCCAACACGATAACTTGATAAGGTTAAGTAAATTTTCTTAGTAACACTTAACCGTTTAATACAGTTAATGGATGGGGTTAAGTCAACTCAGACCTAACTAATATAAACATGGTAATTGGACGGGGTTAAATTAATTTACACTTAACTAATCCAACTCGTTAGTTTGATGTGGTTAAGTGACCTATACTTAACCAATCTAACGTGAAAACATGATAAGGCTAAGTCACGAATCAGTTGAATACGCTTGACCGATTTGACTCGGTAATTTGACAAGGTCAAGTTAATTTATATAATTAACCAATCTAAAATGATAATTAGACGAGGTTAAGTTATGGATTGCTTAATATACTTAGCCAACTTGACACATGGTTTGTAGGGTAAGTCTTGGACTTGGATACTTAGCCAATTTTGACATGGTTTGTAGACGGGCTAAGTTATGAACTTAAGTGACACTTAACCCATTAGATAAACCCTAATTCGGAGGATTAGGTAAATAACCATAGTTAACAAGGATTATGGAAATAAGGCTAAGTGGTAAACCTTAGTTAAGGGAAACTAAGTAATAATTCTTAGTCAAGGAAATTTGGACCATTTCTTAGATAGATTAGTAACCCGATACGTTAGGTCAACGTTTAAGTATGCGTGTAGGAGCAGGCTATCTGATTTAGATAAAGGCTCCAACGAACTGGGTAACGAAGCAGCGGCTTCGGGGAACGTGAGGATATTCTTGGGATCCCTCTGTGAGCTGCCAGGTCATTATACTAGGCTCACGAGAGGTTGAGGTCTGCGGTAGAAGAACCAAGAATATGCCTTGGTTGCTATGCGAGCGTCCTAAAGACTGGGGTGGATAGCAGTGAGTCGACGAATACATAAGGTGCCCGAGATAGCAAGTTCGTCGATCATCTACCATCTTGAGTCAAGCGTGTACGTACGGAAAGGCAGGGAACACCCAACAGACCATAATTGCTATCTAATTATGGGTGAGGTAGGCCGTAGGATGTGGGCTGGCCGGAGTGTAGTTCTCATGCAAGATTTTCTCTTGTGTTGCCTTTCACTAGTTGAGGGAGGGGTCTCGTGGGACTATAGCCACGTGTAGAAAAGCAGACCTTAGCATCTGCATCGGCAGATAAATCTAAAGCTCCCGACCGAGTCTTGTATTTCTTGTTTTGCCCTGTGACAGGACTCGGATGGCACGATGTGATACATGTGCATACAGTTATAGAAAAACGATTCACGATGAATGCGTGGGAAAAAGGGCGCGGTTGAGGGTTAGCGTAATCCCTAGTGGCCTAGGTGGTTTAACCCAAACCGAAATATGAAAGCGTGCAATAGGTAAGCGTAATCCCTAGTGGTGCTAGGTGGCGTAAGTCCTAGTAGTTCAAACGATGATTCATATGGAAGAGCCTAGCTAGAACAAGGGTGACAGTCCAAACGATTTCAAGGATAATACTACATGAGGAAGCCCGTACGAGGTACGACAAAGGACTGAACTTATATGCATGGAAAGAAACATATGATTTGGGTAACCTATATATGCGATATATTAGGTCGACATGGACCATTACACGACTTTGAGTAAGGGACATTCATGGTTAACACATAACAAGGCTGGGATACTAGTACGAGAGGTGCAGAGCAGATATACATGTTAGAACCAGGAAAAATATACATAATAGATACCGTGGGATATTAGACGGGGTAGATACCTTGGGATAGTATACTTGATAGAAACCTGACGATGTGATACCTTGATTTATCATGACACCGTGGTTTATCACAATACCTTAGTTTAGCTTGCTACAATAGTTCAGCCTGTTACCCTGGTTTAGTTTATCTATCTTGTAGTCATCCTTATGTTTACTTTCAGTTTATGCATGTCATGTTACCTTTACCTGTTTTTATACTGGAAGTAGATAGGACTTACCAGTCTTTATGACTGACCCTGTTTTCTTTCGCCTCTTTGTCTTCCGTTTCCCCCCCAGGTTTCAGGGAGGAAATGATGTTGTTTAGTTCGGACTTCTTCTGTTGAAGGTCATCATGTATGGCTTGATGTATAGCTTGGTCTTCTCTTGGCTATGGCTACCTCACCGCTTTACTTTGGGGAATAATTTATGAAAAGGTTTTTATGCTTCTTTATTATTGCAAGACAGGTTTTGATGTACTCTGATGTAAAAGGCTTTAGACCTTAATTATCAATGTTTATGAAAGTTCGATTTTACTTCCGCTATTTTATATGTTCTGTCTTGTGATATTTCTGTGCATGTTTACCAATAATGCCCCTCTAAAGCTAGTGCATTCCTTTGCGAGTGACCCTAGCTGAGGCGGGGTGTTACATTTGGTATCAGAGCAGAAGGTTACTAGACTGGGCAAAAGTTTTTAAAGACCTTCTGAAAATTATTTGAAAAACCGTTTACAAAGAAGCATTTTTCAAGAAAATTTTCTTTTAAAAAGAAAAAGGCTATTCCCCAAAGGCCATTAGCATTATCCTTGTTTCCTTGATTGAATCTCTTTTCCTTTCTTTCCTCCATCTGTAGTCACAGTGGTTTTGACTGCGACTAGTCTTTCTAGCTGCGTAAGTGTTTCCCGTACGATGGAGGTGGTTCTCGAGAGACCGTTGCAGAGTTATGCATGAAAGGATAGTAAGAACAAGGATAAAGGATACGAGCTCAGGGATAAGCAACATGTTGGTATGGCTGAGTCCTAAAAGGAGGGAGAAAGATGAACAATGAAACCCATGATGAGAGAGTACCTTTGGCATGGTGAAACGGGACGGATAGTTAAGTATCATGGAACGGGGATAAGATCATTCGGAGGGCAATAGTATGCTCTCATTTCTAGGGTACCTCAGAAGGAGGGTAACGATCTTGTTAAAGGTTTAGCTTTTCTTCTCTATCATCCTGTCGGGACTTTGTTTTGATCACCGCATCTTTTAAGTCCGCTTCGATAGTTGAGTCTCTGCACCTTAGTACTAGCGTAGTAGAGGATCCCGTTTTTGTCTCAAGTCCTATTGGAAGATCGGTCCATTTACTCATGGCTTGTTTGGATTTGAGAATGTCTATATCAAGTGTTGAGCTTGGAAATAATGCTTATGTTTATAAGTTGTGGATGGATTCTAGGGATGAAGTGGTTATCCAGTAAGGGGTGCCACTCTCGGTTTTAGAAGGAGGGTAGTTAGACTCTTGGCTTGCTTTGGTAATACCCTTGAAGTATCGCGTAACCTTTTGGGTTCTGTCATGATTAGTTACTTAGAATCCCTATATGCCTTTGTGGGAAATTAGAAACCCGATCGAATGGTGTTCGCTAATAAGACGGATGGTTTACTTCGATTATGTATGGGTTATGGGAATTACCCTAGTAAGTGCGCACGGTAACTTGTTTACTTTCAAGAGAAAGTTTTTCTACGTGGAATACCTTATGGTACAAGGTTCAGGATTCACTAGTGAATTTTGAGGGCTCGCATGGAATAATGTGTACGCAGTCCTGTTTGCGCCAAGTATTCTAGAAGGAGAATAAGTGCAAGTGGAACGAGAGGCGACGAGGAAATGAGTTCCAACTCATGTTATGGAAACAGGAAATAAGAAGCTGCGAAATCGTGAAGTAAAAGGGGCGGTCAAGGCACGATGGAACTAAGCTCAAGGTAATGTGACTCAGAAGACTGAAGACTAAATACGTGCATGATATTTCTTTTGGGAATATATCCTCGATCCCTGTTTTTCTGTTGAGCTTGCTTGTAGGCTATCTTTTATGGATATCCTCTCGGTCCTGTCTCTGTTACAAACCCCGTACGGAGTTTGTTTGTTTATCTTCTCGACCCTGTTTCAGGGAATCTTAGGTAGAACCCTATGGATGTAAACATGTATTTGAAACATTTTATGGTTGATATGGTTGCAAATGGTTGCAAGTGGTTGCTCGTGGATGCGCGAATTTACATTAGATATTAGCTCGACTCGGTCACATTTCATATTGCATATGCACGAGTATTTATACTTGTTTATGGATGAAATTGAATGTGTTATCATGCGGACGTTGCATATGGTTGAATGTTTGTGCACGCATATAGTGTATATGACTAGGACTATTTGCATACATGATGGATTCATAGCACTAAACATATTTTTGCATTAAAAAGATTTTTCAGGCCTGATCATTAGCATTAGCTAAGGAACATGTACACACACGTTTTGCATACATTCATAAAGCATTAGGAGTCGTCTAAGGACAATGGTTGCTTGTGGATGATGGTTTGAGTAGATGGATGATGGATGGTAGGATATGTTCTTCCTAACTTTGAGATTTCGGGGACGAAATCCTTTAAGAAGGGGAGAATGTAACAACCCGAATTTTTACAACACGTTAAATCAAGAATCAAGACAGAATTAAATTATAAATTCTGAATCAAGTGAAACGGTCTGTGCCATTGCGTTCGTCTCGGAAAAATACGCGAAATAGAGTCCGAGTTTTCGAGAATCGGAGTCCGTATGACCCGTTAAAGGCCCAAAGAAGATTTCTGGAAATTTGAACTTCGGAAATAGCTTTGAAAATCTGATCTGGGGCTAGGCGGGAAGTTTCCCGCCTAGGCCACGTCGACAGGCCTGTCGACTTGGGCCCAGACCAAGTCGACAGCCCTGTCGACTTGCCTGTCGACAGGGGGTGGCCGGGGCAAGTTGCCTGGCGCACCTGTTTGTCTCACCTGGTCTTGTTCTTGGGCTGGTTCTGGAAGCTTCCGAGATCTGATGGTCCTAATCTATCCTAGATCTAATCCTATGGCCTAAAACACACCCTAATCTCTATAAAAAGACCCTAAACCTAACCTAAATCCCTAAAAATCAAACCTAGCAACTAAGTGCTGCCAAAATCAATTTTGATCATGGCCTCCATCTCCAATCCCTAGAGCCTATGCATTCAAATCGGGTTCAAATCAAAAGGTGCAAGCTTGCTACACCAAATAGAGGCCAAATCAACGTTGCTATGCGAGTTTCATGACGGATCTTCATCAAAGGAGCCACCTTTCTTCGTCAAAACGATTCATGCTCCTAGTCCTCTTGCCACGCTAGGTAAGTTCTAGCTACTTGTAGATTTAAACGATGATCTTGATGTGACATGGGATAAAATGCAAAGTAACATGAGTATGTTAGCCTATGGGAACCTAGTTTGCCCCTTTAGCATGAACATATGACTTTGGGTTATGTTGTAGCGACTAAACCATGCTATTCATGTTACATTGGACCTAGTTTGCCATGAAAGATTGGACCTTTGCTTGTGGTATGTTAGCATGCACACTTGAGACCACTTTGACTCATGAAACATGTGCATGAAGGTGACTTTGAGGCTATGCAAGTATATGAACCCGAAATCCCTTATGATAATATGCAAGTTTACCTTTTTATCACATGAGTAACATGGGCATGTTCATCCCTTCATGATAGGTTTATGACATGAACACTTATGCAAGTAATCCCCTTTTTTGCTATGCATGTTTGTGGCCAAATCACCTTATGACACTATGCATGATCGAGGCCAATTTGTAGTCATAGTATTCCTATTATGTTGACTCGTCTATACTTACGTTGGAAACACGTTTTGGGGTTAGGTTAGGCGAGCATGAATATACGTGAAAAACTTAACTTGAAGTTGCATAAAAATATGATGTGAAACGTGATTTGGGTTAAATGGGTATAACATGACAACATGTAACATTAAATATAACATGGAAGTTGACATGTGAGTATACTTGATAATGGAATTGGGAATTTACCTATTAAGTTAGGTCTACCCATATTCTTGAAAACTTGGATATGAACATGACACTTAGAAAACATAAGAGTGGCCAACTCGAGGTTGGGTTGAGTTTGTAGCGTAATACTACCCGGAACCTACCGGCTTAACTAGTGGCTACAAACAATAGGACCCAATGTGGGAAGTTGGTCATGTTGTGCCTAAGACCCGAGGTTAGACCAAGTTGTGGTGTAAATCTACTCGAAACCCACCGGCTTAACTAGGTAACCACAACAAAGTCTAATGTGAGAGGTTGGGGTGCATTAAATAATTAATGCCACATAATAGGGTTAAGTTAATTTGATTAATGAGGCTTAACCAAATATGACATGGACAAATGGGTTAAGTAATTTGATTAGGCTAATGATACTTAACAAAACATGACAGGGTTGGGTAGGTTAAGTAACTTGATTTGCCTAACAACACTTGACCATTTTTATACGACGAGGGGACGGGATTAAGTTAACCAACACTTAATCAATCCAACATGATAACTTGATAAGGTTAAGTAAATTTTCTTAGTAACACTTAACCGTTTAATACAGTTAATGGATGGGGTTAAGTCAACTCAGACCTAACTAATCTAAACATGGTAATTGGACGGGGTTAAGTTAATTTACACTTAACTAATCCAACTCGTTAGTTTGATGTGGTTAAGTGACCTATACTTAACCAATCTAACGTGAAAACATGATAAGGCTAAGTCACGAATCAGTTGAATACGCTTGACCGATTTGACTCGGTAATTTGACAAGGTCAAGTTAATTTATATAATTAACCAATCTAAAATGATAATTAGACGAGGTTAAGTTATGGATTGCTTAATATACTTAGCCAACTTGACACATGGTTTGTAGGGTTAAGTCTTGGACTTATATACTTAGCCAATTTTGACATGGTTTGTAGACGGGCTAAGTTATGAACTTAAGTGACACTTAACCCATTAGATAAACCCTAATTCGGAGGATTAGGTAAATAACCATAGTTAACAAGGATTATGGAAATAAGGCTAAGTGGTAAACCTTAGTTAAGGGAAACTAAGTAATAATTCTTAGTCAAGGAAATTTGGACCATTTCTTAGATAGATTAGTAACCCGATACGTTAGGTCAACGTTTAAGTATGCGTGTAGGAGCAGGCTATCTGATTTAGATAAAGGCTCCAACGAACTGGGTAACGAAGCAGCGGCTTCGGGGAACGTGAGGATATTCTTGGGATCCCTCTGTGAGCTGCCAGGTCATTATACTAGGCTCACGAGAGGTTGAGGTCTGCGGTAGAAGAACCAAGAATATGCCTTGGTTGCTATGCGAGCGACCTAAAGACTGGGGTGGATAGCAGTGAGTCGACGAATACATAAGGTGCCCGAGATAGCAAGTTCGTCGATCATCTACCATCTTGAGTCAAGCGTGTACGTACGGAAAGGCAGGGAACACCCAACAGACCATAATTGCTATCTAATTATGGGTGAGGTAGGCCGTAGGATGTGGGCTGGCCGGAGTGTAGTTCTCATGCAAGATTTTCTCTTGTGTTGCCTTTCACTAGTTGAGGGAGGGGTCTCGTGGGACCATAGCCACGTGTAGAAAAGCAGACCTTAGCATCTGCATCGGCAGATAAATCTAAAGCTCCCGACCGAGTCTTGTATTTCTTGTTTTGCCCTGTGACAGGACTCGGATGGCACGATGTGATACATGTGCATACAGTTATAGAAAAACGATTCACGATGAATGCGTGGGAAAAAGGGCGCGGTTGAGGGTTAGCGTAATCCCTAGTGGCCTAGGTGGTTTAACCCAGACCGAAATACGAAAGCGTGCAATAGATAAGCGTAATCCCTAGTGGTGCTAGGTGGCGTAAGTCCTAGTAGTTCAAACGATGATTCATATGGAAGAGCCTAGCTAGAACAAGGGTGACAGTCCAAACGATTTCAAGGATAATACGACATGAGGAAGCCCGTACGAGGTACGGCAAAGGACTGAACTTATATGCATGGAAAGAAACATATGATTTGGGTAACCTATATATGCGATATATTAGGTCGACATGGACCATTACACGACTTTGAGTAAGGGACATTCATGGTTAACACATAACAAGGCTGGGATACTAGTACGAGACTTGCAGAGCAGATATACATGTTAGAACCAGGAAAAATATACATAATAGATACCGTGGGATATTAGACGGGGTAGATACCTTGGGATAGTATACTTGATAGAAACCTGACGATGTGATACCTTGATTTATCATGACACCGTGGTTTATCACGATACCTTAGTTTAGCTTGCTACAGTAGTTCAGCCTGTTACCCTGGTTTAGTTTATCTATCTTGTAGTCATCCTTATGTTTACTTTCAGTTTATGCATGTCATGTTACCTTTACCTGTTTTTATACTGGAAGTAGACAGGACTTACCAGTCTTTATGATTGACCCTGTTTTCTTTCGCCTCTTTGTCTTCCGTTTCCCCCCCAGGTTTCAGGGAGGAAATGATGTTGTTTAGTTCGGACTTCTTCTGTTGAAGGTCATCATGTATGGCTTGATGTATAGCTTGGTCTTCTCTTGGCTATGGCTACCTCACCGCTTTACTTTGGGGAATAATTTATGAAAAGGTTTTTATGCTTCTTTATTATTGCAAGACAGGTTTTGATGTACTCTGATGTAAAAGGCTTTAGACCTTAATTATCAATGTTTATGAAAGTTCGATTTTACTTCCGCTATTTTATATGTTCTGTCTTGTGATATTTCTGTGCATGTTTACCAATAATGCCCCTCTAAAGCTAGTGCATTCCTTTGCGAGTGACCCTAGCTGAGGCGGGGTGTTACAGAGACAATCTAGCCCATGTCTCAGGATCAGAACGCATCGACCCTTTGGAGCCACAGGGCCGGTCCACCGATGTGGATTAAAATGCCTGAACACTGCGTTTCCCCGCCCTTTTGGGCGTAAATGAGCCCAATGACTCCATCGGTCCCGGATCGACCGATATATCTGAGGCGCCTCGCAACAGCAACAACCACACAGGTGAAAAGTATATAAATGTCAGGGCTGGTAGGTCACTAACACCACCCTAGCTAGAAAGAAACGCATGTCCTCCTTGGATCCTTCTCCCGTTTCTGGTCCATCCCGGGGTGTGAGGCTCGCGAATTCACGTTATACACAAAGCTATGCCACACAGGCTGTGCTTTGATCATCAACCACAAGACTTTGCTTTTCAACAGAAGCCTTGTTCATCTATCACTTAGGCGTGCCATACAGGCAATTCACCCCGTGCGACTGATTTCTATCGATATATAACCTCTGGGCTCGTACGTCTCAGAGAAGAGCGTTGAGCAAGAGAATAAATTCTCCGCCGCCAAACAGATATATATATAATAGAGATCAATCAGCACAGAACAAAATCCAATGTCAGACATATAGTCCATTTACACGTTCGTTCTGGGTCTGAACGAAGCCGGAGGCACTCAATACCTCGAATATCCGTACAATCAAAAAGTACGTCCGGGTGGCTACTACTTCAACCCCGTCAAGGTAGCTACTCCCATCATGAGCATCAGTAGCACCCCTCCATTCGACGTGAAGATCATCGGTCTTGCACCGTCTTCATATCTTCGACTTTCACTCGTCGATCAATTATTTGAAATGAGAATTAACTCAGCCTTTACAAATAATTCACGTATATCTCGAATTTCAAATCAATTCATTTCAATGGTTAAATTATTCGACAACACCAATTCGGTTCTTTAATGTAATTTTCACACCAAACACATTCAACCATCAAATATCAAATAGATCGAGCAAATTCAGTTTATTTCCATTCGATATCGTTTATAATATTTTATCACGATTTATCGCTATTCTTATTTATTTAAAAATAGCCAATCCATCCAAACAATGCTTCAGGCCATAACGCGGCCGTGGCGCTGTTTTTCTCCAGATTTGATTTACATATATCTGAAAATTTAACCGTTGGATCTTCACAAAATTTATATCATTAAAAAGATCTTTTCAAAACGAATCCAGCGGTTTCAGTTTTGGGAAAATCCGACGGTCGGATCTCCCACACCAATCATTTGAAGTTATGATTTCAAAATACGAACTGCAGCGTCGTTATTCGATTTAATTTAATTATATATATATATATATATATATATATATAAATATAATCGATTCTGGCGCTGTTTTTCTTCAGGTTTGAATTAAACATTCCAGACAATCCAACCGTTGGATCTTTACAAAATTGGTGCCGTTGGAAAGATATTTCCAAGGCGAACTCAACGGTTGTGGTTTCGGGAAAATCCGATGGTCGGATCTCCCGCACTAATCGTTTGAAATCACGGTTTCAAAATACGAACTGCAGCTTCATTATTCGATATATTATAATTATATATATTTCTATATATTTCATTCTTCGATTTCAAAACCATTTTCACTTCGCACTATCGATAAAAATGATATTTTTATCTAACAGACATTTATTCCAACACTTCACTATTTTCAACAATTCATGTATATAATAAAAATGAGATTTTAATTGTAAAACAATTTGTTTCAAAACATGACTATTTTATATAGTTCATATAGATGATGAAAATATGATTTTTATTATAAAATAATTTATTTCAAAACACGATTATTTTATATAGTTCATATAGATGATGAAAATATGATTTTAATTATAAAACAATTTATTTCAAAACACGGTTATTTTTCAACACATGAATTTCTATTCAACACATGAATATAGTTTCAACACATGAAAATAATTCTAACACATGAATATTATTGAAAATTTCGGCAGCATAACGGCAGGGTAGTTAAAACCGGGACCGTCCCTGGTACGGCTCCTCGCTCTACCTTAAAACCTCGCGGTTTTTGACAATGGGGATCATGCATCTAGTTCGCACGCAGGCGGCATGTATATTTATTTCATTTCCACAAACTAATCCTATGTGGTTTTAGCCAAATATTTCTCAACCACAAATGGGTATTTTTCAACCACAATCGATCAATATCAACCACAAACAATTCCAATCAACCATTCGCTATCAATTAATTTTCACACCAATCACAACCAATAAATATCGTCCATGGTTTGTGGACGAGGGACGTATATATATATATATATATATATATATATATATATATATATATATATATATATAGCAATTCACTTCTATTTCAACACATATATAAATTTTACAACACATATACAACTTATACATCGAACGTACAACTTATACAACGCTTATACAAGAGGTGTACAACGCTTATATAACTCATACATCGACTATATAATTTATACATCATCGTTTTCCATATCGTTTATAAATTAGAAATCTCACCTTGGGTTCCACTCCACCAAAAATAGCAGAAGGCTCAGAAAAATATGTGGTCTCTTCTAAAATGTAGAAGACGTCCACACGGTCACGATGTTTCCTGTTTCATCGAATTTCGTCAACACACGAAAAAGATATGATTTTTCATAGTTTGCAACGGTTTAAAGGTGTTAAAACGGTTGAAAATATATATAGCCGATTACCTCAGCAAATCTTTCGAAACTAGGGTTGTAATTTCCTCCCAATCCGTCAAGCTAGAGGACGATCGGCTTTCGCAGCGTCGAAGGGCTAGGAGAGGGCTTCGCGCGCGTGGGGGAGTGGGCCAACTCGGTGGACCCAGGTGATGGCGGCGGCAGTTGAAAGGCTGCAACTTTGAAGGCCTGGATCTCGCGATTCACCTGACGAGAGGGGGTGCCACGACCATGGATTTGAAGCTTGAGGGGAGCTCTTCAAAAACCCCAACTGGGTCGAAGGCTATCGATGCGTGTAGGAGGAGAAAACGAGGGGGAAAGCTCGGAACCCTCTTCCGTCGTTCGCGATTTTAGATTATCGGGGAGAGAGAAATATTCTGACCAATGATATTTTTTTTATTGATAAATTTTCAAAATCCAAAAATACCCCTCTTCACGTACTAACACCAATCCAAACCCAATGACTGTCGTCCCTAGCGTTTTACCCCCAATGGGATATGTTTCGTAGGACCATTCGACTGTTTCAGTCAGTTTTCATTCAATTTAAAATATATAACATTCAATATTTGATTTGAACGTACAATTCAATTTGCCAGGGCCACAAACTGATTCGAAAAATTCCAGAAAAATAAATCTAGCTATGTTTTGACGATACGGTCCCAACAAAACTAGTTTCGTCGAATTCTGAGACCGTTTGCAAAAAGGCTCATTTCTGGTCGATCCAATTTAACTATAATTGACCAAAACACGTTTTCCTTTGCCACGCTCACATACGAGCTTCAAAAATTATGAAATTTGAAACCTAGCAATAACTTCTCATCCCGGATCCAACAAAAGTGGTTTCGTCGAATTCCGAGGTCATATACAAAATGGCCAATTTCACGGGCTATATAAATTCCATAGCGACCTTTCTGAAAATTCATTTGGCCATAACTTTTGCTTTCCGTTATAAAAATTCGATTTTTTAGATTCGTTAGAAAGGTATTCACTAACAGATTTAAATATTTTTGGTTTCACTAAAATCCGTTTTGTTTTGCACCCAGTACAGTCCGACAAAGTTTGAATTCAATTTTTGAAACTGCAGCGCCATTTCAGGCTTTGTTTATAATTAGAATTAATTATATTCGTTTTCAAACGTCGATTCAAACTCACTTTTCATTGCTATTATTTAAAATATTTATTTTAAATATTTAAAATCCATTATTTTAGCCAATTTAAAAAAATTTAATTGGTTCAGATTTTCTGGGTCGTTACACGATAAACCCAAAATCACATTCCATTAATTATGGAATTTCCATGGAAAGCAGGTCAATATATATAATCGATTTCAATTTCTGTATCCGACTAATAATATAAATGGAATAACAAAAAGCCTTTTAATTCCATATATATTACTAGTCTTCCTCCACAGAAGCTCATTTCGATTATTATCAAATCGAATCCCATTCAATTCCAATTTAATATATTAAATTGGAAAACTTTAATTTGGAAATTTTCCATTAAATCTTAATAAAAGATTTATAAATTCCAAATTACATTTCACTATAAATCGGGTCAAAGAACGAATGTCATTAAAACACAGTTCACAATAAACCCAATTCACATTCAATTTTATTCCAGTTATATGTTAATTAACTAGAAACACTAATAATCTTAATTAAAAGATTTATTCTTCTCACACGGGGTTTAAGAACAGTATTATTTAAGACACCATTCATGACAAACCCAAAATTTAGTTCTTTTATTCAATTCTAATTAAATATTAATTAATTGGGATAAACTTCACTAAATCTTAATTAAAGATTTATTCTTATCTCAACTGGGCTTAAGAACAGTATTAATGAAGACACCGTTCACGACAAACCCAAAATCCAATTCAATATTAAATATAAGGCTCTGAATAGAAATTTTATCGGCTTATATTCAATATCAAATCCTAAGATCAACAAATATCGTATTGGGAATAACGATATATATCTTACAAATTCCTCCACAATACCCATATAATCACGAAATCCAATATAGAAATATTCCAAAGATAATTTCGATTCAAATCCATTCCAATTCATATATTGGAAATTCTAGTTATTTTTAAAACCATTTCAATTCCAATTTATTTATTTAAAAATATTGGATTATAATTCTAGTCCATAACTAGTTCATTTTGATAAAAATATATTTTTATCTTTACAAACGTGGAAATTTTTCATCCAAATCAATTATTAGGATTTTACACAAATAATTAATATTTTTAATAATTTTATCAAGACCCATACAGTTGATTTCCATAAACGGTCATCGAACTGCACTTATAGTGAACTTTTCCAATTTTTGATTTGGACATAATTCCAAATCCAACCATTAGATTTCAAATCTCTTTTATTTGTTGGAAATCTCTTTTCGACATGAACCCCACGTTTCCGATTTTAGGAGAATCCGATGGTCGGATCTCCCGTAATGTCAATTCGAAGTCAATGGTCGAAATTCACGAACTGCTGCGGCGCGGCGCATTCTATTCAGGCCATTAAATATATATAACATATATATATATATTATATTTCATCGATTTCCATTTAAAACGTATTTTATAAATCGTTTTAAATTCATTTTCAAAACAATTTCAACTTCATATTCAATTTTAAATCAAAATTGAATATTCTATATCATTAATATATAAATGATAATATTTCCAAAACAGTAGATTTTTGAAATCACTTCATTTTCGATATTCATTTTAAAAATGAATAAAATCGATATAAATATCATTCACGTCAAAATGGCGTTAATCTAATCAACACGGCTTTATATATTTAAATATTTTCGTGTCCATCCCAAATCGAACATCAAAATCATATTTCGATCCATTACTGAATATTATTTTAAAATATTAGTTATTTTAAAATATTCATTATTCGTCATTTTAAAATATTCATTCCTTCCGAATTGGAATCAGACACAGTCAATTACAATATAATTTTATTTATATGGATTTCAAACACACGTGTACACAACAGAAATCAAACAAGAGTCAACCATCATCCAGAGCGCAATACACAACTGCATAAGCGTTAAATATAAATAATTAACGCTTACAACAGCCTGTCAACCCATCGATTGACATACAACTAAATATTGGGATTAGTGTATGTCCAATATCATCCCAATACGTGTGGGGCTTTCAAACAACGAACACTGATTATTATTTGTGCAGTTGGACGATGTGCAAAATATATCGTCCCAATCAATATCAGTCAAATGTGTGTACATAAACAAATCGTCTGATTTGTAAATGAATATTTATTTTATTCATATACACGTTAAAAATTATATTTTTAACTATAAAATGTTTATTTCAACTCATGAATGTGTCGGCTGCTACTAAGCACCATCTGCATCCTAGTATATATATTTAACTAGAAAATAAATTAAAGTGAGAAGTTCTCACCTTTGGGATCCACTCCTCCATTACATATTTCTGAACGGTTCATATTTGCATTTATTTTCCACCAGTTCCATCGTAATCTGTTTCACACGACTTTTATATTAAAAATCACTTTTTTATTCGATTACTACATAAATAAAAATCACATTTTTATTCTAACGTTATATATATAAAAAATCATATTTTTATAACAATGCTAAATGGATAAAAATCACATTTTTAAAATGAAGTTTTTAAATAAAAATCCTACTTTTACTTCGCTACATGATAATAAAATCACATTTTTAATATGATGTTTATATATTTAAAAATCATATTTTTATCTTTCTAAAAACTATTTCATAGCTACGATAAAAATCATATTTTTACATAACTAAAAATTATATTTTTATATCATTAAAAATTATATTTTTAAACTGTTCCATATGTATAAAAATTGCAAATTTATAACGCTATTATATATATAATCAAATTTTTATAACGCTCTTGCATATGTATAAAAATCAAATTTTTATCTCTATGATATTTTTAAAACAATGTATATAATTTAAAAATCATATTTTTATAACAAAGGTATTTATATAAAAACCATATTTTTAATTCTAAATTATATATATATTATAAAAACAAGGCTATTTCTATTTCAAAACATTGCTATTTTATATTTTTAAAATCATGTATATTTATATTTTTAAAATCATGTAAATTTATATTTTTAAAATCATGTATATTTATATTTTTTTTAAAATCATGTATATTTATATTTTCGAAAACAATGTATATTTTTATATTAAAAAACATTGTATATTTCTATTTTCAAAAACACTGTATATTTCTATTTTTAAAACCATGCTAATTTTATTTTTATCCAAATCAGAATTTTAGACTATGTTAAAAAACTCACTATTTAAACCATTTGCGCCACGTCTTGTGGAGCTCGCACCTTAAGGCACCAAATTCCCGCGGCCACCATCGCCATGGGTCCCATCAGAGACTGCCACGCCCTTCGCCTTTGAGAACTGCACCACTACTCCCAGACCCGGCCAACTCGACCTGCTCCTCATCACGGAAATCGAGGCTGAACTGCTCGTCTTTGGGCTCCTTAATCTCGCGATTTACCAGTCCATCGACGATCATACTAGTATGGACCTAGAGAGTGGAAGGATCTCTACAAAATCCCCAAAAGAACTGGGGTTTAATTCTCCGTATTTTGATCGGGATTTGGGGATTTTTCCTTGAATAATTTCCGCCATGCGAAATAGAAAAGGGAGGCGGGGTAAAAGGTTTGACCGCGTAGAAGAAGAGATAGGGTTTGACCGGTCCAATTATATATATATATATATTATTTAATTTAATTTAATTCCAATAATCATTGTTTTTCAACCTGAACTCCAAATCAAACCCAACGATTGTCGTCCCTAACTAATTAACCCCATTCCGAACACAATGAGATATGTTTGGTAAGCCAATTCTACCATTTCAATCAGTTTTCATTAAAATTACAACATAAATTAATATAACATTCAAAATTGATTTAAACGTACATTTTAATTTACTGGAGCCACATATTGACTCCGAAAATTCCAGAAAAATAAATCTAGCTATGTTTTGGCGATACGGTCCTAACAAAACAAATTTCGTTGAATTTGGAGGTTGTTTGAAAAATGGTCTTTTTCTGGTCGATCCAATTCAAATTTAAATTACAAAACGCATTTAAATCTGCCATGCTCACATATTAATTCCAAAATTTATGAAAATTGAAATCTAGCAATAATTTGACATTCCGAATCCAACGAAAGTTGTCTCGTCAAAAACGGAGGTCGTCTGCAGATTGGCTATTTCTAAGGGTCGTATATTATATAAATTCCATAGTGACTATTTTGAATTTTCAATTGGACATAACTTTTTATTCCCATTATGAAATCTGGATTTTTCACATTCGTTAGAAAGATATTTTCGAACAGATTCAAATATTTTTGGTTTCACCAAAATCCGGTTTATTTTGAATTCTGTACATTCAATTGAAATTTGAAGTCGAATTTTCAAACTATCACGCCATTTTCAATTCCTTTTATAATTAAAATAAATATTTATACTCTAATTTCGATTTAAATAAATTTATACATTCTAATTCTATTCGAAATAAATTTCTATTCGTTATTATTCAAAATAAATCATTTTAAATATTCAAAATTCATTAAAATGGCCAAAATAAAAATTTTAAATTGGTTCTGATTTTATGGGTTGTTACAACTATTTTGAACCTTTTTCAAAATTAAATGCTGATCATGCCTAAGATGAAATTTGAGAAATCTCAACTTATATAACAGTGTTAGCATTGGATTACTTCTCAGTTGATTAGACCACATCTGCAACAAAATGTTAGAAAATTCTGCATGTTTAAGGAAAAAATTAAAAAGAGGATTTACCCTTGCTAATAGCATCATCAACTCCCCAATGTAAGAGTAAAGGACTATGATCAAATAAAGAGGAAGGTCGGATTTGATAAATGATTTAGGCCAAAGTTGAATGAAGTGAGTGTTTAAGATCAAGTTTATAAAGAGTTGGTCTACCAGATTTATTATGGTTGGACCAGGTGTATAAAAGCTATTTAAAGAAATAAGTTTTTCCTTGATAATAGCTTGATTCAATGGTGCTATGTCATTAACTGATAAATGGAAACCACTAAGTTTATGTTGATAAGAGATCATGCAGTTAAAATCTCCACCAACGATCCAAGAATCAAAGGCAGAATTGAGATGAGAAATTTGATTAAGGAAAGGAATTCTCAAAGATATGGAATTTAAAGCATAAACATAGATCAAAAGAAATTTTGAGTTTGTAGGGATATATGCACAAGAGAAATTAATGAATTAATCAGATTCAGCAAGTTTCAATAGCTTAAAATAACAAGGGTTCCACATGGTTAGCAATCTACCAAAATTTGCTACAGCAAGATTATGTTTATAATGATAATTTGTTGCTATAAAGGAAGCTTCTCTACCAGTTGAATTAATATCCAGCTTTGTCTCAGATAAACACAATAATTGAATATTGTTATCCTTAATGAAGTCCTTTATATCACCTTGCTTTGAGGGCAAATTAGCACGTCTAATATTTCAGAATGCAATTTTGTTACTCATTTAAATTGAAGGGGATCTAAAAGTGAGGATGGATTTTTTCCTCGTGTACCTAGTGGAAGATTTCTTACCGGTATTTGAGGGTAAAATTTCATCAGGCCTTAGTTCTTTTCCCTCATCCAGATCACCATATTCAACATGTTTTTTGTTTTTAGATTTCTTCTTACCACTCTTGGAATTTTTTTGGCAGTAGAATTAGTGAGGGAAGCTAACAGTGAAGGAGGAAGAATAACATATAGAGGTGGTGATAAATGAGAGTAAGGATATAATGAAGATGAAGAAGATGCCAAATTAGAAGAGGATTGGGGTAACATAAAACTGAAAGAGGAGGAACAAGACATGGTATTGATTGATAAAAATGTCGATGAAGCAAATGATTGGAAAGAATTAGATAAAAGAGAATCAACCACATTAGATTGATCTGACAATAAAGAGAATGGGTTATGAACATGAAATTCTTTCCCTACAGCATCATTTAACAAAGCTTCAAACATATTGTTATCTTTTTGCATTGTGTCAACCATTGAAGTGCCATCACCATTATCAACTGCATTTCCTTGACTATCCTCGATTACTTGTGAATCATTCTGCCTAATTTCAATTATATCATCACCATTGATTTCCATATCCACATTACAGTTTTTATCACCATATATCACAGATGCATCATTCACCATATTTTCAACTACACCATCCTCACCTACGTTGGCATCATTCACTACAACATTGTTAATACCATTCTCTTTCTTCCTCCATACCCTTTTTTCTCTTAGATTTTACATTTTTCCAACCCTTCTGATTGTCATCAGTATGTTCCTTACTTCTAAACTGCCTTACATTGACATTCTCACTTTCAGACCTTCCTTCATAATATTCATCATTCTGCATCTCTTGATTATTCTCAACCCTGGAGTTTAATTCACTTTTGTTATTCATATGTCCAAAGATCTTATAATGCGTACAAATTCATGGCTTCTAGTCATATGAAAGAATGACAGATGGACAGTTCTCACCCAATCCAGCCAATTGAATACACTCAGGCAATTCATAATCAGGTGAAATATCAACTAATGCTTTAGCATATTTGAATTTCCGCATCTTTTTAGTGCTCTCATCAAAACATAAAAGCTTTCCAACTTGACATGCTAACCAATTTATACCAAACAGAGTCCAAAGAATAAGACGAATTCTATGAAAATGTATCCATACTGGTACCCTTCTAATTTTTGTAATGTCCTGTATTTTGGGTAGTCAAATATTTAATTTATTATTTTAAATATTTTATTTGGAATATTAATGGATTTTAATATTTAATTCGTTATTAAAAACAAAGTTTAAACGATTAAATTTAGTTATAATTTAAAACGAGCTCGAAATGGCGCGGTAGTTCGTAATATTGAATTTTCAACTTCAATTTAATACACATAATCTGATATAAGTCGAAATTCTGTGAAACAAGAAACGTTGGAATCTTGTAAATTATAATTTTCTAATGAAAGAGAAAAATCCAGATTTCGTGTTATAGATTGTTAGTTATGTCTAAATCAAATTTAAAAATAGTCGTTATGGAAATCATTATTAAAATAAAACGTTTAAAAAGGATTTGAATATAATTTCAATATGGTTTTGATTCGAAATTGACGATATGGAGTTGTATAATTTATATCGGTTTATATTTGAAACCATATGATAATTTTATTTGGATATTTATGATAATAATAATAATAATAATTTATTATTATTTAATTCGATTATTTTGGAATTTATATAATATTTTATTAGTATTTTATTAGCCTTAATAATGACCATTTTGCAAACAGGCTCAGTTTTCGATGAAACTAGTTTCATTGGAATAGTACACTAAATTATTGTACGGTAGAAAATTTTGTGGCAAACCGATGTTGTATGTGACAATGGTAGCCATAAACGCCCAGTTATTTTCTATAGTGCGTAATTAAATTAATTTAATTGTATAGAGATATTTTGTGTATTGCTTGAGCAAACGATCGAATTAAGCCACGAAATCAATTCCGTTAAGTTTGTATCGACATTTAGAGTCAGAATAGGCATATAGCTTTTTATTTTTGGACATCGGGTATTTTGGTGTCCAAAATAGCGTTGTTTGGCATATAAATATAGCGTACCAGGAAACAGACTCGGAATACGAGGAAACTAGTGCCATTGGATTCGTATTAATTAATTATTATAAGATTTCAATTTTCATGTCAATCGGACTTACCGTTTGATCGTGGCAACGATAAACACCTTAATAATTTATATTATTTTGGTCAATTCAAACAAGGGTAACTTTAAAGGAATAAACGGATAGCCAAATGAACTCCGTTTTTAATGAAATAAACTTTGTTGGATCCGTAAGGGAGAGGTCTAGTAAAATATCAAGGTTTCAAATTTATTGGATTTTTTCAGTAATTATAGGAATTTCAAACGCTTGATTTTTCATTGATAATTAGAAAGGACTTTTCACAGACGACCTCGGAATTCGACGAAACATATCCCATTGGGTCCAGAATATTTTTTTATGCTAGGATTAGGTATTGCATCTAGATTTGGAGATTTTATGTAGCAGTTTAATAGGTTAATTCGCGATGAAGTTTCCATGTATTAAATTAATAATTTTATTCTACCCTCACATATAAATATCAACACACGAAACCTTTCTTTTGGTCAAAATATGTTATGCAATCAACAAACCATTTAGCCGCCACTTTGTTAAAATGAACAAATGAAAACCTCTGTTCTTCTTCCTCTTAAATCGCAGCAACCATTGATCAAATCGAAATACTTCCAACAGCAAGCCGATAGAACTCGTCGAGTTCTCTGTTTCAACAGCGGCGATCTCCCCTGATGGATTACAACGTTCGGATTCCGGCTACATAGGCCACGACTTCGAACTGGGATTAACGGCTGATGATGACCTCGGGATGCATGAGATTTAGGGTGGTGCTTGGCATCGTTGAAGTGCTCCTAGCATCATTCTTCAATGAAACTCCGACGTGGTGGGCATGTGCGACAGGATGATGTTTATGGCGAGCTTGGTGCTATCGAACGGAACGAAGAACGAAAGCGGGAACAAAAGGATTAAAGAAATTCTCGACCGAATTTTTTAAATGTAATTATAAGATTAATTTTAATAATTTAAAGATAATTAGGTTAATTAATAATCAGTTAATTTAATTAAATCGCATTAACCTTTAAATATTAATAACTTGTACATATTGTATCAGAATTCAACGAATTTGGTGGCATTGGAATCGTCTCAGCAAGACCTACATTCTGTAGATTTTTTCAGTAAAATTAAACAATTGTTTAGTTTTACTGAAATCGAATCATTTCAATGATAAAAAAAATCAAAGTGGGTTTACTCACTCATTTATTCCCACTTATATTTGATATGAGTTTGGTTTTATTTTGTGTGCTATAATTGCTGATTGTTTGTTGTGTGCTAATTGTTTACATATATGTTATATGAATTGATTGAGTTGTGTGTTAGTTAATTTAAACTAATTGTTATTTTTAACGATTACCCCCAAATAAGATAACTTACCTTGTTGGTCACGTTTATAAAATAAACATGTTTAATTCAATGAATTATTTGAATTGTTTGTTAGTGTTAAATAAGTTGGTTGATATTAAATAGTCGTTATTTACTGTTATAGAAATAATCCGAAAAATTGAAATGAATGATATTATATGAAGTAACCCATTTGGATGTAGAAAAGAATAGGTTAGAGGAATCCAACCAGATTCTTCAAATATATTAGATGTTATTTATTTTCATATTATCATTATATGAACTGTTTGAACACATTTGTTTTGATAATTGATTCGATTGTTGGCCATTGATACGAAATTCAACAAATTATTTTGTTTTAACCAATGGGCAGTATTGGTTGAGTAATTGGCAACAGTTGGCCTATAAATCAATCTGTAAGGAGAATCGACATAAATGCAATTATAAATTTATTTTATAACTGAAATAGATTTGTTTAAATCTATTATTTGTATGAAAGATCATTGAAAAGAATAAATATTTAGTTTTATTATTTAAATTTATAAATGATTTCATGAAGAAAATATCTAATATTAATCAGATTTATAAGCAAACGAGCAGAAATTAACCGAATGGTTGTAAACTGAATAATTGTTTCAAGAAACAATTACATAGAATTAATTATATTATTAATTATTTAAAGGAATGACCAATTGGAATCAGTTAATGAAATAAATGTGTTTGATTTAACTAAGTCAACCGTTTTAACGGAGATTGTTTATTAAATTGTTTTACTTTGAACTAATCTAACGAAATGGTTTAACGAATAATTGTCTAATTTTTTTTAAAGATTTCAAAGGAGAAAATTATCATTTATTTAGTAAATAAGGAAGTTAACTAATTATACAATAGTTAACGGTGATGTATATTATTAATTTAATTGATAATAATTTAAGAAAGTAATATTTAAATAACATGAACTTATGAAAGGAGTCATAATTAAAATCAACTGGAATTGTGAACGGGTTTTATATTAAACCCTAAGTTTTTATAACAAAATTATAAAAGAAGAATTTAAACCAAATTTTAAACTAATATGATAAATTAAATGTTTAGTTAATATTTAAATTAAGTAAAAGGAAATATTAGATAAGAAGGTTTATATTAAATTGGAGTTTTATAAACAAGGTTTATAAAAGATATGTAGAGTTTAAGCGTTAATTTTAAATTAACGTTACTTAAGAATGGAATTGAGAGAAATGAATTGAATCAAAATGAAATTTCCAAAAAGGAATGATAATGAAAAAGATTTGTAATTGAAATTGGTAAAGGATTTGATAATGAGGTTTGATAATAATAATTCTAGTTATAAAATGTATGCTTTGAAAGAAGTTAAGGTTAAGAAGTGGTTTTATTAAGCAATTACTTAATTAACATATTAAACAATAATAACTTGTATTTAAAAAAGAGATATTTTTAAAGGTAAGATGAATTTATAAACCATAATTTAAGTAAAATGGCTGAATAGGAATTGATTTGATATTATAATAAATATCAGTTTTTGAGTTACAACTCATATCTATCTTAAGATGAGAATGTTGTTGATCAAGGTTTAAAAGGTAAATAAATACCCCAACTTGAATGACTTTAGGATTTTTCTGAGGGGATATTAGTCGTAATGGGAAGGGGGTTAAGAATAATCTATTATTTCCATATGAGAAATAATAATGCAATGTTAATTTTGAGATTTGAGAATATATATATATATATAACGAGATTTCAGATGCAAAGGAAATAAAAAGATTTGAGGATAGAAAATGAGATTTTCCAAAGTAACGGAAATGGGATGATTTGAGAATATATTTATATAATGGATTTTTTGAAATAAATGGAAATTAGGTGAAACTATAATGGAAATTTTGATGTAAAGAAAACAAAAAGTAAAGTCTTGGAATGGATTTATTCTTAAAGAATAAACATTAGTTATTATTTTGAAGTAATGAAACAAAAGAGAGTTAGTAACGTTGTTTTACAAGTGATAATATGAATTAATTTCCCAATCATAGATAATGGGTAATAAATAGAAAATTTGATATGATTAGAGGATGTTTTCATAAGCATTAAATAACATAGTTTGGAAAATATTCTTAGGTTAAATAAGAAGTGAAAAGCTATACTCGTAATATCGAAATATTTAAAGAGTTTTAAATTAACCATTCGTTATTTTTTTAATTAAAAGGACAAGTAATGCTGAGTATTGAATCAGTGAACTCAACTTATTTACACAATTGTTATTTGATAGTTAAATCATCGACTATCAAACCTGACCCATACGACTGTTGGTACGGAAAGACCGAGATTGAAATTATATTCGAAAACCATTCCGATCGACAAATATATAACGTTGAAGATAGGAGATATAGCAATTGAAGACCATGGAGCTTCATAAGCGGAAGGATTACTTGTCGAATATTCTCTGTGTTGCAACGCAGAGGTATTCTGACATGGTTTGATCGTGGTTGAGATTTTTCGGATTGCAAGAACTACTCGATACTGATCTATAGGGTGATTCCTAGGATGTCGTAGGAGGGTGCCTTCGGTTCATCCTGTTTTTGGATGACTTGTATGGACGAATGTCTGACAAAGTATTTCTAAAGGAATCACGTACGTTGGTTTCTTCAAACGTACCATAGTTAGAGGTGGAGAGGGGAACTTCTCTTAGCTTACCAACTAGAGTATTTTTATGGACGTTAATTAGTGATTTTCTAACAGATCTGACATGTGACATTCAAAGCAAATGGATATATGATATTCTAAAGGTAATTATGACCTCAAGCCTCATCAACCGGGAAATGGTTAAAATCGGGTAGGTTGCGTGGCTATGTGGGTTGCACCCATCAAGAGGGTATATCATTACCTGATCTAGAGAAATCAAATGCCTTTGGTTGTCCCTTTTTATTCTGTATGTATGCTATCGGTTCGGTTGGCTGGCCCCCAACCGTGGTGATGATATATTCGGTACTCTCAAGCGAAGTGAGGGGTTGGTAATGTTTAGCGTGGGTTGTAAGATGTTCTTGTTGAACCCATGTATTCATCTCCGGAGATACATTGTCGAAAATGTGATTGCCCACACCTTGCCATGGAAATCCATTCTCCAATAAGAGCCCGTGGTTTTGATTGTATACTATGTAGAGCGTGAGATGCAAGCATTCTGGTAGATTGATATTTATTTGTATTCAGACACTATTATTATATCATAACAGTTATTGATTTCAAAAACATTTCGGGTTATCATAAGGTAAAAATTGTCTGTATTTATGTGTGGATTTGGTCTTACGATTATCTTTTTCTTTCGAAAAGAATTTGACTTTAAAATCATGTTGTGTGATACCTTTAAACTTAGTGCATTTTTCTCACTTTGGTTCACCACACTGATCCGGCATTTGTAATGCTCGGGTTAGACCGGGTTGTACAGGTTCACGTTATCGAATGTTGTGAAGAGACTAGCTAGAAGAGTTCAGGCGTATGATATAGATATTATTCTATTATGTGATTGTACATGAGAACAGATTATTATAACTGTCCAAATATGTATGTACTTTGATGACTGTAAGTATTTCTAAAGCTCTCAGTAAGATTTAATTCCATATTATATTTTGTTCCACTGCGATGTGGGACTCTGTGTTATGCATTTCTTCTTCTTCTTATATTCTAATATTTCTTTCTTTCTTATCTCACCCTCTAATTTCTTTCGAATAGTGTTCCTGTGTTTTTAGTGCTTGGAAGGTCGGCATGTTATACGATAAATGTATTTATGTCGATTTTCGGGGTCGAAAATCTGTTGGGCCATTACAGTGGTATCAGAGCTAGGTTTAGTAACAACCTTAGCTCAATGGTATAACTCGATAAAGATGGGGTTAATAATACCCTATATTGAGTTGAGTATATATATGAGAGCACGTATTTGTAAATTTCATATACAAATGTTTGTATTGTGTTGGTTGATCAGTTCAAGTGTTGAGAAGCATTGAACTGGAAATGGATACGATATTGTTTTGCAAAGAGGGTAAATGAAATAATTTTACCTAAACTATATTTTTGTATAAAAAATAAAAATTAAAAATATTCTCAAATTATTGAGTTATTGATTGATATGATTGATCGGATTGTAATTCAAATTAAAATTTGAATTGGAACATAACCTAGTTAAGTGAAATTAAATTAATAATGATACTGAGACTAAATAAATTTGGAATTTGGGATTTAAACGAATAAATAATAATTGAATGGAAATCAATCGGATATTTAATCGATTGATATTAAAATATGTTAAACCAAAGTAAATATTAATATTGAATATAAATTCAATTGATTTAGTGAATTGGTTGTGCACTAGATGTTTATTGATTATTGACTGTGTGTTAGATTGGTTGAAATATATTCATTAATGGTTTAAAATATTTTAAATGGATTGTAAACCAATAGAATGAATTCCAATATTATAAACTGGAATGAAACCGCATATGAGTTGAAATTATTGTTTAAAACCCTGTATTTGCGAATAGATTGATACTTCATGTCTAATTTTGGAATTGGTGTAGTTATATAGTTGATTAGTGAAATATTATTTAAGAATTTCATGTATTCGATTCTTATATGTTCAATTGAGATAAGTACAGGTGCCAGACGGGTAGAGAATTGACTTTGGTTGCGTAGATTACACGTAAATTGAGTAGTATGTTCAATAGCGCTCGTAAAAGGTACGCCTATGCGAGAATATAAATTTTGCTTTTTGGTTTTCCGACCGGGTAGGTCGATGTATATATATTATTTGTTCCAGCAATATCGCAGAAGTCACTCCGTACAGGGGAGACTCTGCCAAATTTTTCAAAAAATTTAATGTGTTAGAAAATTTTCAATATTTTTGAAATTTTTATTTAGCGATAATGAATTGGTTTTTGATTTAAAATAAATCTTATTTTAAAGATATTGGGTTTCTAGCATTTTTCTCACCTTAGTAATTTTAGGGACGAAATTCTTTAAGGGGAAAGATAGTAATGTCCCATATTTTTGGTAGTCAAATATTTAATTTAATTTATTATTTCAAATATTATATTTGGAATATTAATGGATTTTAATATTTAACTCATTATTAAAAACGAAGTTTAAACGTTAAATTTATTTATAATTTAAAACAAGCTTTAAATGGCGCGACAGTTCGTAATATTAAATTTTCAACTTTAGTTGAGTATATAGAATCTGATATAAGTCGGAATTTTGTGAAATAAGAAACGTTGGAATCTTGTTGATTATAATTTTATAATGAAAGAGAAAAATCTAGATTTCGTGTTATAGATTGTCAGCTATGTCCAAATCAAATTTTAAAATAGTCGCTATGGGAATCATTATTAAAATATTATGTTTAAAAAGGGTTTTAATATAATTTCGATACGGTTTTGACTCGAAATTGGTGATACGGAGTTGTATAATTTATAGTGGTTTATATTTGAAACCATTATGATAATTTTATTTGGATATTTATGATAATAATAATTTAATATTATTTAATTTGATTATTTTGGAATCTATATAATATTTTATTAATATTTTATGAGCCTTAAAAATGAGCATTTTGCAAACAGGACCAGTTTTCGATGAAACTAGTTTCATTGGAACCGTAACGTTAAATTATTGTACGGTATAAATTCCGTGGTAAACCGATGTTGTATATGACAACGGTAGCCATAAACGCCCAGTTATTTTCTATAGCGCATAATTAAATTAATCTTACTGTATAGAGATGTTTTGTGTATCACTTGAGCAGACAATCGAATTAAGCCACGAAACCAATTCCGTTGAGTTCGCATCGACGTTTAGAGTAAGAATAGACAGATAGTTTTTTATTTTTGGACATCGGGTATTTTGTTGTCCAAAATAGAGTTGTTTGGCGTATAAAAGTAGTGTACCGGAAAACAGTCTCAGAATACGATGAAACTAGTGCAGTTGAATTCGTATTAATTAATTATTATAAGATTTCAATTTTTGTGTCAATCGGACTTACCCTTTGATCGTGGCAACGATGAACGCCTTAATAGTTTATATTATTTTGGTCAATTCTGACAGGGGCAACTTTAAAGGAATAAACGGATAGCCAAACGAACTCCATTTTTAATGAAATAAATTTCATTGGATCCTTAAGGAAGAGGTCAAGTAAAATGTCAAGGTTTCAAATTTATTGGATTTTTCTGTAATTATAGTAATTTTAAACGCTTGATTTTTCATCGATAATTCGAAAGGACTTTTCATAGACGAACTCGGAATTCGACGAGACTTGTCCCATTGGGTCCGAAATATTTTTTTATGCTAGGATTAGGTATTGCATCTCGATTTGGAGATTGTATGTAGCAATTTAATAGGTTAATTTTCGACGAAGTTTCCATGTATTAAATTAATAATTTAATTCTACTCTTACATATAAATATCAACACATGAAACCCTTCTTTTGATCAAAATATTTTGAGTAGTCAACAGACCATTCAGCCACCATTTTGTTAAAATGAACGGATGAAAACCTCCATGCTTCTTCCTCTTAAATCGCAGCAACCATTGATCAAATCGAAATACTTCCAACAACAAGCCGATAGAACTCGCCGAGTTCTCTGTCTTCAACGGCGGTGATCTCTCCTGATGGACTATAGTGTTCGGATTCTGGCCATAAAGACAACGACTTTGAACTGGGATTAACGACTAATGATGGCCTCGAGATGCGCGATATTTAGGATGGTGCTTGGCGTTGTTGAAGCGCTCCTGGCGTCGTTCTCCGATGAAACTCCGGCATGGTGGGCATGGCGCGACGGGATGGTGTTTATGGCGAGCTCGGTGCTATCGAACGGAACGAAGAACGAAAGGGGGAACAAAAAGATTAAAGAAAGTCTCAGCCAATTTTTTAAATGTAGTTAGAAGATTAATTTTAATAATTAAAAGATAATTAGGTTAATTAATGACTAGTTAATTTAATTAAACTGTATTAACCATTAAATATTAATTACTCGTACATATGGTATCAGAATTCAACGAATTTGGTGGCGTTGGAATCGTCTTAGTAAGACCTACATTTTGGAACTAACCTGGACAGGATTGGAAGAAACATGATTTTTCAGTAAAATTAAACAACTGTTTTGTTTTACTGAAATCGAATCATTTCAACGATAAAACAAATCAAGGTGAGTTTACTCACTCAGTTATTCCCACTTATGTATATATAAGTTTGGTTTATATTTTATGTGCTATAATTACTGATTGTTTGTTGTGCGCTTAATGTTTACATATATGTTATGAGAATTAATTGAATTGTGTGTTAGTTAATTTAAACCAATCGTTATTTTTAACGATTATCCCCAAATGAGGTAACTTACCTTGTTAGTCACATTTATAAAATAAACGCGTTTAATTCAACGAATTGTTTGAATTGTTTGTTAGTGTTAAATAAGTTGGGTGATATTAAATCATCATTATTTACTGTTATAGAAATAATCAGAAAAATTGTAACGAATGATATTATATGAAGTACCCCATTTGGATGTAGAGAAGAACAGGTTGGAGGAATCCTACCGGATTCCTCAAATATATTAGATGTTATTTATTTTCATATTATCATTATATGAACTATTTAGACACATCTGTTCAGATGATTGATTCGATTGGTGGCTATTGATCTGAAATTCAACAAATTGTTTTGTTTTAACCAATGGGCATTATTGGTTGAGTAATTAGCAACAGTTGGCCTACAAATCAATCGTTTTGAAATATTGATTTACCGTAAGGAGAATCGACACAAAAGCAATTATAAATTTATTTTATAACTGAAGTAGACTTTTTTAAATCAATTATTTGTATGAAATATCATTAAAAAGAAATAAATGTTTAGTATTAAATTTATAAATGATTATTAAATGATTTCATGAAGCAAATATCTAATGTTAATCAGATTTATAATCAAATGAGCAGAAATTAACCAAACGGTTATAAATTGAATAATTGTTTTAAGAAACAATTATATAGAATTATTTAAATTAATTATATTATTAATTAATTTAAAGGAATGACTAATTGGAATCAGTTAATGAAATAATTGTGTTTGAGTTGACTAAGTCAACTGTTTTAATGGAGATTGATTATTAAATTGGTTTACATTGAACTAATCTAACGAAATGGTTTAACGAATAATTATCAAATATATTTTTAATATTTCAAAGGAGAAAATTATCATTTATTTGGTAAATAAGGAAGTTAACTAATTATACAATAGTTACCAGTGATGTATATTATTAATTTAATTGATAATAATTTAAGAAAGTAGTATTTAAATGAGATGCATTTATGAAAGGAATCATAACTAAAATCAAATGGAACTGTGAAACGAGTTGTGAACGGGTTTTATATTAAACCCTGAGTTTTGATAATAAAATTATAAAAGAAGAATTTAAACCAGATTTTAAACCAATATGATAAATTAAATGTTTACTTAATATTTAAATTAAGTAAAAGGAAATATTAGATAAGAAGGTTTATATAAAATCGGAGTTTTATAAACAAGGTTTATAAAGGAGATGTGGAGTTTAAGCGTTAATTTTAAATCAACGTTACTTAATAATGGAATTGAGAGAAATGAATCGAATCAAAATGAGATTTCCAAAAAGTACTACTCGTTATTGATCCATGGGGTGATTCCTATGATGTGGTAGGAGGGTGCCTTCGGTTCATCCTGTTCCTTGATGACTTGTATGGACAGATTTCTGACAGAGTATTTCCAAAGGAATCACTTATGTTGGTTTCTTCAAACATACCATAGTTAGAGGCGGAGAAGGGCACTTCTCTTAGCTTACCAACTAAAGTATTTTAGTGGACGTCAATTAGTATTTTTTTGCGGATTTAACGATGTGACATTCAAAGTGAATGGAGATATGATGTTCTAAAGGTAATTATGACCTCAAGCCTCATCAACCGGGAAATGGTTAAAATCGGGTAGGTCGCATGGCTATGTGGGTCACACCCATCAAAAGGGTATATCATTACCTGATCAGGAGAAATCAAATGCCTTTGGTTGTCCCTTTTTATTCTGTATGTATGCTATTGGTTCAGTTGGCTGGCCCCCAACAGTGGTGATGATATATTCGGTACTCTCAAGCGAAGTGAGGGGCCGGTCATGTTTAGCCTGGGTTGCAAGATGTTTTTGTTGAACCCCAATGTATTCATCTCCGGAGATACATTATCGGAAAGTGGTTGCCCATACCTTACCATGGAAATCCGCTCTGTAATAAGAGCCCGCAGTTTTGATTGTATACTATATATGTAGAGCGTGAGATGCAAGCGTTCTGCTAGATTGATATTTATTTGTATTCAGACAGTATTATAATATCAGAAAAGATATTGATTTCAAAAACGTTTTGGGTTATTGTAAGGTAAAAACCATATGTATTTATGTGTGGATTTGGTCTTACATTTATCCTTTTCTTTCGAAAAGATTTTGTCTTTAAAATCAAGTTGTGTGATACCTTTAAACTTAGCACGTTTTTCTCACTCTGGTTCACCAAACTGATCCGACGTTTGTAATGTTCGGGTTAGACTGGGTTGTACAGGTTCAGATTATCGAATGTTATGAAGAGATGAGCTGGAAGAGTTCACACGTGTGATATAGGTATTATTCCGCTGTGTGATTGTATATGAGAATAGATTATTATAACTGTCCAGATATGTGATGTGCTCTGATGATTGTAAGTATTTTTAAAGCTCTCAGTAAAGATTTAATTGCATATTATATTTTGTTCTACTGCGGTGTGAGACTCTGTGTTGTGTATTTCTTCTTTATTCTAATATTTCTTTCTTTCTTGTCTCACCCTGTAATTTCTTTCAAATAACGTTCCTGTGTTTTCGGTGCTTGGAAGGTCGGCATGTTATACGTTAAATGTATTTATGTCGATTTTCAGGGTCGAAAATCTGTTGGGCCGTTACACTTTTATGAAAAAATGATCAGATTGCAAGGTCTTATCTTTACAATATCATTAGAAAATTGAAGTGGAAGTTAACTCCATCTGACTTTATACTCACTTCACCCATGAGCTTCCAGTGTCTATCAAAGAAGCTAACAACAGAAAGGTAAGACAATGTACCATCGAGAAAAAACCAACCTAGTGATTGCTCCAATATTTAGTACCCTCTTCTTTCTTTCGGCACTCCATCTTTCGCAATATCAAAATGCAATGGCTCAAAAAGTCCTACATTTCGGGTATGGGATTTAAAAAGAGAAGCGAAATCATCTTTAACAATTGGAGGAATGGGATTAGAAGTGTTCGACGAATTGAGGTTAGAAAGACTACAAGTAATCGACGAATTGACATTACCTGAATTAAGGTTAGAAGTATTCAAATTGACATAAGAAGAAGTCGAATGGTTAGAATTCACATTAGAAGTATTGATATTAGTGACATTTTCAAGATTTGAATGCAAAGAATTCGCAAGGTCATTATAAACAACAGAAAAATTAGCGAGAGATGGGATGACATTAGGAGGATTGACGAAGGGAGGCGGATCAGGAGAGCGTGGTGGAAGAGGAGGAAAGGCCGAGTCAAAGGCCAAAGAAGAAGGAGAGTGGGAGGACGATGACGCCATTAGCACGGGATGCAATATCAATATCTTTTGTAATGCTTTTCATCTGTTCATAGTATTGTTAAATTTGAAATGATGCTTATCAAATCTATTTATAAATGTTGTCAAAACCTGAAAGTATAAATTTATGGTTTGAACAATATTATATTATATAGGCTTGCTTAATTGTTTTCATATTGCCTACAATTGTATTTGAAAATGTATTGAGATTACTGAAAACACTATAGATTTGGAATTCAGTCCCATAAAATACTGTTAACATGTAGTTTTATTCCAGATCTCTAGTTTCAATGTTAAATGATAAATTATGTAATTTTGATTAAAAAGATATAAACCTATTTATGCCAAATTTTGTGGGGTTTAACTTAGTTATTGTAAATTGTGCCTTTTGTTCTTTTTAAATAAAAAGATATTATTTCAAACCAATTGGAAATATGTCAAATTCAAAAAAGGGAAAAGCTATGGAAATTCACGTAAAAATATAAATATAAATATTTGTGCGTAGTTTACATAACCTATTCAAAAATATACATAAATATATACTTCTTATGGTTTGAAATATGTTTATTCCAATATTCAGGCATGATTTACAATAATTATAGTTGACAGTCTTTTTTTGTAAGATTTAGAACCTTATTTCAAGATTGAATATAAAAAGGAATTTTTGGTTATTAGTTGACCCAAATTATTAAACTTAACGATAATAATAATAGAAAATAACTACGCTAACTGCACGAATATATATATATATATACACACACACACACACAAACACATTATCCGTCTGAATCTACATAAACAACGAAATATATATAATAATGGATGTTTAAATGTCTGAGTAAATTTCATTTTATGGAATTATAAATGTAAATGTAATCCATATTAAATGAATATATTTGTGGTGACCATTGTAGTATTTAGGGTAATAATTGCGATAAATAGGGACATAAATAAATAGTTATTGCAACTGACATTGATTGGCCAAAGTAAATTTAATTAAGCAGTTAAGCCTAATGGTTACAATTTCTAAATAGGCTAGGATTAATGCTGTAAACCCCAATTAGGGAATTAAATTATAACTGCACCAAGACACGAGGTTAAGCTTAACTTGTGGTAGAAGTCTGCCCGGAACCACCCTGCAAATCCAACATCCATAAGTGGTCGGCTTAATGTGAGAGGTCTGGTGCATAATTATATATATTTATATACAACAAATAATAAATTAGTAGTGTCTGTTAGGGTATAACAAATAGATATTTCGGGACTGATAATTAAGGAAAATTAATTTCCTAGGAAATTATAACCGTTAGGTTCATAAATGACATTAATTATAATCAATGGGAATAAAAGGTATTTAAAGATAAATTGTTGCCTTAGGAAAATATGACTGTTAGGGTCATAAATGGAAATAAACCTATAAAACAAAAATTAATGAAATATAAAGGGGATTAATGAGTATTGATTTCCATTTTAAGTACTAAGTTCAATTAGGAAAATAGTTAAATAATTATCCTAGGTTAAGAAGGATATAACTTTCCTTTTCTTATGACAATTAATCTAGGACCTATAATTAAAGGTTAGAATTGGACTTGGTAGATTATTGATGTAGAATATCATTAACCATAAGAACCTGTGATGATAGCTAGTTGTGTACGTATAGCGTTCCAGTAAAAAGAAACTAAACGGAAATAACTCAATAACGTATCCTGCTTTAGGATTAAGATCTTAAGTGGTTAGATCCACCTATAAAAGGTATAAAATGATTGCGTAGTTCACCTCCTATAAATAAAAGCATTAAAGACTAATTGGGTACAATCTTGATAATCTTCCGAATAGTCCGCTTTCTTGGGTCTTAAGTGGCTTTGGGTCGAGGAGTCCACCTAAGAATAGGTCATCCGGTTAGGGATCTTAAATGGTGTGTGATCCCTACCTAAACCCGGATTCGAAAACATCCGACATGGTTATTCCATACGGCTACCATCCTATGGGAAGTACTAAACGTCTCGGAGAATATCCAAAAAGGTCAGCTAGATGGCACAATGAGACTCCACCATAGGAAGGTCATAAATGGCGAGATGTCATCTACCTAGTCCTATGGGTCTTAAGCGATGAGATACCATCTCTCACCTTAGGTGGGGCATGGGTTTATATGCGTGAATGACAGAAGCCTTAACTAGTAGAGCCCTGAAGCTAGTGTCCTCTAGTTTATAAAAATGTTGGGTAAATCATCGAGATTTATCAAATGACCAATATTTCCACCTAGGGACTTAAGTGATTGGGAGAATCCACCTTACCTATCATTCAACGTTAAGTGGTTAAGTATATACACATGAGTAAATAAACTCCGTAATTAGGAGTTCACTTATCAGTTTAATAATTAGTATAAAAGCTTCATAAATGTATGCATAAACGTCCTATCTCGGTATCGATATCATTGAGAATAGTACCTTGGGCAGGGTAGTTAGAGTCGTGCGTAAATGTTTACAAGGTTAGGTTAGAATTACTAGCCTTGGCAGGCATATATATTTGGTTGAACCAATGGGATACGTCTGTGTATTGTAATCTATGTTGTACCTTCCTTGTTCACCAGAACTTGTTGTTCTGACCTCCTCTTCATTACAACCTCCCAGGTTTCTCTGGAGAAGGTAGGATTCTCACGTGTTTAAGTTTGGCATTCGGTTCTCGTTCTCTCTCATGCTCGGTATTGACATGGTGACTTACTTTTAAAAAGGTAGTTACTTCGGTTAATACTAGTCTATCCTATTTTGTTTCCTCTTTGAGTTATTTTATCATACTCTGATTATGCTCATGCTCATTTATTTGTAGGTACCAGATTTATACGCTTCAAGTAGATGTACTCGATTTTCAATTTTTGTCAAAATTTGGGCTTAAAAAAGCGTGGGGTGTTAGAATACATTTTTAACTTGAGTGAGAGGAGGGAAAAATGGATTTTTATGCAAAAAGGTAGGGTCTTTAGGATTATCAAGAGGGAAGCTTGGGTTTTTAGGTCACGGAAGGGATCAACTACATGGGTGCTCATGGCCATGGGTTGTTTAGGGTTGGTGGAGCTTTGGAGCGCAAGTTGTGGCGGTGTAGGAGGGGGTTATGGTGGTGATATTGGAGTTTAAGAGGAGTTTTAAGGTATAAAGAAGGTACTTTTAAACAAAAGGAGTGTTCTTTTGATGAATGGGGACAAGTAGAGCTAGGGGAGGTGCTTAGGTGGTTGCACATGGCCTGTGAAGGGTGGAAGGGTGGGTGTGGCCGCGGGTTTTCATGGAAGGGAGGCCATTAAAGTGGATGAGAAGGAAGAAAAAGGCAAAAGAAAAAGGAAAAGTGATAACAAATAAAAAATGAAATGTTCTCTCTCTTGTACATGTGCATAAGTACAATGGAAATGAGGTAAAAAGGAAGAAAATGACATGTGTGAAGGGGGAGGACATGAGTTGTCTAAGGGAGGAAGGATGTAGGAATTTGTGAAAAAGGGAAATGATTACTTAATTGATTTATTTAACTTAACACTTAAGGTTTATCTAAGAAAGGTAATATCTCCCTTAAATTAATTTAAACTCTATAAACCCATTAGTACATGTTAATAGGTCATTAAGGTTGTTATCTACCATTTAAAAATCAAATCAAAGGTCTTCCAAATAGCCTTTTACGAACATAAATCTTTAAACGATTTAAATTTCTAATTGAAAACAAATGTAAATGAACTAATGATCTTTGGAGATAAAAATTTAACTAGAAAATTTATAAATGAGTTAATTATCATATATATCTAGTTTTGAAACATTTTAATTGTATTTTGTCAATATTTCCAAATTTTCAATATTATCTTGAAACTACTTTTTTAAATCGAATTTCAATAAACGATTCCTACGCGCTTTCAACTCGTATGATCATACCGTAAGTCCAATCAATACGAAATCTGAAATCCTACTATATTTCACTAACATGGTTCCAATGAATTTGGTTTTGTTGAAATCTGAGATCATTTGAAAAATGTCTATTTACGACTATTAAAATAGTATTTTTCATGTCTAGATTCAATATGTGACCATTTGAAATCCACTAAAAATCAATTAAAAATTTATTTTTAAATTAACTAAAAATACAGGGTTGTTACAATCTCCCCTAGTTAAAAATTTATCGTCCTTGAAAAGGAAAGAAGACGTAAGTAAACTTATTTATAATCCTATATAGATAATCGTATTTAGTTATTTACCAAATACCTTTTTGTCAAAATTATGAAACAAAATTCACAAGATATTCTTAATTATCAATCTTAGCCGGCATAGGTACCATAATATTATATAGACCTCCTACGCGTTTTACATAGGATCTATAATAGAAAATCGTATGGGAACGTAACTGATAAGTTTAGATTTCCAGCAAATAACCAAAGCTAAGGAACTTCCTTACCGAATGAGCACGCCTCTAGAGGTGAGTCCCAAGAAGTAAACCCTTCTTTGCCAACACAAGGTTGTTGGTGTTTTTCAAAGCCATGCTGCACGAGTATGCCATTTTACCAGCTGTTACCAACCTTTACGAGGGGTACCCGAATTTCCAAAAAAACCACAATAGGAAAATGCAGGGATCCATACCATAGCACTACCTAACAATATCCACATATCAAGCACATGGGCTTCATACCATAGTGTTGCTTCAAAAATCTAGAAGAAAATAGTCATCCTCTAAGGGTCGTGAACCCTATAACCTTACCGCATCTTATTCTATTTCAGTCGTTTTCGAGATGTGAGGCTGTCAAAGTCTCGTTACACAAAGCTACGCTTAACCAAGCCATGAATTGATCATCAATAGCTCATCACTTTGTATGCCACATTGTCAACACAACAAATAATCAGTGCCTATTAATATATAACCCTCTGAATACATAAGTCTCAAGGAGGGTGTTAAGCTAAGAGAATAAATCCCCCGCCACCAACTGATATATCATCAACAAACATCATTTTTTATGTCGTAACTTATAATGTCAGATATACATCAATTTACAAGTTCATTCTGGGTCTGAAAGAAACTGAAGGCACCTTATTCCTTATCTGACAAATGGAGAGAGGCCCTTGCAAAATTGGAATTCCTTCAAATACGTCTGGACCACTTCCACTTAACTATATAAAAATCCATCTTCAAATGGACGCTACCCATTTGAGACATCTAGCAAGCAGTCCTTTCGATGTGAAGGTTCCTGGTCTTCACCATCATCTTCAATAGCATTTGATTTTCTTCAACACGTCGTATTATTATTCGTAATGGTTTACGGATCTAGACAACATTCCCGGTCTTTTTGAATAATAAACACAAGTTTAAATTGTGTGGAGAATATACAGAGATATCAAAAGTTTTATTCTATTTCGGATTTTTCTTTGATTCCAATTAAACCTTAACAAAAAGGTTATTACCTAAATCAAAATCACATTCCCATCCACTTAATGGAACAAAGCGGAAGTCACCGTTCCCACTCTATCGGTTTATGGAAATTTCTACTTACGATAGAATATGACTAACTTCTTAGCCCTAATCCATATCTACATTCATTTCAGTCATTTCTAGTTACTCCCATTAATCCCTTTTTCCTTTCATTCATTCAAATCTTTATTTAAAGATTTATTTTAAACCCTAACTTAGTTCCAAATCTTCAAAATCATTTGTAACGACCCGGATTTTTCGAACAGTTTATTTTAAATATTTAATATTTGTTTTAAATATTCAGTTGATAATATAAAAGAATTTTTATATTAAATTATCGATTTATAATCGATATACGATTTATTTCGAATATATATATTTCAAAATACGAGAATTGGAAATAATTCAATTCGAATTTAAAACGAAGTTAAAATAATTCAAATGATTAATATGGATTTTATTTGAATTTAAAACAAAATTGAATCCAGAATTTTAAACTGAATCAAAACAATCCAGATGACTGGTATAAATTCAATTTCAATATATATTCTATTTGAATATAGATATAGACGATGATAATAATTTATTATCAAGGAATTAAATTGTTTTGAATTTAATTTATATCAGTTTAAATTAATATCTCCTCCATATGGTAAAATTGAGTTTCGATACCTGTCCCAGTGTGTTCAGAATAGCGGTTTTACCCTAGAAATGTCGGTCGTTGTGTTCAAAAAGGAGTTCGCGATCACGGGATATTTTAAAATTGGATAAACAACGTACCAGTTAATATCTGCCCATAATAAACACTGTACGTACTAGGACCTACCTCAGGTAAAATCCTACCCTGGTAAATCCTACCTAAGAAGACACCTACCTTTAATTCCTTAACGCTGAAGTATCCTCCATCTATAACTATCGCGATATCCTCCCCTCTTCTTTCTCATTACAATTCCGTTCTCTGAAGAAGAATAAATGTGAAAGCTTTGAATTAAAACCGCATACATCCTCTCTTTCTCTTCTATTTTTCTTTCTTTAGAATGAGCGAATGAAACAAAATCAAAGTCCCTTTGCAAAACAAATCGGTTTCACCAAATGAAATAAAAAAAGGGAAAAATGGGTGAAATCAAATTCGATTGGAATTCTGAAGTTCGTGAGTAACAAGAAGACAGTAGTGAAGCTAGGTTATTCGATCGACTTCGGGGGGAGCTGTCAATTTAGGGTATCGCGGTCTCGACTTGGGTATTGGAAAGACCTCGCAACTCAAGGAAGGTTCACGTCGACTTCAAATAGGAAATTAGCGAAGAGATGTTCCAATATGGGTCTAAGGTTATCAGCGATTTCAAGTTGAGGGATTGTATCGAGCTCTAAGAGAAGGTGTACTGTTCAGTTTGGGGAGGAGGCGTTAATAGGACAGTGCGATGTTTGTGGAGTTCGAACTGGAGGGTGCGATCATTTCTGGGATGACGGAAATGGAGTATGTCGATAGAGGGGGGGTTCGATTCTGTTGCTGGTGTGTAGCTCGAATTTGGATAGGGAACGATCGGCTATGGACTGCGATGTGATGATGGAGCTCATGATTTTTTTTGAAAGGGGAGAATAACATAAAGGCGGTATAGAAATGACCAATAGTTTATATGGGTTCGAATTCTATTGCAGTAAGGTATGAATTTGTTAATTTACTTAATTTATTCACACAATTGTATATAGTCTAAAATTTATAATACGATATATATTTCTTTTTACAAGGATGGAAAAAAAAACGAAATTACTCATTAAAGTAAATCAGAATTTACCAGGATTTGATTTAAATCAAGTGGTGTTCGATATTCGGCAAAAAATCACGGTGAGTAAATCTCACTCACCTGTTATTTATAATTATTTTTATATCGTTAAAAATAATTGTTTGTTGCTCGTTGAATGCTTTCTGATTGTTTGAAATATATTAGTTATTTAGGATTGACTATTATATATATTGGGTTGATTGGTTGGATTCCCGCAGTCTCATTAGCGGATGCCCGCGGTTTCATTAGCGGATGATTACCCTATACGCCCCACGCTATGATTAGTGGATGATCTTCTATACCGCGATATTCTGCCACGAAGCAGAATGGGTATTATTTATGTGCTAACGTCTGTGGATGCAGGAAAACAGGTTGGAGGAATCCAACTGGATTCCTCAAAAATATATATTCTGTTTGTTTGTTTGATTTCATATATATTCATATATGACGTGTTAAAATCAAATGATTGAAATATGACATGTTAAAATCAAATGATTGAAATATGACGTGTTAAAATCATATGATTGAAAATTGGATGATTTGATTGTTTTAAATATCACTGGGCTAAGTGTTAATCTATTAAAATATCCGAAAAGGGATATTTGAAATTTTAAATAGGGAATTCTATTTTCTCAAATAGAATTTGAATTTTTAAATAGATTTGAAATATTTACTTGTTTTAAAGGAATAAAAATTTAATAATAAAACAAGTAATTTATTTATAAACGAAGTTTATAAATGAAGTGAAAAAGAATTTTCATTGGATAATTCAAAAATAAAAATACAAGTGTGAAATTGAAAAGGGAAATCTATTTTCAAGAAAATAGAAATATCGATTTCAAAAGAAATTGAAATCAAGACTTGTTTAAAGAATGAATAAAGAAAATTCAATAGAAATTGAATATAAAATTCAAATAGAAATTGAATATAGAAAATATAAAGGAATTCCAAAACAGAATTCTAACAGATTGAAACGAGAATTTGAATATAGAATTTAAATAGAAAGAGACTTTGAGTATAGAATTTCAAAGAGTAAAAATGGAATTTGAAAATAAAATTCAAATAGAATTTGTATATATAAAATATAAATAGAATTTGTATATTGGATAGAATTTGAATATATTGAATTTGAATATACAGAAATTTGAATTCAAAGGAATTCAAATAGAATTTGAATTCAAAGGAATTCAAATGGATTTGAAGAAAGGGAGTTCAAATGAAATTCAAATATAGAATTTTGAAAATAGTGGAGTTTAAACATAGAATTTGAATAAGAGGAATTCAAATGGAATTTAAACTGTGGGATTTGAATAGAGAATCCAAATGGAATATCGAATTTGAATGTAGGATTCAAATAGAAAATTCAAAGGGGATTTGAATATAGAAACAAATGGAGTTTGAATATATGAAATTCAAAGGAAATGCAAATATAGAGTTTGAACGTAGCAATTCAAATGGGATTTGAATAAAGGAAATTCGAAAATAGAAATTCAAATAGAATTTGAAAAATAGAATTGAATTGAGATTTGAATATAGAATTTCAAACAGAAGTGAAATATATCGGAAATGCTATGTTGAATTGGGAGAAATTGATCTGATATATATTAAAAATATATATCAGAATCGAGTTAAGTTTATTTTAAACGAAGTTTAAAAGGTTATATATATAAATATAATTAAAACGAACTCGCCGCAGCGCTGCAGTTCGTAAATTGACGTTTCGAACTTCAATTGAGCATACAGAACTCAAATTAAGTCGGAATTCTATGAAACAAGAACCGTCAGGACCGACTGAATAATAGCTTTCAAATGAAAGAGAAAAATCTGGATTTCGTCAAATAAATTTTTAGATATGTCAAAATCAAATTTTTAAAAATGCAGCGCCAGAACCCTTTAAATAAATATAAGGATTTTAAACAAATAAAATCCGAGTTTCCATTTGAAAATCCAGACTTGAGTTGTGAAATAAATACGAACTCAAGTTGTGCAAACGAAATGATTTTTGAAACAAAAATCATATTTTTAAGTATTGCATATAATTAACTAATTTTTAGAAGAATAAGTAAATGAAGAGTTGAATTGAAATTGGGCTTCGATAAGTAAATTGGAATTATAAATTCATATTCGACCTCGAATATGAAATTTGAATTGAAAAATGAAATTCAATAACTGTATAAGCAAATTAAAAATATTTTGAACATATTATGTTCAAATATAAAAGTGAAATAGGCAAAAGAGCTGATTAGCAAATTTATTAACAAATTGAGTTAAAATGACCGGATTGAGTTGTAATAAATTGGAATTGGATAAGTATGTATTTGACAGGTATGGAGTGAAGCGTATGAAGATAAATAAATAGAATGCTCGACAAAAAGGTATGTATTTAATTCATATATGGGTTTTTATGCGCCGTATCGGCTAGCCGCTTGGCTTTTTCTTTTTCTTTTTGAGATGAGGAGGACCGGGAATGCTATTTGCAATTTCCCGATGCTCCCGGTACAAGGGAGGTTATGGCGAATTTTTCCGGAAATTTAAGGAGTTAGAATATTTTTAAGAAAATCTGATAAGTTGAAATCTATATATCAATATATTTAGAACTCGATAAGGAAATGAATTTAGAAATAGAATAGTAAAATCAAAAAGGGAATCTATGAATCAAGTCTGAAATAAAGAATAGAAAGAGAAGCGTATACGTGTTTTAAAAATGAATAATTGGTTTAATATGGTGTTGATTATTCGAGTTAGCAGTCTTGTCTGTTTTGAAATTAATAATATTTTCAGTCAAGGTCTGAGAGGTAATTATACCCCAACTTGATTGATTTCATTATTAACTGATAAATAGCAAGATTCAGGCTCGAAGAGGAATGTGCAAAGAGGTTTAGTCGAATGCAGTACTTTGGGTTGTTGTGACGATGTTTTACATAACATTCGTTTTAACCTAAGTAAGGAAATTTTGGAAATATAATAATAAATATTTCCTAAGTATAAAAATGAATGATCGTAAAAGAAATTAGTAATTGGAATATTTTCTAATGATTTATAGGGGGTATTTTCTAAGTATAGAAAATAAAAGAAAACGATGTATGGAAATATTTTTCAAATAACTTAAAAGGCCAAGATGATTATTGAAAATATTTGGTTAACAAATATTGATAAGGAAATGGAGAAGAGATTTAATTAATGAAATATTAATTAAAGGGCCCAGTGATTTGTTTGATATGTTGGATGAACACTTATTTTTATTCGATAGTTAAATCACAGACTATCGAAGTTTTGACCATCGTTGTCAATATGGAGAGACCGGTTGGATTATTATCCGAAGAACCACTCCGTATCGGCATAAGCGTTGCGAACCAAGTATGCTGAATGTATTGAAGACGGAGTAAGGTGTCAGGGCTTTTTCTATTAATGGAAATTGTGCCTTCGGTTTCGTTCAATCCCAGAACGAACGTAAATGGATGAATGTCTGACAGAGTATTTCCAATGATCAAATGGGTTGGTCTGTATAAATATATATGGTTGCAACGGATTTATTCCCTTAGCATAACATCCAGAATATTTGTGCAAAACTCAACTAGTGATTAACGGATCTGACAATGTGGCATTCAAAGTGATTGTGCTATCAATGAATGGTAAGTATTCGTAGCCTCAGGCCTCAACAACCGGGAAAGGACAAAAATTGGGCAGGCAGCATGGCTACGTGGGTCGCACCCATTAGGATGTATAATCACCTATCTAGAGAAATTCCAATTGCTTCTTTAATCTATCGATGTTGTCCCATTCGGGAAACGGTTGCTGATCCCAACTGTTGGTGATATACATTCGATACACTCAAGCGAAATGAGTGGTCGGTCAGGTGTGGGCCGGGTTGCAAGAAGTTCTTGTTGAACCCAGTGTATTCGCCTCTAGAGATACACTATCGGCAGGTGGTCCCATACCTTGTCAAGATGGAAATCCAATCTCCAATAAGCGCCCTGCAGTTTTTGATTTAATATTACATATGGAGCGTGAGATGCAAGCGTTCCGCTAGATTCTATTTATTTGATTTAGACACTATTATAATATCACCGGATTTTGATATCTAAATGTTTTGGATTATCGTAAGTTAAAAACCATCCGTGTTTATGTGTGGATCGGTCTTACGATTATCTTTTATTTCGAAAGGATTTTTAAAGGTTAAACCAATAGTTGGAGTTTACTCACACCAGTCCCATGACTGACCCAGAGTTTATTTTGTTTTGTTTCCCCCTAAACTCTTGGGTGCTCAAATTTGTACGGGCAGTCAAGTAGTCGGGATTTTACAGGTTCACTGGGAGGAGCTTGGAGCAGGAGGCTTCAGCGTTAGTTATCTAGTGTTATTTCCGCTGTATTGTAAGTATGTGTACTCTGATAAATGATGAATGTATCTATAGTTAAAATTTGGTATTTCAAAAGCTATTATATATTATATTTTGTTCCGCTGCGATGTGAGATTCTGTGATGTGTTTATGTTCTTCTTCTTCTTCTATTCTAAGTTTCTATCTCATCTATTCACACCCTCTAACTTCTTTCTATTAATGGTTCGTATTTCCGTGTTATTTGGATGGGACGTGTGTTGTATTTAGTCAACTCAGATAGCTCGGATTTGCAGGTCGTTACAGTTGGTATCAGAGCTTAGGTTGAGCGAATACCTAGGTTTTGGTGGGGTGTGCTCATTAGAGATAGGGTCAGTAGTACCCTAGAATGAGTTGAGTGTATATATACGAGGGTGCGTATTTGTAAATTGATATAAAAAAATTATTTTATATTGTGTTGGCTAATCTGTTGAGTGGTTTATGAATTCTAATCGAATCATGGGACGCCACGAAGTCAATAGGAATTTCTAAACACTTGAACAGAGAAATTTGACACAATACTGTTTTAAGGTGGGTAAATGAAATAATTTTACCCAAAACTATATTTTTGATAGAAAAGGAATAATTTTCTGAAATTATTATATGGATATGTTGGTTGTAATATTATAATCAAATGAGATTATAAAATGAGAATGGTTAAGTATAACCAAATAGAATTTGTATAAGAATTAAATATACAAATGAGATGAATTAAAATTGAATTCAAACCAGAATTTGGAATTTAAATCCTGGGAAGTTTGAAAATATTTTCTGAAGTATATGAATAATATAGCCTTGTGTTTGAAGAATTCTAAACAGAAATCATTTTGAATGGGTTTTGAAAGTGATAAAGCACTGAACTCACTCCAGTGACTAGAAGATAATTCTGATGATGACTGCAGCATCATTAGTGTTTATTTTCGAGTTTCTAAGTGATGGATTGCTACATTAGAAAAGTTTTTGATGAAACCTTGTTTGAAAGAAGTAGATTTGTTTGAAAATTCAACTGTTTTGAATTTGAGATGGAAATAAATATATGTATATATTTAAGTGATTTCAAAAGGATTTGAAATGAAAACCCTGGGATTTGGATTTTGGAATTGGAATTTAACTTAAACTAGTTAAATGGGCTGAAGTGAATCAATTGACTAGAATCAATTTGAATAGGTTAAATGGAATATAGATTGGATATAAAATGGATTGATTGTAGATCATTCTAATTAAATGTGTGAAAACCAAAAGTTTTGGTTGGAGCAAATTTGTTGAAATATGAAGAGGTGGGTTTCAACAAAAAGGGGTTTTAAAAGTTAATGGGTTTATATTATTTTTCCTACCTTAGCAATTTCGGGGACGAAATTATTTTAAGGGGGGAAGAATGTAACGACCCGGATTTTTTGAACAGTTTATTTTAAATATTTAATATTTGTTTTAAATATTCAGTTAATAATATAAAAGAATTTTTATATTAAATTATCGATTTATAATCGATATACGATTTATTTCGAATATATATATTTCAAAATACGAGAATTGGAAATAATTCAATTCGAATTTAAAACGAAGTTAAAATAATTCAAATGATTAATATGGATTTTATTTGAATTTAAAACAAAATTGAATCCAGAATTTTAAACTGAATCAAAACAATCCAGATGACTGGTATAAATTCAATTTCAATATATATTCTATTTGAATATAGATATAGACGATGATAATAATTTATTATCAAGGAATTAAATTGTTTTGAATTTAATTTATATCAGTTTAAATTAATATCTCCTCCATATGGTAAAATTGAGTTTCGATACCTGTCCCAGTGTGTTCAGAATAGCGGTTTTACCCTAGAAATGTCGGTCGTTGTGTTCAAAAAGGAGTTCGCGATCACGGGATATTTTAAAATTGGATAAACAACGTACCAGTTAATATCTGCCCATAATAAACACTGTACGTACTAGGACCTACCTCAGGTAAAATCCTACCTTGGTAAATCCTACCTAAGAAGACACCTACCTTTAATTCCTTAACGCTGAAGTATCCTCCATCTATAACTATCGCGACATCCTCCCCTCTTCTTTCTCATTACAATTCCGTTCTCTGAAGAAGAATAAATGTGAAAGCTTCGAATTAAAACCGCATACATCCTCTCTTTCTCTTCTATTTTTCTTTCTTTAGAATGAGCGAATGAAACAAAATCAAAGTCCCTTTGCAAAACAAATCGGTTTACCAAATGAAATAAAAAAATGGAGAAATGGGTGAAATCGAATTCGATTGGAATTCTGAAGTTCGTGAGTAACGAGAAGACAGTAGTGAATCTAGGTTATTCGATCGACTTCGGGGGGGAGCTGTCAATTTAGGGTATCGCGGTCTCGACTTGGGTATTGGAAAGACCTCGCAACTCAAGGAAGGTTCACGTCGACTTCAAATAGGAAATTAGCGAAGAGATGTTCCAATATGGGTCTAAGGTTATCAGCGATTTCAAGTTGAGGGATTGTATCGAGCTCTAAGAGAAGGCGTACTGTTCAGTTTGGGGAGGAGGCGTTAATAGGACAGTGCGATGTTTGTGGAGTTCGAACTGGAGGGTGCGATCATTTCTGGGATGACGGAAATGGAGTCTGTCGATAGAGGGGGGGTTCGATTCTGTTGCTGGTGTGTAGCTCGAATTTGGATAGGGAACGATCGGCTATGGACTGCGATGTGATGATGGAGCTCATGATTTTTTTTGAAAGGGGAGAATAACATAAAGGCAGTATAGAAATGACCAATAGTTTATATGGGTTCGAATTCTATTGCAGTAAGGTATGAATTTGTTAATTTACTTAATTTATTCACACAATTGTATATAGTCTAAAATTTATAATACGATATATATTTCTTTTTACAAGGATGGAAAAAAAACGAAATTACTCATTAAAGTAAATCAGAATTTACCAGGATTTGATTTAAATCGAGTGGTGTTCGATATTCGGCGAAAAATCACGGTGTGTAAATCTCACTCACCTGTTATTTATAATTATTTTTATATCGTTAAAAATAATTGTTTGTTGCTCGTTGAATGCTTTCTGATTGTTTGAAATATATTAGTTATTTAGGATTGACTATTATATATATTGGGTTGATTGGTTGGATTCCCGCAGTCTCATTAGCGGATGCCCGCGGTTTCATTAGCGGATGATTACCCTATACGCCCCAAGCTATGATTAGTGGATGATCTTCTATACCGCGATATTCTGCCACGAAGCAGAATGGGTATTATTTATGTGCTAACGTCTGTGGATGCAGGAAAACAGGTTGGAGGAATCCAACTGGATTCCTCAAAAATATATATTCTGTTTGTTTGTTTGATTGATTTCATATATATTCATATATGACGTGTTAAAATCAAATGATTGAAATATGACATGTTAAAATTAAATGATTGAAATATGACGTGTTAAAATCATATGATTGAAAATTGGATGATTTGATTGTTTTAAATATCACTGGGCTAAGTGTTAATCTATTAAAATATCCGAAAAGGGATATTTGAAATTTTAAATAGGGAATTCTATTTTCTCAAATAGAATTTGAATTTTTAAATAGATTTGAAATATTTACTTGTTTTAAAGGAATAAAAATTTAATAATAAAACAAGTAATTTATTTATAAACGAAGTTTATAAATGAAGTGAAAAAGAATTTTCATTGGATAATTCAAAAATAAAAATACAAGTGTGAAATTGAAAAGGGAAATCTATTTTCAAGAAAATAGAAATATCGATTTCAAAAGAAATTGAAATCAAGACTTGTTTAAAGAATGAATAAAGAAAATTCAATAGAAATTGAATATAAAATTCAAATAGAAATTGAATATAGAAAATATAAAGGAATTCCAAAACAGAATTCGAACAGATTGAAACGAGAATTTGAATATAGAATTTAAATAGAAAGAGACTTTGAGTATAGAATTTCAAAGAGTAAAAATGGAATTTGAAAATAAAATTCAAATAGAATTTGTATATATAAAATATAAATAGAATTTGTATATTGGATAGAATTTGAATATATTGAATTTGAATATACAAAAATTTGAATTCAAAGGAATTCAAATAGAATTTGAATTCAAAGGAATTCAAATGGATTTGAAGAAAGGGAGTTCAAATGAAATTCAAATATAGAATTTTGAAAATAGTGGAGTTTAAACATAGAATTTGAATAAGAGGAATTCAAATGGAATTTAAACTGTGGGATTTGAATAGAGAATCCAAATGGAATATGGAATTTGAATATAGGATTCAAATAGAAAATTCAAAGGGGATTTGAATATAGAAACAAATGGAGTTTGAATATATGAAATTCAAAGGAAATGCAAGTATAGAGTTTGAACGTAGCAATTCAAATGGGATTTGAATAAAGGAAATTCGAAAATAGAAATTCAAATAGAATTTGAAAAATAGAAGTGAATTGAGATTTGAATATAGAATTTCAAACAGAAGTGAAATAGATCGGAAATGCTATGTTGAATTGGGAGAAATTGATCTGATATATATTAAAAATATATATCAGAATCGAGTTAAGTTTATTTTAAACGAAGTTTAAAAGGTTATATATATAAATATAATTAAAACGAACTCGCCGCAGCGCTGCAGTTCGTAAATTGACGTTTCGAACTTCAATTGAGCATACATAACTCAAATTAAGTTGGAATTCTATGAAACAAGAACCGTCAGGACCTACTGAATAATAGCTTTCAAATGAAAGAGAAAAATCTGGATTTCGTCAAATAAATTTTTAGATATGTCAAAATCAAATTTTTAAAAATGCAGCGCCAGAACCCTTTAAATAAATATAAGGATTTTAAACAAATAAAATCCGAGTTTCCATTTGAAAATCCAGACTTGAGTTGTGAAATAAATACGAACTCAAGTTGTGCAGATGAAATGATTTTTGAAACAAAAATCATATTTTTAAGTATTGCATATAATTAACTAATTTTTAGAAGAATAAGTAAATGAAGAGTTGAATTGAAATTGGGCTTCGATAAGTAAATTGGAATTGTAAATTCATATTCGACCTCGAATATGAAATTTGAATTGAAAAATGAAATTCAATAACTGTATAAGCAAATTAAAAATATTTTGAACATATTATGTTCAAATATAAAAGTGAAATAGGCAAAAGAGCTGATTAGCAAATTTATTAACAAATTGAGTTAAAATGACCGGATTGAGTTGTAATAAATTGGAATTGGATAAGTATGTATTTGACAGGTATGGAGTGAAGCGTATGAAGATAAATAAATAGAATGCTCGACAAAAAGGTATGTATTTAATTCATATATGGGTTTTTATGCGCCGTATCGGCTAGCCGCTTGGCTTTTTCTTTTTCTTTTTGAGATGAGGAGGACCGGGAATGCTATTTGCAATTTCCCGATGCTCCCGGTACAAGGGAGGTTATGGCGAATTTTTCCGGAAATTTAAGGAGTTAGAATATTTTTAAGAAAATCTGATAAGTTGAAATCTATATATCAATATATTTAGAACTCGATAAGGAAATGAATTTAGAAATAGAATAGTAAAATCAAAAAGGGAATCTATGAATCAAGTCTGAAATAAAGAATAGAAAGAGAAGCGTATACGTGTTTTAAAAATGAATAATTGGTTTAATATGGTGTTGATTATTCGAGTTAGCAGTCTTGTCTGTTTTGAAATTAATAATATTTTCAGTCAAGGTCTGAGAGGTAATTATACCCCAACTTGATTGATTTCATTATTAACTGATAAATAGCAAGATTCAGGCTCGAAGAGGAATGTGCAAAGAGGTTTAGTCGAATGCAGTACTTTGGGTTGTTGTGACGATGTTTTACATAACATTCGTTTTAACCTAAGTAAGGAAATTTTGGAAATATAATAATAAATATTTCCTAAGTATAAAAATGAATGATCGTAAAAGAAATTAGTAATTGGAATATTTTCCAATGATTTATAGGGGGTATTTTCTAAGTATAGAAAATAAAAGAAAACGATGTATGGAAATATTTTTCAAATAACTTAAAAGGCCAAGATGATTATTGAAAATATTTGGTTAACAAATATTGATAAGGAAATGGAGAAGAGATTTAATTAATGAAATATTAATTAAAGGGCCCAGTGATTTGTTTGATATGTTGGATGAACACTTATTTTTATTCGATAGTTAAATCACAGACTATCGAAGTTTTGACCATCGTTGTCAATATGGAGAGACCGGTTGGATTATTATCCGAAGAACCACTCCGTATCGGCATAAGCGTTGCGAACCAAGTATGCTGAATGTATTGAAGACGGAGTAAGGTGTCAGGGCTTTTTCTATTAATGGAAATTGTGCCTTCGGTTTCGTTCAATCCCAGAACGAACGTAAATGGACGAATGTCTGACAGAGTATTTCCAATGATCAAATGGGTTGGTCTGTATAAATATATATGGTTGCAACGGATTTATTCCCTTAGCATAACATCCAAAATATTTGTGCAAAACTCAACTAGTGATTAACGGATCTGACAATGTGGCATTCAAAGTGATTGTGCTATCAATGAATGGTAAGTATTCGTAGCCTCAGGCCTCAACAACCGGGAAAGGACAAAAATCGGACAGGCAGCATGGCTATGTGGGTCGCACCCATTAGGATGTATAATCACCTATCTAGAGAAATTCCAATTGCTTCTTTAATCTATCGATGTTGTCCCATTCGGGAAACGGTTGCTGATCCCAACTGTTGGTGATATACATTCGATACACTCAAGCGAAATGAGTGGTCGGTCAGGTGTGGGCCGGGTTGCAAGAAGTTCTTGTTGAACCCAGTGTATTCGCCTCTAGAGATACACTATCGGCAGGTGGTCCATACCTTGTCAAGATGGAAATCCAATCTCCAATAAGCGCCCTGCGGTTTTTGATTTAATATTACATATGGAGCGTGAGATGCAAGCGTTCCGCTAGATTCTATTTATTTGATTTAGACACTATTATAATATCACCGGATTTTGATATCAAAATGTTTTGGATTATCGTAAGGTTAAAACCATCCGTGTTTATGTGTGGATCGGTCTTACGATTATCTTTTATTTCGAAAAGTTTTTTAAAGGTTAAACCAATAGTTGGAGTTTACTCACACCAGTCCCATGACTGACCCAGAGTTTATTTTGTTTTGTTTCCCCCTAAACTCTTGGGTGCTCAAATTTGTACGGGCAGTCAAGTAGTCGGGATTTTACAGGTTCACTGGGAGGAGCTTGGAGCAGGAGGCTTCAGCGTTAGTTATCTAGTGTTATTTCCGCTGTATTGTAAGTATGTGTACTCTGATAAATGATGAATGTATCTATAGTTAAAGTTTTGTATTTCAAAAGCTGTTATATATTATATTTTGTTCCGCTGCGATGTGAGATTCTGTGATGTGTTTATGTTCTTCTTCTTCTTCTATTCTAAGTTTCTATCTCATCTATTCACACCCTCTAACTTCTTTCTATTAATGGTTCGTATTTCCGTGTTATTTGGGTGGGACGTGTGTTGTATTTAGTCAACTCAGATAGCTCGGATTTGCGGGTCGTTACATCATTATTCAATGTTACTTAACTTTGGAATCCAATCTTGTCTTTAGTTGGGTTAAAGATAAATGTTATTCAAGACATCGTTCATGACAAACCCAACATCATACTTTCATTCCAAATGAAATCTTCACGGAAATCATATCAGCTCATAAACGATATAAATTTCCACATCGAACTAACACTATAAGCGGAATAAAGGCAAACCCTTTTAAATTCCTCAAAAAGTATCTATCTTCATCTACAAATAATTATCTCGATTATCACCAAATCAATTCCCTTTAACTTCCAAATTTACTTTATTAATCATTCAAAAGTTATTACTTAAGTCATAGATGAAAACAATTGAGTTTAGTTGAAATGACTTTTATATTATATAAAATTTCATTTTATCAATTCAAATCACTTTCAAACCATTTGTTATGATTGATCGTAATTTGTCCCTATTTTGATAATTTTAAAAACAGTTTATTTCATAAAAATCCAATTTTAGGTCGCTAACTGCAAATTATGGATTTTTAAAAAAAAATTGATTTTGGCTTATTTCAAAATCTAACCATTGGATCTTACTACTTTCTTTTGAATTTGAAAACTCTTTCCATTTTGAACCTAATGTTTTCCATTTTGGGAAAATATGATGGTTGGATCTCCTAGTACGTCAATCTAAAGTCAAGGGTCGAAATTCGCAAACTGCTGCTAGGCGACTAGTCCTATTCAGACCATACTTCGATTTATAACTAAAATAAAATCAAATTACTTCCAAAATAACTTATTAATTATATAAAAAATATATAATTACTTTGGAAATTATATTTCAAAATTTTCACTTAAAACTCCAATATTCCATTATTATATTATTTAATATTATTTAAATTGTTAAAATAATATTATTTGAAACCCAAAATTTCCCCAAGTCCATTATAAATATAAATAAGATAGTTTGGAAAAAATCGTTAAAACATTCCCTCCTTGAATACCCAAACCAAATTTCATTTTTTTCACGTTACTATTCATTCTTAAATAAAAACTTTAATATGCCTTAACTACTTGAATGCTTACTCAAATAAAATTATGATTCTTACAAAAACTATTTGTAATTACTTAAAATATATTTCCAAATGATTTCAAATTTAAAATTCAAATATTTTTTCACTTAATATCTTATTAATAAAACATTCAATTAAATCTCAAATTGGAATAAAACTTTATTAATTCCTATATCTTCCATATATGTGTGTATAGTGAATCCATAATTACTATTAACATTCCCACAACTTATAACATCCATTCGCACATACGTATATGCAAACATATATACACACAAACATGCACACACACACACACACATACTATATATGCATATACATATATCATGGCATAAATCATATGGTATAAGCGTTTGTCAATTAACGCTTACAATTTGTCAATCAACAGATTAACTGTAATTATCCAATCATCAATCATAAGCATTAAATAACATCATACAACATCCAATAACAACATAGGGTGTCATTTACATAAGGATTCATACCATATTCACACAAAGGTGACTTCTTTAACCTCATAAGTCAAGTTTTCACTACTTTAACACTTGTTTACACTTAAACCAACTCAATATCAAACGCATTCACCGTCACATCAAACTCAAACACATACATAAGCAAACATACACTATGTTAACCCTTAAATGTGTGATTTTTATCACTAACTCAAATCAAAATCATTTCTTTAGCACTTTAACCTTTTTAACCTCTATGTTACTCTTCCCTTTTGCTTGCTAACTTAACCATTAACCACATTAAACATTCTAATTACGTCGTTGAACATTCATTAGTCAATCACAAACATCATTAGCAAACTATTAACATCATAAGCAACTTATAAACATCATTAGCAACATTAAGTAACTAATTTAAGTCAACTATCCAAAAGTGAGTGCAAAGTTCCCACCATAGCTATCCACACCACGATTCTTCTATGTAGGAATTCTAATTACAATCCCACACCAAGATCTCCTTAGCAACCAAAATCACGCCTCTCTAGTAATGTGGACTAAGTAAAATAGGTGTATACATTTTTAACTTGAGTGAGAGGAAGCCAAATTGTATTTAAATGCAAAAAAGTGGGGTCTTTAGGGTTCTCAAGATGGAAGCTTGGATCTTTATGACATGGGAGGGCTCGGCTACATGGGTGCTCATGGGCATGTCTTTTTGGGGTTGGTGCGCAAGTTGTGAGGGCGTAGAAGGGTGTTATGGTGGTGATGTTGGAGTTTGAGAGTTTTAAGGTATAAAGAAGTTATTTTTAAACAAAAGGAGTGTACTTTAGCTAAACGAAGATAAGTGGAGCTAGGGGAGGTGATTGAGTTGTTGCGCATAGCCTGTGGAGGGTGGAGGGCTGGGTGTGGCCATGGATTTTCATGCAGGGGAGGCCATTAAAATGGAACAAGAGGAAGAAGAAGGCAAAAGAAAATGGAAAAGTGAAAACAAATAAAAAATGAAATGTTCTCTCTCTTGCACATGTGCCTAAGTATAATAGAAAAGTGGTAAAAAGGAAGAATATGACATGTGTGAAGGGGCATGACATGAGTTGCCTAAGGGTGGAAGAATGTAGAAATTTGTGAAAAAGGGAAATGATTACTTAATTAATTTTTTTAACTTAACACCTAAGGTTAATCTAAGGAAGGTGATATCTCCATTAAATTAATTTAAACTCTATGAAACCATTAGTACATGTTAATAGGTCATTAAGGTTGTCATTTACCATTTAAAAATTTAATCAATAGTCTTCCAAATAGCCTTTTATAAATACAAATCTTTAAACGATTTAAATTTGCGATTAAAAACAAATGTAAATGAACTAATGATCTTTATAGATAAAAATTTAACTAGAAAATTTATAAATGAGTTCATTATCATATATATACTTTTGAACCATTCTAAGTATATTTTGTAAATATTTTCAAATTTTCAATATTATTCCAAAACTATTTAATTTAAATCGAACTTCAACAAACATTTTCAAATCGAAAGTCCAATCAATACGAAATCTGAAATCCTATTATATTTCACTAATACGGCTATAATGAATCTGGTTTCATCAAAATCCATGATCATTTGAAAATTGTCTATTTTTAGGCTATTAAAATAATATTAAATTATCGTATTTCAATATATTTACTTTTAAGTAAATCTTAAAAGTTCACTGTAACGACCCGGATTTCGCCCGACCCAATCGATCGCAAAATCGACTAAGACCATTCGAAATCTGCATACGTTAACTCTAGGAATACAACACATCAGAACAATGACAGCAGACTTTTATAAACATCATAATAATGTTACATCAGAGTACAGAATATCAGAGTACATCGAATAAAATTACAGCAGAAGATAAATTACAATATATTATCATACAATACCGTGCAGCGGAAAGAAAATAACTAAGGCAGCGGAAGACAACTATGCTCTGGACACAGCTTTAGGCTTCAATCCAGAATCCTGCTCGAGATAAGAAACTGTAGTCAAACTACTCGACTGCCCATGTGGAAAGAAGGCACCCGAGTTTGTAAAGGTGGAAACAAACAACGGGTCAGTCATGGGACTGGTGTGAGAATTCTTAACTAATTTCACTAATAAGAATAAGACAAATCCAAGGACCACGCCGCTAACGCGGAACAGGTTTACTCCAATGGATTGCCGTGCATAAATTAAAGTAAATCGTTAAACAACGCAATGCTTTTTGAAAAAATGAAACCATCATAAGACTCAAGTCCCATCACACAATGCAACGCAAACCGGAGGATAGAGTTTTACCTTATACTGGTCAAAAATGCTTGATACGTAAAAAAACGAATTTGATATTATTATTAGTGTATATATGTTTCAAAACACATTTCAAAGTAAATGTATCAATCCTAGGAAGCATAGCTACCATATACTATGCCTCCATACTAGTAATACAATCAAAACCGAATGAGGTCGTATTGGAAATTGGGTTTCCATCATGAGTCAAGGCTAGGGAGGAGCCCCTTACCGATTCGAGACACTCTAGCTAATGTCTCAGGATCCCCCGCAGTGAACCCTTGGATAGCTGCAGGGTCGGTCCACACATACAGCTTCGTGGATTAGTTATTCCTGATCACACGTTTCCCGATCCTATTGGACCTATCATCCGAGGCACCTCATTCCATCATCCACATAAGTAAATATCAGCCAGTTTAAGCACCGACACCACTTCTAGCTAGAAAGAAACGTGCTGCTCTCCCTGCGTTCCCTTCTCCCATTTTAGACTCCACCGGTTTGTGAGGCTCGCGAAGTAACGTTATAACCATAAGGCCTGCTTTTCAACAAAGCCTTGATCATCTTCATCTTAGTGTGCCACATTGACAATTCACGCTATGCGGTTGATAACTATTAATACACAACCTATAAGGGTGTTAAGCAAGAGAATAAATTCTCCGCCACCAACGGTCGTATATTAATAGAAATCAATTTACATAGAACAAAATCCAACGTCAGACACACCTTCCATTTATAAGCTTATGCTCTGGGTCTGAGCGAAAGCCAAATCCGTACAAATCAACACTATGTCCGGACGGCCACCACTGTAGTCCCTTCAAGGTAGCTACTCCAATCACGGGCATCAGCAGTCGTCATCCATTCGATATGAGGATCGTCGGTCTTCTATCGTTGTCTTCAAAACTTGAATTTGAAACGTCGCATAAATTATTTGGAATGAGATAGACTCGGATTTTCCAAATAATTCTCGTATATACATAAGTTGGAAATCATTTCATATCGTTATTAGTAATTTATAACGATTTATCTTTATTTTCATATATATAAAAATATTTAAATTCCATTTCATTAATGTAATTATATAACAAGTAGTGAATATTTTGTTTCAGAACCTATCAAAATGTTTATAATGTGTAATGAAATGTATTTTATTTCATTACATTTTTTTAACGAAAAATATTCCTATTCGTATATACAATATTAACGTACAATGTACACACTATTTATTTTCATACACATACACATCTTATATACAACAATGTACATTTTCTTGTTTCATCTTTCGAATTACACAAAATGTATATTTTGTTTATCATACCAATTCCAACAAAAATGAGCATTTTTGTGTTTCATTTCAATTTCACCAAACGAATATTTTGTTCATTCACCTTTACTTCTACAAGAATGAGTATTTTTGTTTGTTTATTTCAATGTAACAAAATTGATAATTTTATTATCTTTTCAATGCAAACAAAATGATAATTTTTGTGTGTTAATCTATTTACGTGAAAATATAATTTTCATATCTTTAATCTTTTAAATGAAAACCTAATTCATTAAGATATAAATTTCATATCCTTATTTTTATTTTTATGAAAATCCAATTACATAAAAATGTAATTTTATATCCTTATTCTTTTTAATTAAAATCCAATTATATAAAAATGTAATTTTTTCACTTTTAAACTACATGCATGAAAAATGTAATTATTCCCTTTTAATCTAATTTACATTAAAAATGTAACTTTTACCTTTAATCTTAATTTCATAAAGATGTAAATTTCTTACCTTTGGTTTTAATTACATAAAGATGAAATTTTCTTTCTTTCTCTTCATCTTAATTACATAAAAATATAAATTTCTTCTTTTAATCTAATTACATAGAAATGTAATTTTCTCTTCTTTAAACATGACGGTGAAAATAATGTAACTTTCTAATTTAACTCATGACGGTGTAAATAATGTCCATTTTCTGTTTAACCATTTATTTTTTAATATGGGCCAGACCTCTCACATTAGGCCTGCAACTTGTGAATGCTGGATGGGTCGGTCGGTTCCGGGCAGACTTATCCCACAAGTTGGGCTTAACCTCGTGTCTTGGCCCAATTTGTATTTGCGCACTTGGACCTCTCACATTAGGCCCAACATTTGTGGCTGCTGGATACGCCGGTCGGGTCCAGTTAGTGTTATCGCGTAGATCTCAGTCTCACGATCGTGGCGCACCTGAAATCGTTCGAATCCGAGTTCGTATGAGTGAGATATGGTTAAAACAAGATTGGTAAAAATTGAATTAAATTAATTAAATAATCAAAGGTTGAAACAGTCAACCTTTCCTCCTTCCTCCTCCATCACGTTCAAGGCCTTTCATTCAACCCATAGGCTTCCAAACTAGGGTCCCAAATAACTTGAAATTGGCGAAGCTTGAAGACGATCAGAAGGTGGCAAATCGAAGAGGGAGGAGAGGGCTACGTGCACCTAGGGAGGTGGAGGTCGCGGTGGGGCCTACAGGGCATGATGGGGCCTGTTTGGCCGCGGGTTGAGGAGGGGATTCCGGCCAAAATACTTCATTAAATCCAATTATATCCATATGGAATTGAAGAGGAGGAAGAGAGCTTCGATTTGGTATATGGTTTGTTGATTTTCATTGAGCGGATTGGAAGAAATTAGAGAATGAAATTGGGAGAACGGTGGCCATTGAAAAGGGGGCGGTGGCTGTGCATTTCGAAATTAGGGTTTGAGGGTCCTAATTTGCCTAGTATTTATATTATTATATTCACTAATTACCCATTAAAGCCTGATTTGACCCGAACTCAGAATGATTTTAAATATCATAAACTCATTAAAATTACTTAAAATAAATTTTTATATTTACCCCAAAATTCAGGGTTGTTACATTCACTAACCTTATTTTATCTTTAGTAAAATCTAAAACAAAGTTAGAATTCAATGTTAATAGCTTTCATGTCTAGATCCAATATGTGACCCTTTAAAATCCATTAAAAATCAACTAAAATTTCAAATTTTAAATTGATTAAAAATATAGGGCATTACAATTTAAAAGGAAGAAAAAAATTTCAACCGATTATAGCCCCACTATAAACAAATTATGGGTCGTTACAATTCAAAAGGAAGAAAAATCACAATCGATTATAGCCCCACTATAAATAAATTAATGCTTATATGATCACTGCTAAAGAAGCAAATAAACTGTACATAAGACAAAGGAAGCTAAGAGACTTGAGAGCACTTAGGAGAAACAATAACGTCATGATGTTATACAATAGCCAAGAACTTTAGAGTTAAAATTAAGAAGATACGAATTAGCTCGATAACAACAAGCTGATAGATAATTCTTTTAAGTTGTAACCTAGATAGACCCAATCCACTGCAACATCTATATATGAAAAAGTGAATTGAGAAGGAGCATAGACGTTGTAGAGGTTAATAGATAACTGAATTTGAATGAGTTATCTGACTTTTGAAAGAAAAATATGTTAAGTTAGGTGTTATTGTTTTTTATGATTATTGTTGTTTTATTTGTATGTATCATTAGCTCTTTCAATATTATCCCTGTTTCATTATAAACCATTTTTATTATCCACATAGTAAATTATTAACAACCTAATACTATATTATACATATTAAATTCAAACCTACTTAAGTAGTACAACACATAAAAACATATGTATGTAATACACGAAATTACTAAAATACAATCATTAAGACACCATGTATCCGGTAAAGCATCAATAATCACTAAGTCCATTAAATATTTGGAGCAGTCTATAAATAATAGAAGATATGATACTTAGTAGTAAACATCTTGCAAATTACTACCGGTTTTCTATATGCTCCCAATAGTGTTCTACCAGTTCTTCTCTTAGATCTCAATGAGCTTGTGGATCTCAAATGTCTTGAATTTGTTGTAAGTATTCCATAAAAGTATTTCGGTCATTTTAAGGTTTTTTCCTAAATGTCACAACTATATATATCTAGATTTTTTTTAAGTTGAAGCCCATATCTACTATGTTCTTCGTCCATAATCATATTATTGAAAATTAATACAACACATGATATCAGAAAAAGCAGCGAGATCATGATAGTGTACTTCCTTAGTATATGGAACCTACCTTGAAGCACTCTAAATGCTCGCTCAATATCTTTCCTAACACTCTCTTATTTCTTGGAGAATTCAGCTTATTTTGCGTTATTTGGCCTTTCATATGCTTACACAAGTGTTTTCCATTTTGTATATATACCATCTACCAAGTAATATCTCACTGAATGATCTTTCTCATCAATTTTATAATTGCAAGTAGTGATAAATCATTGTATAAGTCATTAAATAAATATGACTATCAAAAAATGTTATTATCATTTAATGAACCGGGTGCTCTAAAAAAAGCAAGTCATATGTACAATCAAACGATGCTACCGATGTTGTTTTTCTGCAGTGGTCCTTATATTGTCGTTGCAATGCAGTTGGACAATTTTTCATGTCCAATGCATGCAATCTAAACTACCTAACATACTTGGGAGTCCATGTTGAGCTTCCAATGCTAACAATTTGTGAACATTATGACCTGTTGGTGAATGAAGTTACTCTTCGCTATATACATAAACTATCGTTTTACAAAAAAAAAAAATCATCACAAGATTGTCGTTGACTCTTCAATTCCAATAATGCCATCTTGCGAATCACTGGAAGTTTTGTTCAACATCATACGAAGTGCAGCCGTAACCTTCTACAGTGGTGAAATTCCTAGTTTGTTTATACCATTTCTGTAAAGGCCCGCAAATCCATACCCTTTGAGTCGACTAATTACAACCAACGTCCAAGCCAAATTTTTATTGAAAAACGAATCTTTAGTAAGAAAGAATTTAGAAGGTGAGCAGAAGAAAGAAAGAAATGTTAGAATAGAAGAATAAGAAGATTAAAGTTTTATAGCTGAACAATAAAATATAATACATCAATACTCTTTACACAAAGAGAAAATTGTATATGTATATATGATTACGCAATATCAGAGTATACAAATACAACACACACAGTGGAAATAAATTAATACCAGAAAATATGGGAATGTGTCTCTACCCCAACTCCTCTCCTGAAGCTACCGGAAAACCTAACCTGGAATTGTACTCGGTCTGACCCCAAGCACATTTGAGGAAAAGAAAATTCATCCGGATTAGACTAGAATACTTTAAGTGATAAATTCACATTACAAACAACTGGCTTAACTTTAGAAAATCCTTTGAAAGAATGGAATTATCGTAAGGCACAACCACACATAAACATGCCAAGTATTATTACCTTACGATAACCAAAACACATTTTATATCAAAATCCAGTGATACTATAATAATGTCTATCAAACCACAAATAAATAGGAGCATAGCCAAAACGTTTGCATCTCCCTTTCCAACATAGTTGGTTTACAACTAAAAACGTATAGCTTGTATTGGAGTTTGCGTTTCCAACATGAAAAGGTATGGGACTACCTCCTGATCAGTGTAATCTAGAGAGGATACACTGGGATTCAACAAGAACATATTGCAACCCAGCCACACATGACCGACCACTTATTCAACTAGGTGTACCGAGTATATTATCACCAACGGTTGTGTAGCAACCGTATTCCGTAAGCATACAGGAGCGACAGTAAAATAAACAAATGAATTTTCTCTAGACAGTGATAATATCCCTAATGGGAATGACCCAGATAGCCATATTGCTTGCCCAATTTCTGTCATTTCCCGATTGATGAGGCTTGAGGTCATGATTACCTTTCAAGACATCGCGTCATCATTTACCTTAGATGCTAGACTGTCAGATTCGTCAAATCACTACTTAACGTCCATGAATATACTCTAGGTGTAAAGCTAGGAGAATTTGTCTTCTTCGCCACCATACTTGGTATATTTGTAAAAATCAACGTATATGATCTTACGAAATACCCTGTTAGACATTCATCTATACAAGTTCGTTCTGGGGATGAACAAAACTAAAGGTACCTCAAAATAAAAAGGTTTACTTCCACGAATTTAATCCCGTAATTAACTAGCGACATCAACGAGCAATCCTCTCGCTTCGAAGATCTATATCTTCAAACCATGTCATAAGATCCCTACATGCTGGTTTCTAAATGCAAAGTTGGTTCGAAGTGGCTTTGGGTCTAGTCCCCCTCCCGGTCTCTTCGTACTAACATGTCAATAGTCCAAAATCATCATTTCATCTTTAACTATTAAATCATAATAGTACAGATCATTACATCAGCAGCTCAGGCCCATTTTATCAAAATCATTCATTAAACCATTTAACGGAATCATTTCATTGATTTAAAATTGATTCTTTATATTCACCTCAACAAATCTCTCCTATTTTTGTTACTTTGAAAACGTTAACCAATACTCATATCTTTAGAATAAACATATTCACCCATCTCCTCTCTAGATCCCCTTTACTTTAAAATATCGTTATATTTTCATAAAAATATCTTTCATTTCCTTTATTTTGGAAATATCGTTATACATACTTAACCCAATGGATTAAGTCTAATTCCAACCTTATATGGGCTAAACAATGTCATATGTTGCATTCTTTATATAAACAATGAATGGGTTTTTATTTAACTTCAAAACTCTGCCGATTTTGGTTTACAATAATGGTTAAGGAAATAATACATTAAAATTTTATGTCTAATTCCATTTCTAAACCAATATAACCTCTACTCTTTTCTCCAAAAACCATTGCCATTTACTAATTACTTATAATAAGTATATTTCCAAAATGATCTATTTTCATTACTCAAAAAATAATATTATATGCTTAACCCAATGGTGTAAGTATGGTTACAATTCATATCTGGGCCAAACAATGTTGAGTAATACATTGTCCATTATAACCCTATAGTTTTTATTATATTTCAAATTTTGCAAATAAAGTTGCAATCTTTATTATAGAAATAATTTTAACATTTCCGACATCACTACCATCACAAACTAGTACCATTCCTTCATAATAGTGAAGTCGTTCAAGTTGGGTTATTCTATGTACCACTCGGACCTTGATCGACAATGTTATTATCTTAAGATAGATACGAGTTTGTAACTCTAAAATCGATATTAAATCTAATATGAAAATAGATATTGTTTAACAATTCCATTTAAAATATGGTTGTATAATACCATATCTTGAATTTAAAGCTTTCCTTTCGAATATAACTATTTTTACTTAACTCATTGACTAAGTAAAACTTTTGATAAACACCAACACTTAGCTTGAATTTCTTTTATAACTCTATTTACAACTTGGATTACATTTTTAAATCCGTTTATCGAATCACTACATAAATCCATTACACTTTCTATTATAAAACCTAACTTGGGTTTATTACAACAACTTCATTTTTTCGATTCTTAACCCATTATCATTAAGCATCTTTCCTTTTATCCTTGAAAATTTCTTCACAACACATCATTTTTACTTAATTGAAATATTAAGTAAATGCTTGTTTAACATCATCATATTAGCCTTAAATCTCTTTTTAAATACAAATCATTTCGAATTTATTACAAGAATCCAGTTACTAGTTCCTTTTGCATTTGAAACCTCCTTTCAGCTACAATCGTTTCATTCAATTTAAACACTAAGTGAACATTTGTTTAAAATCTTGCATTAATTTGGTATCTCTCTTATAAACCATCGCTTATAAGACTTGGGTTTATTCCTAAACCCTTTTATACAATTTGTTTTGTAATTCATATTTTATTACAAAATCCATTTGCCAAATCCCAAAAACCGATAACACCTTATTATATAACTAAGTTTGGATTTTGCTACCAAAATCCATTTACCCAATTTATTGCATCAATCCTTCAATTATATTTATTTGAACAAACTTCCCTTTTGCATTATCGAAACTTTTTTCAATAAAAATCATTTACTTAATTTCATTATTAAGTAAACTCTACTAAAACTCTGCCTTTCACTTTAGAACTTCTTTATGCAATTCGTTTATATTTGGGATTGGTCACACAATCCATTTATCAAATTCTCTTATATTAATCTTATTAAGCATCATTTTCCTTTGCATTGAAATATTATTTCGATTCCCATCACCTTACTTAATTCAATTATTAAGTAAGCGTCTATTTGAAATCATCTCATTAGTTCTAAATCTCTTTTGTAAATTTCGTTTATAAAACTTGGGCTTATTATGTAATTCTTGCATAAAACTCTTTATAAGATTCAATTAAGAATCTCATTATAACTCGATTACTTTCTTAATTAAATTTTCATTCAAAAAGGTAATCAATTTAATTATTACTAATTAAAATAATAATTAATTTCAACATAAGCTACAGTAGATATAGTTAACTTTCAGAAAGCATGAGAGTTAACTCACATTTCATTTTGGCCGATGATTTCAGTGTCGTTTTATATTGTTTCAAACAAGCGTTTGAAACAACATATAGTTCCAGCTAGCTACAAATTCTTCCAAACCAGTACATACACGTTGTATTCTCTGATACAAATCCAACGTCGCTTGTTTCGTCCGATTCTGTTAACGAATGAATAAAATAAATGCGTTACAAGATTTAACTTAAATTTAAAATTATATATATATCACTAAGTACTTCATTAATTTCTTCAAACCTTGATTAATGTCATAATCCTTCTTCCCTTCCCTTTTTAGTTCAAACTCATCACGACCGATCTCCAATAAAGCAAACCAAAACCATCATACCTCTCTCCTCCACTATCACCTCTAAGTTTCACTAAATTAGCAAGTGTATCACTGTTCACTCTCTCTCTTCGCACAAGCTCCCACTCCATAACCATATGTTCAAGCTCGATCCTCTCCTCAAATCATGATTCCACGTGTGCCAACAATGCATAGAAAAAATGGTGTGAATAAATTTTTCACAAAAACACACCGAAATTCGCTCTCCGACTCGCCATGATCCTATGAACGCTAGACTCTCCTCTTGGATGTCCCCTACCACCATAGCTCCGGCCACTTCATCCATAATTCACGTTTTCGGTGAAAACTGCAATAAACATTTACGTGAAATCCAATATAAATGGTACGAGCATGAAGCTCCTTCGTGTAGCAGTTCAACGGACCAAACGATTCCTGATTTCATTTGATTTTGGATTTTATTTTTTGATCCAATCAAAGAATGGCGGTAGAAATAGAAATGAGAAGGAATTTGGGATGAGGGATCAGAACGGCGAATATATTGATAGTTTTAATATATTTTTATTGAAATATTTTAGTGAATTTTATTAGTTCGTGCCTATCGCCATTTACGTTTATTGTTTATAATTTTGTATGATCACATAGGAATTCCATTTGCGACGACAATGGACATACAACTATAGTTTGACATTCTGGACCCCACGAAACTTATTTCGCTGAAATCCAACTTCGCTTGGAAAAATAGCGAAATTTTGAATATTAAAATCATTAATTGATTCACATTTTAATTTCGCATACTCACAAAATAACTCCAATTGGATCGAAACTTGAAATCGTATAATATAATATTCTGAACACGACGGAACTGGTTTTATAAAATTCTGAGTTTGCTTGGAGAAACTTTCTTTTTAATTCACAATGTAAATCGATATGCGTTTATATCGCACACGATCATAAAATAACTCCAATTGACTCAAAACTAGAAATCTAACTATAATTAATCATTATAGATTTTATAGAATTGGATTCATTGAAAACCGACATCGTTTGAAAATTGTTTATTCTTAAGTCCGATATTAAATTGACATAATATAAATCGATTCCAAATAACTGAATCCATTGATAATAAATTATTATTATAAATATATTCAAACAAAATGTTATATTACATCCAAATAATCTAGTTTGGATTTTAAACTCGATATTTTCTTTTAAAGTTAAATCGATATTCAATTTATTTAAAACTCTTTTATTTTACTAAATAAAACGTTATGGTTTATAAACGATTCCATAGTGACTTTCTAATAATTTGATTTTGACATAACTCAAAATCTACAAGATGAAATCTCTATTTTTCTCTTCCTTTAGAATAAAATAATCCAATAGCTCCGGTAAATTCTTGTTTTAAAGAATTCTGACTTATATTGAACCTTCTACATTTATTTAAAGTTCAAATTGTAAAACTACGAACTACAATGATGTTACGAGCTTATTTTCACTTTAATTATAAATTATACGTTAAAACATCATTTTAATTAATAAATTCCATATAAAAAATCCTTTTATATATTCATATGTAATATTTAAAACAAATTTTTAAATGTTCAAAATTAACGGCTAAAAATCCGGGTCATTACAATATCTTTAAAGCATGAAAATTATGTTTGATCTAGAAACTTTGTCCAGAACACTATTGAAGATAGTTTTTTGACATAGGAAATCTTATTCAGAAATCCACTTCTCCATATTACTGGGTTTGGCTGAAAATAATCTCTGGTAAGTTGATTGTTACCACTAGCATAATCTCATCCATATCACAAATCTTTTACCAACTACGCTACCTCCTTTTGTTGAAGTTGACCACTATGTAATTTATTGGTTTATTAGATCTCTTATTTCATCAGCAAACATTCTTTGTTGCTTCCTGCTATTAGAGTTTATGCCCTAGAGGCAATTCATTTGATGATATTGATAACACTATTGACGTTATTATTTTATTTGGAATAAAATAATTTTCTATTATATTATATTTACTGCGTAATATAAATATTAATATAATAGAAGTCCCTAGAATTATAATATAGAATTATATAATTCGAGTAAGACATGAATTTGAGATTATATAACATGATAAGTATTATAGTTCTTAAATGTCCCTAGCCGATTTTTATTGTTTATATAGGACAACAATAAAGCGTTGAGACTAGTATGTTGATTGACTGATGATCACGTCTCATTGATCATTAATATACGTGATATTAAAGTCAAGACATAAATACATATTGGAGAATAGCGTATTGGGCTGACCCACTGTGAAATAACTACATAGAATATAATTAACAGTATCATAAGTTATTTTCACAGTGACAGTGATGTAATGGTCCTCAGACCTGAAATCATTATAATTTTATTTGAGGATATTTGTGTTTTGATATCATCTTAAGTTTTTTGTAATAGAGTAACGATAACGGTGATCATTGGATACTTCTCGAATCGAATGAAAGTTATGAATGATCTAGATACAATTTAACCCTACGATATATTCGTAATGATATCCATGGGCCTCTTGATTGAGTAAGACTGTGAAATACATGGCCATGCTCAAATATTGATTTGTTTTTAAACAGTCTACTCATCGATCAAGATAAACGAATTAAATAATAAAGAGGATGATATGATCCATGCCTCTAGTTTATTCCTGGATATATTGTTTAAAAGGATTATATTACATTGATACACTGGTCACTGAAAGGTTGTATCGAATCGATGATCTTATTATAACTTGGGTAGCAGCGACGTATTGCTAGATGACAATCACTGTTTATGATTTTAAATATGATTTAAAATCATTGCCAACGTTGTAATAACCTATGGGGTCACACAACAGAGCGTTATAAAGAGAAATTATTTTGGACAAATAAAATATCAATACATTGATATTTTATTTGAAGTTGGAATGGGCTTTTAGTTTGGATTCTAATTTTATGGTTAATTAACACTTTATAAAGGAAAACACGCTTCCATTTATAAAGGGGCGGCTAACCCTAAATTGAGTTAGATCAGATCTAAAAACAAAACCACCGAAATCCTCATCTCTATACTCCTCGATGATGGCGGCTAGCACCGATTCTTTTTGTCTTCCTTGATTCGATCTAGGAGGAGGCGTTCTTGTGGATATCCATTGAGGTTTGACACTTGGAGGGCTAAGATTCAAACAACTAGTTCTAAAATCCGATCGGCTGAAGAATGATGGAAGTTTTATTGAGGTATAACTCTCGATTTATAAATTAATACTTGAACTAATATTTAATTTGGTTGCAATTTAACTATAAGTTTTGAAATCGAACAAAGTTTTACTTTCAATGGTATCAGAGCTAGGGTTCATATAATTTATAGGTTGAGACAATTAGGGTTTTTGTTTGATTAATTCAAATCGAAACCCGATTTGTAATATAGATGCTGATTTAGATGTATTTGTTCATCATGTAAGATCTGAAATGTTTCAGGTTCAATTTTGATTTTATAATCTTATGAAAATATTAATTCATGAGTATTATAATCTTTGAAGTCACTGATTTCAGAATCCTCCATCGAAATTATTATAATCAAGAATTCAGATTCAATGATAAACTTGGTTTAAAGGTGAAATTGTTTCACTATGAATTAAAAATGTGTTTTAACTCAAGCTGTAAAAATTGTTTTTAATGTAAACAAAGTTTTTTTTATAAAACTTTGTAGTGGATTCTGTTAGTTAAATCTGGATCTTTATTGAGTTTTAAAATTGCTTTTACTTATCTCGACTAGTTAATAAGAATCCCGTTGTTAGAATTTAAAGTAAAATCAATTACAAAGTCAAAGTGAAAATTGTTTCACTACAGATCAAAATAGTATTTGATACTAAAGTAAAATAGTTTACTGCAGTTAAATTTTGTTATATGATACAAAATTTGAAAAATGGGATTTGTACTTAATACTGAAAATTGATTCAGTTTTGATATTGATGTTAAATTGTCTTAATTATTGGGATTGGATTTTACTTGAGCAACGATTTTAAATGTTAAAATTATTCATTAAGTTGTTTAAAAGCTATGTTTGGTTGATTAAAATCATGCATATATGTTATTTGATAACATATTGCTGCGATTTTATTTTTCAAAACAAATTGTTGATTTTGAAAAAACAAACTAATGTTGATATTTCAAAACTAGATTTAAGAACATAGTTCTTTAAATTTTGAAATAAGTTTCAGTATAAATGAATTTTACAGTATCAAATACTTATGAATATGTGAAAATTTATGTAAGCACATGAATGGCCAGAAATTGTTTCTTTTACTGTTAATATATTTTGTATTTGATACAAATTTCAGTATGAAATCATAAATATATATATACATATATAAATGGATACCAGATCCCTTTCTATATTCTCTCATAGATGATGGGATTGTATAGTAAATATTTACCTGTTTATGATTGATCTACTTGATCTTATATAATGATAGAATTAATTGTCCGATGTATTTCTTTGTCACACTATAAATGCTTTCTGATGCCTTTTATATATGTATATTTGGGCCTGGACTTTAAACTGGAATGTAAAATTGATTTATGTTCCAAAGCAAATTTGATTTGCACTTAAAGTAGTTTAATATTTTGTTTAGTCTGTGATAATTTTGTTTGTCTTGAATGTGTTTTAAGAAATGCAGTATAATGTCCTGTTTTCAGTTTTATATATAGTGTTAATATATAAGTTTGAAATATGGATTCTTTTGCCAGTTTGTGACTGCGTGTTTTGGAACATCATTGCTTTGAAATGATTCCAGCCACAACAAATGAAATTTACTGAATTACTTGTTAAAATCTAGAGATACATTGGTTTATATGATTTCTTATGTACATTTTAATATGCTAATATGCATATGTATACTAAATCATCATAATCATGTCTGGATCAATAGGCTTATAATTGCTATAAGTTTGTTTTTACAAATTTATACATATATTTGATATATGTATGAACATTTTATACTTCTGTTCATTATTATGAATACCGGTGTAAATTTGAATTGCAATTGGTAGAGGTATACATATAAAAAGTGGTACATATGTCCTGTTAAATGTGCTCTATCATAATACCGGTTTTATAAGTCAAAAGGGGATCATGGATTCAAGTATTGAGTTTGACCCAATAGTTAAGAACCTATTGAATATGATTTGATTTTGAGATTTAAACTATAAGTTGATTTTGTAATATATGAGATATTAGGTGGATTCAGTTTTGTATACTTTAAATATATAAAATGTATAAATAAAATGCAAAATGTTTGCGGTTTTATTTAGGTTCAATATTGTTAACTCAATGCAGATAATATATGACACTTGGATGAGATACACCACTATATAAATATAGTGATATGCTATTTTTACTCATGGTTTACATGGGGCAGTCTGAAATAAAATTCCAATACTGCTTCGTGATAAATTTCAAATTTGATTTGCAATATGAGACTCTTATAGTGATAAAGCAGTTGACCTCATGGGTTTTGGAGGTATGGTTGATATACTTTGTTAGTCTGATAACTATGTTATGTTCTATACTGAGCATATTTTATGATTTATACATATTGTTGACATCTATTAATATTTTGGTCATATGATACCCAGAGTTGAATAGATGCAATAAGACACTAGATGACTAATAAGTGGTAGATGCAAATGGTTATTGTAAGTTACAATTTCCTTCCCAAATGTTCGGATATAAAAGGACATTAGATGTATATATATTTGCTGCAATTTTATTGAAAATGTTTTGGTACCTTATATTCACATATACTAGAACTCGATGATCTCATTATTCAGTTAATGGAAGAATCTGTCATGAATGTGTATGTAAACCAATTAGCCTATATATGTTCCGTACCCACATCGATGTTATAATATTTATATATGTAGGAATTATGAATTTACATGAATATTGATTCTAATATTATAATAAAAGGCAGATCAGAAAGCAAGCAATTACTTGATTTAAAATCTGCATTTTATTAATTTCTGACCTGAAAATTCTGAACCCACCATTAACTCTGAAGACAGTTCACAATTTAATCCATATTTGCATAGAATTACATGGTGGATGTCATTTACTATTATAAAACAATGAATGATTTAGGTAGGCCAGCTGACAAAATGTTCGTCATGATTTGCCGAAGATAAAACTGGCTTTTGAAGCCATAATCCTACATAATTTCTATTGTGCACTAATACATGCATTTGGATGCATTATTAATATGACTAACCTTGTATATTGAAATTGTTTTAATATATATCAGGAGTCAATCGTGTTGGAATTGTTTCAGCGTGTATGGCAATTCAAGGAGTTCGGCAAAAGATGCTGCAAAGACGAGCACACTTTAAGATATCAATAAGTATGAATTGGTTGTAATTTTAAAGATGATTGTATGTTTATCTTAATACATAAGTAAATAGATTTTATTCAGTCATATATGCACATATGTATAAATGTGATTGTGATAGTCATTGATGGGATTTAGCCATGTCTGATATGTATATATGTTCCAATGTACATGCTGCGTGTAATTTATGTAGAGTTTGATAATGTGTAAGGCATTATTGTAGCATGATCTGGGTAGAATATATGGAATGATTATTTCTGTTTAATTTTGAACATGTGTTTTGTAATTATGCTTTAGAAGCATAAGTGCATAGGATATATTAGTATATACATATTGTTAAAATATTTGAACAGTTATAATGAATATATACACATATTATGATGAATTACGAATTTAGTTGCTATGTAACATATGAGGACATCATAAAGTTAAACAAAATTGGTTAATAGAGAATTCACTTTAAATTTTATTATTGTGTTTGATTCAAGAATTAAAATAACCAATGATTTGAAGTGTTCAAATGAAAATATAGGTATGATTCCTATGTGTATATATATAGTTGAATTTAAATATATATGTTTCATGTATTTTATTTAAATCCAATTAATATTACGAATATAAATTACATATATTTGATATATGTAAATAACTTTAATATTGTTCCACTATGAATTATAAATCCCCTTTATAGCAAATTATGTTATATTAAGTCATGGTGACGTCTTCCAATAATATACTTATCATTGTCCAAGATCAATGGTTGTAACTAACGCCAAAGCGTTGTGCACCTTTTATTTTGGTTATATGCGATGGAGTAAAATGTGGTGCTCCAACCTATTATTGGGTCAGACTTAACTAGGCTGCATAATAGGATTATGGCCTTAAAGACAAAAGCATGAATTATTCTATTTTGAGCAAATGAATAATACTGAACAAACTGTTCAACATGCGATCCAAGAGTTATATATAGACGATATAATTGATATAAGATGTCCACCTAAAAGGTTGTGTTTTGGCTTTAGCCAAAGCTGGGTCAAGGCATGACTAGATATGGATCTTGGAACACCATTATATTTATATAATGATATACATATATAGACAGAGGGATGCTAATTTGAGTGGGAGCGTATTTTAGTTTAAATTACATATTTATGTTAATATAAATTTTGATTGTCAAAATTTTGTGATTAAATAAATATTACAGAATTAGTTATTATTTTATCGAATGTATAAACAATAAATTACTTGATAATTTAAATTAATCCTTAAGAAGGATATAAATTGAATTAAATCAAATTTCTTGACTAACATTGAAATTTGAGGATTGTCCTCAAACAAATCAAACGTAATTGTTATATAAACATAGAGGATCTAAAATGAAAGGTTGAGGTGTGACTTCAACCGAATAATATATAAATGTTATAACAATCTACTTATACATTTCTACTATTAGATACTAGATATAAATCACATAAATGTATGTTAATTTATAGAAATTGCAAAATAAGTAGAAATCTGATAAAATGACAAGTGGACTTATGAATGGAAATGAAACAAAAGTTGGTGGATTATCCATAGAAAGTTGATTCTTGTTGTGTATACTGGCTTAATAAAATTAGTAAAATAATTATTATTATGAAATTCCATTTAAAATAAATGTTATTATAAATCTTGTTTAGACAAGTTTGAATTTCATTTGCAATAAAAGAATAATTGTTATTCATTTTACTTAAATGAAATATTGTATGGAATTTCACAAATAGTTAATGATATTTGTAAATCCTTATCTATAATGTACTTGACATTAATAATGAGTGGATTAAATTTAGTGATTTAAATCCAATATACCTTTAGTATTACCGGTTAGCCAAGTAACAAGAAAGTATATTAAAAATCCATAATGATGGAATTTTAAAATCATTTGATTTTGAATCATATGAAAAATGTAAATCTTGTTTATTAGGCAAAATAGTTGAATCACCTTTCACTTGACACAGTGAATGAGTGTCTAGTATTGGGTCTCGTACATAATGATGTATATAGAGCAATGAATACATAAACTAGAGGTAGGTTTTATTTCTTCATTACATTTACTGATGATATCAGTAAATAGAGATATGTGTATCTCATGAAATACAAATCAGAATATCTTGAGAAGTTCAAAAATGAAGTTCAAAACCAATTTTAATAGAAAATAAAATTTTCAAACATATTGAAATAGAATATTTAAGCCAATTATTTAATGACTATCCAAACAAATTTGAAATTGTTTCACAACTCATTCCATCAAGAACACCATATTAGAATGGTGAGTCCAAAAGGAGAAATCGCACCTTATAAGATATAGTACGATTAATGATAAGTCATATAGATTCTCCAATAAATTAAATTACATTTAGTCATGTTAAAATGGTCTTGAAGACATCATATAAGATATGAACTAGGAAATGTCCTAGTGTGTCTGATATGCCGATTAGGGATATAAAGACATTTATTGAATGTCATTCCTCTGATAAGTTCAGACCTAAATCAAATAACTATTTTGTGGATATAATTTCTCAGAGAATAAAACGTTTATTGCTCGAATTGATATCCATTTAAAGGAGAGCCAGTCTCCAAGACATCGATGGGGATAAAATAGAAATCGAAATGTTTCGAAAATCCATAAAATGCTATTGGATCTTGTATAGACAAGAAGTTGAGTGGGAGTGAAACAATAATTCTAATGTTATTTGATAACACATTAATTATTGTAAATAATGTTAGCTTTATAAACAAGAAATAAATACTGATTCTAAGAAAGAAAATGTTTGGATTAAGAAGTTCATGAATGAACTTAGTTCATTGTTGATCCAATGATATTCATTGCGATAACAATATGGCTATTGCTCAGGCCTAAAACGTTAAACTCATTACCGATCCAAACATATATTTAAGAAATATATTTATTATGTGAAATTGTTCACACAAGAAACAAACATATCTGCAAGGTTACAAAAGTTGTAATGTTACAGACCTACAGAATTAAACTTTGTCGCAGTAGAAGTTTAATGGTCACACTAGTTTCATGAGTATATGATACATGAATAATTGACTCTAGTGCAAGTGGGAGATTGTTAGAGTTTATGCCCTAGAGGCAATTCATTTGATGATATTGATAACACTATTGACGTTATTATTTTATTTGGAATAAAATAATTTTCTATTATATTATATTTACTGCGTAATATAAATATTAATATAATAGAAGTCCCTAGAATTATAATATGGAATTATATAATTCGAGTAAGACTTGAATTTGAGATTATATAACATGATAAGTATTATAGTTCTTAAATGTCCCTAGTCGATTTTTATTGTTTGTATAGGACAACAATAAAGCATTGAGACTAGTATGTTGATTGACTGATGATCACGTCTCACTGATCATTAATATACGTGATATTAAAGTCAAGACATAAATACATATTGGAGAATAGCGTATTGGGCTGACCCACTGTGAAATAACTACATAGAATATAATTAACAGTATCATAAGTTATTTTCACAGTGACAGTGATGTAATGGTCCTCAGACCTGAAATCATTATAATTTTATTTGAGGATATTTGTGTTTTGATATCATCTTAAGTATTTTGTAATAGAGTAATGATAACGGTGATCATTGGATACTTCTCGAATCGAATGAAAGTTATGAATGATCTAGATACAATTTAACCCTACGATATATTCGTAATGATATCCATGGGCCTCTTGATTGAGTAAGACTGTGAAATGCATGGTCGTGCTCAAATATTGATTTGTTTTTAAACAGTCTACTCATCGATCAAGATAAGCGGATTAAATAATAAAGAAGATGATGCGATCCATGCCTCTAGTTTAATCCTGGATATATTGTTTAAAAGGATTTTATTACATTGATACAATGGTCACTGAAAGGTTGTATCGAATCGATGATCTTATTATAACTTGGGTAGCAGCGATGTATTGCTAGATGCCAATCACTTTTTATGATTTAAAATCATTGCCAACATTGTAATAACCTATGGGGTCACACAACAGAGCGTTATAAAGAGAAATTATTTTGGATAAATAAAATATCAATATGTTGATATTTTATTTGAAGTTGGAATGGGCTTTCAGTTTGGATTCTAATTTTATGGTTAATTAACACTTTATAAAGGAACACACACTTCCATTTATAAAGGGACGACTAACCCTAAATTGAGTTAGATCAGATCTAAAAACAAAACCCCCGAAATCCTCATCTCCATATTCCTCGATGATGGCAGCTAGCACCGATTCTTTTTGTCTTCCTTGATTCGAACTAGGAGGAGGCGTTATTATGGATATCCATTGAGGCTCGACACTTGGAGGGCTAAGATTCAAACAACTAGTTCTAAAATCCGATCGGCTGAAGAGTGATGGAAGTTTTATTGAGGCATAACTCTCGATTTATAAATTAATACATGAATTAATGTTTAATTTGGTTGCAATTTAACTATAAGTTTTGAAATCGAACCAAGTTTTACTTTCACCTACAACACAACAAATCATCTAGAGTCGATGATGAGGAGGACGACGAGGATGAGAGGCATAATAAACCTTTTAAAGAGCCCATTGATTATGAATGTAGTTTCAAATATTTTATCAGATCTGCTATTGTTTATATCAATCACTGAGATATATAAGAATCTTTGAGCTATAGTTCGTTGAATAATGCATAACAAGATAGCTACAGTTTTGATATTGATTTGATATATCACTGAGCGGAGCATGCTTGAAGCGACCCGAGCTTCCCCGTAAAGGAAAGAACAGATTGCTTTGAGAACACGACAAATCAAAACACAAACTGAAGAACATTTCATTGCTCATTACAACAATTCAATCAGAATACAAGAATATACCGAGTATGAATAAATATTACACATCAGAAAAATATCAGAGATTTAAATTACATTACGTAGCAGCGGAAAAATAATACAAAACACAACTGAAAGTAATACACGGATATAGAGCTTTCCGAATATCGCTTCAGTTGTAAACCAGGATCCTGTGAATATAATATCTGCAAAACCCATCTACTAGCTGCCCATGTGGAAAATAGGGGCACACAGAGTTTAGGTTAAAACAATAAACTCCAGGTCAGTCATGTGACTGGTGTGAGAACTAAAACAGTTATTTAAACCTTTACTTTATAAAAAAGGTAAATCAATGGACCACGCCATATAATACAGAACGGGTTTCCTTCCAGGAATACTTGTGCATAGAATAAACAACGAAATGCTTTTTAGAAAAATGAATCTATTATAAGACCCAGGTCCTATCACACAATGCAACGCAAGCTGGGGGATAGGGTTTTCCCTTATAATAGCCAAACATGCTTGATACGTTTAAAACAAATCATTTGATACTATTATAAGTGCATACTGTATAAAACAACTTCAAAAATAAATGTATCAATCCTACACGACATGGGTACCATATATCATGTCGCCAATACTAGGCTCTACAATCAAACCCGTAAATGTCACGTGTTGGAAGTTGGATTTCCGTCATGAACCAAGGCAAGGCGCAATCCTACTGTTTCGAGACTCTCTAGCCCGAGCCTCAGGCAAGCACGTAGGTAAGCCTTGGATCGTCAGGGCCGGTCCACACGGAGTGAATAAAAATGCCTAAACAATGCGTTTCCCCGTCCTATGGGGCATAAACTGGTCATATCCTAACCAAACCATCGGCCCCGGAACGACCGATATAACCAAGGTGCCTCGCAATCCATCATCCACATAAGTAAAATGTTAGGGCTAGTAAAACGCTGACACCACTCCTAGCTAGAAAGAAATGCATGCCCTCCCTGATGTCCTCTCCCGTTTCTAGTTCACACTGGGGTGCGAGGCTCGTAAATCAACGCTACACAAAGCTACGCTATATGAAGCTGTGCTTTGATCATCAACCACGAGACTCTGCTTTTCAATAGAAGTCGTGATCATTTGCATCTCATCATGCCACACATGCAATCCACGCTATGCAACCGATGTCTATCAATCACACAAAGTGAAATCCGATGTCAGACACACATCCATTTACAAGTTCGTTCTGGGTCTGAACGAAACCGGAGGCACCTTATTCCTCTCCCATATGTCCAATACAGGGGAGAGGTCCTCGCATATCCAGTCAATCTCCAAGTATGTCTGGACGATCACCACTTATTACCTTGTCTTGGGTGTACAGCCCAACCAAGACATCAATAATCATCCAAACGATGTGAAGACCTCCGGTCTTCAACCACCGTCTTCATCCTCGACATATCGTCTAATCAGTTATTCAGAATGGGATAAACCCGGGCTTTCTGAATAACTCGCGTATATAATAAACAAGTTCTATAAAAACACAACATACGCCTCATTCCAATCCAGAATATTCCTTTTTTTAAAATATTCTTATACTTTGGGGAAGGTCCCTATTAATTTTATCAAAGATAAATTCTTTAAATTTATTCTTTAATCTTCCTTTTGATATCATTTCAATCGAATTAAAGATGCATTAAAACTCCACTTGGTTTTAATCTTCCCAAAAATCAATATTAACGATTGTTTAACTTGGGAAATCATATCCTGCCTTTAACTGGGTTAAAGAACCAGTGTCATTTAAAACACGGTTCACGATAAACCCAAGATCACATCCCATTCCATCAGTCTTTAACTGTAAATTAGTAAGTGGACAATTCCCTAAGTATTAACCCCGAAGGCCGAAACCAACATCTGATTAATACCCAGGAAACCATTCAACTTAATTAATCTCGAGTTAGTTTCTGATTTTCTTAACTCTATTGGGTCTAAGAACGGTATTATTATAGATACCATTCACAACAACCCAAAATTATTCCATTGTTAATCAGGTTAAAGAACAAGTGTTATTTTAAAACACCGTTCACGATAAATCCAAATCACATTCCATTAATTATGGAATTTCCCCAGAAAAACAAATCAATATATAATCGATATCAATTTTCGTATCTGGCCAATAATATAAATGGAATAATGGCAAAGCCTTTTAAATTCCATATGTATTAACAGTCTTCCTCCACAGAAGTTTACTTCGATTATTATTAATTGAATTCCATTCAATTCCAATTTAATATATTAAATTGGAAAACTTTACTTTGGAAAATTCCCGTTAAATCTTAATAAAAAGATTTATAAATTCCAAATCACATTTCACTGTAAAGCAGGTTAAAGAACGAATGTCGTTAAAAACACAGTTCACAACAAACCTGAAATCGCATCAGTCTCTAACCGTAAATTAGTAAGAGAACAATTCCCTAAGTATTAACCCCGAAGGCCGAAACCAACATCAAATCAATACCCAGGAAACTATTCAACTTAGCTAATCTCTAGTCATTTTCCGATTTTGTTAACTCCATTGGGTTTAAGAACAGTATTATTAAAGATACCATTCACGACAAACCCAAAATCTAATTCGATATTAAATACAAGGCTCTGAATAGAAAATATAACGGCTTATATTCAATGTCGAATTCTGAAACCAACAAATATCGTATTGGAATAACGATATATATCTTCCAAATTCCTCCACAATATCAGTATAATCACGAAACCCAATATCAAAATATTCCGAAGGTAATTTCGATTCCGATCCATTTCAATTCATATATTGGAAATTCTGGTTATTTTAAAACCATTTCAAATCCAATTTAATTATTTAAAAATATTGGATTATAATTCTAGTTCATAACTAGTTCATTTTGATAAAAATATATTTTTATCCTTTCAAATATGGAATTTTTCATCCCAATTCTTTCCAAATCATTTGTTTTGATTTTACACAAATTATTGATATTTTTAATATTTTTATCAAGGCCCGTACAGTCGATTCCCATAAACGGTCATCAAACTGCACTTACAACGACCTTTTCCAAATTTGATTTGGACATGATTCCAAATCCAACCGTTAGATTTCAAAGCTCTTGTATTCGTTAGAAAGCTCTTTTCGATACGAACCCAACGGTTCTGGTTTTAGGAGAATCCGACAGTAGGATCTCCTGTAATATCCGTTCGAAGTCAATGGTCGAAATTCACAAACTACCGTAGCACGGCGCGTTCTATTCAAGCCATTATATATATATATATGTATAATGTATATTATATATATTTCATCGATTACCTTTTGAAACTTATTTTATAAATCGTTTCAAATTCGTTTTCAAAATGATTTCAACTTCATATTCAATTTCTAATCAAAATTGAATATTCCATATCATCGATATATAAATGATAGTATTTTCAAAACATTAGCATTTGAAATCAATTCCTTTTCGATATTCATTATAGAAATGAATAAAATCGATATAAATATCGTTCATGTCAAAATGGCGTCAATTTGATCAATACGGCTTTATATATTTAAATATGTTCGTGTCCATCCCAAATCGGACATCAAAATCATATTTTGATTATTTTCTGAATATTATTTTAAAATATTCGTTATTTTAAAATATTCATTCTTTCTGAACTAGAATCAGACACAGTCAATTAACCTATAATTTGATTTATATGGATTTCATACACACATGTACACAACAACAATCAAACACAGTCAACCATCATCCAAAGTGCATCCTACACTGCATAAGCATTAAATATAAATATTTAACACTTACAACAGCCTGTCAATCAATCGATCGACATAAAACTAATTATTGGGACTAGTGTATGTCATATATCATCCCAATACCCGTATGGGGTTTCAATCAACAAAAAATGAATTTTATTTGTGCAGTTGGGCGATGTGTAAAATTTATCGTCCCAATCAATATCAGTCAAATGTGTGTACATAAACAAATCGTCCGATTTGTTTATGAATATTTATTTCATATACATGTTAAAAATTATATTTTTAATTATAAAATATTTATTTTCATTCCACATCACATAATCAATTTTACACCACATCAATCAAATAAACAAGTCGTCCACGGTCTGTGGACGACGGGTGTCTGGTGCTGCTAAGCACCGTCTGCATCCTAGTATATATTTTAACTAGAAATAAATTTAAAGTGTGAAGTTCTCACCTTTGGGTTCAACTCCGCCGTGCTTTGATTGTCAATTTTAAAAATTTCCAGAAATCCAGCATGCCTATTTTATAAATATCATATATATGTTAAAAATCATATTTTTAACTATCGAATTTTTTTTCATAGTTTGACGAATGTATAAATAGTGTTCATACGATAAAAATTATATTTTTATCCTTCCAAAAATATTTTCATAGTTCAATTATTTTTAAAATAGCATACATAATCTAAAAATCATAGCTTAACTATTTTATATACGATGAAATCATATTTTATTTCAATGAAAAATATATAAAGATCATATTTTCCCCTCACCATTCTCTATATAAAAATCACATCTTTATTTTCTCTTTTATATAAAAATCATATTTTTATTGTCTCCATAATATAAAAATCATATTTTTATTGTCTCTATAATATAAAAAAATCATATTTTTATTATTTCTATAATATAAAAATCAAATTTTTATTATTCTTCGCAAATAAAAATCATATTTTTATATCGTTCTACATATAATAAAGATTATATTTTTATAACGATGTTTATATTATAAAACTAATATTTTTAAACATAGGCATTTTATTTCTAAAAACCATATTTTAGAAATCACATTTTTAACACTGCTCTCTGTATAAAAATCACATCTTTATTTTCTCTATTATATAAAAATCATATTTTTATTATCTCCATAATATAAAAATCATATTTTTATTATTTCTATAATATAAAAATCATAATTTTATTATTTCTATAATATAAAAATCATATTTTTATTATTCTTTGCAATTAAAAATCATATTTTTATATCGCTCTAAATATAATAAAGAATATATTTTTATAACGATGTTTATATTATAAAACTAATATTTTTAAACAAAGCCATTTTATTTCTAAAAACCATGTTTTAGAAATCACATTTTTAACACTGCTATTACTATTTTAAAACAATGCTAATTTATATTTTATAAACAAACTAATTTAAAAAAAATCCTATTTTAAATGAAAAATAATAATAAAAGAAACTACCTTTCTTCTTCGTTTCTCCTTTAGGAACATGATCGTTCTGCAAACCGTAGCCGCCCCTCTAGGGCTCAGAATCACCGCCACTTCCTTGCGCCGGAGACTGATCCAACCCCACGTCGTTGACGAGCTTCGAACACTCCTCTTGCGCCTCATCCATCTCTCCATTTGGTGGTCCCAATCATTCCAGAGACACCTCGAATGATGGCGGCTTTTGAGCCCTTTTCTGATTGCCATAATTCACTGGAAGCGATCATCACCGTTCGTTGCGAAGGGCATGAGGAGGGGAACCGTTTTCTGGTGGAAAATCCGTTGGATCATTGCGGAGATTGGGTGGATTTTGGAGGGAGGAATCTGAAGTTAATCGTCGTTAGTTTGTTGAAGAAAACGTCAGCTTCTGGAGTGTTTGACCACGGGGTGGACTTATGTTAGGGTTTTGACCATTTTTATTGAATTTATATATTTACATAATAATATTTTAATTCATAAATTACTTGTGCAACGCCACGAACTCCAATTCAAACCCAATGACTATAACCTCTAGCCAAATACCCCCATTCTGAACACAATGAGATATGTTTCGTAACCCAATTCTAATGTTTCGATCATTTTCCGTTTAGATTAAAATATAAATCTATATATACTCAATTCAAACGTACATTTCAATTTAACGGGGCCACATACAGTCTCTAAAAGTTCCCAAAAAATTATTTCTAGCTTCGTATCGACAATACGGTCCTAACAAAACTAATTTCGTCAAATTTGAAGACCGTTTGAAAAATGGCCATTTTCTGGTCGATCCAAATTGACTGAAACTGTCAAAACACGTTTTCCTTCGCCACTCTCACATATTGATTCAGAAAATTATGAATTTTGGAATCTAGCAATAAATTGACATCCCAGATCCAACCAAAGTAGTTTCGTTGAAAACGGAGGTCGTTTGCAAAATTTCCATTTTTAAGGGCTATATTTTCCATAACGACTATTCTGAATTTTCAACCTAGCATAAATTTTTATTCCCGCTATAAAATTTCAATTTTTCGGATTCGTTGGAAAGATATTCTCAAACAGGTCCTAATATTTTTGTTTCGCTAAAATCCGGTTTATTTTGAATCCTGTACATTCGTTTGAAATTTGAAATCGAATTTTCAAACTACCGCACCATATTCAGTTCCATTTATAATTAAAATAAAATTATTCGTTTTAATTTCGTCAAAAATAAATTTTCCATCGTTATTATTTAAAATAATTCATTTTAAATATTCAAAAATCATTTAAATTGTCAAAACAAAATTTTTGAATTGGTTCGGATTTTCCGGATTGTTACAATCTCCCCCACTTAAAATCTTTTCGTCGTCGAAAAGGAACGGAGCTAAAAGTTGTTTTACCAATCAACTCAACTTTCAGTTTGGCTTTCATTCTTTAACTTCTCAATTTCTAAGAATTTCTATTTTTTCAAAAATTTGGCTAACATCCTAAATTTTTGGAAATTTTCTCCATAATCTGCTTTGTACGGGAGCACCGGGAAAATCCACAAACCGCCACACAGGCCTCTCCAATCAAAAAGAAAAAGAAATAGCCAAGTGGCTAGCCAATCGGCACATAAAATCATCCAAACCCAAGAAATTAGTAAATATGTACCTATTTGTCGGGCATACAATTTTATTCCTCTTCTCTAGCCTCCTTATTATAACCTATTCACACACACACACACACACACACATATATATATATATATATATATATACATGCATGCAATTTCAAACAATTTTCAATACAGTTCAATATTTGGTTCAATTTGGCCTAAATTTACCTTTCTTTCACATGTTGATTTAAATAAACAATCACACAACACAATCATCAATCAATTAATGAATTAACGTTTCAAATTCATAATTTTGATATATAGTCAAAAATCACATTTTTGGTGCCAAATCACAACAATAGACCCTTTCTAATTTTGGTTCTCACACCAGTCAATTGGAGATATATAGACATTCCACTTTCGAAACTCGAACACAAATTCTGATGATGTCTAGACAATCATCATAATCGTCTCTGGGCGTGTGATAACCCCAAACTTCCACTGGGTGAAAGTAAGGAATAATCATATGGAATTCAACATAAATATAACAATACATATCACTGATACAACATAGCAGAGGAAAAACCATAGAATAATAACATTATAGCAGCGGAATTATAATGTCATCAACCACAGAAATCCAACAGTCACAGAATTCCAAATTATTACATCAAGTTTTGCAGAAATTGAAATAAGTTCCAACTCCAAATTAAGCTACAAGAAATGAAACAAGTCTAATGTCTGAAAATAAAAAAGAGAAAAATGCAATAGAGAGAAATGATAGATATCTTCAAAGCTCCAAGCCATCACCTCTCCACAAAAGCAAATCCAAGCAAAGATAATGAGCAACTCCAAGACAAGACTCCAAGCAAAGAATGAACCTGTTTACTTGGCTGCCCGTGTGTAAAGAGGGCACCCGAGTTTGCAAAAAGGTGAAACAAACTACGGGTCAGTCGTGGGACTGGTATGAGAATTCTTAACTAGTTTACTAATAATAATATGACAAATCCAAAGACCACGCCGCTAATGCGGAACGGATTTCCTCAATGGGTTGTCGTGCATAATTTAAAGTGTCAGAATAAGCAGATAAATAAATCGTACAGCAACGTAATGCTTTTTAGAAAAATGGAATCACCATAAGACTCAAGTCCCATCACACAATGCATCGCACACCAGAGGATAGAGGTTTCCCTTATGGTGATTAAACATGTTATATACGGCAAATACGAGTTTAATATTATTATTACTGTAAAATAAACATTTCAAAATAAATGTAGCAATCCTAGGAAGCATAGGCACCATATATTATGCCTCCGTACTAGCAATACAATCAAAATCGTAGGGTCGTATTTGGAATTTGGATTTCCATCTGAGTCAAGGCTAGGGAGGAGCTCCTTACCGATTTGAGACACTCTAGCCAGTGTCCCAGGATTGGTACTCTGTCCAACCCTTGGATCCTGCAGGGTCGGTCCACACTTACTTTTGTGGATTAGTTATGCCTGAACACATGTTTCCCGGTCCTATGGGACCTATCATCCGAGGCGCCTCATTCCATCATCCACATAAGTAAAATGTCTGGTCTCCATACCATGACACCACTTCTAGCTAGAAAGAAACATGCTGCTCTCCCTGCGTTCCCTTCTCCCGTTTTAGACTCTGCCGGTGTGTGAGGCTCGTGAAGTCACGTCATACACAAAGCTATGCCTAAACAGGCTATGCTTTGATCATCCCACAAGGCCTGCTTTTCAACAAAGCCTTGATCTTATGCATCTTAGCATGCCACATCGTCAATCCATACCATACTACTGATTTCTACCAACATATTACCTCTGAGCTCGTACGTCTCAGAGAAGGGTGTAAAACACCAAACAGATATATGTTTAGCAGAGATCAATAGATACAGTATCAAAGGAGTGCCACGTCAGACATGCAATCCATTTATACGCTTATGCTCTGGGTCTGAGCGAAAGCCAAATCCGTTAAACCAACATGTTCGTTCGGACAACTTCCATGACTTCGAATTGGGAGCAAATCAATTCAAAGCCTCAATCGCTGTCTCCCTGAGGGGAAGATTGACGGTCTTCATTAGTCGCCTTCTTCTTCAATTCTCATCGTCGTTTTGATTATTTGGAATGAGATTAACTCGGCCTTCCCAAATAATCTTCGTATATATATGTATACATATATATTAAAAAAACTCTTCCTTATCGTTATTTTATTTAATTAAAAATAATTAAATCTTTAATCGACGACGATTCAGGTCAATGGTGATTCTGGCGCTGTTTTTCAACCAATTTTGATTTTCACATATCTAAAAATCTAACCGTTGGATTTTGACGTATTATATATTGTTGGAAAGATTTTTCCAAGACGGTCCTAGCAGTTTTAGTTTCAAGAAAATCCGACGGTTGGATCTTCTTGTATAGTCATTTAAAGATATAATTTTAAAACGCGAACTACCGCGCTCGATTCGTTTAATTTTAATTATATTTATATATAAATATATAAACATAAAACCGTTTAATTCTTTATTCTTATGAATATTGCCATTCTTTATCTTTTCATCCCTTTATTTACAGACTACCGCGCTCGATTCGTTTAATTTTAATTATATTTATATATAAATATATAAACATAAACCGTTTAATTCTTTATTTTTATGAATATTGCCATTCTTTATCTTTTCATCCCTTTATTTACAGGAAAATGTAAAATCATACTTGAATGATGAATTCTTCCTTTTTAATTCCTTTAATTTCTTTAATTTACGGTAAAATGTAAATTATATTTCATCGACCAATTCCTTCTTTTAATTCCATTCTTACATGTAAAATGTAATTTATAATCCATCATTCTTAATTGCATATAAAATATAAATTTTATGTACAGTGTAAATCCTATTTCTTATTTAAATTATAAAAATGCAATTTATTTCATGCGGACTCATTTCATTCATAAATTACATATAAAAATGTAATTTATTTCATGCTGTCTTATTTCATTCCTAAATTACATATAAAAATGTACTATATTTTATGCGATTTAAGTTCATTCATTAAATGCATATAAAAATGTATTTTCTTTCATGCGGTGTTAATTCATTCATAAAATACATATAAAAATGTTTTTTATTTCATGCGGTGTTAATTCATTCATAAAATACATATAAAAAAATGTATTTTATTTCATGCGACATTTCTTACTTTAAATTACATTATAAAATAATGTAACTTATCCTACGGTCAATTTTCTTTTTATTAACATCATAAATAATGTCAATTTATCCTACGATGTCATTCTTTTATATTAACATTATAAATAATATTAATTTATCCTACGGTATCATTCTTGTATATTAACATTATAAATAATATTAATTTCCTACCGTGTAAATCCCCTTTTATCTACATTATAAAATAATGCAAAATTATCCTACGTTGGAATTACTATATAATTTACATTTAAAATAATATAAGATGTACACATGGTGAAATTCATACATATTTACATTAGGAAAAATGTAAATTTTCATTCTCTAATTACAATGTGAAATCCATTCTTTCTTTACAATGTAAAAATTGACTTTTTAATTACAATGTAAAGTCCATTCTTTTTATTTCATAAAAAATAATATAAATCTTCCTATGGTTAAATTTCTCTTAAATATTAACATTAAAAATGTTAATGACAACCCATAGTGTTATATTAACATTAAAAATGTTAATAGCATCCTACGGTTAAATTTACTATTTAATTTACATTGAAAATAATGTAAATTTATGCATGCGGTGAAAATACTTTATTTACATAATAACATGTAAAATTTCATGTCATCACAAATTCTAATTTTAACTTACATAATAAAATGTACATCTTCATGACATTGCAAATTCTAATTTTAAATTTACAAAAACAAATTGTAATTTTAATGTCATCGCAAAGTCTAACTTTAAATTTACAAAATAAAATGTAAACTTTACAACATCGCCAAATTCTAACTTTAATTTACATAATAAAATGTAAATTTTATATCAACGCCAAATTCTAATGTTAATCTACATAATAAAATGTAAATTTTATATCAACGCAAAATTCTAGCTTTAATTTACATAATAAAATGTAAATTTTATATCAACGCAAATTTCTAGCTTTAACGTACATAATAAAATGTAAATTTTATATCAACGCCAAATTATAACTTTAATTTACATAATAAAATGTAAATTTTATATCAACGCCAAATTCTAACTTTAATTTACATAATAAAATGTAAATTTTATATCATCGCAAAATTCTAACTATAATTTACAAATAAAAATGTAAATTTTATGTCAACGCAAAATTCTAGCTTTAACTTACATAATAAAATGTAAATTTTATGTCAACGCCAAAATTCTAGCTTTAACTTACATAATAAAATGTAAATTTTGTATCAACGCAAAATTCTAACTTTAATCTACATAATAAAATGTAAATTTTATATCAACGCCAAATTCTAATATTAATCTACATAAAAAAAATGAACGCCAAATTCTAATATTAATTTACATAAAAAAAAATGTAATTTTGTTTCAACGCCAAATTCTAATGTTAATCTACATAAAAAAAATGTAATTTTGTTTCAACGCCAAATTCTAATGTTAATCTACATAATAAAATGTAAATTTTGTTTCAACGCCAAATTCTAATGTTAATCTACATTATAAAATGTAAATTTTGCGTCAACGCCAAGTTTTAACTTTAATTTACAAAATAAATTGTAAATCTCATATCAACGACAAATTCTAATTTTTAATTTACCAAATAAATTGTAAATTTCATATCAACAACAAATTCTAATTTTTAATTTACAAAATAAATTGTAAATTTCATATCAACAACAAATTCTAATTTACAAAATAAATTGTAAATTTCATGTCATCAAATCAACAACATTCAAATAATCCAAGAGATCTAGATCTAGCAATTCAAATCAAAATAATATACAGGGTGATGTATATTTTGGCATATGACAAATCGGCGAGGCATAATTCAATGATATTAACAAGTAATCTATTTTAATTAGCCAATAATTTCAGATCTAACGTTTAGATTCGCGGATCTAACATCATACAGTCATAAACAACTTAGATCCGTATTTCAATATCGCTACATAGCATATCAGTCAATATTCTTTAATAACAAAGAATTAATAATTAAATAAATTAAATTTAATTAAAAATAAATTCTCACCGCTTTTGGTTTTGAGATGAATCCAGTTTGGTCAGATTTGGTGTTCGAATTCAAGACGGTTGCGGATCTGAAACATTTACATGCAAATTCATATGAAAAATAAAAAAAACAGCTTTTAACAACTGTCACAGCCACGTTTATAAGCGTTACAAAATCTGAAGCTTTTACCTTTAGGAAAGTGTTCAAATCTTTGTTTTCAATTTGCCGGAGCTACGGTCGATGAAATGACGAACCGTTTGTTAGAGGTGGAAGAGCTTGAAGAGACCTATGATCGGCCAGAAGGTGGGGGCACTCGGCGGCGGCGGTGGGGCCCAGGGGAGGCGCGACCGTGGCTGGTTTGCGGGGCTATGGCGGCTTCGTCGAGGCACGGTTCGAGGTGATTCTTGTCGGAGAAGAAAGAGCTCGGGAAGAGCTTCGAAACGGGTACTCACACGCAAAATTTCGTTGAAAAATGAAGGAGAAATCGAAGTTTGAAGATTTCGGCCATGATGGGTTTTGGTGGCTGCATATGTCGGCTGAAGACAATGAAGAGGAGGAGAGATGAACAGTGATTTCGGGTTTTATAATATTATATTAGGTTTTCTTAATCATTATTTAATAATTTAATTAGCCCGTTTTGGTCCGAACTCCGATTCAGGCCTGCTTACTGTCGTTCTTAAGGTTTTGACACCTTCTAAACGCAATGGGCTATGTCCCGGCGTCTAATTCCGAGGCCTGTTATGAGTTTTGGAATAATTACATTATTTTATTAATATTTTAATGTGTACCGTACATGAAAATTCACCGAGGTCACAAATTAACTTCAAAAATTCTCGAAAAATATATTTAGCTATGTTTTTATGCTGTGGACCTATGAAAATTAATTTCGTTCAATTCTGAACCCATATGGATTTTTAATGAATTTTTAAAGTCAAAAATTTGCCCGTTTACACTGAAAAATCAATTATAATTATATTTTAATTCTAAAAATTACCAAAAAATCATTTTTAGCTTTGTTTTGATGATACGAATCCAACAAAATTTATTTTGTTGAATTCAGAGACTTTTTGAAAAATGGCTATTTTTCAGTCAATTAATTTTGACCGAAATTGACAAAACACAGTTTCTTTCGCCACGCTCACATACTAGCTCGGAAAATTCTAAAAATTTAAACCTAGCAATAATTTGATATTCCGGTTCCAACAAAAGTTGTTTCGTCGAAAACGGACACTGTTTGAAAAAATCACTATTTTCCATGGCTATATATTTTATATTAAAAATACATTTTTAAACAAATAATTTTCGAAACTCCAAATATATAAGTGTTTATACTTTTTAAATGCAGAAACGTCATTTCGGACTCAATGGAAGTGGTTTTGAGTTCAATTTCCTTCGTATGTGAAAAGTAGCTTTTTGGACCATATATATATATATATAATATAAATTCTTACAGCGACCTTTCAAAATATTGACATAACTTATAAATTATAATCTAAAATTTAAATTTCTTAAATTCATTATATAGATATTGATAATACGAACCTAACATTTCTTGTTTTATCCAATTTCGTTTTAGAACCAATTTTATACAATTTTTCAAAGTTCAAAACTAAAATTTGAAACTACCGCACCCTTTCGGGCTTGGAATGGAATTTATATAAATTTTAAAGTCTTACTTCAAATAGAATAATTTTTTAATCATTATTATTTAAAATAAATTATTTTAAATAGCCTAAACTCATTAGAATTACTTAAAATAAAATTTTAAATTTACCCCAAAAATCAGGGTTGTTAGAATCTCCCCCACTTAAGAACTTTTCGTCCTCGAAAAGGAAAAAGAAAAAGAAGAAGGAGGATAGGAGAGAGAGAAAGCCAAGCAACGGCTCATAAAATCAAACTCAAAAGGAAATAAAAGCAACATGGGAGATGTAACTTATTCTAGGCGTACCTATAGAAACATCAGACTTCCCTCCTCCTTCAGTAGAAACTGGCACTGAAGAAGTTGGTCCTTTCGCTCCTTCGAAAACATGTGCCACTTGAGCATCGCCACTTTCTTTAGTCTTCTTCGAATGTACGATCAAGGGAAGAGTCAAAAAAATTGTAATGGTGATTCTGAGAAATAGAAAAGATCGAAGGATGAATGAAAAGATGACGAAAGTGACTGGCTATTATGTATCACATGAAATGTTCGCCATAGAATATTGTGATTCTATGTAAACGAATTTGTTATAAATATGTTATATTCCAAAGCTAAGTTTAACCAAAGCTCTGATACCAACTGTGATAACCCCAAACTTCCACTGGGTGAAAGTAAGGAATAATCATATGGAATACAACATAAATATAACAATACATATCACTGATACAACATAGCAGAGGAAAAACCATAGAATAATAACATTATAGCAGCGGAATTATAATGTCATCAACCACAGAAATCCAACAGTCACAGAATTCCAAATTATTACATCAAGTTTTGCAGAAATTGAAATAAGTTCCAACTCCAAATTAAGCTACAAGAAATGAAACAAGTCTAATGTCTGAAAATAAAAAAGAGAAAAATGCAATAGAGAGAAATGATAGATATCTTCAAAGCTCCAAGCCATCACCTCTCCACAAAAGCAAATCCAAGCAAAGATAATGAGCAACTCCAAGACAAGACTCCAAGCAAAGAATGAACCTGTTTACTTGGCTGCCCGTGTGTAAAGAGGGCACCCGAGTTTGCAAAAAGGTGAAACAAACTACGGGTCAGTCGTGGGACTGGTATGAGAATTCTTAACTAGTTTACTAATAATAATATGACAAATCCAAAGACCACGCCGCTAGTGCGGAACGGATTTACTCAATGGGTTGTCGTGCATAATTTAAAGTGTCAGAATAAGCAGATAAATAAATCGTACAACAACGCAATGCTTTTTAGAAAAATGGAATCACCATAAGACTCAAGTCCCATCACACAATGCATCGCACACCAGAGGATAGAGGTTTCTCTTATGGTGATTAAACATGTTAAATACGGCAAATACGAGTTTAATATTATTATTACTGTAAAATAAACATTTCAAAATAAATGTAGCAATCCTAGGAAGCATAGGTACCATATATTATGCCTCCGTACTAGTAATACAATCAAAACCGTAGGGTCGTATTTGGAATTTGGATTTCCATCTGAGTCAAGGCTAGGGAGGAGCTCCTTACCGATTTGAGACACTCTAGCCAGTGTCCCAGGATTGGTACTCTGTCCAACCCTTGGATCCTGCAGGGTCGGTCCACACTTACTTTTGTGGATTAGTAATGCCTGAACACATGTTTCCCGGTCCTATGGGACCTATCATCCGAGGCGCCTCATTCCATCATCCACATAAATAAAATGTCTGGGCTCCATACCATGACACCACTTCTAGCTAGAAAGAAACATGCTGCTCTCCCTGCGTTCCCTTCTCCCGTTTTAGACTCCGCCGGTGTGTGAGGCTCGTGAAGTCACGTCATACACAAAGCTATGCCTAAACAGGCTATGCTTTGATCATCCCACAAGGCCTGCTTTTCAACAAAGCCTTGATCTTATGCATCTTAGCATGCCACATCGTCAATCCATACCATACTACTGATTTCTACCAACATATTACCTCTGAGCTCGTACGTCTCAGAGAAGGGTGTAAAACTTCAAACTGATATATGTTTAGCAGAGATCAATAGATACAGTATCAAAGGAGTGCCACGTCAGACATGCAATCCATTTATACGCTTATGCTCTGGGTCTGAGCGAAAGCCAAATCCGTTAAATCAACATGTTCGTTCGGACAACGACCATGACTTCGAATTGGGAGCAAATCAATTCAAAGCCTCAATCGCTGTCTCCCTGAGGGGAAGATTGACGGTCTTCATTAGTCGCCTTCTTCTTCAATTCTCATCGTCGTTTTGATTATTTGGAATGAGATTAACTCGGCCTTTCCAAATAACTTCATATATATATGTATATATATATTAAAAAAACTCTTCATTATCGTTATTTTATTTAATTAAAAATAATTAAATCTTTAATCGACGACGATTCAGGTCAATGGTGATTCTGGCGCTGTTTTTCAACCAATTTTGATTTTCACATATCTAAAAATCTAACCGTTGGATTTTGACGTATTATATATTGTTGGAAAGATTTTTCCAAGGCAGTCCTAGTAGTTTCAGTTTCAACAAAATCCGACGGTCGGATCTTCTTGTATAGTCATTTAAAGATATAATTTTAAAACGCGAACTACCGCGCTCGATTCGTTTAATTTTAATTATATTTATATATAAATATAAACATAAAACCGTTTAATTCTTTATTCTTATGAATATTGCCATTCTTTATCTTTTCATCCCTTTATTTACAGACTACCGCGCTCGATTCGTTTAATTTTAATTATATTTATATATAAATATATAAACATAAACCATTTAATTCTTTGTTCTTATGAATATTGCCATTCTTTATCTTTTCATCCCTTTATTTACAGGAAAATGTAAAATCATACTTGAATGATGAATTCTTCCTTTTTAATTCTTTTAATTTCTTTAATTTACGGTAAAATGTAAATTATATTTCATCGACCAATTCCTTCTTTTAATTCCATTCTTACATGTAAAATGTAATTTATAATCCATCATTCTTAATTGCATATAAAATATAAATTTTATGTACAGTGTAAATCCTATTTCTTATTTAAATTATAAAAATGCAATTTATTTCATGCGGTCTTATTTCATTCCTAAATTACATATAAAAATGTAATATATTTTATGCGATTTAAGTTCATTCATAAAATGCATATAAAAATGTATTTTCTTTCATGCGGTGTTAATTCATTCATAAAATACATATAAAAATGTATTTTATATGTATTTTATTTCATGCGGTGTTAATTCATTCATAAAATACATATAAAAAAATGTATTTTATTTCATGCGACATTTCTTCCTTTAAATTACATTATAAAATAATGTAACTTATCCTACGGTCAATTTTCTTTTCATTAACATCATAAATAGTGTCAATTTATCCTACGATGTCATTCTTTTATATTAACGTTATAAATAATATTAATTTATCCTACGGTATCATTCTTGTATATTAACATTATAAATAATATTAATTTCCTACCGTGTAAATCCCCTTTTTATCTACATTATAAAATAATGCAAAATTATCCTACGTTGGAATTACTATATAATTTACATTTAAAATAATATAAGATGTACACATGGTGAAATTCATACATATTTACATTAGGAAAAATGTAAATTTTCGGTCTCTAATTACAATGTGAAATCCATTCTTTCTTTACAATATAAAATTGACTTTTTAATTACAATGTAAAGTCCATTCTTTTTATTTCATAAAAAATAATATAAATCTTCCTATGGTTAAATTTCTCTTAAATATTAACATTAAAAATGTTAATGACAACTCATAGTGTTATATTAACATTAAAAATGTTAATAGCATCCTACGGTTAAATTTACTATTTAATTTACATTGAAAATAATGTAAATTTATGCATGCGGTGAAAATACTTTATTTACATAATAACATGTAAAATTTCATGTCATCACAAATTCTAATTTTAACTTACATAATAAAATGTACATCTTCAAGATATTGCAAATTCTAATTTTAAATTTACAAAAACAAAATGTAATTTTAATGTCATCGCAAAGTCTAACTTTAAATTTACAAAATAAAATGTAAACTTTACAACATCGCCAAATTCTAACTTTAATTTACATAATAAAATGTAAATTTTATATCAACGCCAAATTCTAATGTTAATCTACATAATAAAATGTAAACTTTATATCAACGCAAAATTCTAGCTTTAATTTACATAATAAAATGTAAATTTTATATCAACGCAAAATTCTAGCTTTAACGTACATAATAAAATGTAAATTTTATATCAACGCCAAATTCTAACTTTAATTTACATAATAAAATGTAAATTTTATATCAACGCCAAATTCTAACTTTAATTTACATAATAAAATGTAAATTTTATATCATCGCAGAATTCTAACTATAATTTACAAATAAAAATATAAATTTTATGTCAACGCAAAATTCTAGCTTTAACTTACATAATAAAGTGTAAATTTTATATCAACGCCAAAATTCTAGCTTTAACTTACATAATAAAATGTAAATTTTGTATCAACGCAAAATTCTAACTTTAATCTACATAATAAAATGTAAATTTTATATCAACGCCAAATTCTAATATTAATCTACATAAAAAAAATGTAATTTTGTTTCAACGCCAAATTCTAATGTTAATCTACATAAAAAAATGTAATTTTGTTTCAACGCCAAATTCTAATGTTAATCTACATAATAAAATGTAAATTCTGTTTCAACGTCAAATTCTAATGTTAATCTACATAATAAAATGTAAATTTTGCGTCAACGCCAAGTTTTAACTTTAATTTACAAAATAAATTGTAAATCTCGTATCAACGACAAATTCTAATTTTTAATTTACCAAATAAATTGTAAATTTCATATCAACAACAAATTTTAATTTTTAATTTACAAAATAAATTGTAAATTTCATATCAACAACAAATTCTAATTTACAAAATAAATTGTAAATTTCATGTCATCAAATCAACAACATTCAAATAATCCAAGAGATCTAGATCTAGCAATTCAAATCAAAATAATATACAGGGTGATGTATATTTTGGCATATGACAAATCAGCGAGGCATAATTCAATGATATTAACAAGTAATCTATTTTAATTAGCCAATAATTTCAGATCTAACGTTTAGATTCGCGGATCTAACATCATGTAGTCATAAACAACTTAGATCTGTATTTCAATATCGCTGCATAGCAGATCAGTCAATATTCTTTAATAACAAAGAATTAATAATTAAATAAATTAAATTTAATTAAAAATAAATTCTCACCGCTGTTGGTTCTGAGATGAATCAAGTTTGGTCAGATTTGGTGTTCGAATTCAAGACGGTTGCGGATCTGAAACATTTACATGCAAATTCATATGAAAAATAAAAAAAACAGCTTTTAACAACTGTTACAGCCACGTTTATAAGCGTTACAAAATCTGAAGCTTTTACCTTTAGGAAAGTGTTCAAATCTTTGTTTTCAATTTGCCGGAGCTACGGTCGATGAAATGACGAACCGTTTGTTGGAGGTGGAAGAGCTTGAAGAGACCTATGATCGGCCAGAAGGTGGGGACACTCGGCGGCGGCGGTGGGGCCCAGGGAAGGCGCGACCGTGGCTGGTTTGCAGGGCTATGGCGGCTTCGTCGAGGCACGGTTCGAGGTGATTCTTGTCGGAGAAGAATGAGCTCGGGAAGAGCTTCGAAACGGGTACTCACACGCTAAATTTCGTTGAAAAATGAGGGAGAAATCGAAGTTTGAAGATTTCGGCCATGATGGGTTTTGGTGGCTGCATATGTCGGCTGAAGACAACAAAGTGGAGGAGAGATGAACAGTGATTTCGGGTTTTATAATATTATATTAGGTTTTCCTAATCATTATTTAATAATTTAATTAGCCCGTTTTGGTCCGAACTCCGATTCAGGCCTGCTTACTGTCGTTCTTAAGGTTTTGACACCTTCTAAACGCAATGGGCTATGTCCCGGGGTCGAATTCCGAGGCCTGTTATGAGTTTTGGAATAATTACATTATTTTATTAATATTTTAATGTGTACCGTACATGAAAATTCACTGAGGTCACAAATTAACTTCAAAAATTCTCGAAAAATATATTTAGATATGTTTTGATGCTGTGGACCTATGAAAATTAATTTCGTTCAATTCTGAGCCCATATGGATTTTTAATGAATTTTTAAAGTTAAATATTTTCCCGTTTACACTGAAAAATCAATTATAATTATATTTTAATTCTAAAAATTACCAAAAAATCATTTTTAGCTTTGTTTTGATGATACGAATCCAACAAAATTTATTTCGTTGAATTCTGAGACTTTTTGAAAAATGGCTATTTTTCAGTCAATTAATTTTGACCGAAATTGACAAAACACAGTTTCTTTCGCCACGCTCACATACTAGCTCGGAAAATTCTAAAAATTTAAACCTAGCAATAATTTGACATTCCGGTTCCAACAAAAGTGGTTTCGTCGAAAACGGACACTGTTTGAAAAATCACTATTTTCCATGGCTATATATTTTATATTAAAAATACATTTTTAAACAAATAATTTTCGAAACTCCAAATATATAAGTGTTTATACTTTTTAAATGCAGAAACGTCATTTCGGACTCAATGGAAGTGGTTTCGAGTTCAATTTCCTTCGTATGTGAAAAGTAGCTTTTTGGACCATATATATATAATATAAAGGGTGCGTTTTTTAGAGGTCCCTATTAAGTTTCAAAATATCAAAAAAACCCGGTCATAAACTTATTGTAAATTAGGTCCTTATTTTTTGAAAAGTCATAAAAAAAATATTAAAAAAATATAAAAAAATCACGTAAATTCGTATTTTGAATAAAACATGTAAACACTAAAAAATTCAGAACAAAAAACCATCAAAGAAGGCGTCAAAAATCAAAAAAACAGAAGAAAAAAAAACGAAATTTCCAGTTAAATGCATAATTGTATGCACATATATCATTTTCCTGCATACATCCGTGCATATTTTTCACTACATACATCTTCATTGATTTTTATTCATACAAAAACATGCTTACATGTGTGCAAATATACCCAATATTTGCATACATTTGTGCAGGTTTAGTTTCAAATTTTCAAACCGAACACAGCTTACGGAAAAGTTGCATACATATATGCAATTATCAGTAATAATTGCATAAATGTATGCAACTATTTTTTTTATTTCCGTAGAATCCTGAAATTATTTCCATATTTTAGAAAAAAAAATTATGAAGGAACGTACTTTTTTAAAATAAAAATAAAAAAAGGCGAAAGTAATAAAATAAGGGGCGGGTTTAAATTTTACAAATCTTTTTTTTTATATATATAAATTAGGTCCCTACTTTTATCCTATAAAAATGTTGCACACATGTGTGCATTTTTTTGAGAAATTTGCACATTTGGATGCAAATAAAAATGAACTGAAATATTAAGTTAAATCTATCCGCTGGAAGAACTGCAGTTAATTGCATATATGCATGCAATAAAATCAAAAAGGTGCATAATATTATGCATTTAACTGCAGTTTTTTCTGTTTTTTTGCTGTTTTCTTCTTTCTGACATTATTTTTGTTGTTTTTTGAACTGAATTTTTTGTATAATGCATAATTTATTTTATTACTAATTTACGATTTTTTTTATTTTTTTTTAATTATTATTTTATAAGTTTTGAAAACAGGGACCTAATTTATATTAAGTTTATGAACGGATGTGAGCCTAATTAAGTTTCAAAATAGGGACGTGAGCCTAATATTCACTAATATAAATTCTTACAGCGACCTTTCAAAATATTGACATAACTTATAAATTATAATCTAAAATTTAAATTTCTTAAATTCATTATATAGATATTGACAATACGAACCTAACATTTCTTGTTTTATCCAATTTCGTTTTAGAACAAATATTATACAATTTTTCAAAGTTCAAAACTAAAATTTGAAACTACCGCACCCTTTCGGGCTTGGAATGGAATTTATATAAATTTTAAAGTCTTACTTCAAATAGAATACTTTTTTAATCATTATTATTTAAAATAAATTATTTTAAATAGCCTAAACTCATTAGAATTACTTAAAATAAAATTTTAAATTTACCCCAAAAATCAGGGTTGTTACAGGGCGACTAGAGTGTAATTCTATATCTATCCAGTATATTGAAACTTCGAATATACGTTTGCAAGGCATATATGAAAAATCTTTGTATATTGGATTGTCCAAATTCAATACAAATAAATATTCAAATACATTGAATAAGGTTTAAATTTTCAAAACAAAAATTGTTTTCATTTTAAAAATATACTCTTCACACTCGTTCTAGGATTCTACTGATCCTATTCTAACGTGTAATTCTCATTGGATATTACTAATCCAATCTTTGATGAATTCTTTCGTTCGGTTCTAATGTGTGTTGTTCTCGAGCTCTGTAAACCAGAGCTCTGATACCAAATGAAGTGACCCGAACTTCCCCGTAAAGGAAAGAACGGATTGCTTTGAGAACATGACAAATCAGAACACAAACATAAGAACATTTCATTGCGTATTACAACAATTCCATCAGAATACAAGAATATACCGAGTACAAATAAATATTACACATCAGAAAAACATCAGAGATTTAAATAACATTACATAGCAGCGGAAAAATAATACAAAACACAATTGAAAGTAATACACGAATACAGAGCTTTCCGAATATTGCTTCAGTTGTAAACCAGGATCCTGTGAATATAATATCTGCAAAACCCAACTACTACATGCCCGTGTGGAAAATAGGGGCACCCAGAGTTTAGGTTAAAACAATAAACTCCAGGCCAGTCATGTGACTGGTGTGAGAACTAAAACAGTTATTTCAAACTTTACTTTATAAAAAAGGTAAATCAAAGGACCACGCCATATAACACAGAACGGGTTTCCTCCCAAGAATACTTGTGCATAGAATAAACAACGCAATGCTTTTTAGAAAAATGAAGCTATTATACGACCAAGGTCCTATCACACAATGCAATGCAAGCAGGGGGATAGGTTTTCCCTTATAATAGACAAACATGCTTGGTACATTTAAAACAAATCATTTGATACTATTATTAGTGCATACTGTACAAAACAACTTCAAAAATAAATGTATCAATCCTAGATGGCATGGGTGCCATAAATCATGTTGCCAATACTAGGCTCTACAATCAAAACCGCAAATGTCACGTATTGGAAGTTGGATTTCCGTTATGAACCAAGGCAAGGCGCAATCCTACCGTTTCGAGACTCTCTAGCTCGAGCCTCAGGCAAGCGCGCGGGCAAGCCTTGGATCGTCAGGGCCGGTCCACACGGAGTGGATTAAAATGCCTGAACAATGCGTTTCCCCGTCTTATGGGGCGTAAACTGGTCATATTCCGACCAAACTATCAGCCACGCAATGACCAATATAACCAAGACGCCTCGCAATCCATCATCCATATAAATAAAATGTCAGGGCTAGTAAAATGCTAACACCACTCCTAGCTAGAAAGAAACACATGGCCTCACTGATGTCCTCTCCTGTTTTTGGTTCACACCGGGGTGTGAGGCTCGCGAATCAACGCTATAAAAAGCTACACTATATCCAAGTCGTGCTTTGATCATCAACCACAAGACTCTGCTTTTCAACAGAAGCCTTGATCATTTGCATCTCAGCATGCCATGCAGGCAGTCCACGCTATGCAACCGACGTCTATCAATTACACATAGTGAAATCCGATGTCAGACACACATCCATTTACAAGTTCATTCTAGGTCTGAACGAAACCGAAGGCACCTTATTCCTCCCCCATATGTCCAATACAAGGGAGAGGTCCTTGCATATCCGGTCGATCTCCAAGTACTCTAGACGATCACCACTTATTACCTTGTCTTGGGTGTATAGCCCAATCAAGACATCAGTAATCATCCAAACGATGTGAAGACATCCAGTCTTCAACCATCGTCTTCATCCTCGACATATCGTCGAATCAGTTATTCAGAATGGGATAAACCTGGTCTTTCTGAATAACTCGAGTATATAATAAACAAGTGCTATAAAAATACAACATACGCCTCATTCCAATCCAGAATATTCCTTTTTTTCTAATATTCTTATAATTTGGGAAAGATTCCCATTAATTTTATCAAAGATAAATTCTTTCAATTTATTCTTTAATTTCCCTTTTGATATCATTTCAATCTAATTAAAGATGCATTAAAACTCCACTTGGTTTTAATCTTCCCAAAAATCAATATTAATAATTGTTTAACTTGGGAAATCATATCCTGCCTTTAACTGGGTTAAAGAACCAGTGTCCTTTAAAACACGGTTCACGATAAACCCAAACTCACATCCCATTCCATCAGCCTTTAACCGTAAATTAGCAAGCGAACAATTCCCTAAGTATTAACCCGAAGGCCGAAACCGACATCAGATCAGTACCCAGTAACTTAACTAATCTCCAGTTAGTTTTTGATTTTCTTAACTCCATTGGGTCTAAGAACAGTATTATTAAAGATACCATTCACGACAACCCAAAATCTTATTCCATTGTTAATCAGGTTAAAGAACAAGTGTTATTTTAAAACACCGTTCACGATAAACCCAAATCACATTCCATTAATTATGGAATCTTCCCGGAAAAACAAATCAATATATAATCGATATCAATTTCTGTATCCGACCAATAATACAAATGGAATAACGGCAAAGCCTTTTAAATTCCATATGTATTAACAGTCTTCCTCCACAGAACTTCACTTCGATTATTATCAATCGAATTCCATTCAATTCCAAATTAATATATTAAATTGGAAAACTTTACTTTGGAAAATTCCCGTTAAATCTTAATGAAAATATTTATAAATTCCAAATCACATTTCACTGTAAAGCGGGTTAAAGAACGAAAATCGTTAAAAACACAGTTCACAACAAACCCAAAATCCCATCAGTCTCTAACCGTAAATTAGTAAGAGAACAATTCCCTAAGTATTAACCCTGAAGGCCGAAACCAACATCAGATCAAAACCCAGGAAACCATTCAACTTAGCCAATCTCCAGTCAGTTTCTGATTTTCTTCACTCCATTGGGTTTAAGAACAGTATTATTAAAGATACCATTCACAAAAAACCCAAAATCCAATTCGATATTAAATACAAGGCTCTAAATAGAAAATATATCGACTTGTATTCGATATCGAATTTTGAAACCAACAAATATCGTATTGGAATAACGATATATATATCTTCCAAATTCCTCCACAATATCCATATAATCACGAAACCCAATATCGAAATATTCCGAAGGTAATTTCGATTCCGATCCATTCCAATTGATATATTGGAAATTCTGGTTATTTTAAAACCATTTCAAATCCAATTTAATTATTTAAAAATATTGGATTATAATTCTAGTTCATAACTAGTTCATTTTGATAAAAATATATTTTTATCCTTTCAAATATGGATTTTTTCATCCCAATTCTTTCTAAATCATTTGTTATGATTTTACACAAATTACTGATATTTTTAATATTTTTATCAAGGCCCGTACAGTCGATTTCCATAAACGGTCATCGAACTGCACTTACAACGACCTTTTCTAAATTTGATTTGGACATGATTCCAAATCCAACCGTTAGATTTCAAAACTCTTGCATTCGTTATAAAGCACTTTTCGATACGAACCCAAGGGTTCCGATTTTAGGAGAATCCGACTGTAGGATCTCCCGTAATATCCATTCGAAGTCAATGGTCGAAATTCACGAACTGTCGTAGCACGGCGCATTCTGTTTAGGCCATTATATATAATATATATATATATATTTCGTCGATTTCCTTTTAAAACGTATTTTATAAATCGTTTTAAATTCTTTTTCAAAACGGTTTCAACTTCATATTCAATTTCTAATCAAAATTGAATATTGCATATCATCGATATATAAATGATAGTATTTTCAAAACATTAGAATTTGAAATCAATTCCTTTTTCATATTCATCATAGAAATGAATGAAATCGATATAAATATCGTTCACATCAAAATGGCAGTCAACCATCATCCAAAGTGCATCCTACACTGCATAAGCATTAAATATAATATTTAATGCTTACAACATCCTGTCAATCAATTGATCGACATACGGCTAATTATTGGGACTAGTGTATGTCATATATCATCCCATTACCCGTGTGGGGTTTCAATCAACAAATAATGAATTTTATTTGTGCAGTTGGGCGATGTGTAAAATTTATCGTCCCAATCAATATCAGTCAAATGTGTGTACGTAAACAAATCATCCGATTTGTTTATGAATATTTATTTATTTCATATACACGTTAAAAATTATATTTTTAACTATAAAATATTTATTTTCATTCCACATCACACAATCAATTTTCACAACACATCAATCAAACAAACAAGTCGTCCATGGTCTGTGGACGACGGGTGTCGGGTGCTGCTAAGCACTGTCTACATCCTAGTATATATTTTAACTAGAAATAACTTAAAGTTGGAAGTTCTCACCTTTGGATTCCACTCCGCCATGCTTTGATTGTCAATTTTAAAAATTTCCAGAAATCCAACATGCCTATTTTATAAATATCATATATACATTAAAATTCATATTTTTAACTATTAAATTTTTATTTCATAGTTTGATGATTTTATGAATAGTGTTCATACGATAAAAATTAAATTTTTATCCTTTCAATTTTTTTTTCATAGTTCAACTATTTTTAAAATAACATACATAATCTAAAAATCATATATTTATAGCTTAACTATTTTATATACGATGAAATCATATTTTATTTGAATGAAAATATATAAAGATCATATTTTCCCCTCGCCATTCTCTATATAAAAATCACATCTTATTTTCTCTATTATATAAAAATCATATTTTTATTATCTCTATAATATAAAAATCATATTTTTATTATCTCTATAATATAAAAATCATATTTTTATTATTCTTCGCAAATATAAATCATATTTTTATCGCTCTACATATAATAAAGATTATATTTTTATAACGGTGTTTATATTATAAAACTAATATTTTTAAACTAGGATTAATTAACAAGAATAATCTGAAGTTTAACCTGTCTGCCTATATTAATCCCAAGTTTGCGTTATTCAAGAATAATCCCAAGTTTACGGGGTCTCTTCCCAAATTAATCCCATTTACTTGTATCTTCCCATATTAATCCGAAGTTTAGGGGTGTCTTCCCATATTGATTCCAAAATAACACGTGAAAAAGTCATCAAAAGTCATCGGGATCAATTTGGGAAGACACCCCATAAACTTGGGATTATTCTTGAATAACGCAAACTTGGGATTAATATAGGCGGACAGGTTAAACTTTGGATTATTCTTGTCAATTAATCCTTTAAACAAAGCCATTTTATTTCTAAAAACCATATTTTAGAAATCACATTTTTAACATTGCTATTACTATTTTAAAACAATGCTAATTTATATTTTATAAACAAACTGATTTTTGAACAATCCTATTTTAAATAAAAATAATAATAAAAGAAACTACCTTTGTTCTTCGTTTCTCCTTCAGGAACATGACCGTTCCTGTAAATCGTAGCTGCCCCTCTAGGGCTCAGAATCACTGCCACTTCCTTGCGCCGGAGACTGATCCAACCCCACGTCGTGACGAGCTTCGAACATTCTTCTTGCGCCTCATTCATCTCCCCATTCGGTGGTCCCAGTCATTCCAGAGACACCTCGAACGACGGCATCTTTTGAGCCCTTTTCTGATCGCCACAATTCACTGGAAGCGATCATCACCGTTCGTTGCGAAGGGCATGAGGAGCGGAACCGTTTTCTGGTGGAAAATCCCTTGGATCATTGCGGAGATTGGGTGAATTTTGGAGGGAGGAATCTGAAGTTAATCGTCGTTCAATGGTTGAAGAAAACGTCGGCTTCTGGAGTGTTTGACCATGGGGTGGACTTATGTTAGGTTTTGACCATTTTTATTGAATTTATATATTTATATAATACTATTTTAATTCATAAATTACTTGTGTAACGCCAGGAACTCCAATTAAAACCCAACGAATGTCGCCCCGAGCCAAATACTCCCATTCCAAGCACAATGAGATATGTTTTGTAACCCAATTCTAACGTTTTGATCAGTTTCCGTTTAGATTAAAATATAAATCTATATATATTCAATTCAAACGTACAGTTCAATTTACCGGGGCCACATACAGTCTCTAAAATTTTCTGAAAAATTATTTCTAGCTTCGTATTGACGATACAGTCCTAACAAAACTAATTTCATCAAATTTGAAGACCGTTAGAAAAATGGCCATTTTCTGGTCGATCCAAATAGACTAAAACTGTTAAAACACGTTTTCCTTCGCCACGCTCACATATTGATTAAGAAAATTATGACTTTTGGAATCTAGCAATAACTTGACATCCCAGATCCAACCAAAGTGGTTTCGTCGAAAACGGAGGTCGTTAACAAAATTTCCATTTTCAAGGGCTATATTTTCCATAGCGACTATTCTGAATTTTCAACTGGGCATAACTTTTTATTCCCGCTGTGAAATTTCAATTTTTCGGATTCGTTGGAAAGATATTCTCAAACAGATCCTAATGTTTTGGGGTTTGCTAAAATCCGGTTTATTTTGAATCCTGTACATTCATTTGAAATTTGAAATCAAATTTTCCGCGCCATATTCAATTCCATTTATAATTAAAATAAAATTATTTGTTTTAATTTCATTGGAAATAAATTTTCCATCATTATTATTTAAAATAATTCATTTTAAATATTCAAAATTCATTAAAATTGCCAAAATAAAAAATTTAAATGTGTTAGGATTTTCCGGGTTGTTACAATGTTGTAATTCAACTGATGTGATTTATCACTGAAGCATCATTAAAAAATATGTACATTGAATAGTGCATAACAAGATGGCTATAATTTTACTATTGATTTGATATATCATTGAGTGGAGCATGCTATAATTTAGCTGATGTGATTTATCACTGAACCATCATTAAAAATATCCACATTGAACAGTGCATATAAAGATAGCTACAGCTCTACTATTGATTTGATAAATCATTGGATAGAGCATGGTTTGATTCAGCTTATTTTATTCATCACTGAACCGTGGCTTCTGAATGATTTGATCTGTCAACATCACTCACTGTAGCTATGAGATATTGTCTCATAATGATGTCAGACTCATTGATGTTGGAAACACTAAGTATTCAATCGAGAATTAATGTTAAATAATTTAGAATAACTTCTGAATGAGTTAGATAAGTCGAATGGACCTCTGTTCGTAAAATTTGAGTGACTTAATTAAATATAAATAAATTGATCTCGCCGCATAGTGGTAGTTCATAACTTTTCATAAGAATGTTTAAATTGATATGTAACAGCAAAAATTATGTCGGAATCCTTCTAAACAAGATTCTTCAGAACTTACTGGAGGCTGACTTTCAATTGGAAATGACAATTATGATTTAGTCATGTACAGCTGGATATATGTCTAAATTATTTAAAAAAAATCGTGGTTGGGTAGTTTGTTAACCATACCTAAATATTTAACAATTGAATTTCAGAACTGCCTAAATAGTAAACTCGTAAGAAACATTAAATTTTAGAAATGCATATGTGATGACCCGCCATACACCATCGGTGCTTATAGCTAAAAATCTACGCCATATAAGCACCCGATCGATGTAAAGAAATCGCCAAGGGAAAGAAATAGTAGAATAAAAGAGAAAAATGAAAGGAAAGAAGGAAATGGAAGAGAAGAGAAAGAAAAGAATATAACACTAATCACAAAACTTGTCGTACATCTTACAGCGCGTAAGATAAAAACATAACAATCAAATCACAAATATAAAACAGGCAAAATAGTAAAAAAAAACAAACAAACTAGATAATCAGAGTATACTAGCTCATCCAGTTATACAAATTGCAATAGAGTTTATACATGATAAATAAACTCAACTGATAAACATTCACTAATAGAATACACAAATCTGTCAAGGCTCTATAGTGCTACACAACAAAGAGAAACAAATATAGTACAAGTACAAATATATAAATCATCGCCTCCTACGAATCCACCCGCGCAGCTCCGAACAATACATGTATCTATCACCTACTCTGCTCATCAGCATCGTCTATGAGCATCCAGGGTAATAAGAGGGAAACAAAACCTTGGGTCAGACAAAAGTCTGGTGTGAGCAATAAACAAACCTCAAAGTACTGTAAAAGTCATAATAGCATATATGGAATGGAGGGTATCGAGAATCATACCTGTCTTGTCCTTGCATCTATAGAGTTAGCACATAACAGTCGATATATGCTACACTATGATCAACATCATATAAATAGGGTGTAACAGACGATGCACTAATGATCATAAATAAATAAGCATCCATAACATCTATCCTCATATTCACCTACTCATTATGTAAAGAAAATGACATTCGGTACTTTAGTCACCCAATCCCTCAAAGTAGTGGTAGGTCGCAAACGTCAACTAACTCTACCACACTATCCATTATGCCGAGTGGACAACCCTACCCAGTCCAAAACGTCAACATGCTCTATGGTCTGGGCCGATCAGGTCGAAAACGTCAACTAACTCTGATCCCATACTTGTGTCACTCTTCCAAGGGTGTACCAAAGTCTCCAATACCAATGACCTATTTTCACACGTTCGGCATAGTAGAATCCTTTACTAGATTGTCTATAAGACTCACATCTGAAGTAGTATTAATATAGAGATTATCATCGATGGCCATCGTATGTCATAGGATATCATCCTTTGTCTCCCATTTCTCTCATTTTCCGATAGTCAACTCAATATGACTTAACATCATCTTTTCTTTATCTCAAAGAAAACCATCCATCGCAGCAGCTTGCTTTCTATCCTGGAATCACCAACGTCGAATGGTGAATCACTACATAGAAACACCAGATCTCGTCTCAAGCTAAAGTAACTGATCGAAAGCCATCATATCGAAATAAATATCGAACGAACGATCATATTCTGCTCCTTGAAATCACATTGTCGTTACTGTCAAATTGACTGGCCAATAACAATAGTAATCGATACCAACAACTTCATATTATTCGATAACGACTACTTGGATCACATATTTAAGCAAAATTCGTTAAATACGCATCTAAAGGAAACGCTCGGCATTCATTGCGAAATCCAGCTTGTTGCTAAGAAAAAATGCCACCATTAAGAACTGATGCTCCTCAGATCACCATAACCTTACCTTTCGCGGGATCTGCTCAATTTCGGCTCTACATAGACGAATCGAATTTTGATCGGCATAGCTGGTCCAGACTTGGTCACCTATATTTGGATTAACATAGTCGATTCAGACTTAACTAACCCGGATCCGGATCGACATAGCCGATCCAAACCTGGTCGAACCGACTCTTGATCGACTATATCGATCCAGACTTGGTCGAATAGGAATATACTCCGTCCTTCGACTACTTTTCTCCATTGAAGTCTTTAGATCTACTACCGGGCTCCAATGTTGCTTTGTGGTCGAGTCCAGCCATGCGCTCTTTAACTCCATCGAGAATTTACCTCATCCGTTCAATTTTACCATCCTTGTACACTCAATCAGTACACACCCACTTGTGCGTTCGGTCGATAAACACCAAACTCTTATAAAAGAGATTTCCTAATATTAGATCGCCTAAGAGCGCCGTTTTAATTTGTACTAAGCAAATAATTCAACCATACAACCAACTATCAAACAAATTCTTAATCTAGCACACAAGCATCCATATCAACAATGATAGATCAAGCAGTACCTATCCACAGTAATAAAAGTGGTGTAAACGTCAAAATTACCTAAGTCTGGCAATATAGTCAAAACAATGCGTAATAGCATGCAAACGAGTAAATAACGCGCACAATAGCACACAACTAGGTAAAATGTGACAATCAAGTTAAATCTACTTAAATCACAATATAATCCTTTTATTATTTACTTTGTAGGTTCATCTAACCTAAACATTATGTTTTATAATTAGAAAATAGTTAAAAATGTTAAACCTATAATATACGAACAAATAAAGTTCAGTGAGAGATAATATCACTCACCTTAGCGAAAACAGCCCAACCTAGCTCTAAAATGTAGGGATCGACAATACAAGTTGACGCAACAAACTGCATTTGAATTTGACACCGTAAGCAAAAGATATAATCGATACAAGTTATAACGACTTAAGTCGACATAAATAAATTAACTAACTACTAAAAACTTGATTAAACCTTAATTACCTCTCCTAATTCTTTCTTCTCAAAAGCATACCCTGTTGTACATGTCTCAAGACATAGATGTGCACCCCCAATGGGTGATATGGAGATTCAATTCCTGAATCCATATTTTGATTGCATTGATGCAGCCTCCAACGAAATCACTCCTTTGTCGAACTAGTGATACCAAATCCGGTGATCCCTAGTAAAGTGTGACACCCTAAATTTTTTTATGATAGCCTCAGGTCGCACCCATCAAGAAGGCATCGGGTCCCACCAAAACTGGTTAGATCGTGCACTTCTCCTCCTTTTAACTCTCCCAGACCTCTAATCGATCCCAATTTCGATCACTGCTTAAGCAATGTAGAACCCTAGTTTAGAGGCTGCGAAAATAATCGTCACCGAGTATGTTCAAATTGATATAGCATATTGAGCACGTTTACGGGAGTCTAACGAGATTGGAATCACGATTTTTGGATGAGTAGATGTGTATATAATTATTTTTGAAGTAATGAAGAGGTAGATAGCCATAAATGAAGAGGAAGATAAGCTATAGTAGCAATAAACAATGACTTGTCCATCATCTTCTAGGGTTTTAGATAATTAGGCCTTAATTAATATTTAACCCATTTAAATTTTCCACTAGAAATCAGTGCGTGTTTTACCTCCCCATGATCACATATCTTATGCAAATGCTATGTAACTTGGCTGTGCAACACTATCTGAGGTAAACATTTCGTCGAAATTCGAGACTGTTGCCCGAAATGAAAGTTTTATGCATAAATTCAAATTTTTATGACCACCAAATGGTCCAAATGCGAAATATGGAAATCCTTATATTTTTAATAATGTAACAAACCATGCAAACTCAATGGGACTAGTCTCGAGTCCCGATTCGATTGTTTGAAGAAAAAAATCACCTTTTGAAATAGCTAATCGAATAGTTAACGATCAATATTTAAACAAAATGTTTAAATATCCACTTGTTAAAAATACGGATCGTTACATTCTTCCCCCTTAAAGGATTTAGTACTCAAAATCCTCAAGGACCAAACAATATAACCTTAAACTCTCGAACAAGTGACAATACAAAAGAAATTATCACTTATCGCACCGAACAACAACCATTGAAAGTGTAACAAAAGAAATCAACTTGAAATTTTACATGAAGCCGGTACTCACATTCCTTTATACAACACCATCAAACTCGGAAAGATGCAGCCAAACACTTAACTTGTACACTTATTTTCCAAGCCAATAGATATTGAAAAATAGAAGTGACAACTTACTATTTGGAAGTCAATTCAACATAACATCGCATATTGAATTTCTTTCCAAATATGGAAAAGTTTAGGAAAATTTTGGCAGAACCTCCTCTGTATGGTTTGATCCAGTAAAACCCAAAATTTCCATACAAGGCCAATGACAACAAAAGAAAACAAAAGCCCAAAAGTGGTTAACCATGCATGTGGCAAAAATCACCAAAATGCACCAAATGAAAAAACTACAACACTACATCTATTAAATTCCTCTTTTTAAAGCAAGCTTAGCAATTGGATGGAAAAGCAAATTAGCATCCAACAAATAAATTCTTGCTTATTTGTACTTGGGCATGTACTTAACAAAGAGAATTAGACATAATAGTATAGCCAGAAACAAAGGAATAAACATGTTAAATAAACTGAATTATCAAACATAGCATGTCAAGTCATGTACGAATTTTATCTCGAATAAACAAGTAATACAACAATACAATTATCCTGCATGCCTAACAATCATATACATATAAACGGACATGCAAACATCATTAATAATCAAACATGAATGGAAAACAATAGCAAACATAGGAAATAACATCTGTACCTATCCTAGCATGCTGGATACTAACCTAACTAGTACGAGACATTAAAATATTAAATTTAATCCATATATGACTCGACAACTAGGTTGCCTTTTAAAAATAAAGAATAGTAATCTAGCATCTCTTCTCAATAAATCGAGTATGACTCGAGCGCTATCATACTATTCTTAATTTTTGTGGCAACCTATCGATGGAAACCATTGACAACCATTCCCGCATCCAATTAGAAACCTCGACTAATTATAGAAAACTATTTGTTCCATCCCACTTAGCTATAGCAAGCTGACATCACATTTATTATAAAATATATGCGTAATCAATCTGTACTCATGATGCCGAAAACCAACAACACTCATTCCATATGGTACCAACCATCATAGTAGAGTCCATACAACCTTTCCTCGAGCTATGGAATCATAATCAGTAATAAACACAAGTGACATTCACTAAAAGAATATCGCTTCTGAACGGGTACATCTCTAACTCGACACACAAAAACAACTACATCTCCTATACAAGCCTATAGGAAATCTCAAACATGTAGGAGGCGAATAATTTCAACCACTACCGCTAGCAAAGTTTGAAATACTTCTCGGGGAAGAGAATCCCCGATGATGTGACATCATCAGTGATTTTAACCCCCTTGATAGTAAATAGTGCCTCCAACTCACTAAAATGAACTTTATCGCAATTGACTCTGAATCATGAGTCGAATACTCCTCATGCGGTTTTAATTATCGACTAAAACATGATAACCCTCCATATGGAAAGAAACCACACTTGGACTACCCACACAGCCAAGTGAGTACTATCGGCCTCTCGTTCTTGCTCGAAACAAGATATCAACATACTCATGGATCAACTATAACTTCCAAACCATCCGAACTCTCGTAGGACTCGTAGCGACATCCTACTCAAGACGACCTGACCCACATCATTTCACTTGTCTCTACGAAAAATGAAATCCATCAAGTGGTGTATTCCCAACACACACAACAACCACCAAAATATGTTGACTCGTTAGTTGGACCGAACAACCCAACCAATTAATCAAGATAAAAGAAACGTATAAAACGTTGTAATCGCCACACACTGACCATCTACTCATAATCAGCAAAATCCCATTGGGATTCCCAATCGAAAGAAATATCCATAACTAGATCGATACAAAACTCGACTCAGAAATGGTGGCAACCTGGTCACCTCATCGAATGTGTCCAGTTACTCACAAGCTACAAGCTCTAGTAATGACTCGCTACTGAAGAACCGTCTAGCCCTCTATAAGACTTGCCTACTGAAGATCTAAGTCTCATCCCACCATCACTAAACTGAAGAAGACTCACTACTGAGCTTTGCCCTAGCCCACTATCATCACCAACCCCCTCTCGCTACCACCCATATTTCGTATCCTCCTTGTACATGAGCTATTAGACTTAAATATTAAGTCCAGATAAGCTCAACAATCAACAAACAAACAATTTAGCAACATGTAACCATGACTCGATGAATTTAAGTTTTAACGAACCCTGTATACTGCCAAGTGCAGATTAACTATGTCATAACACTCCCAACCTCGAGACCCGACATTAATAGTTATGGATGCTGTAGTCACCCATAGTATTAAGTTTTGGCGACCAAACACAAGATGTTACACATGTATATAATCCAACTGATCCCTCAACATGGTAAGTCACAATCAAGAGAGACAGATCAATTCATGAGTCCCAATCTCGTTTCATCCACAGTATCGCACAATCAAATGGAATGATGAAATCTCGACACCAAACTAAAACACATATGGAAACACCATTGATAGAAATGTACTTTGAGCGATGACATCGCAATTTCCCGCCTCATAGAGGGAGCACTTGATGGAACAGGAACCACAATCAGCACATACATCTCGATGATCTATCCTGATAAATTAGGACAAACCCCAACACTGGGCACAAGCTCGAACTTCACAAGCTTACTTGATTGAAACCTCTAACCAACATTCTCTCGAAATGAAATAATCACCCTCTGAGTCAACATCACAACCCAACAACAAACTCCAAACTTCGGAGTGACAAAGGAGAGAATTAACCTTACTTCTATATCACACCGAATTTAGTCAAACTCCCCAACACAAACACATCGCCTAAACCGACAAACTCTCATCGACTCCAAGAAGTTGATATAAAACTTCTTCAAAATGAATCATGAACTGGTCTCGAGCAAATCGATTTTAGAAAATGAAATAGATAAGACTCTTGAGCAATTCAGACCCAACCTTGAAGTCTCTTAGGAATAAAATCCTAATTCATTCAATTCTAAATCCAAATCGCCAAAGAAACCTGGTGAGAACCAAGCAACTCTCGCACCATAACAGTCGATTTTATTCTAGGGAATGGTATGCCATCTAGACGTATAGGCATCCACATAACATGGTATGTTCGACTCGTCGCACATAAGTGTCATGACTAATTCGAGATTTTACTGCATCATAGATAATAGGCTGTACCATTACTGAAAACAAAACTATAAATTGAAGAAAATAGTTTCCGGTTCTTCCTAACTCTTAACTTCATAGATGGAATAATTAGAAGTATTTTTGCGTTTGCTAGATCGACTTAGATGATAGAACGATTAGTCGCTAATAGAGAAAGTTATTCCAATGGCACTTTTGTGAAAAACGACCTACACTATATAATCTATAGGTTTAGAAACCAAAATATATAGAAATACGTACTCTCTAAAATATATTAACTCTCGAATATAGTACTTCTAAGGTTAAACAATGCAATCTAAGATCTGATACCAAATATGATGACCATCTATATACCATATGCGCTTATAGCTAAAAATCAACGTTGTATAAGCACCTGATCGACGTAAAGAGATCGTCAAGAGAAAGAAATAGTAGATAAAAGAGAAAAAGGAAAGGGAAGGAAAGAAGGAAATAAAAGAGAAAGAAAAGAATATAACACTCAATCACATAACCTATCATATATCTCATAGCGCATCAGAAAACATATACTCCCTCCGGTTCATAATATAAGATGTTTTAGAAATTTACATGGGAATTAAGGAAAAAATCAATTAACACTTTGGTCCATACTTAAATTAAGCAGGTCCCACAAAAGAAGTTCGCTTTTTACGTGCAATCCAACTATCACTTCTATTTTCATGCATAAAATACCGTGGAGTAGCCATTTAGTCAAAATCATTTATTATAGATTAAGGACATAATAGGAATAACATGATTAAACATCTTGTATTTTGAACTAGATCAAAAACTTAATATGTCTTATATTATGAACCAGAGGGAGTATGAATTAAATCATAGATATAAAATAGATGAGTCAGTGATAACTATATAAACCAGATAATCAGAGTATACAGGCTCATACAGTTATATGGAATAGTAATAGTAATAGAGTTTACGCATGAGATAAATAAACCCAACTGATAAACTATCTCTAATAGAATATACAACACTGTCAAGCATCCACAGTGCTACACAGTGGAGATAAAAAAATAGTATAAGTATAAATATATAAATCGTCCCTACTGTAAATCCACGTGTGCAGCTCCAAATAATACCTATATTTACCACTTGGTCTTCTTATCACCATCATCGATGAGAACCCAAGGTAATAAGAAGTAAATAAAACCTTGGATCAGAAAAAATTCTAGTGTGAGTGATTAACAGTCTCAAGGTATTGTAAAAATCATGATAATATATATAGCATGGAGGGAATGAAGAATCATACATGCCATGCCCCTACATCCATAGAGTTAGCGCATAACAGTCGATATATGCTACACTTTGACCAACATCATATGAATAAAGTGTGATAGATGTATACACACTAATGATGATAAACAAACAAACATCCATCATCCATCCTCACATTCACTCACTCAGTGTGTAAAGCATAAGGCATTCAGTACTTTAGTTACCTAATCCGTCAATGGTAGGTCAAAAACGTCAATTGACTCTACCACACTATCCATTACGCTTGGTAGAATACCCTACCAAGTCCAAAACGTCAACAAGCTCTAGGGTCTAGGCCAATTAGGTCAAAAACGTCAACTGGCTCTGATCTCATCCTTGTGCCACTCTCCCAAGGGCGTACCAAAATCTTGAATACCAATAACCCCTTGCACACGTTCTCTACAACAGAATTCATCACTAGACTACCCGTAAGACTCCCATCTGAAGTCTACTCAATATGGGGACTGTCCCCGATGGTTATCGTATGTCGTAGGATACCATTATTTGTCTCCCATATCTCTCTCTCTGACAATCAACTCAATATACATCATCTTCTCTCCATCTCAGGGAAAACCATCCATCGTAGCATCTTGCTCCCCATCCTAGAACCATCGTCGTCGAACGGTGCATCACCGCATCTCATCTCAAGCCAAAATCACTTATCAAAGAGCCATCATATCAAAATCGCTATCAAATGAACCACTATATTCTGCTTCCTGAAATTGCACCGTCATCGATGTCAAATTGGCCGAAGTGGCCAACAACAATAGTAATCGATACCGATAACTTTATATAATCGATAAAAACTACTTGGTCACCTATTTAACCAAAATTGGTTAAATACGCATCCAAAGGAAATGTCCAACATTTATTGCGAAATCCATCTCATTTCCAAGAAGAAAGGCCATTATGAAAAACTCATGCTTATAAGATCACCACTACGTTTCCTTTCCCTAGATCGGCCCAATTTCGGCTCGATATAGTCAAACTGGATCTAGATCGGTAATGCTAATCCGGACTTGGTCACATATATCTGGATCGACATAGTCGATTCAGACTTAACCGACCTAGATCCAGATCGAAACAGCCATTACAAACTTGGTTGAACTAACTCTAGATTGATTATGTAAACCGGGACTTGGCCGAACCGGAATCCACTTTGTCCTTCTACTTCTCTGCTCCATTCAAGTCTTTAGATCCGTTGCCGAGATCCAATGTTTCTCTATGGTTGAGTCCAATCATGTGCTCTGAAGCTCCATTGATAATTTACCTCTTCCGTTCGAGTTTCTCATCCTTGTGCACTCAGTTAGTACACACCAACTTGTGCATTTGGTTGGTAAAATTCAAACTCTTGTGAACAAGATTTCTTAATACTAGACCTCCTAGGAGCAGCATTTTGATCTATACTAAGCAAACAATTCAACCGACATCAAATAAATTCCTAAACTAGCACATAAGCATCCATATCAGCAATGATAGATCAAATAGTACCTATCTACAATAATAAAAGTGATATAAATGTCTAAATTATGTTATTCTAGCAATATAGCCAAAGCAATGCGCAGTAGCGCTCAAATGGGTAAATAACATGCGCAGTAGCACATAACTAGGTAAAATGTGACAATCAGGTTAAATGTAAAGATCACCATTTCATCCTTTTATCATTTGCTTGGTTCATCTAACCTAAACATTATGATTTATAATTGGAAAACAGTTTAAAACGTTAAATTTATACTATATGAAAAAATAATTTCTAATGAGAGATAATATTACCCACTTTAGCCAAAATAGGCCAAACCAGCTGCAAAATGTAGAGCTCGTCAATACGAGTCTAATGCAATAAACCACGATCGAATATGACACCGTAAGCAAAATATATAATCGATACAAGTTATAATGACTTAAATCAATATAAATAAATTAACAATCGACCAACAACTTAATTAACCCTTAATTACCTCTCTCTAACTCTTTCTTCTCAAAAGCATACCCAGTTGTACATGTCTCGAGACACAGTCGTGCACCCCCATTGGGTGATTTAGAAATTACATGCTCGAATTCACATTTTGATTACGCCGATGCGATTTCCAACCAAACTCCCCATTGAACGATCCCATGAAACAAACTGTGGTGACCTCGAGTGAAGTGCAGCACCCTCGATTTCTCTACGGCAGCCCCAGGTCACACACAAAATAAACTGTAACATATTTGCATAAACATGATATATTGTATGAACACAAAGAATCATAATAAATGAATGGGGTTTAGGTGCAAATATAATTATAACATGGGATAATAAATAAACGTACAAACATGCTTAATAAAATTAAACTTAAAATGTTGTTAAGTTTGTAAGTCCAAAACTATGGTTATTCTATAATTCTATGGTGGCCTTGTGGTTAGGCATTATATGGTGGCCATGTGATAAGGCATTCTATTATTATAGTAACAACTCGGTTTTTTGCATACTCATGTTAAGCGGACTTTAGTGTGTTTTCTATAATATAAATACGAAGAGAATAAAATAAGAGTTCGGGAGCCTAACTCGTATATGTGATTTTCAAATTTAGGGTGTTGGAATAAATTAATTTCTTTAGTATACTAAGTAGTTTATTTCAACCATGCTAATAAATCATTATTTTATGATTAAAGTGGATATTGAAAATATATAATATTGATTAGCAATCGATATTTAAGTGTTTCAAAATATATTTTCAATATTAGTGACATGTTGCATTTAGAATAATTATTTAACTACTGATGGTGTTTTAAGTGTGAAATGTATTTCTTGTCAAAATAAAATTTAGATTCAGTTATAAACTATGTTTAGAAATGGTTTTAAACTTTAAAGATTAGTATATTATGAAAATTTTCAGGGTAAGTTAATAACAATTACAACAATAATTCATGGAATAACTGATTTGTTGTTAATCTAAAAATATAATTATTATTTGTGAATCGATATTACAGTGTTTGCAATGTTTTACATAATCATTAATTAAATTCATTTAGATTGATGAAGGATGTAACCTTGTTTATAGAAATAAATATGTTTTAAAAGTAAAATAATTTCCTTAGCAAATAGGTTATATTAATTCTTTGTGTGGAATTATCATTGCTTAAATGGTTTGGAAAATATGGTACTTGTGTTTTAACAAACGTTGTGTGTTGGAAAATTCATTTGTGCTTAGTATAGTGTGTTTGGACAATTTTAACTTGGAGAGCTATCCATTTTTATTCAAATGATGGAAAATGAATATTTTCCGTAAATTGGGAATTTATGTATAATAGTCTAAAACGGTTATTTAAAGTTGTTAAAACATTTTTTAAAACATGAAAGGATTTTTTACAAATGCTAAGCTTTGTAAATGCCAAGACAAATTAGTGTGTTTGTCAAAACAAGGTATAAAACTAGTATAATAGTGTTACATAATCTCTAATTACCTAATTATAGCTTAAATGGTACATTAATCTATTGCTTATGGGGAGATATGTCTGGAAACATATGTTTCTTTTCTACACAGAAAACATGTTCCTCCTTCTACCTCTTTTATAGTTAAAAAAAAATTAGTAATGGCTTCGTCAAGTATTCAAAATCCAAAAAAACCTCTATTGTAAATCAAAATAATGAAGAGTCTTGTACTCTCCATTTCCCTCAAGCCATCAATTTTAGCAAGAAGATTCAAATCATCTTCCTTTTGTGAGACTCATGAAGTATGGTTATTGTCTGATCTTCTCAGGTCATGCATGTCAAAGTTTCTCAGTGCTACAACCTACAGGGTGCTTAATCCGTCCCAATCCGAATCTACGGTGAGTGTGCTCTCAAAATCTTCTAGTTGACAAGTATTTGGGGTTTAATTTGTTAGGTTTATTTCTCAATTTTTGTTAAAAATCGTTTGCTGTAACTTGAGAAGCTATAATAAAATCCTTAGCATCAAACTTATGTCTGGTATGATCTTTGAGGCCCTTGATCTCCCTTAATTCTGGATGGTTTCGAGCAATCTTGATCTTAGTTTGTTGCCATTGTTATATACTTTACCCTAGTTTCATTGCATGTTGTATTTCCATTGTTTCATAAATTGATTGAAAGTTGGGAAAGAATCAGGTTGACAACCTGCTAATTTTTGTGTGCATTGGTTCGACTCAGAGGTCAACCCATGCTTCAGAGGGGTCAACTCCTAGGTCGGCCACCTCAAAGCAGGAGTCGATCTTTAGGTCGACCCTTGCAGGAATGATTTGGGCAGGAAGTATTTTTGCTTCCTGTTGATTTTTTTGCCTATTTTTCGCTTCCTATTGCCATTATTTCCTGATGATTTTACTAAATTAATTCATGTTGTTTAAGTGCGAAATGACAAGTAATATGTATGCCTACATTAGATTTAATTCGTTCTTAGATTCGATGAATTTTAACGAGTTATTTGCTGAGTTTTGTGCTGGTTTTTGATGAGGTTTCTTATGCTGTACAATTTTAAACTAGATTTTCTGTACCTATACAAATAACGTTTTATTTATATCTTTGGAACGGAATGAATTTTCTTTTTTTGGTTTTAATAAAAAAAATCTTAAAGTAATAGTATAACTATATTTTGGAAATTAAAAGTGATTTGGAATAAAAAAAATAATGGATTTCGAAATCATTTTATAGACCATTTTCATAAAACCAAATATATTTTCTATATATAAACTAACACTTTTTCTACACCCTTCGAGATGGCGTAATTGTAATCAAACAATATAGTAAACCTCATGGTATGGGGAATGAAGGTATATTTTATTAGATAATTACAAAACCGTCTAATTGAAGCCATTGATTTGATGATTCTAATAATTGATGTTTCTGTTGATTTCCATTGCGGAGTTGACAAGCGGCTAGTGAATCAGTAGTGATAATGTGTGGTATGAAACGCACTGTTACCACCGCTAGAATCATTGATTGTAAGTTTGTGACGTATATTTATGTTTATTGTAAGCCAATACTAGTTGTTTAGGCCTAAATATTATATTGGTACTTGTCTAAACTCGTGGAAGAGCTATATGCACGTGCAATATCTGGTGTTTCGGATCCAAATTATTATTATTAATTTACTAGTTGTTTTGGATTCAAATATTGATGTTTTAATTATTTTGATCATACAATCATACTTACTATGGAGATTTTAATCTGAACTAATGTTTTTGATGATATCATTGACCTTACAATTTCGGACCCTCTTTTGATGTCTTGATGAATTGTTGTTGTTTGATGTTGGATTGTTGATGTTGAAACCAGTCATAGCCTTAGAGCTAATTGGTATTTATATAAGTATAGTGATCATTTAAATGGAATAAACTCTTAAGTAGGATTTTATGTTGTTTTCTTGGAAATACCTGATGTTATAATTTTGGTGCTTAGCTTGAATTTTAGCACCTCTTTGATGAGGTTAAACTGCATCTGGTGTTTTCTTATGTTGTTCTTGGAATCTTATAAGTTGTTAAGCCTTGAGAATTCTTTGAATCATTTGACGTCTTGGGGTTATACAATTCCTTTTGTGTAAAAAGGAATACTAATGTATATTTCATATTTCGCCTTTTGTAGTCTAACTAATTGTAAACTAGACCGACCTGTGTGTGCTTTGCTTGGGTCAAACCGAGTTGTTTCAGGTTTACTTGGTTGTTTTCTTGGAACTAGCAGTTTAACTTATGAACTATCTCCTAAAGCTATTTCTTTATTGTATTTGTTCATTAGAATCATTTATATCTATTCTTTTAGAGATCGGTGTATTTCTTGTATAACCATCTGTATTTATAGCACATGTATATATTGTATTTCTGTGATTATATATATATATTTGTGTGTATGTGTGTGTAACTGTTCTGTAGTATGTTACTGTAATGAGATGTATATTATTATGAATATGATCTTCATCCATTGTAATTTCATATTAGAATTATTGAGTGCATCGATCCAATAGAAATAGGAGAAGAACAAATTATACATCCAATCACGTATTCAATATTAGTGTAATACAGAATTACAAATGGTTGCCCTTAACCAGCCTTATTCTCTACTCTAATAGATGATATTACTTAGTAATGCTCTTTATTAGTGTGGGTATAAGGGTGGGGTGTCACAGGTATCGGAGTGGAGGTCTACAACAAAACACCATAAACATATAACAGAACCTGAATGGTACATGTGTTGCAACACAGAAGGATAACAAATATGTCTACTCTATCTCTCTTGTTGTTATCCTTTCCTCATGAATCTTATTAATCGAATTGAGTATAATCCTAAGCTTTTGGAATATGATTAGGAATATAATTTATTCTGTAGTATTCCTTGGGTGGTTTCCTATCCTTTGTAGTCTACTTTGATGGAAAACTTCCATTCGTTGTTCCCTTTTCGATGCTCAATCTTTGGGTTTATAAATTTCAAGGGAAAAATTAAACTTCCTCCTTTGTATTCTAATGAGTTGTTGAATTAATAAAATAAATAGGGATGGGTTGATAATTAAATCCGAGATAAGGTGTATGTAAAATTCATATGGGATGTAGGAGTAGTTATTTTGATAATAATTAGAGTGCACAGCGAAAACAAGTAAATTGTTTCGACTGTGCAGTAGTCTATTAAATCTATAAGTGGGATTAATAGATAGAATTTAGTATTGATAATTAAATGGTTAATTAAATTGTCTTATAATATAAATCTAGTAAATAAAAGGAGTAGTGGAGTGTTGGGATTTTTCTATTGGAACTATAATGATAATGAACAAATAATAGAAATAACCAAATATGAATTAAGAACTAAATGAATATTTTTCGTGTTGGGTTGTCCGTTGGGTATTTTAAGGAGTTCTGATCGATACGTTTGATCAATGACAATGATAAGAATTTCTTAAACCCTTGTATGAGATGATTGAACATATTATTCAATGGATTATATAGTGAACCTTTTGAACCTAATAATATATTATTTCCGTGAAGTTGGTATTAAACCACCACATTAGTTTGGGAGAACAAATTTAGATGGCGAGGCAAAAGTGATTTCGTGTCAACATCGCAGCCAAGTAGCATAATGAATTACAATCGATGGGTTGTAGGAGTAAGCGGTATTATTAGAATACTCACTCTTATAATAAGGTTAAGGAATGGTTGCAACTACCAAGTTGGTAGTACAAAACAAAAAATGGCGAGCCAATTCGATATTAAAATCAAATTAATAGCCATTGATTGAAGGAGTCAGAAGAAAAATTATGGCGCAACAACATTTTTTTCGACTTGAAATAGGATGGAGATTGTGTGTATTCTAAATAATCGGTTATGCTAAGGATATGTTGCGAGTTTTGAATTGTTATAATATGTTGTTAGGATCAGAATTTAAATTTGGGAAGCCACACACACACACACTGAAACGACCCTTAACTTCCCCGTAAAGGAAAGCGTCGGATAGTTCGAGAACAAACCACAACAGAACGCATATAAAAGAACATTTCATTGTATATTACAACAATGCATCAGATTACAAGAATATACAGAGTATAAACAAATAAATATTACATAGAAATATCAGAGATTTAAATTACATTTAAATACATAGCAGCGGAAAATAATATAATACACAACTAGAGGAGATATACGGATACAAAGCTTTCCGGATATCGTTCCAGCTGTAAACCAGGATCTTGTGAATATAAATCTGCAAAACCAAAACTACTAGCTGCCCGTGTCAAAATAAGGGCACCCAGAGTTTAGGTTAAAACAATAAACTCCAGGTCAGTCATGTGACTGGTGTGAGAACTAAAACAGTTAATCTTTATTTTTAAAGTTCGGTAAAACAAGGGACCACGCCGTATAACACGGAACGGGTTTCCTCCCAAGAATACCAGTGCATAAAACAAACAGCGCAATGCTAAATAGAGAAAAATGAAGCTGTTATAAGACCCAGGTCCCATCACACAATGCAACGCAGCCGAGGATAGGGTTTTCCCTTATAACAGCCAAAGAATGCTTGATACGTTTAAAACAAATCATTTGATACAATAATAAGTGCATAGTGTATAAAACAACTTCAAATCATAAGTATCAATCATAGGCGGCATGGGTACCATATATCATGTCGCCATATATAGGTTTACAAATAAAACCGCAAAATCACGTATTTGGAAATTGGATTTCCTTCTATGAACCGAGGCAAAAGATAGTCCTCAACCGATTCGAGACAATCTAGCCTACCATGTCTCAGGATCAGAGCTCGAGTGACCCTAGGAGCGACAGGGCCGGTCCACCGATGTGGATTAAAATGCCTGAACACTACGTTTCCCCGCCCTTTGGGGCGCAAACGAGCCAACGAATGACTCCATCGGACCCGGATCGTCCGATCTAACCGAGGCGCCTCGCAACAGCAACAACCACACAGGTGAAAAGTATATAAATGTCAGGGCTGGTAGGTCACTGACACCACCCTAGCTAGAAAGAAACGCATGTCCTCCCTGAGGTCCTTCCTCCCGTTTTTGGTTCACAACCGGGGTGCGAGGCTCGCGAATTCACGTTACACAAAGTTGTGCCACACAGGCCTTGCTTTGATCATCACCACAAGACTTTGCTTTTCAACAGAAGCCTCGATCAATTGCCACTTAGGCATGCCACACAGGCAATTCACTCCATGCGTTTGATATCCATCAATATATAACCCCTGAGCTCGTACGTCTCAGAGAAGGGCGTTAAGCAAGAGAATAAATTCTCCGCCGCCAAACAGATATATATTTAATAGAGATCAATCACACGGACTAAAATCCAATGTCAGACACACAGTCCATTTACAAGTCCGTTCTGGGTCTGAACGAAACCGGAGGCACCTAGTACCCCGCATATCCATCGATCTCCAAGTACGTCTGGACGATCCCTAACTGTTTCCATCTTCTTGGGTGTACAGCCCAATCAAGATCATCAGTAATCACCCAAACGACATGAAGACCTCCGGTCTTCGACCGTCGTCTTCATCTTCGACACCACGTCGAATCAGTTATTCAGAATGGGATAAACCCGGTCTTTCTGAATAACTCGCGTATATATTATAAAAGTGTTACACAAACACAACATACGCCTCATTCCAATTCAGAATATTCTTTTATTCAAATATTCCTATACTTTGGGAAAAGTTCCCATTAATTTTATCCAAGATAAATTCTTTAAATTTATTCTTTAATCGCCTTTGAATATCAATTCAAACTAGTCGGGATTAGCGAACCACACCGAAGTAATCATTTATTTTATTTCCCAATCCCAACATATTCATCCCATGAAGTAAAACTGGTAGTACTTCATATCTAACACCACAGTGTTATCGGTAATTCAATTACCATTTCACGTTCAAATCTAATCAAAGATTTAATTATCGCCTGGAGTAAAACTGGTGATACTCCATTCTCGATCATTTCAATCTTAATTAAAGATTCATTAAAACTCCACTTAGTTTTAATCTTCAACTGGGTTAAAGAATCAGTGTCATTTAAAACACGGTTCACGATAAACCCAAAATCACATTCATTAATTATCGGGTTAAAGAACGAGTGTTATTTAAAACACTGTTCACGATAAACCCAAAAATCAATATCAATTCAATTCCAATTAAATATTATTTAATTGGTACACTTCATTAAATCTAAATAAAAAGATTTAATCTTTTCTCAACTGGGTTCAAGAACAGTGTTAGTGAAGACACCATTCACGACAAACCCAAATCACATTTGATATTCAATATAAGGCTCTGAATAGAAAATATATCGGCTTATATTCAATATCAAATTCTACGATTAACAAATGTCGTATTGGAAATAACGATATATATATATATCTTTCAAATTTCCATAACAACACCTGTATAATCACGAATTCCAACATCGAAATATTCCGAAGACAATTTCGATTCAATTCCACTCCAATGCAATCATTGGATATTCTGGTTATTTTCAAAACCCTTTTTAAATTCAATTTATTTATTTAAAAATAAATAGAATTATATTTCTAGTTCAAACTAGTTCATTTCGATAAAAATCTATTTTTATCTTTTCAAATATGGAGTTTTTCATCCCAAATCTTCACAAATCATTTCTTATGATTTTACACAAATTATTACTATTTTTAATAATTTTATCAAGGCCCGTACAGTCGATTTCCAACCATGGCCATCGAACTGCACTTACAGCGACCTTTTTCGAATTTGATTTGGACGTATCTCCAAATCCAACCGTTAGATTTCAAATTTCTAACATTCGTTAGAAAGCTCTTTTCGATACGAACCCAACGGTTCCGGTTTTAGGAGAATCCGACGGTCGGATCTCCCGTAATGTCCGTTTGAAATAAATGGTCGAAATTCACGAACTGCCGCGGCGCGGCGCGTTCTATTCAGGCCATTATATAATATATATATAATATATATTTCGTCGATTTCTATTTAAAACGAATTATATAAATAGTTTTAAAATTCGTTTCAAAAGCAATTTCAACTTCCATTTCAATTCAAATCAAAATTGAATTCTTCTTTATAAATTCGTTTTAAAATTCATTTCTATTCAATTCAAATTTCAATTCAATTTGAATTCATTTCAATTCGCTTTCAATTCAATTTGAATTCGTTTTCAATTCCTCTCGAAATCGTTTTCAATTCAATTCATTTCGAAATCCTTATATATTCAATTCATTTCGAAATCGTTTTCAATTCAATTCATTTCGAAATCGATAAAATCGATATAAATATCGTTTACGTCAAAATGGCGTCAATCCAATCAACACGGCTTCATAAATTTCTATTTTCAAATATTCTATTTCAAATATTTCTTTTTCAAAATAGTTGTTATTATCAAAATATTTCGTTCAATACATGACCAATCTCAATGAATGAGTACTGTCAACACATGAACTTTTATTTTATATCGATAAAGGTGCAAATTTTATTACTAAAATATTTCGTTCAACACATGACCAATCTCAATGAATGAGTACTGTCAACACATGAACTTTTATTTTATATCGATAAAGGTGCAAATTTTATTACTAAAATATTTCGTTCAACACATGACCAATCTCAATGAATGAGTACTGTCAACACATGAACTTTTATTTTATAATATTCTTTATTTTTCATATTGGAATGAGGCCCAATCAATTACCATATAAAGTTAATTATATGGATTTTCATACAACACATGTATATAATAGCATGGAAAAATAATCAACCATCAACCAAAGTGCACTACACTGTATAAGCATCAAATATAGATATCTAACGCTTAAAACAGCCTGTCAATCAACCGATCGACATATTTAATAAATCAGGATGAGTGAACTTCAAATTTCATCCCAACACCCGTGTGGGGTTTCAAACAATCAAACAAAGATTTTATTTGTGCAGTTGGGCGATGTGTAAAATTTATCGACCCAATCAATATCAGTCAAATCAGTGTACATAAACAAACCGTCTGGTTTGTAAATGAATATTTTTATTTTTCTAACTTATTTTAGAAAATTTCGGCGGCATAACGGCACGATACTAGAAACGGGACAAGGCCTAGCCTTATCCCCGGTCTAGTGAAGGCCCACGCCATTCACATATCAATCAAACCATTCAATTTCACCAACCAATTCAATTCAATCAAATAATCCAACTAATCTATGCAACTAAACAAACAAGTCCATGGTCTGTGGACGATTGTGTCGGGTGCTACTAAGCACCGTCTGCATCCTAGTATATATATATATAACTAGAAAATTTAAATTGAAAGGTGAGAAGTTCTCACCGATAGCTATCCTAGCTCCACGGCTCTTCATTTGCAGAAGTCTTCGCCAATCTCTCCTTTGTCGCTTTGTTGCCCGTTTTCTCTACATATGTAAAAATCGAATTTTTACAATGTTATTCAATATATAAAAATTCTATTTTTATTTCGAAGTTCATTATATAAAAATTCTATTTTTACTAATTTAAAAATCAAATCTTTTTCAAATTTTAAAAAAATCAAATCTTTTTATGATTAAAATTCATACCTTTATGCGAATAGAAATATCAACTTTATGCGAATCAAAATTTCAACTTTATGTTCTATAAAAAAAAAATCAAATATTTACGTTGCAAAAATAATATATTTTCTATATTAAAACTGATTTTAAATTATACTTAATAAATTAGAAAAAAAACTGTATTTAAATAAAAAAACTTACCGGCTTGGTTTGGATGTAGGACTGCTACGGGGGCGCTCGTTGGGCTGCGCGAGGCTGGAGGAGGGCAGTGGTCGAGTTCAGGTGGGGTGGCGGGCTTAGGGGTCACGGTGGCTTCCGGCGTTCGAATTGGGGCTGGGGTTTTTAAGGGGGAGGTTGCGGTTCATAGCAGAGGGAAGGGGAGAGGGGATCGATGGCCGAAGGGGGCGCTACCTATGGTGGCGCGGCCTAGGGTGGGGTGGTTTTAAGGTATTGGGGGGTGGGGGGGTTTAAATCGGAGCGTGGGGGGAGGGGTTCGCCAGCGTCTGGAGGAGGGAGGGTGTCCGATTGGCTGCGGCGGAGACAAAGGTGGGGTGGCGATGACGGTGGCGACGGGGAGCAACTGGGCACGATCGACGATCGTTTTTATTTTATTTTATTTATGTTCTGAGCGATAAAGAAGAGAGAGAGGGTTAGGTGAGGGTATTATATATTTATATTTATTTTATTATTTTTAATTTCAAAAAGTTGATTTTTTTATTCGACCTCTAAACGAGGCCCACCGCCTGTCGTCCCCAGCGTTTTACCCCCATTCCGAACACAATGGGATATGTATCGTAGGTTGATTCGGACGTTAGGATCAGTTTCCTTTGAATTTACATTTAAATCACTATATTGAATTTTAAACGTACATTTCAAACTACCGGGGTCACATACTAACCAGAAAAATTCCAGAAAAATATTTTCTAGCTTCGTATTGACGATACGGTCCTAACAAAACTAGTTTCGTCGAAATCCGAGGTCGTTTGCAAAATTTCCATTTTTAAGGGCCTGAATTCCATAGCGACTATTCAGAATTTTCAACTAGACATATCCTTTGATTCCCGTTATGAAATCTTGATTTTTCGGATTCGTTGGAAAGATATTCACAAAGAGATCCTATGATTTTTGGTTTCACTAAAATCCGGACTGTTTTGCACCCGGTACATTCAATTGAAGTTTGAAATCGAATTATCGAACTACCGCGCCATTTTCAATTCTATTTATAATTATATATAAATATTTATATTCTAACGACGACGCGTAAAATATATACGTTCGAATTATATTTAAAATAAATTCCTCGTCGATATTATTTAAAATAATTCATTTTAAATAATCAAAATTCGCCAAAATTGCCAAAATAAAAATTTCAAACTGGCCCAGATTTTACGGGTTGTTACAATCTCCCCCACTTAAAACTTTTCGTCCCCGAAAAGGAACAAAGTCGAAAGTGGTTTGATCATTCAACTCTACGCTCGATCTGGCTTCCATTCTCCAACTCTTTAGTTTCTGAGAAGTTTCAAAATTTCAAAAATTTGGCTAACACCCTAAATTTTTGAAAAATTTCGCCATAACCTCCCCTGCACCGGGAGCATCAGGGAATTTCAAATAGCTTCCCCGGTCCTTTGGATCTCAAAAAGAAAAAGAAAAAGCCAAGCGGCTAGCCAATAGGCTCATAAAATCATCATCACCCAAACAAAACAAGAAATTATGTAGTAAACATGTACATATTTGTCGGGCAAACAAATTTTATTCTCTGCTCTAGCCTCCTTACTATGACCTGTTCAATGTAAGTATATGTATATGCAAGCAAATGCGACCAATTTTCAATACAATTCAATATTTGGTTCAATTAGGCATAATGGTTCAAAATTAGCAAACAACTAAACAAACAACACAAACATCAATCAATTAGTGAATTAGAGTTTCAAATTCATAATTTTGATATATGTACAAAAATCATGTTTTTGATGCCAAATCACAACAATAGGCCCTATCTAATTTTTGGTTCTCACACCAGTCAATAGGAAATATATAGAAATCTCACTTTCGTCGCTCGAATATAAACACTGATGATGATGCATCATCATCTGAATCATCTCCGGGCGACTAGAGTGTGATTCTATATCTATCCAGTATATTAAAATTTCGAATACACGCGGATCAGACGTATACGCAAAATCTTTATATACTGGACTGCCCAACACAATATAAATAGATAATCAAATACGAACAATTGATTTAAATTTTCAAAACAAAATTTGTTTTCATTTTCAAAAATATACTCTTCACACTCGTTCTAGGATACTACTGATCCCATCTCTAACGAGTCATTCTCATTGGATATTACTAATCCAATATCTGATGAATTCTTTCGTACGGTTCTAATGTGTCTTGTTCTCTAGCTTTGTAAACCAAAGCTCTGATACCAAATGAAACGACCCTTAACTTCCCCGTAAAGGAAAGCGTCGGATAGTTCGAGAACAAACCACAACAGAACGCATATAAAAGAACATTTCATTGTATATTACAACAATGCATCAGATTACAAGAATATACAGAGTATAAACAAATAAATATTACATAGAAATATCAGAGATTTAAATTACATTTAAATACATAGCAGCGGAAAATAATATAATACACAACTAGAGGAGATATACGGATACAAAGCTTTCCGGATATCGTTCCAGCTGTAAACCAGGATCTTGTGAATATAAATCTGCAAAACCAAAACTACTAGCTGCCCGTGTCAAAATAAGGGCACCCAGAGTTTAGGTTAAAACAATAAACTCCAGGTCAGTCATGTGACTGGTGTGAGAACTAAAACAGTTAATCTTTATTTTTAAAGTTCGGTAAAACAAGGGACCACGCCGTATAACACGGAACGGGTTTCCTCCCAAGAATACCAGTGCATAAAACAAACAGCGCAATGCTAAATAGAGAAAAATGAAGCTGTTATAAGACCCAGGTCCCATCACACAATGCAACGCAGCCGAGGATAGGGTTTTCCCTTATAACAGCCAAAGAATGCTTGATACGTTTAAAACAAATCATTTGATACAATAATAAGTGCATAGTGTATAAAACAACTTCAAATCATAAGTATCAATCATAGGCGGCATGGGTACCATATATCATGTCGCCATATATAGGTTTACAAATAAAACCGCAAAATCACGTATTTGGAAATTGGATTTCCTTCTATGAACCGAGGCAAAAGATAGTCCTCAACCGATTCGAGACAATCTAGCCTACCATGTCTCAGGATCAGAGCTCGAGTGACCCTAGGAGCGACAGGGCCGGTCCACCGATGTGGATTAAAATGCCTGAACACTACGTTTCCCCGCCCTTTGGGGCGCAAACGAGCCAACGAATGACTCCATCGGACCCGGATCGTCCGATCTAACCGAGGCGCCTCGCAACAGCAACAACCACACAGGTGAAAAGTATATAAATGTCAGGGCTGGTAGGTCACTGACACCACCCTAGCTAGAAAGAAACGCATGTCCTCCCTGAGGTCCTTCCTCCCGTTTTTGGTTCACAACCGGGGTGCGAGGCTCGCGAATTCACGTTACACAAAGTTGTGCCACACAGGCCTTGCTTTGATCATCACCACAAGACTTTGCTTTTCAACAGAAGCCTCGATCAATTGCCACTTAGGCATGCCACACAGGCAATTCACTCCATGCGTTTGATATCCATCAATATATAACCCCTGAGCTCGTACGTCTCAGAGAAGGGCGTTAAGCAAGAGAATAAATTCTCCGCCGCCAAACAGATATATATTTAATAGAGATCAATCACACGGACTAAAATCCAATGTCAGACACACAGTCCATTTACAAGTCCGTTCTGGGTCTGAACGAAACCGGAGGCACCTAGTACCCCGCATATCCATCGATCTCCAAGTACGTCTGGACGATCCCTAATTGTTTCCATCTTCTTGGGTGTACAGCCCAATCAAGATCATCAGTAATCACCCAAACGACATGAAGACCTCCGGTCTTCGACCGTCGTCTTCATCTTCGACACCACGTCGAATCAGTTATTCAGAATGGGATAAACCCGGTCTTTCTGAATAACTCGCGTATATATTATAAAAGTGTTACACAAACACAACATACGCCTCATTCCAATTCAGAATATTCTTTTATTCAAATATTCCTATACTTTGGGAAAAGTTCCCATTAATTTTATCCAAGATAAATTCTTTAAATTTATTCTTTAATCGCCTTTGAATATCAATTCAAACTAGTCGGGATTAGCGAACCACACCGAAGTAATCATTTATTTTATTTCCCAATCCCAACATATTCATCCCATGAAGTAAAACTGGTAGTACTTCATATCTAACACCACAGTGTTATCGGTAATTCAATTACCATTTCACGTTCAAATCTAATCAAAGATTTAATTATCGCCTGGAGTAAAACTGGTGATACTCCATTCTCGATCATTTCAATCTTAATTAAAGATTCATTAAAACTCCACTTAGTTTTAATCTTCAACTGGGTTAAAGAATCAGTGTCATTTAAAACACGGTTCACGATAAACCCAAAATCACATTCATTAATTATCGGGTTAAAGAACGAGTGTTATTTAAAACACTGTTCACGATAAACCCAAAAATCAATATCAATTCAATTCCAATTAAATATTATTTAATTGGTACACTTCATTAAATCTAAATAAAAAGATTTAATCTTTTCTCAACTGGGTTCAAGAACAGTGTTAGTGAAGACACCATTCACGACAAACCCAAATCACATTTGATATTCAATATAAGGCTCTGAATAGAAAATATATCGGCTTATATTCAATATCAAATTCTACGATTAACAAATGTCGTATTGGAAATAACGATATATATATATATATATCTTTCAAATTTCCATAACAACACCTGTATAATCACGAATTCCAACATCGAAATATTCCGAAGACAATTTTGATTCAATTCCACTCCAATGCAATCATTGGATATTCTGGTTATTTTCAAAACCCTTTTTAAATTCAATTTATTTATTTAAAAATAAATAGAATTATATTTCTAGTTCAAACTAGTTCATTTCGATAAAAATCTATTTTTATCTTTTCAAATATGGAGTTTTTCATCCCAAATCTTCACAAATCATTTCTTATGATTTTACACAAATTATTACTATTTTTAATAATTTTATCAAGGCCCGTACAGTCGATTTCCAACCATGGCCATCGAACTGCACTTACAACGACCTTTTTCGAATTTGATTTGGACGTATCTCCAAATCCAACCGTTAGATTTCAAATTTCTAACATTCGTTAGAAAGCTCTTTTCGATACGAACCCAACGGTTCCGGTTTTAGGAGAATCCGACGGTCGGATCTCCCGTAATGTCCGTTTGAAATAAATGGTCGAAATTCACGAACTGCCGCGGCGCGGCGCGTTCTATTCAGGCCATTATATTATATATATAATATATATAATATATATTTCATCGATTTCTATTTAAAACGAATTATATAAATAGTTTTAAAATTCGTTTCAAAAGCAATTTCAACTTCCATTTCAATTCAAATCAAAATTGAATTCTTCTTTATAAATTCGTTTTAAAATTCATTTCTATTCAATTCAAATTTCAATTCAATTTGAATTCATTTCAATTCGCTTTCAATTCAATTTGAATTCGTTTTCAATTCCTTTCGAAATCGTTTTCAATTCAATTCATTTCGAAATCCTTATATATTCAATTCATTTCGAAATCGTTTTCAATTCAATTCATTTCGAAATCGATAAAATCGATATAAATATCGTTTACGTCAAAATGGCGTCAATCCAATCAACACGGCTTCATAAATTTCTATTTTCAAATATTCTATTTTAAATATTTCTTTTTCAAAATAGTTGTTATTATCAAAATATTTCGTTCAACACATGACCAATCTCAATGAATGAGTACTGTCAACACATGAACTTTTATTTTATATCGATAAAGGTGCAAATTTTATTACTAAAATATTTCGTTCAACACATGACCAATCTCAATGAATGAGTACTGTCAACACATGAAGTTTTATTTTATATCGATAAAGGTGCAAATTTTATTACTAAAATATTTCGTTCAACACATGACCAATCTCAATGAATGAGTACTGTCAACACATGAACTTTTATTTTATAATATTCTTTATTTTTCATATTGGAATGAGGCCCAATCAATTACCATATAAAGTTAATTATATGGATTTTCATACAACACATGTATATAATAGCATGGAAAAATAATCAACCATCAACCAAAGTGCACTACACTGTATAAGCATCAAATATAGATATCTAACGCTTAAAACAGCCTGTCAATCAACCGATCGACATATTTAATAAATCAGGATGAGTGAACTTCAAATTTCATCCCAACACCCGTGTGGGGTTTCAAACAATCAAACAAAGATTTTATTTGTGCAGTTGGGCGATGTGTAAAATTTATCGACCCAATCAATATCAGTCAAATCAGTGTACATAAACAAACCGTCTGGTTTGTAAATGAATATTTTTATTTTTCTAACTTATTTTAGAAAATTTCGGCGGCATAACGGCACGATACTAGAAACGGGACAAGGCCTGGCCTTATCCCCGGTCTAGTGAAGGCCCACGCCATTCACATATCAATCAAACCATTCAATTTCACCAACCAATTCAATTCAATCAAGTAATCCAACTAATCTATGCAACTAAACAAACAAGTCCATGGTCTGTGGACGATTGTGTCGGGTGCTACTAAGCACCGTCTGCATCCTAGTATATATATAACTAGAAAATTTAAATTGAAAGGTGAGAAGTTCTCACCGATAGCTATCCTAGCTCCACGGCTCTTCATTTGCAGAAGTCTTCGCCAATCTCTCCTTTGTCGCTTTGTTGCCCGTTTTCTCTACATATGTAAAAATCAAATTTTTACAATGTTATTCAATATATAAAAATTCTATTTTTATTTCGAAGTTCATTATATAAAAATTCTATTTTTACTAATTTAAAAATCAAATCTTTTTCAAATTTTAAAAAAAATCAAATCTTTTTATGATTAAAATTCATACCTTTATGCGAATAGAAATATCAACTTTATGCGAATCAAAATTTCAACTTTATGTTCTATAAAAAAAAATCAAATATTTACGTTGCAAAAATAATATATTTTCTATATTAAAACTGATTTTAAATTATACTTAATAAATTAGAAAAAAAACTGTATTTAAATAAAAAAACTTACCGGCTTGGTTTGGATGTAGGACTGCTACGGGGGCGCTCGTTGGGCTGCGCGAGGCTGGAGGAGGGCAGTGGTCGAGTTCAGGTGGGGTGGCGGGCTTAGGGGTCACGGTGGCTTCCGGCGTTCGAATTGGGGCTGGGGTTTTTAAGGGGGAGGTTGCGGTTCATAGCAGAGGGAAGGGGAGAGGGGATCGATGGCCGAAGGGGGCGCTACCTATGGTGGCGCGGCCTAGGGTAGGGTGGTTTTAAGGTATTTGGGGGTGGGGGGGTTTAAATCGGAGCGTGGGGGGAGGGGTTCGCCAGCGTCTGGAGGAGGGAGGGTGTCCGATTGGCTGCGGCGGAGACAAAGGTGGGGTGGCGATGACGGTGGCGACGGGGAGCAACTGGGCACGATCGACGATCGTTTTTATTTTATTTTATTTATGTTCTGAGCGATAAAGAAGAGAGAGAGGGTTAGGTGAGGGTATTATATATTTATATTTATTTTATTATTTTTAATTTCAAAAAGTTGATTTTTTTATTCGACCTCTAAACGAGGCCCACCGCCTGTCGTCCCCAGCGTTTTACCCCCATTCCGAACACAATGGGATATGTATCGTAGGTTGATTCGGACGTTAGGATCAGTTTCCGTTGAATTTACATTTAAATCACTATATTGAATTTTAAACGTACATTTCAAACTACCGGGGTCACATACTAACCAGAAAAATTCCAGAAAAATATTTTCTAGCTTCGTATTGACGATACGGTCCTAACAAAACTAGTTTCGTCGAAATCCGAGGTCGTTTGCAAAATTTTCCATTTTTAAGGGCCTGAATTCCATAGCGACTATTCAGAATTTTCAACTAGACATATCCTTTGATTCCCGTTATGAAATCTTGATTTTTCGGATTCGTTGGAAAGATATTCACAAAGAGATCCTATGATTTTTGGTTTCACTAAAATCCGGACTGTTTTGCACCCGGTACATTCAATTGAAGTTTGAAATCGAATTATCGAACTACCGCGCCATTTTCAATTCTATTTATAATTATATATAAATATTTATATTCTAACGACGACGCGTAAAATATATACGTTCGAATTATATTTAAAATAAATTCCTCGTCGATATTATTTAAAATAATTCATTTTAAATAATCAAAATTCGCCAAAATAAAAATTTCAAACTGGCCCAGATTTTACGGGTTGTTACAATCTCCCCCACTTAAAACTTTTCGTCCCCGAAAAGGAACAAAGTCGAAAGTGGTTTGATCATTCAACTCTACGCTCGATCTGGCTTCCATTCTCCAACTCTTTAGTTTCTGAGAAGTTTCAAAATTTCAAAAATTTGGCTAACACCCTAAATTTTTGAAAAATTTCGCCATAACCTCCCCTGCACCGGGAGCATCGGGGAATTTCAAATAGCTTCCCCGGTCCTTTGGATCTCAAAAAGAAAAAGAAAAAGCCAAGCGGCTAGCCAATAGGCTCATAAAATCATCATCACCCAAACAAAACAGGAAATTATGTAGTAAACATGTACCTATTTGTCGGGCAAACAAATTTTATTCTCTGCTCTAGCCTCCTTGCTATGACCTGTTCAATGTAAGTATATGTATATGCAAGCAAATGCGACCAATTTTCAATACAATTCAATATTTGGTTCAATTAGGCATAATGGTTCAAAATTAGCAAACAACTAAACAAACAACACAAACATCAATCAATTAGTGAATTAGAGTTTCAAATTCATAATTTTGATATATGTACAAAAATCATGTTTTTGATGCCAAATCACAACAATAGGCCCTATCTAATTTTTGGTTCTCACACCAGTCAATAGGAAATATATAGAAATCTCACTTTCGTCGCTCGAATATAAACACTGATGATGATGCCTCATCATCTGAATCATCTCCGGGCGACTAGAGTGTGATTCTATATCTATCCAGTATATTAAAATTTCGAATACACGCGGATCAGACGTATACGCAAAATCTTTATATACTGGACTGCCCAACACAATATAAATAGATAATCAAATACGAACAATTGATTTAAATTTTCAAAACAAAATTTGTTTTCATTTTCAAAAATATACTCTTCACACTCGTTCTAGGATACTACTGATCCCATCTCTAACGAGTCATTCTCATTGGATATTACTAATCCAATATCTGATGAATTCTTTCGTACGGTTCTAATGTGTCTTGTTCTCTAGCTTTGTAAACCAAAGCTCTGATACCAAATGAAACGACCCTTAACTTCCCCGTAAAGGAAAGCGTCAGATAGTTCGAGAACAAACCACAACAGAACGCATATAAAAGAACATTTCATTGTATATTACAACAATGCATCAGATTACAAGAATATACAGAGTATAAACAAATAAATATTACACAGAAATATCAGAGATTTAAATTACATTTAAATACATAGCAGCGGAAAATAATATAATACACAACTAGAGGAGATATACGGATACAAAGCTTTCCGGATATCGTTCCAGCTGTAAACCAGGATCTTGTGAATATAAATCTGCAAAACCAAAACTACTAGCTGCCCGTGTCAAAATAAGGGCACCCAGAGTTTAGGTTAAAACAATAAACTCCAGGTCAGTCATGTGACTGGTGTGAGAACTAAAACAGTTAATCTTTATTTTTAAAGTTCGGTAAAACAAGGGACCACGCCGTATAACACGGAACGGGTTTCCTCCCAAGAATACCAGTGCATAAAACAAACAGCGCAATGCTAAATAGAGAAAAATGAAGCTGTTATAAGACCCAGGTCCCATCACACAATGCAACGCAGCCGAGGATAGGGTTTTCCCTTATAACAGCCAAAGAATGCTTGATACGTTTAAAACAAATCATTTGATACAATAATAAGTGCATAGTGTATAAAACAACTTCAAATCATAAGCATCAATCATAGGCGGCATGGGTACCATATATCATGTCGCCATATATAGGTTTACAAATAAAACCGCAAAATCACGTATTTGGAAATTGGATTTCCTTCTATGAACCGAGGCAAAAGATAGTCCTCAACCGATTCGAGACAATCTAGCCTACCATGTCTCAGGATCAGAGCTCGAGTGACCCTAGGAGCGACAGGGCCGATCCACCGATGTGGATTAAAATGCCTGAACACTACGTTTCCCCGCCCTTTGGGGCGCAAACGAGCCAACGAATGACTCCATCGGACCCGGATCGTCCGATCTAACCGAGGCGCCTCGCAACAGCAACAACCACACAGGTGAAAAGTATATAAATGTCAGGGCTGGTAGGTCACTGACACCACCCTAGCTAGAAAGAAACGCATGTCCTCCCTGAGGTCCTTCCTCCCGTTTTTGGTTCACAACCGGGGTGCGAGGCTCGCGAATTCACGTTACACAAAGTTGTGCCACACAGGCCTTGCTTTGATCATCACCACAAGACTTTGCTTTTCAACAGAAGCCTCGATCAATTGCCACTTAGGCATGCCACACAGGCAATTCACTCCATGCGTTTGATATCCATCAATATATAACCCCTGAGCTCGTACGTCTCAGAGAAGGGCGTTAAGCAAGAGAATAAATTCTCCGCCGCCAAACAGATATATATTTAATAGAGATCAATCACACGGACTAAAATCCAATGTCAGACACACAGTCCATTTACAAGTCCGTTCTGGGTCTGAACGAAACCGGAGGCACCTAGTACCCCGCATATCCATCGATCTCCAAGTACGTCTGGACGATCCCTAACTGTTTCCATCTTCTTGGGTGTACAGCCCAATCAAGATCATCAGTAATCACCCAAACGACATGAAGACCTCCGGTCTTCGACCGTCGTCTTCATCTTCGACACCACGTCGAATCAGTTATTCAGAATGGGATAAACCCGGTCTTTCTGAATAACTCGCGTATATATTATAAAAGTGTTACACAAACACAACATACGCCTCATTCCAATTCAGAATATTCTTTTATTCAAATATTCCTATACTTTGGGAAAAGTTCCCATTAATTTTATCCAAGATAAATTCTTTAAATTTATTCTTTAATCGCCTTTGAATATCAATTCAAACTAGTCGGGATTAGCGAACCACACCGAAGTAATCATTTATTTTATTTCCCAATCCCAACATATTCATCCCATGAAGTAAAACTGGTAGTACTTCATATCTAACACCACAGTGTTATCGGTAATTCAATTACCATTTCACGTTCAAATCTAATCAAAGATTTAATTATCGCCTGGAGTAAAACTGGTGATACTCCATTCTCGATCATTTCAATCTTAATTAAAGATTCATTAAAACTCCACTTAGTTTTAATCTTTAACTGGGTTAAAGAATCAGTGTCATTTAAAACACGGTTCACGATAAACCCAAAATCACATTCATTAATTATCGGGTTAAAGAACGAGTGTTATTTAAAACACTGTTCACGATAAACCCAAAAATCAATATCAATTCAATTCCAATTAAATATTATTTAATTGGTACACTTCATTAAATCTAAATAAAAAGATTTAATCTTTTCTCAACTGGGTTCAAGAACAGTGTTAGTGAAGACACCATTCACGACAAACCCAAATCACATTTGATATTCAATATAAGGCTCTGAATAGAAAATATATCGGCTTATATTCAATATCAAATTCTACGATTAACAAATGTCGTATTGGAAATAACGATATATATATATATATATATCTTTCAAATTTCCATAACAACACCTGTATAATCACGAATTCCAACATCGAAATATTCTGAAGACAATTTCGATTCAATTCCACTCCAATGCAATCATTGGATATTCTGGTTATTTTCAAAACCCTTTTTAAATTCAATTTATTTATTTAAAAATAAATAGAATTATATTTCTAGTTCAAACTAGTTCATTTCGATAAAAATCTATTTTTATCTTTTCAAATATGGAGTTTTTCATCCCAAATCTTCACAAATCATTTCTTATGATTTTACACAAATTATTACTATTTTTAATAATTTTATCAAGGCCCGTACAGTCGATTTCCAACCATGGCCATCGAACTGCACTTACAGCGACCTTTTTCGAATTTGATTTGGACGTATCTCCAAATCCAACCGTTAGATTTCAAATTTCTAACATTCGTTAGAAAGCTCTTTTCGATACGAACCCAACGGTTCCGGTTTTAGGAGAATCCGACGGTCGGATCTCCCGTAATGTCCGTTTGAAATAAATGGTCGAAATTCACGAACTGCCGCGGCGCGGCGCGTTCTATTCAGGCCATTATATTATATATATAATATATATAATATATATTTCGTCGATTTCTATTTAAAACGAATTATATAAATAGTTTTAAAATTCGTTTCAAAAGCAATTTCAACTTCCATTTCAATTCAAATCAAAATTGAATTCTTCTTTATAAATTCGTTTTAAAATTCATTTCTATTCAATTCAAATTTCAATTCAATTTGAATTCATTTCAATTCGCTTTCAATTCAATTTGAATTCGTTTTCAATTCCTTTCGAAATCGTTTTCAATTCAATTCATTTCGAAATCCTTATATATTCAATTCATTTCGAAATCGTTTTCAATTCAATTCATTTCGAAATCGATAAAATCGATATAAATATCGTTTACGTCAAAATGGCGTCAATCCAATCAACACGGCTTCATAAATTTCTATTTTCAAATATTCTATTTCAAATATTTCTTTTTCAAAATAGTTGTTATTATCAAAATATTTCGTTCAACACATGACCAATCTCAATGAATGAGTACTGTCAACACATGAACTTTTATTTTATATCGATAAAGGTGCAAATTTTATTACTAAAATATTTCGTTCAACACATGACCAATCTCAATGAATGAGTACTGTCAACACATGAACTTTTATTTTATATCGATAAAGGTGCAAATTTTATTACTAAAATATTTCGTTCAACACATGACCAATCTCAATGAATGAGTACTGTCAACACATGAACTTTTATTTTATAATATTCTTTATTTTTCATATTGGAATGAGGCCCAATCAATTACCATATAAAGTTAATTATATGGATTTTCATACAACACATGTATATAATAGCATGGAAAAATAATCAACCATCAACCAAAGTGCACTACACTGTATAAGCATCAAATATAGATATCTAACGCTTAAAACAGCCTGTCAATCAACCGATCGACATATTTAATAAATCAGGATGAGTGAACTTCAAATTTCATCCCAACACCCGTGTGGGGTTTCAAACAATCAAACAAAGATTTTATTTGTGCAGTTGGGCGATGTGTAAAATTTATCGACCCAATCAATATCAGTCAAATCAGTGTACATAAACAAACCGTCTGGTTTGTAAATGAATATTTTTATTTTTCTAACTTATTTTAGAAAATTTCGGCGGCATAACGGCACGATACTAGAAACGGGACAAGGCCTAGCCTTATCCCCGGTCTAGTGAAGGCCCACGCCATTCACATATCAATCAAACCATTCAATTTCACCAACCAATTCAATTCAATCAAATAATCCAACTAATCTATGCAACTAAACAAACAAGTCCATAGTCTGTGGACGATTGTGTCGGGTGCTACTAAGCACCGTCTGCATCCTAGTATATATATATAACTAGAAAATTTAAATTGAAAGGTGAGAAGTTCTCACCGATAGCTATCCTAGCTCCACGGCTCTTCATTTGCAGAAGTCTTCGCCAATCTCTCCTTTGTCGCTTTGTTGCCCGTTTTCTCTACATATGTAAAAATCGAATTTTTACAATGTTATTCAATATATAAAAATTCTATTTTTATTTCGAAGTTCATTATATAAAAATTCTATTTTTACTAATTTAAAAATCAAATCTTTTTCAAATTTTAAAAAAAAATCAAATCTTTTTATGATTAAAATTCATACCTTTATGCGAATAGAAATATCAACTTTATGCGAATCAAAATTTCAACTTTATGTTCTATAAAAAAAAAATCAAATATTTACGTTGCAAAAATAATATATTTTCTATATTAAAACTGATTTTAAATTATACTTAATAAATTAGAAAAAAAACTGTATTTAAATAAAAAAAACTTACCGGCTTGGTTTGGATGTAGGACTGCTACGGGGGCGCTCGTTGGGCTGCGCGAGGCTGGAGGAGGGCAGTGGTCGAGTTCAGGTGGGGTGGCGGGCTTAGGGGTCACGGTGGCTTCCGGCGTTCGAATTGGGGCTGGGGTTTTTAAGGGGGAGGTTGCGGTTCATAGCAGAGGGAAGGGGAGAGGGGATCGATGGCCGAAGGGGGCGCTACCTATGGTGGCGCGGCCTAGGGTGGGGTGGTTTTAAGGTATTGGGGGGTGGGGGGGTTTAAATCGGAGCGTGGGGGGAGGGGTTCGCCAGCGTCTGGAGGAGGGAGGGTGTCCGATTGGCTGCGGCGGAGACAAAGGTGGGGTGGCGATGACGGTGGCGACGGGGAGCAACTGGGCACGATCGACGATCGTTTTTATTTTATTTTATTTATGTTCTGAGCGATAAAGAAGAGAGAGAGGGTTAGGTGAGGGTATTATATATTTATATTTATTTTATTATTTTTAATTTCAAAAAGTTGATTTTTTTATTCGACCTCTAAACGAGGCCCACCGCCTGTCGTCCCCAGCGTTTTACCCCCATTCCGAACACAATGGGATATGTATCGTAGGTTGATTCGGACGTTAGGATCAGTTTCCGTTGAATTTACATTTAAATCACTATATTGAATTTTAAACGTACATTTCAAACTACCGGGGTCACATACTAACCAGAAAAATTCCAGAAAAATATTTTCTAGCTTCGTATTGACGATACGGTCCTAACAAAACTAGTTTCGTCGAAATCCGAGGTCGTTTGCAAAATTTCCATTTTTAAGGGCCTGAATTCCATAGCGACTATTCAGAATTTTCAACTAGACATATCCTTTGATTCCCGTTATGAAATCTTGATTTTTCGGATTCGTTGGAAAGATATTCACAAAGAGATCCTATGATTTTTGGTTTCACTAAAATCCGGACTGTTTTGCACCCGGTACATTCAATTGAAGTTTGAAATCGAATTATCGAACTACCGCGCCATTTTCAATTCTATTTATAATTATATATAAATATTTATATTCTAACGACGACGCGTAAAATATATACGTTCGAATTATATTTAAAATAAATTCCTCGTCGATATTATTTAAAATAATTCATTTTAAATAATCAAAATTCGCCAAAATTGCCAAAATAAAAATTTCAAACTGGCCCAGATTTTACGGGTTGTTACACACACACACACACACACACACACACATATATATATATATATATTTATATATCAAACTTTGATGAGTTAGTAGATGTTAATAATAAGTGTTTGAAAATTTTGTGGCTTATAATATAAGCTAAATCTTTTCCATGTAAATAAAAATTATGTTGAGATGTTCAAAATGAAATTTATTTTGATGTTTTGCTTAAAGAAATTGCGGGGATGCAATTTGTAATGGCCCGCAAATCCGTACTATCTGAGTTGACTAATAACACCACACGTGCAACCCAAATTGCACAGAAATACGAATCATTATTAGAAAGAAGTTAGAGGATGAGAAATAGAAAGAAAGAAATATTAGAATAGAAGAAAACAAAGAAGACAAATCTCACAGCGGAACGAATAAAATACATTAAATAACATAACTTTTGAAATACAAATCAGTAACAGTATATACATACCATTATCAGAGCACAACAGTTATTCCTAGAACTGTTATAAACACATGTTTCCAGATACAACATAGTACACAGCGGAAATATGATAGTCTATAGCTAACTGGTGAAGCCTCCTGCTTCCAGCTCTTCCAAGTGAATCTGAAAAATCCCGACTACTTGACTGCTCGTACAAAATTGGGCACCCAAGAGTTTAGGGAAAACAAACAAAACAAACTCTGGGTCAGTCATGGGACTGGTGTGAGTAAACTCCAACCATTTTCTTAACTTTCAAAATCCTTTCGAAGGAAATAATAATCGTAAGACTGATCCACACATAAACACGGATGGTTTTTACCTTACGATAGCCGAAAATATTTTTGATATCAAATCCAGTGATATTATAATAATGTCTACATCAAATAAATAGAATCTAGCGGAATGCTTGCATCTCATGCTCCATATATAATATAAAATCAAAAACAGCATGGAGCTTATTGGAGATTGGATTCCGACTATGACAAGGTATGGTACCACCTTCCGATAGTGTATCTCTAGATAGGAATACCCTGGGTTCAACAAGAACGTCTTGCAACCCGGCCCACACATGACCGACCACTCATTTCGCTTGAGTGTATCGAATGTATATCACCAACGGTTGGGATCAGTAACCGTTTCCCGAAAAGGGACAGCATTGATAGATTAAAGAAGTAAAAGGTATTTATCTAGATAGGTGATTATACACCCTAATGGGAGCGACCCATATAGCCATGCTGCCTGCCCGATTTTTTGTCATTTCCTGGTTGTTGAGGCCTGAGGCTACGAATACTAATCATTCATTGATAGCACAATCACTTTGAATGCCACATTGTCAGATCCATTAATCACTAATTGATTTGCACAAAAATATTCTGGATATTAAACTAAGAGAATAAATCCTCCGCCACCATATATATTTATACAGATCAACATATTCGATCATTGGAAATACTTTGTCAGACATTCGTCCATTTATGTTCGTTCTGGGATTGAACGAAACCGAAGGTACCATTTCTATTAATAGAAAAAGTCCTTGCACTTGCTCCATCTTCGATTATCTTCATATAATCTGATTCGCTATGCTACGGCCAATACGGAGTGGTTCTCGGATAATAATCCAACCGGTCTCTCCATATTGACAACGATATTGGCAAAACACTTTGATAGTCGGTTATTTAACTATCGAAGAAAAACAAACATCCATTCATAGCATCAAACAATCACTGGACCCCTTAATTAATATTTCATTAATTAAATTATTTCTCCATTTCTTTATCAATATTTGTTAACCAAATATTTTCAATAATCATCTTGGCCTCTTACGCTATTTGGAAGACATTTCCAAATATAACCTTCTTTTATTTTCTATATTTAGAAAATATCCTTTAATTGCAGTTGGAAAACATTCCAATTACTTATCTCTTTCACGACCATTTATTTCTATACTGAGGAAATATTTATTGTTATATTTCCAAAAATTTCACTTACTTGGGTTAAAACGAATGTTGTATAAAACACCATTACAACAACCCAAAATACTGCATTTGACTAACTCTTATTCAAACATTCCTCTTCGAGACTGGATCTTGCTATTTATCGGTTAAAAATGAAATCAAACAAGTTGGGGTATAACTACCTCTCAAACCTTGATTGAAAACATCCTTAACTTCAAAACGGACAAGACTACTTACCTCGAATAATCAACATCATACAAACCAATTATTCATTTTTAAATCTGTACATGTTTCGCTTTCTAATTTTACCAGATTTAATTATAGATTTTCTTTTTGTTTATAGTATTCTATTTTCAAGTTCGTTTCTTTATCGAATTCTATATATATAGATACATTAATTTCTAACTATCAAAATTTCTTAAAAATATTTTAACTCCTTAAATTCCGGAAAATTTCGCCATAACCTACTTTGTACGGTCGATAGTTCAAACCTCAACTCGCCTCTCTAGGCCCTTTCCATTTAAAAAGAAAATCAAAAAGCCAAGTGGCTTGCCGATTCAGCGCATAAAACCTCATATGGAATTTAAACATGTACCTTTTTATCGGGCATACAAATTATAATCTTCATATACTTCATTCCATACCTGTCTAACACATATCCAGATATTTCCATTTGGTTTCAACTCAATCCATTCGCCTTAACCCAATTCGCTAATTTATTTTCTAAAGCTATATTTGAACATATCACATTCAAATATATTTTAATCTACTCATGAACCCGATCTAATTCCATTTTCAACTCGAGTTACATATTCGATTTCAAATAAAAATTCTCAAATCTCTTTCACTAATCCAACGCTCATTTTCGATTCAAATCTCGATTAACTATTTATTCTTCAAACTAGTTAAATCTATATAATAACTAAAAATCTGATTTTTGTTTAAAAATCATTTCACTTACTTCACTGGAGTCCATATTTATTTTATATCTCCAGTCTGGATTTTCTGATGGCAATTCGGATTTTATTTCTTTAAAATCCTTTTATTTAATTAAATAAACCGTTATGGCTTTATAATGGTTCTGGCGCCGTTTTTCTGAAAATTTGATTTTGACATAACTCAAAATCTATTTGACAAAATCCAGATTTTTCTCTTCCATTAGAAAACTATTATTCCAATGGTCCTAATGATTCTTGTTTCAAAGAATTCCGACTTAAATTGAGTTCTATATACTCAATTGAAGTTCGAAACGCCAATTTACGAACTACCGCGCTGCGACGAGTTCGTTTTAATTATATTTAATATATAAACGTTTTAAACTTCGTTTATATATAAATTCTAACTCCATTCTAATATACTTTAATATATTTTAAACCAATTTTCCAAATTCAACTTAATATTTCCGATTATCCCTTACTCGGTAATAAATTTATTTATCCTTCAATCTTCTATATTTAATTCCAATTCCTTTTATAAATAAATTATTTATAAAATTCGATATAATCGAATTTCAATTATAAACCTGTTGGATTCTTCTCAATTCATCTTATATTTCGAATTCCGAAACACAATCAATCGTTTTGTTTCAAAACACTTCCCAATTTACTTTTAAATTCCTATTTGAATTTAAATGGTTTAAATTATCCAAATGATAATTTATTTCACCAAATTTGTAACACTATTTATAGATTCAACTTCCTTGTTTCATATATTTAAACAAGTTCCCTTTTCAAGTTCTATTTGAAATTCCATCCCTTCGATATTCCGAATTGCGGAATAAAAACCGTTGTTCCCTTTCGAATGATTTCGAATTCTATTTTTAAATTCATATTTGAATTTAAATATTCCAATTATCACTTGATAATTAATTTATTATATTTATAAACATCATTTTATAAATTTCCTTGTTTTACATTTAAACAAGTCTATTTCGAAATCTATTTTAAAACCAAAATCTTATTTTGGAATATTTCCATTTATAATAACTTATATATAACACCCAATTTATTTTCACATTCACTTTAACTTCTATTTAAATAAATTCGAACTAATCGAATTCAAATCATAAATCCTTACGGATTTAATTTATTTCAATTTATATTCTAAACATCATAATAAATTCAATCGTTTATTTCTTTAAAACGATTTCCCCATTTCTATTTTTAAATTCACATTTTGAATTTTAAATATTCAAATTATCAAATGATAATTTTTCCACTTTATTTATAAACACTGTTTATAAATTCAATTCAATTCTCTGCATTAATTAATTTATAAACAATGTTTATAAATTCACTACTTGTTTTATATATTCAAAACAAGTTAATATATTTATAGCCCAATTGAAATTCAAATTCTATTTTTAGAAAAATAGATTTTTCCCTTTTAAATCTCAAAATGTCCTTTTTACAAAAAATTTTAAAATCAATATTCAGGCCCCAGTGATATTTCAAACATTAAAAACACCTAATTATCAACCACAGGTTATCTAACACATCATATATGATGATATATATGAAACAAACAAATAATAATATTTTTGAGGAATCCAGTTGGATCCCTCCAACCTGTTTTCCTGCATCCACAGACGTTAGCCAACATAAATTATACCCATCCTGCTTTGAGGCAGGATATCGTGGTATAGAAGGTCATCCACTCTCAAAGCGTGGGCCGTATAGGGTCATCCACTAATGATACTACGGGCATCCGCTAATGGTACGGCGGGAATCTAACCAATCACCAATATATATATATATATATATATATAGTAGCCACAAACACCAACCCTAAATAACTAATATATATTTAATAACCACACAAATATTTCAGGGCATGCAAACAACCAACGAACAATTATTTTAATGAATTATTCTAAATAAAAATAGGAGTGAGATTTACTCACCTTGGTTTTATTTTCTGATCCACTCTGATTCCAAATTTTATTCTCGCTTATTTAGTCTGCAGCTATGAACGCGACAGACTCCATTCGGTTAAATCTTGCATTTATTTAGTATGTCATTCATTATATAATCATCAAACCATTTAAATATAATTAAAAAAATTAATTACTTAATTATAAATAATTACCTTAATCCTTGTTTTTTTTCCAACTAATCTTCGTCCTAAGTACCACAACCTGCTTCAGGAAACCACCATCATTCTCAACTTTCTTCCACCAATGCTCCCTTCCCTATCAACTAGCTCAAGTGTTGTCATTCCACACCATTATCCTCACCTTTACATCAAACTATTAAAACATGCTGCCCAAAAAATACACCCAGCAAACTCGAACTCCCCTTCACAACTACACCTTCTTTTTCCCAGGTTGTACCCATCCTTTAGCTGTTAATTACCAAGCTAAACCTCATCTTCCCTAATCTCCTTAAATCACATTTTAAATCACCATATAAGTTAACATTATATATATAAAATCAGTTAAATAAAAGGCCAATTTTATTAAAAATAAATTACCTAAAATCCATGTTTTAAGGAAGTGTCTTCTTCCAGTTTGCAAATTCCAAGCTTCCACGCATTCCTATAGTGAACCACACAACATAAACATGAACCAAAATCCAACCTTCTCCTTCCCAATCCATCGGAACACTAGAACCCATGCTTGAAAACAACATCGCAGCCCTTACTTCCTGGCTTCACGCTAACGATCTCGACATCATGATTCCTACCCAATCGCTTGAATCATTTCACTCGAGTCTCCTTTAAGCATTGCGACTTCATCCTCTACACAGACCCTGAACCTCTCGACTAAAACTCAAACAACAACTCATCGAACTCCTTATATTCTCTCTCTCCTATCTCGAGAAGCATCAGACACTTTCCGTTGACCCAACTCATCGTGGAAATTTCCTTACCAGAATCCCCCTTCGAACCATTAGTATGAACACGATACAACATCTCAGATTTCCATTCCCGACCTGCTTCCTCGAAATCGATATTTTGAACACGCCTTCCCTTAATCGGTATCGCACCAGTTTCCGATGTGACCTAGTGGAAGTGCTCCCTATTATGAACACCTAACAGATAATTTCGTGGTTCAGACTTCATTCGAATATGGTATAAAATAGGAGAGGGCGACCGCTTAGGATCGATTGAATGAAATGGGAATTATAAAGTAGTCACGTCGTGTAAAGGGAGTGCGGTATATTTGTGAAAACCCGTAACTTCCCCAGTGAGGAAAGCGCGGATAGTTCGAGAACAAGCCACAACAGAACGCAGACGGAAGAACATTTCATTGTATATCACAACAATGCATCAGATTACAACAATATACAGAGTATAAACGAATCAATATTACACAGAAATATCAGAGATTTAAATTACATTTAAATACATAGCAGCGGAAAATAATACAATACACAACTGAAGGAGATATACGGATACAAAGCTTTCCGGATATCGTTCCAGCTGTAAACCAAGATCCTGTGAATATAAATCAGCAAAACCAAATCTACTAGCTGCCCGTGTCAAAATAAGGGCACCCAAAGTTTAGGTTAAAACAATAAACTCCAGGTCAGTCATGGGACTGGTGTGAGAACTAAAATAGTTAATCTTTATTTTTAAAATTAGGTAAATCAAGGGACCACGTCGTATAACACGGAACGGGTTTCCTCCCAAGAATACCAGTGCATAAAACAACAGCGCAATGCTAAATAAAGAAAAATGAAGCTATTATAAGACCCAAGTCCTATCACACAATGCAACGCAAGCCGGGGGATAGGGTTTTTACCTTATAATAGCCAAGAATGCTTGATACGTTTAAAAGAAATCATTTGATACTATTATAAGTGTATAGTGTATAAAACAACTTCAAATCACAAGTATCAATCATAGGCGGCATGAATGCCCCATACCACTATGTGGCCATATATAGGTTATACAATCAAAATCGCAAAGTCACGTATTTGGAAATTGGGTTTCCATCTATGAACCGAGGCAAAAGATAGTCCTCAACCGATTCGAGACTCTCTAGCCCGAGCCTCAGGCCAGAGCTCGAGTGACCCTTGGATTGTCAGGGCCGGTCCACCGATGTGGATTAAAATGCATGAACATGCGTTTCCCCGCCCTTTGGGGCGTAAATGAGCCAACAAATGGCTCCATCGGACCCGGATCGTCCGATCTAACCAAGGCGCCTCGCAACAGCAACAACCACACAAGTGAAAAGTATATAAATGTAAGGGCTGGTAGGTCACTGACACCTATCTAGCTAGAAAGAAACGCATGCCCTCCCTGAGGTCCTCCTCCCGTTTTTGGTTCACAACCAGGGTGCGAGGCTCGCGAATCAACGTTACACAAAGCTATGCCACACAGGCCTTGCTTTGATCATCATCCACAAGACTTTGCTTTTCAACAGAAGCCTTGATCAATTGCCACTTAGGCATGCCACACAGGCAATTCACTCCATGCGATTGATATCCATCAATATATAACCCCTGAGCTCGTACGTCTCAGAGAAGGACGTTAAGCAAGAGAATAAATTCTCCGCCGCCAAACAGATATATATTTAATAGAAATCAATCACACAGACTAAAATCCAATGTCAGACACACAGTCCATTTACAAGTCCGTTCTGGGTCGGAACGAAACCGGAGGCACCTAGTACCCCGCATATCCATCGTTCTCCAAGTACGTCTGGACGATCACTAACTGTTTCCATCTTCTTGGGTGTACATCCCAATCAAGATCATCAGTAATCACCCAAACGACGTGAAGACCTCAGGTCTTCGACCACCGTCTTCATCTTCGACTTATCGTCGTATCAGTTATTCAGAATGGGATAAACCCGGTCTTTCCGAATAAATCGCGTATTATTTTAAATAAGTGTTACACAAACACAACATACGCCTCATTCCAATTCATCAGTCACTAACCGTAAATTAATCAAGAGAATAATTCCCCAAATTTTAACCCCAAAGGCCGAAACCAACATCAGATCAATATCCAGAAAACCATTCTGCTTAGCTAACCGACAGTTAGTTTCTAAATTTAACATTCATAGGGAAAGGTTCCCATTAATTTTATCAAAGATAAATTCCTTGAATTTATTCTTTAATCTTCTTTCGAATTTCGATTCAACTAGTCGGGATTAACGAACCTTACCGAAGTAACCATTTGTTTTAATTTCCCAATCCCAACCTATTCATCCCATGAAGTAAAACTGGTAATACTTCATATCTAACACCACGGTGTTATCGATAAATTCAATTACCATTTCACGTTCAAATCTAATTAAAGATTTAACTATCGCCTGGAGCAAAATTGGTGATACTCCATTCTCGATCATTTCAATCTAATTAAAGATTCATTAAAACTCCACTTAGTTTTAATCTTTAACTGGGTTAAAGAACCAGTGTCATTTAAAACACGACCCACAATAAACCCAAAATCACATTCATTAATTATCGGGTTAAAGAACAAGTGTTATTTAAAACACTGTTCACGATAAACCCAAAAATCAATACCAATTCAATTCCAATTAAATATCATTTAATTGGTACACATCATTAAATCTAAATAAAAAGATTTAATCTTTTCTCAACTGGGCTTAAGAACAATGTTAATAAAGACACCATTCACGACAAACCCAAATCACATTTGACATTAAATACAAGGCTCTGAATAGAAAATATACCGGCTTATATTCAACATCAAATTCTACGACCAACAAATATCGTATTGGAAATAACGATATATATATATATATATCTTTCAAATTCCCATAAAAAAATCTGTATCATCACGAAATCCAACATCGAAATAATCCAAAGACAATTTCGATTCAAATCCATTCCAATGAAATCATTGGAAATTCTGGTTATTTTCAAAACCATCTCAAATTCAATTTATTTATTTAAAAATAAATAGAATTATAATTCTAGTTCAAAACTAGTTCATTTCGATAAAAATCTATTTTTATCTTTTCAAATATGGAGTTTTTCATCCCAATTTTCCCCAAATCATTTCTTATGATTTTACATAAATTATTAATATTTTTAATAATTTTATCAAGGCCCGTACAGTCGATTTCCATCAACGGCCATCGAACTGCACTTACAACGACCTTTTTCAAATTTGATTTGGACATAATTCCAAATCCAACCGTTAGATTTCTAATTTCTAATATTCGATGGAAAGCTCTTTTCGATACGAACCCAACGGTTCCGGTTTCAGGAGAATCCGACAGTCGGATCTCCCGCAATATCCATTCGAAGTCAATGGTCGAAATTCGCGAACTGCCGCGGCGCGGCGCGTTCTATTCAGGCCATTATATTATATATATAATATATACTTCGTCCATTTCCTTTTAAAACGTATTTTATAAATCGTTTTAAATTCATTTTCAGAACGGTTTCAACTTCATATTCAATTTCAAATCAAAATTGAATATTCCAATATAAATTCGTTTTAAATTCATTTCAAATTGATTTCAAATTGATTTCAATTCAATTTCAATTTAATTCGAATGCAATTCCTTTCGATTTCAATTCGAATTCAATTCTATTCAATTTCGATTCGAATTCATTTCTATTCAATTTCAATTCGAATTCATTTCTATTCAATTTCAATTCTAATTCACTTTTATTCAATTTCAATTCGAATTCACTTATATTCAATTTAATTCGAATTTCAATTCTTTTCAAAATTTCAGATTTTGAAATCACTTTCGATATTCGTTATAAAATGAATAAAATCGATATAGATATTGTTCACGTCAAAATGGCGTAAATCTAATCAACACGGCTTCATATATTCATATTTTCAAATATTCCATTTCGAATATTTCTATTTCAAATATTTTTATTCAAATATTTCTTTTTCAAATATTTCTTTTTCAAATATTTATATTTTAAATATTTCTATTTAAATATTTCTTTTCAAAACTGGAATGAGGCCCAATCAATTACCATATAATGTTAATTATAAGGATTTTCTACAACACATGTATACAATAACAACGATGAATAATCAACCATCACCCAAAGTGCATTCTACACTGTATAAGCATCGAATATAAATATTTAACGCTCATAGCAGTCTGTCCATCAATCGATCGACATACAGCTAATTATTGGGACTAGTGTATGTCATATATCATCCCAATACCCGTGTGGGGTTTTCAAACAATCAAACACAGATTTTATTTGTGCAGTTGGGCTATGTGTAAAATTTATCGTCCCAATCAATATCAGTCAAATGTGTGTAGATAAACAAATCGTTCAATTTGTTTACTTTTATTTCATTTCATATACACGTTAAAAATATTATTTTTAACTATAAAATATTTTTAACTATATAAATATTTTATTCCATTTCACATAACATCACACAAACAACTACACATCAAAATCAAACAAACAAGCATACAAGCCGTCCATGGTCTGTGGACGACGGGTGTCGGGTGCTACTAAACACCGTCTGCATCCTAGTATATATATATAACTAGAAAATTAAATCAAAGAGTGAGGAATTCTCACAGAATTGCTAATCCAATGCCACGACTCTTCTTAGGTAGAAAATCTTCGCCACTCGCCCTTTGTCACTTTTCACTGCCCGTATTCTCTACATATAAAAATCACATTTTTACTTTGCTATTCAATATATAAAAAATCAAATTTTTACTTCGTTATTCAATATATAAAAATCAAATTTTTACTTCGTTATTCAACATATAAAAATCGAATTTTTACTTTGCTATTTAATATAGAAAAATCGAATTTTTACTTTGCTATTTAATATAGAAAAATCGAATTTTTACTTTGCTATTTAATATAGAAAAATCGAATTTTTACTTTGCTATTCAATATAGAAAAATCGAATTTTTACTTTGCTATCCAATATAGAAAAAACGAATTTTTACTATGCTATTCACTATATAAAAATCGAATTTTTACTTTGCTATTCAATATAGAAAAATCGAATTTTTATTATGCTATTCACTATATAAAAATCGAATTTTTATTTCGCTACTTCTTATTTGTTAAAATGGAAATTTCTTCACTACTTCATATTGGTAGAAATGGAATTTTATCGCTAACTTCATAGATAAAAATTCTCTTTTTTTTCTAACTTCATGATAAAAATTCCATTTTTATTATTCTAACTTCATGATAAAAATTCTATTTTTATTTCGAAGTTATTCAAATAAAAATCCTATCTTTCTCCTAAATAAAAATCAAATCTTTTCATTTGCAAAAATCTATTCTTTCCATCAACATTAACTAATATAATTAATAAATTATTTTAAATTACCTTATTCTTATCGTTTTGAACTACTCCTGGAAGTCCATTGTTGTTTCACGGTGGAGGCTCATGGGGTGCTCCGCGAGGTGGAAGCGTTGAACGTCGGTCTTCATTTCATAGGAGGAGAGAGAAACGAGGGCGGAGGGGTTGGCAGGGGTTGCGTCGGGGTCTGCAGGTTGCGCCGGGGGAGGGGGTGTTGCCGGTAGTCGGCGGCGGCAGGTCTTGGTGTCGAGGCGGGCCCAGCGTGGCTTAGAGTGCGGAAGTGGGCGGCTAGGGTTCGGGGGGGTCACGCGATGGAAGAAGAGAGAGAATAGAGGAGGAGAGGGAGTTGGAGGCGAGAGGGGGAGGAGAAGATCGAGGCGGCGCCGCCGCTGGGAGCGGGCGGGCGCGATTCCGTCGATCCCCCTTTTTTTTCTTTTTTGATTGCAATTGAACCGGGGGGTATAGAGAGAGAGGGAATTTTATAATTTAATTATTTATTTAATTTCTAAATCCAAAAAGCAACTTTTTATTTCAAACTCGAGATCGAACCCACCGACTGTCGTCTCCAGCGTATTACCCTCATTCCGAACACAATGGGATATGTATCGTAGGCTGATTCGACTGTTACGATCAGTTTTCGTCAAAATCAACATATAACTCTATATATTGAATTTGAACGCGCATTTCAGTTTACTGGGGCCACATACTAACTCGAAAAATTCCACAAAAATATTTTCTAGCTTCGTATTGATGATACGGTCCTAACAAAACTAGTTTCGTCGAATTCTGAGCCTATATGAAAAATGGCCATTTTCCAGTCGATTAAAATCAACTAAAACTGGTCAAATGCATTTTCCTTTGCCACGCTCACATATTGATTCGAAAAATTATGAAATTTGAAACCTAGCAATAACTTGACATCACGGACCCAACAAAAGTGGTTTCGTCGAAGTCCGAGGTCGTTTGCAAAATTTCCATTTTTAAGGGCCTGAATTCCATAACGACTATTCAGAATTTTCAACTGGACATATCTTTTGATCCCCGCTATGAAATTTGGATTTGTCGGATTCGTTGGAAAGATGTTCTCAGTTAGATTCAACTATTCTTGGTTTCGCTAAAATCCGGTTTATTTTGCACCCGGTACATTCAATTGAAGTTTGAAATCGAATTATCGAACTACCGCGCCATTTTCAATTCCTTTTATAAATATAAATAAATATTTATATTCTAACGACGAACTATATAATATATACGTTCGAATTCTATTCAAAATAAATTTCTCGACGATATTATTTAAAATAATCTATTTTAAATATTCAAAATTCGCTAAAATTGCCAAAATAAAAATTTTAAACTGGCCCAGATTTTTGGGTTATTACAATCTCCCCCACTTAATACTTTTTGTCCCCGAAAAGGAACAAAGCCGAAAGTGGTTTGATTAATCAGTTCTACGTTCGATCTGGCTTCCATTCTCCAACTTTTCAGTTTCTGAGAATTTTCAAATTTTCAAAAATTTGGCTAACACCCTAAATTTTCGAAAAATTTCGCCATAACCTCCCCTGCACCGGGATCCACGGGAAAATCCCGAAATTGCCATACAGGCCTTCTGATCTCAAAAAGAAAAAGAAAAAGCCAAGCGGCTAGCCAATAGGCTCATAAAATCATCATCACCCAAACAAAACAGTAAATTATATAGTAAACATGTACCTATTTGTCGGGCAAACAAATTTTATTCTCTGCTCTAGCCTCCTTGCTATGACCTGTTCAATGTAAGTACAAGTATATGCAAGCAAATGCGACCAAATTTCAATACAATTCACTATTTGACCAATTTGGTTAAAGTTTCAACATTTAATTATTCAAACAATAATCAAACAACACAACCATCAATCAATTAGTGAATTATCATTTCAAATTCATAACTTTGATATATAGTCAAAAATCTCATTTTTGGTGCCAATTCACAACAATGTATTCTAGCTATATTTTGGTTCTCACACCAGTCTAATGGAAATATATAGAAAGTCCACTTTCGTCACTCGAACATGAATTCTAATGATGGAGCTCCATCATCAAAATCATCTCCGGGCGATTCGAGTGTAATTCTATATCTATCCAGTATATTAAAACTTCAAATACACGTTTGCAAGGCGTATATGCAAAATCTTTATATACTGGACTGTCCAAATCAATACAAATAAATAACCAAATACGAATAATTGATTTAGATTTTCAAAACAAAATTTGTTTTCACTTTAAAAATATACTCTTCACACTCGTTCTAGGATACTACAGATCCCATCTCTAACGAGTCATTCCCGTTGGATATTACTAATCCAGTTTCTGATGAATTCTTTCGTATGGTTCTAATGTGCCTTGTTCTCTGAGCTTTGTAAACCAAAGCTCTGATACCAACTGTGAAAACCCGTAACTTCCCCGGTGAGGAAAGCGCGGATAGTTCGAGAACAAGCCACAACAGAACGCAGACTGAAGAACATTTCATTGTATATCACAACAATGCATCAGATTACAACAATATACAGAGTATAAACAAATCAATATTACACAGAAATATTAGAGATTTAAATTACATTTAAATACATAGCAGCAGAAAATAATACAATACACAACTGAAGGAGATATACGGATACAAAGCTTTCCGGATATCGTTCCAGCTGAAGGATCCTGTGAATATAAATGTGCAAAACCAAAACTACTAGCTGCCCGTGTCAAAATAAGGGCACCCAGAGTTTAGGTTAAAACAATAAACTCCAGGTCAGTCATGGGACTGGTGTGAGAACTAAAACAGTTAATCTTTATTTTTAAAGTTAGGTAAATCAAGGGACTACGCCGTATAACACGGAACGGGTTTCCTCCCAAGAATACCAGTGCATAAAACAACAGCGCAATGCTAAATAAAGAAAAATGAAGCTATTATAAGACCCAGGTCCTATCACACAATGCAACGCAAGCCGGGGGATAGGGTTTTTACCTTATAATAGCCAAGAATGCTTGATACGTTTAAAAGAAATCATTTGATACTATTATAAGTGTATAGTGTATAAAACAACTTCAAATCATAAGTATCAATCATTGGCGGCATGAATGCCCCATACCACTATGTCGCCATATATAGGTTATACAATCAAAATCGCAAAGTCACGTATTTGGAAATTGGGTTTCCATCTATGAACCGAGGCAAAAGATAGTCCTCAACCGATTCGAGACTCTCTAGCCCGAGCCTCAGGTCAGAGCTCGAGTGACCCTTGGATCGTCAGGGCCGGTCCACCGATGTGGATTAAAATGCCTGAACATGCGTTTCCCCGCCCTTTGGGGCATAAATGAGCCAACGAATGGCTCCATTGGACCCGGATCGTCCGATCTAACCGAGGCGCCTCGCAACAGCAACAACCACACAGGTGAAAAGTATATAAATGTCAGGGCTGGTAGGTCACTGACACCACCCTAGCTAGAAAGAAACGCATGCCCTCGCTGAGGTCCCCCCCCCCCCGTTTTTGGTTCACAACCGGGGTGCGAGGCTCGCGAATCAACGTTACACAAAGCTATGCCACACAGGCCTTGCTTTGATCATCATCCACAAGACTTTGCTTTTCAACAGAAGCCTTGATCAATTGCCACTTAGGCATGCCACACAGGCAATTCACTCCATGCGATTGATATCCATCAATATATAACCCCTGAGCTCGTACGTCTCAGAGAAGGGCGTTAAGCAAGAGAATAAATTCTCTGCCGCCAAACAGACATATATTTAATAGAAATCAATCACACAGACTAAAATCCAATGTCAGACACACAGTCCATTTACAAGTCCGTTCTGGGTCGGAACGAAACCGGAGGCACCTAGTACCCCGCATATCCATTGATCTCCAAGTACGTCTGGACGATCACCAACTGTTTCCATCTTCTTGGGTGTACATCCCAATCAAGATCATCAGTAATCACCCAAACGACGTGAAGACCTCCGGTCTTCGACCACCGTCTTCATCTTCGACTTATCGTCGTATCAGTTATTCAGAATGGGATAAACCCGGTCTTTCCGAATAACTCGCGTATTATTTTAAATAAGTGTTACACAAACACAACATACGCCTCATTCCAATTCATCAGTCACTAACCGTAAATTAATCAAGAGAATAATTCCCCAAATATTAACCCCGAAGGCCGAAACCAACATCAGATCAATATCCAGAAAACCATTCTGCTTAGCTAACCGATAGTTAGTTTCTAAATTTCACATTCATAGGGAAAGGTTCCCATTAATTTTATCAAAGATAAATTCCTTGAATTTATTCTTTAATCTTCTTTTGAATTTCGATTCAACTAGTCGGGATTAACGAACCTTACCGAAGTAATCATTTGTTTTAATTTCCCAATCCCAACCTATTCATCCCATGAAGTAAAACTGGTAATACTTCATATCTAACACCACGGTGTTATCGGTAAATTCAATTACCATTTCACGTTCAAATATAATTAAAGATTTAACTATCGCCTGGAGCAAAATTGGTGATACTCCATTCTCGATCATTTCAATCTAATTAAAGATTCATTAAAACTCCACTTAGTTTTAATCTTTAACTGGGTTAAAGAACCAATGTCATTTAAAACACGGCCCACAATAACCCAAAATCACATTCATTAATTATCGGGTTAAAGAACAAGTGTTATTTAAAACATTGTTCACGATAAACCCAAAAATCAATACCAATTCAATTCCAATTTAATATCATTTAATTGGTACACCTCATTAAATCTAAATAAAAAGATATAATCTTTTCTCAACTGGGCTAAGAACAATGTTAATAAAGACACCATTCACGACAAACCCAAATCACATTTGACATTAAATACAAGGCTCTGAATAGAAAATATACCGGCTTATATTCAATATCAAATTCTACGAACAACAAATATCGTATGGGAAATAACGATATATATATATATATCTTTCAAATTCCCATAACAAAATCTGTATCATCACGAAATCCAACATCGAAATAATCCAAAGACAATTTCGATTCAAATCCATTCCAATGAAATCATTGGAAATTCTGGTTATTTTCAAAACCATCTCAAATTCAATTTATTTATTTAAAAATAAATAGAATTATAATTCTAGTTCAAAACTAGTTCATTTCGATAAAAATCTATTTTTATCTTTTCAAATATGGAGTTTTTCATCCCAATTTTTCCCAAATCATTTCTTATGATTTTACATAAATTATTACTATTTTTAATAATTTTATCAAGGCCCGTACAGTCGATTTCCATCAACGGCCATCGAACTGCACTTACAACGACCTTTTTCAAATTTGATTTGGACATAATTCCAAATCCAACCGTTAGATTTCTAATTTCTAATATTCGTTAGAAAGCTCTTTTCGATACGAACCCAACGGTTCCGGTATCAGGAGAATCCGACGGTCGGATCTCCCGCAATATCCATTCGAAGTCATTGGTCGAAATTCGCGAACTACCGCGGCGCGGCGCGTTCTATTCAGGCCATTATTATATATATATATATATATATAATATATATAATATATACTTCGTCCATTTCCTTTTAAAACATATTTTATAAATCGTTTTAAATTTATTTTCAAAACGGTTTCAACTTCATATTCAATTTCAAATCAAAATTGAATATTCTAATATAAATTCGTTTTAAATTCATTTCAAATTGATTTCAAATTGATTTCAATTCAATTTCAATTTAATTCGAATGCAATTCCTTTCGATTTCAATTCGAATTCAATTCTATTCAATTTCAATTCGAATTCATTTCTATTCAATTTCAATTCGAATTCATTTCTATTCAATTTCAATTCGAATTCACTTTTATTCAATTTCAATTCGAATTCACTTCTATTCAATTTAATTCGAATTTCAATTCTTTTCAAAATTTCAGATTTTGAAATCACTTTCGATATTCGTTATAAAATGAATAAAATCGATATAAATATCGTTCACGTCAAAATGGCGTAAATCTAATCAACACGGCTTCATATATTCATATTTTCAAATATTCCATTTTGAATATTTCTATTTCAAATATTTCTATTCAAATATTTCTTTTTCAAATATTTCTTTTTCAAATATTTCTATTTCAAATATTTCTATTTCAAATATTTCTTTTTCAAAACTGGAATGAGGCCCAATCAATTACCATATAATGTTAATTATAAGGATTTTCTACAACACATGTATACAATAACAACGATGAATAATCAACCATCACCCAAAGTGCATTCTACACTGTATAAGCATCGAATATAAATATTTAACGCTCATAGCAGTCTGTCCATCAATCGATCGATATACAGCTAATTATTGGGACTAGTGTATGTCATATATCATCACAATACCCGTGTGGGGTTTTCAAACAATCAAACACATATTTTATTTGTGCAGTTGGGCGATGTGTAAAATTTATCGTCCCAATCAATATCAGTCAAATGTGTGTAGATAAACAAATCGTTCGATTTGTTTATTTTTATTTCATTTCATATACACGTTAAAAATATTATTTTTAACTATAAAATATTTTTAACTATATAAATATTTTATTCCATTTCACATCACATCACACAATCAACTACACATCAAAATCAAACAAACAAGCATACAAGCCGTCCATGGTTTGTGGACGACGGGTGTCGGGTGCTACTAAACACCGTCTGCATCCTAGTATATATATATATAACTAGAAAATTAAATCAAAGAGTGAGGAATTCTCACAAAATTGCTAATCCAATGCCACGACTCTTCTTAGGTAGAAAATCTTCGCCACTCGCCCTTTGTCACTTTTCACTGCCCGTATTCTCTACATATAAAAATCACATTTTTACTTTGCTATTCAATATATAAAAATCGAATTTTTACTTCGTTATTCAATATATAAAAATCTAATTTTTACTTCGTTATTCAATATATAAAAATCGAATTTTTACTTTGCTATTTAATATAGAAAAATCGAATTTTTACTTTGCTATTTAATATAGAAAAATCGAATTTTTACTTTGCTATTTAATATAGAAAAATCAAAATCGAATTTTTACTTTGCTATTCAACATAGAAAAATCGAATTTTCACTTTGCTATCCAATATAGAAAAATCGAATTTTTACTATGCTATTCACTATATAAAAATCGAATTTTTACTTTGCTATTCAATATAGAAAAATCGAATTTTTACTATGCTATTCACTATATAAAAATCGAATTTTTATTTCGCTACTTCTTATTTGTAAAAATGGAAATTTCTTCGCTACTTCATATTGGTAGAAATGGAATTTTATCGCTAACTTCATAGATAAAAATTCTCTTTTTTTTATAACTTCATGAAAAAAATTTGATTTTTATTATTCTAACTTCATGATAAAAATTCCATTTTTATTTCGAAGCTATTCAAATAAAAATCCTATCTTTCTCCTAAATAGAAATCAAATCTTTTCATTTGCAAAAATCTATTCTTTCCATCAACATTAACTAATATAATTAATAAATTATTTTAATTTACCTTCTTCTTATCGTTTTGAACTACTCCTGGAAGTCCATTGTTGTTTCAAGGTGGAGGCTCATGGGGTGCTCCGCGAGGTGGAAACGTTGAACGTCGGTCTTCATATCATAGGAGGAGAGAGAAACGAGGGCGGAGGGGTTGGCAGGGGTTGCGTCGGGGTCTGTAGGTTGTGCAGGGGGAGGGGGTGTTGCCTGTAGTCGGCGGCGGCAGGTCTTGGTGTCGGAGGTGGGCCCAGCGTGGCTTGGGGTGCGGAAGTGGGCGGCTAGGGTTCGGGGGGGTCACGCGATGGAAGAAGAGAGAGAATAGAGGAGGAGAGGGAGTTGGAGGCGAGAAGGGGAGGAGCAGATCGAGGCGGCGCCGCCGTTGGGGGTGGCGGGCGCGTCCATCCCCGCTTTTTTTTTTTTGATTGCAATTGAACCCGGGGGGTATAGAGAGAGAGGGAATTTTATAATTTAATTATTTATTTAATTTCTAAATCCAAAAAGCAACTTTTTATTTCAAACTCGAGATCAAACCCACCGACTGTAGTCTCCAGCGTATTACCCTCATTCCGAACACAATGGGATATGTATCGTAGGCTGATTCGACTGTTACGATCAGTTTTCGTCAAAATCAACATATAACTCTATATATTGAATTTGATCGCGCATTTCAATTTATTGGGGCCACTTACTAACTTGAAAAACTCCACAAAAATATTTTCTAGCTTCGTATTGACGATACGGTCCTAACAAAACTAGTTTCGTCGAATTCTGAGCCTATATGAAAAATGGCCATTTTCCAGTCGATTAAAATCAACTGAAACTGGTCAAACGCGTTTTCCTTTGCCACGCTCACATATTGATTCAAAAAATTATGAAATTTGAAACCTAGAAATAACTTGACATCATGGACCCAACAAAAGTGGTTTCGTCGAAATCCGAGGTCGTTTGCAAAATTTCCATTTTTAAGGGCCTGAATTCCATAAAGACTATTCAGAATTTTCAACTGGACATATCTTTTGATCCCCGCTATGAAATTTTGATTTGTCGGATTCGTTGGAAAGATGTTCTCAATTAGATTCAACTATTCTTGGTTTTGCTAAAATCCGGTTTATTTTGCACCCGGTACATTCAATTTAAGTTTGAAATCGAATTATCGAACTACCGCACCATTTTCAATTCCTTTTATAAATATAAATAAATATTTATATTCTAACGACGAACTATATAATATATACGTTCGAATTCTATTCAAAATAAATTTCTCGATGATATTATTTAAAATAATCTATTTTAAATATTCAAAATTCGCTAAAATTGCCAAAATAAAAAAATTAAACTGGCCCAGATTTTCGGGTTATTATAATATTTTATTGAAGCTCTGGATTTTCTTTCTGAAATAAAGAAAATGAATGGGGGACATAGAAAGAAGATGGTGGTAGCCACGTATTTATAAAGACTAATACTTGAGCTCTAAGGAAATGTGGTACAGTATATTAATGTGATTTGAGATAAAGCGATTTTTATTTAATTTAAAAGGATTCTGATTTGATATAAAGCGATTCCTATTCTTTTTAAACAGATATCGATTTGATTTTGTACATATCCACAATCAAATATCTTGGGGTCCATTAATTTAAACCACGAACCGCTATTTTAACGTAACCACTGTTGTTTCAACAGTGTAACACTATTCTGAACTAACTGAATATATTTTGATATTTAATTTGAACGTAAATATAAATAACCAAAATAAATTAATACAATATAATTTAAATTCAAAAACAAATAAATTCCTTGATAATAAATTATTATTATTATCGTTTAAATTCAAATAAAAATTCATATTAACCATTTGAATCATTTTGACTCCATTTTAAATTCAAATTGAATTATTTAAGATCCTCGTATTACGATAATTATATCGATAATTCAATATAAAAATCGATTTATATTATCAGCTCAATATTTAAAATAATATTAAATATTCAAAATAAATCGACCAGAAAATCTGGGTCGTTACATTCTTCCCCCCTTAAAAGAATTTCGTCCTCGAAATTACTAAGGTAGGAAAAATGCTATAAGCCCATTAACTCATTCAAAATTCATTTATGTTGAAACTCTACACTTTATATTTCAACAACTTTAGTTCTACCAAAACTTTTGGTCTTCATTCATATGCATTCAAATTCATTCCAATTGATTTTAATCAATTTATTCACTTTGGTTAATTTGCTTAAGTTAAATTTACATTCCAGAATTCAAATACCCAGGTTTTCATTTCAAATCATTTGAACTAACATAAATATGTACTTATATTTAAAATCTTTTCAAATTCAAAACATTTGAATTTTCCAACTAAACTTGTTTTTCTTTCAAACAAATTTCCATCAAAAACTTTTCTAAGGTAGCAATCCATCACTTAGAAACTCGGAAATGAACACTGATGATGTCGCGACCACCATCAGAATTATTTCCCAGCCACTGAAGTGAGTTCAGTGCTTTATCACTTTACAAAATCCATTCAAAATGATTTCAATTCAAAAATCCTTTCAAAATAAAACTATTTTGTTTCAATATACTTTGGAAATATTTTCCAACTTCCCAGGATTTTAAATTCTAAATTCTGGTTTGAATTCAATTTCAGTTCATGTCATTTGTATATTTCATTCTTACACAAATTATATTTGGTTTTATATAATCATTTCAATTTTATAATCTCGTTTGATTATATTAATAACATCCAACACATCCATATATTATAATATTTTCAGAAAATTATTCCTTTTCTATCAAAATAGAATTTCGGGTAAAATTATTTCATTGACCCAATTTAAAACAATATTATGTCGAATTTTTCTGTTCAAGTGTTTAGAAATTCCTATCGACTTTGTGGCGTCCCACGATTCGATCAGAATTCATAAATCACTCAACAGACTAGCCAACACAATATAAAACAGATTTTTATATCCAACAACAAATACGCGCTCTCGTATATACAGTCAACTCGTTCTAGGGTACTACTGACCCTATCTCTAATGAGCACATGACAACAAGCCTAGGTATTCGCTCAACCTAAGCTCTGATACCAACTGTAATGGCCCGCAAATCCGTACTATCTGAGTTGACTAATAACACCACACATCCAACCCAAATTGCACAGAAATACGAATCATTATTAGAAAGAAGTTAGAGGATGATAAATAGAAAGAAAGAAATATTAGAATAGAAGAAAACAAAGAAGAAAAATCTTACAGCGGAACAAATAAAATACATTAAATAACATAACTTTTGAAATACAAATCAGTAACTGTATGTACATACCATTATCAGAGCACAACAGTTATTCTTAGAACAGTTATAAATACCTGTTTCCAGATACAACATAGTACACAGCGGAAATATGATAGTCTATAGCTAACTGCTGAAGCCTCCTGCTTCCATCTCTTCCAAGTGAATCTGAAAAATCCCGACTACTTGACTGCCCGTACAAAATTGGGCACCCAAGAGTTTAGGGAAAACAAACAAAATAAACTCTGGGTCAGTCATGGGACTGGTGTGAGTAAACTCCAACCATTTGCATAACTTTCAAAATCCTTTCGAAAGAAATAATAATCGTAAGACCGATCCACACATAAACACAGATGGTTTTTACCTTACGATAACCTAAAATATTTTTGATATCAAATCCAGTGATATTATAATAATGTCTACATCAAATAAATAGAATCTAGCGGAACGCTTGCATCTCACGCTCCATATATAATATAAAATCAAAAACCGCAGGGCGCTTATTGGAGATTGGATTCCGACTATGACAAGGTATGGGACCACCTTCCGATAGTGTATCTCTAGAGAGGAATACCCTGGGTTTAACAAGAACGTCTTGCAACCCGGCTCATGCATGACTGACCACTCATTTCACTTGAGTGTATCGAATGTATATCACCAATGGTTGGGATCAGCAACCTTTTCCCGAAAAGGGACAGCATCGATAGATTAAAGAAGTAAAAGGAATTTCTTTAGATAGGTGATTATACACCCTAATGGGAGCGACCCACATAGCCATGCTACCTACCCGATTTTTTGTCATTTACCGTTTGTTGAGGCCTGAGGCTACGAATACTTATCATTCATTGATAGCACAATCACTTTGAATGCCACATTATCAGATCCGTTAATCACTAATTGATTTGCACAAATATATTCTGGATATTATGCTAAGAGAATAAATCCTCCGCCACCATATATATTTATACAGATCAACATATTCGATCATTGGAAATACTTTGTCAGACATTCATCCATTTACGTTCGTTCCGGGATTGAACGAAACTGAAGGCACCATTTCTATTAATAGAAAAAGTCCTTGCACTTACTCCATCTTCGATTATCTTCATATAATCTGATTTGCAACACTACTGCCAATATGGAGTGGTTCTCGGATAATAATCCAATCGGTCTCTCCATATTGACAGCGATATTGGCAAACATTTCGAAAGTCGGTTATTTAACTATCGAAGGAAAACAAACATCCATTCATAGCATCAAACAATCACTGGACCCCTTAATTAATATTTCATTAATTAAATCATTTCTCTGTTTCTTTATCAATATTTGTTAACCAAATATTTTCAATAATCATCTTGGCCTCTTACGCTATTTGGAAGACATTTCCAAATATCAACTTCTTTTATTTTCTATATTTAGAAAATATCCTTTAATTGCAGTTGGAAAACATTCCAATTACTTATCTCTTTCACGATCATTTATTTCTATACTGAGGAAATATTTATTATTATATTTCCAAAATTTTCACTTACTTGCGTTAAATCGAATGTTGTATAAAACACTGTTACAACAACCCAAAATACCGCATTTGACTAACTTTTATTCAAACATTTCTCTTCGAGACTGGATCTTGCTATTTATCGGTTAAAAATGAAATCAATCAAGTTGGGGTATAACTACCTCTCAAACCTTGACTGAAAACATCCTTAACTTCAAAACGGACAAGACCACTTACCTCGAATAATCAACATCATACAAACCAATTATTCATTTTTAAACTTGTATAGTTTCGCTTTCTAATTTTACTAGATTTAATTATAGATTTTCTTTTTGTTTATAGTATCTATTTTCAAGTTCGTTTCCTTATCGAATTCTATATATATCGATACATTAAATTCTAACTATCAAAATTTCGTAAAAATATTCTAACTCCTTAAATTCCCGGAAAATTTCGCCATAACCTCCTTTGTACGGGTCGATAGTTCAAACCTCAACTAGCCTCTCTAGGCCCTTTCCATTTAAAAAGAAAATCAAAAAGCCAAGTGGCAAGCCGATTCGGCGCATAAAACCTCATATGGAATTTAAACATGTACCTTTTTGATGGGCACACAAATTATAATCTCCATATACTTCATTCCATACCTGTCTAACACATCTCCAAATATTTACATTTGGTTTCAACTCAATCCATTCGTCTTAACCCAATTCGCTAATTTATTTTCTAATTAACTATATTTGCATGTTTCACTTCTTATTTGAACATATCACATTCATATATATTTTAATCTACTCATGAACCCAATCTAATTCCATTTTCAACTCGAGTTACATATTCGATTTCGAATAAAAATTCTCAAATCTCTTTCACTTATCCAACGCCCAATTTTGATTCAAATCTCGATTAACTATTTATACTTCAAACTAGTTAAATCTATTTAATAACTAAAAATCTGATATTTTTTTCAAAAATCATTTCACTTACTTCACTGGAGTTCATATTTATTTTATATCTCTAGTCTGAATTTTCTGATGGCAATTCCGATTTTATTTCTTTAAAATCCTTTTATTTGATTAAATAAACCGTTATGGCTTTATAATGGTTCTGGCACTATTTTCTGAAAAAATTGATTTTTACATAACTCAAAATCTATTCGACGAAATCCAGATTTTTCTCTTCCATTAGAAAACTATTATTCCAACGGTCCTGACGATTCTTGTTTCAAAGAATTCCGACTTAAATTGTGTTCTATATACTCAATGTAAGTTCGGAACGCCAATTTACGAACTATCACGCTGCGACGAGTTCGTTTTAATTATATTTAATATATAAACTTTTTAAACTTCGTTTATATATAAATTCTAACTCCATTCTAATATACTTCAATATATTTTAAACCAAATTTCCAAATTCAACTTAATATTTCCGATCATCTATAATTGTCAATTTTCCCTTACTCGGTAATAAATTTATTTATCCTTCAATCTTCTATATTTAATTCTAATTCCTTTTATAAATAAATTATTTATAAAATTCGATATAATCGAATTTCAATTATAAACCCGTTGGATTCTTCTCAATTCAGCTTATATTTCGAATTCCGAAATATAATCAATCGTTTCGTTTCAAAACACTTGCCAATTTACTTTCCTATTTGAATTATAATGGTTTAAATTATCCAAATGATAATTTATTTCACCAAATTTATAACACTATTTATAGATTCAACTTCCTTGTTTCATATATTTAAACAAGTTCCCATTTCAAATTCTGTTTGAAACTTCATCCCTTTGATATTCCGAATTGCGGAATAAAAACCGTTGTTCCCTTTCAAATGATTTCAAATTCTATTTTTAAATTCATATTTGAATTTAAATATTTCAATTATCTCTTGATAATTAATTTATTATATTTATAAACACAATTTTATAAATTTCCTTGTTTTATATTTAAATAAGTCTATTTCGAAATCTATTTTAAAACCAAAATCTTATTTTGGAATATTTCCATTTATAATAACTTATATATATAACACTCAATTTATTTTCATATTCAATTTAACTTCTATTTAAATATATTCGAATTAATCGAATTCAAATCATAAATCCTTACGGATTTAATTTAGTTCAATTTATATTCTGAACATCAGAATAAATTCTGTCGTTTATTTCTTTAAAACGATTTCCCCATTTCTATTTTTAAATTCACATTTTAAATATTCAAATTATCAAATGATAATTTTTCCACTTTATTTATAGACTCTGTTTATAAATTCATTTCAATTCTCTACATTAATTAATTTATAAACAACATTTATAAATTCACTACTTATTTTATATATTCAAAACAAGTTAATATATTTATAGCCCAACTGAAATTCAAATTCTATTTTTAGAAAAATAGATTTTTCCCTTTTAAATCTCAAAATATCCTTTTTACGATATTTTTTTAAATCAATATTCAGGCCCCAGTGATATTTCAAACATTAACAACACCCAATTATCAACCACAGGTTATCTAACACATCATATATGATGATATATATATGAAACAAAAAAAAAAAATTGAGGAATCCAGTTGGATCCCTCCAACCTGTTTTTCTGCATCCACAGACGTTAGCCAACATAAATAATACCCATCCTGCTTCAAGGCAGGATATCGCGGTATAGAAGGTCATCCACTATCATAACATGGGGCGTATAGGGTCATCCGCTAATGATACTGCGGGCATCCGCTAAAGGTACTGCAGGAATCTAACCAATCACCAATATATATATATATAGTAGCCGCAAACACCAATCCTAAATAACTAACATATATTTAATAACCACACAAATATTTCAGGGCATGCAAACAACCAACGAACAATTATTTTAATGAATAAAATAATTCTAATAAAAATAGGAGTGAGATTTACTCACCTTGGTTTTATTTTATGATCCACTCTGATTCCAAATTTTATTCTTGCTTATTTAGTCTGCAGCTATGAACGCGACACACTCCATTCAGTTAAATCTTGCATTTATTTAGTATGTCATTCATTATATAATCATCGAACCATTTAAATATAATAAAAAAATTAATTACTTAATTATAAATAATTACCTTAATCCTTGTTTTTTTTTCAACTAATCTTCGTCCTAAGTACCACAACCTGCTTCAGGAAACCACCATCATTCTCAACTTTCTTCCACCAATGCTCCCTTCCGGATCAACTGGCTCAAGTGTTGTCATTCCACACCATTATCCTCACCTTTACATCAAACTATTAAAACATGCTGCCCAAAAAATACATCCAGCAAACTCGAACTCCCCTTCACAACTACACCTTCTTTTTCCCAGGTTGTACCCATCCTTTAGCTGTTAATTACCAAGCTAAACCTCATCTTCCCTAATCTCCTTAAATCACATTTTAAATCATTGTATAAGTTAACGTTATATATAAATCAGTTAAATAAAAGGCCAATTTTATTAAAAATAAATTACCTAAAATCCATGTTTTAAGGAAGTGTCTTCTTCTAGTTTGTAAATTCTAGGCTTCCACGCATTCCTATAGTGAACCACACAACATACACTTGTACCAAAATCCAACCTTCTCCTTCCCAATCCATCGGAACACTAGAACCCATGTTTGAAAACAACATCGCAGCCCTTACTTCCTGGCTTCACGCTAACGATCTCGACATCATGATTCCTACCCAATCACTTGAATCGTTTCACTCGAGTCTCCTTTAAGCATTGCGACATCATCGTCTGCACAGACCCTGAACCTCTCGACTAAAACTCAAACAACAACTCATCGAACTCCTTATATTCGTGCTCTATTATCTTGAGAAGCACCATACATTTTCCGTTGACCTAACTCATAGCGGAAATTTCCTTACCAGAATCCCCCTTCGAACCATTAGTACGAACACGATACAACATCTCAGATTTCCATTCCCGACCTGCTTCCTCGAAATCGATATTTGAACATGCCTTCCCCTAATCGGTATCGCACCAGTTTCCGATGTGACCTATTGGAAGCGCTCCCCATTACGAACACCTAACAGTCAATTTCGTGGTTCAGACTTCATTCGAATATCGTATAAAGGAGGAGAGGGCGACCGCTTAGGATCGATTAAATGAAATGGGAATTAGAAAGTTGTCACGACTTGTAAAGGGAGTGCGGTATATTTTATTGAAGCATTGGATTTTCTTTCTGAAATGAAGAAAATGAACGGGGGACATAGAAAGAAGATGGTGGAAGTCGCGTATTTATAAAGACTAATACTTGAGCACTAAGGAAATGTGGTACAGTATATTAATGTGATTTGAGATAAAGAGATTTTTATTTAATTTAAAAGGATTCTAATTTGATATAAAGCGATTCCTGTTCTTTTTAAACAGATATCGATTTGATTTTGTACCTATCCACAATCAAATATCCCGGGGTCCATTAATTTAAACCACGAACCGCTATTTTAACGTAACCACTTTTGTTTCAACAGTGTAACACTATTCTGAACTAACTGAATCTATTTTGGTATTTAATTTGAACGTAAATATAAATGATCAAAATAAATTAATACAATATAATTTAAATTCAAAAACAAATAAATTCCTTGATAGTAAATTATTATTATTATTGTTTAAATTCAAATAAAAATTCATATTAACTATTTGAATCATTTTGACTCCATTTTAAATTCAAATTGAATTATTTAAGATCCTCGTATTACAATAATTATATCGATAATTCAATATAAAAATCGATTTATATTATCAGCTCAATATTTAAAATAATATTAAATATTCAAAATAAATCAACCAAAAAATCTAGGTCGTTGCACAATTTATTTAAGGGGAGGGTAGTCTGTAACAACATGGATTTTTGGATACTCGGGTTAAGCGGAATTTAGTATGCTTTTTGTACTTTAAATCTAAAGAGAAAAAAATATGCTTTGGGAGCCCAACTCATACAGTATTTTAAAAACGAGAAAATAAAGAATCAGCGATTTTCGTAAATTGGTTGTTGGAATAAATTAAATATCTTTAGTATACTAAGTAATTTATTCCGACCTATGTTTATAAATCATCATTTGATAATTAAGGTGGATATTGAAAATATATAATATTGTTTAGCAATTGATATTTAAATGTTTTGAAATATATTTTCAATATTAGCGATATGTTGCTTTTAGAATTATTATTTAACTACTGATGGTGTTTTAAGTGCGAAATGCATTTCTTGTCAAAATAAAATTTAGATTGATTTATAAACCGTGTTAGGAAATGGTTGTGAATTTTAAAGAATAGTATATTGTGAATTTTTTCATGATAAGTTAATAAAAATTACAAGAATAATTAGTGGGATAACTTGTTTGTTGTCAATCGAAAAGTATAAATATTGATTATGAATCGATATTGGCATATTTGTAATGAGTAATCCATTGATTTAATTTATTTGAATTGATGAAGTATATAACCTTGTTTGTTAGAAATAAATATGATTTAAAAGTAAAATTATTATCTTAGAAAACATGGTTATACTCATGCTCTGAGCAAAATTATCAAGTGCTTAAATGGTTTGGAAAATATGGAAGTCTGTGTTCTAATAAACGTTGTGTGTTGGAAAATTCATTTGTGCTTAGAATAGTGTGTTTGGATAATTTTAACTTTGAGAGTTGTCCACTTTAGTTTAATTTAATGGAAAATGTATCTTTTACGTAAATTGGTAATTTAAGTATAATAGGCCTAAAACGGTTATTTAAAGTTGGTAAAACAATTTTTTTAAACATGAAAGGAATTTTTACAAAGGCTAAGCTTTGTAAATGCTAAGACAAATAGTGTGTTTGTCAAAATGAGGTGTAAAACTAGTGTAACTAGTGTTACATAATCTATAATTACCTAATTATAACTAAATTGGGCCCTTAATCTATTGCTTAAGGGGAGATATGTCTGGAAACTATATTTCTTTTCTATAGACAAAACATTTTCCTCCTTCTTATCGTAAAAAGATGTAAGAACCCGTAACTTCCCCGTGAAGGAAAGAGCGAATACTTTGAGAACAACACACAAAAGATCGCAGACGGAAGAACATTTCATTGTATATTACAACAATTCCATCAGAATACAAGAATATACAGAGTATAAATCAATATTACACATTTACCAAATATCAGAGATTACAATAAATTACATAGCAGCGGAAAATAATACAATACACAACTGAAGGAGATATACGGATACAAAGCTTTCCGGATATCATTCCAGCTATAAACCAGGATCCTGTGAATATAAATCTGCAAAACCAAAACTACTAGCTGCCCGTGTCAAAATAAGGGCACCCAGAGTTTAGGTTAAAATAAAAAACTCCAGGTCAGTCATGGGACTGGTGTAAGAACTAAAAAAGTTATTAATCTTTATTTTTGAAGTTAGGTAAATCAAGGGACTACGCCGTATAACACGGAACGGGTTTCCTCCCAAGAATACCAGTGCATAAAACAACAGCGCAATGCTAAATAAAGAACAATGAAGCTATTATAAGACCCAGGTCCCATCACACAATGCAACGCAAGCCGGAGGATAGGGTTTTTACCTTATAATAGCCTAGAATGCTTGATATGTTTAAAACAAATCATTTGATACTATTATAAGTGCATAGTGTATAAAACAACTTCAAATCATAAGTATCAATCATAGACGGCATAAGTGCCTCATCCCACTATGTCGCCATACTAGGTTCTACAATCAAAACCGCACATGTCACGTATTGGAAGTGGGATTTCCATCTGTGAACCGAGCCAAAAGATAGTCCTCTACCGATTCGAGACGCTCTAGCCCGCCCATCAGGTAAAGCCGCAACTGCACCTTGGATCGTCAGGGCCGGTCTACCGATGTGGGTTTTTATGCCTGAACACTGCGTTTCCCACCCTTTGGGGTGTAAATGAGCCAACAAATGACTCCATCGGCTTCACATAGTCACCGGTATATCCGAGGCGCCACGCAACAGCAAAAACCACATAAGTCAAACTCGTCAGGGCGTGTAAAACCACTGACGCCACTTCTAGCTAGAAAGAAACGCATGTCCTCCCTGATGTCCTCTCCCATTTCTGGTTCACAACCGGGGTGTGAGGCTCGCGAATTATCGCTATACAAAGTTGTGCCACACAGGCTGTGCTTTGATCATCAACCACAAGACTCTGCTTTTCAACAGAAGCCTTGATCATTTGCATCTTAGCATGCCACATAGGCAAACCACTCCATGCAACTGATATCCATCAATCACACAGAATGATATCCAATGTCAGACACACAGTCCATTTACAAGTCCATTCTGGGTCTGAACGAAGCCGGAGGCACCTAGTACCCCGCATATCCATCGATCTCCAAGTACGTCTGGACGACCACCAACTGATTCCCTCCTCTTGGGTGTACGGCCCAATCAAGATCATCAGTAATTATCCAAACGACATGAAGTCCTCCGGTCTTCGACCACCGTCTTCATCCTCGACACCACGTCGAATCAGTTATTCAGAACGGGATAGCCCCGGTCTTTCTGAATAACTTGCGTATATAATAAACAAGTGTTACACAAACACAACATACGCCTCATTCCAATTCAGAATATTCTTTTATTCAAATATTCTTATATTTTGGGAAAGGTTCCCATTAATTTTATCAAAGATAAATTCTTTAATCTTCTTTGAATATCAATTCAAACAAGATGGGATTAGCGAACCACACCGAAGTAATCATTTATTTCCCAATCCCAACATATTCATCCCATGAAGTAAAACTGGTAATACTTCATATCTAACACCACGGTGTTATCGGTAATTCAATTACCATTTCACGTTCAAATCTAATTAAAGATTTAACTATCGCCTGGAGCAAAACTGGTGATACTCCATTCTCGATCATTTCAATCTAATTAAAGATTCATTAAAACTCCACTTAGTTTTAATCTTTAACTGGGATAAAGAATCAGTGTCATTTAAAACACGGTTCATGATAAACCCCAAAATCACATCACATTTCAATCAGTCCCTAACCGTAAATTAGCAAGTGAGCGATTCCCTAAGTATTAACCCCGAAGGCCGAAACCAACATCAGATCAATACCCCCGAAACCATTCAACTTAACTAATCTCCAGTTAGTTTCTGATTTTCTTAACTCCTTTGGGTCTAAAAACAGTATTATTGAAGATACCGTTCACGACAACGCAAAATCACATTCCATTAATTATCGGGTTAAAGAACAAGTGTTATTTAAAACACTGTTCATGATAAACCCAAAAATCAATACCAATTCAATTCCAATTAAATATTATTTAATTGGTACGCTTCATTAAATCTAAATAAAAAGATTTAATCTTTTTCTCAACTGGGCTTAAGAATAGTGTTAATGAAGACACCATTCACGACAAAACCAAATCACATTTGATATTAAATACAAGGCTCTGAATAGAAAATATATCGGCTTATATTCAATATCAAATTCTACGACCAACAAATATCGTATTAGAAATAACGATATATATATATATCTTTCAAATTTCCATAACAATATCTGTATAATCACGAAATCCAACATCGAAATATTCCAAAGACAATTTCGATTCAAATCCATTCCAATTCAATTATAGGAAATTCTAGTTACTTTTAAAACCCTTTTCAAATTCAATTTATTTATTTAAAAATAAATAGAATTATAATTCAAGTTCGAAACTTGTTCATTTCGATAAAAATCTATTTTAATCTTTTCAAATATGGAGTTTTTCATCCCAATTCATTTCTTATGATTTTACACAAATTATTACTATTTTTAATAATTTTATCAAGGCCCGTACAGTCGATTTCCATCAACGGCCATCGAACTGCACTTACAGCGACCTTTTCCAAATTTGATTTGGACATAATTCCAAATCCAACAGTTAGATTTCTAATTTCTATTATTCATTAGAAATCTCTTTTTGATAAGAAACCAACGGTTCCGGTTTTAGGAGAATCCGACGGTCGGATCTCCCGCAATACCCATTCGAAGTCAATGGTCGAACTTCGCGAACTGCCGCAGCGCGGCGCGTTCTATTCAGGCCATTATATAGATATAATATATATATCATATATATTTTGTTGATTTCCTTTTAAAACGTATTTTATAAATCATTTTAAATTCGTTTTCGAAAACGATTTCAACTTCATTTCAAAATTCAAATCGAAATTGAATTTTCCCTTACAAATTCGTTTTAAATTCGTTTCAACTCGATTTCAATTCAAATCGTTTTTTAATTCAATTTCAGTTCGTTTTCAATTCAATTTGAATTTCAAATTAATTCAATTTCAATTCATATTCATTTCTATTCAATTTCAATTCGAATTCAATTCTATTCAATTCGAATTCAATTCTATTCAATTCGAATTCAATTCTATTCAATTGCAATTCTAATTCAATTTCAATTCGAATTCAATTTCAATTCGAATTCAATTCTATTCAATTTCAATTCGAATTCAATTTTATTCAATTTCAATTCGAATTCAATTCTATTCAATTTCAATTCGAATTCAATTCTATTCAATTTCAATTCGAATTCAATTCAATGCTATTCAATTTCAGTTTAATTCGAATTTCGAAATCACTTTCAATATTCATTGAAAAATGAATAAAATTGATATAAATATCGTTCATGTCAAAATGGCGTCAATCTAATCAACACGGCTTCATATATTTCTATTTTCAAATATTCTATTTCAAATATATTTTTTTCAAATATTTCCATTCAAATATTTCTTTTCACATATTTCTATTCAAAACTGGAATGAGGCCCAATCAATTACCATAGATTTTATTTCTATGGATTTCCATACAACGCATGTATATATCAACAACGACAAATAATCAACCATCATCCAAAGTGCATTCTACACCGTATAAGCATCAAATATAAATATTCAATGCTTATAACAGTCTATCAATCAATCGATCGACATACAACTAAACAATCAGGATTAGTGTACGTCAAATATCATCCCAATACCCGTGTGGGGTTTCAAACAGTCAAACACAGATTTTATTTGTGTAGTTAGGAGATGTGTAAAATTTATCGTCCCAATCAATATCAGTCAAATCAATGTATATAAACAAATCGTCGATTTGTTTATAAATATTCATTTCATATACACGTTAAAAATTATATTTTTAACTATAAAATATTTTATTTCATTTCACATCACATCACACAATCAACTACACATCAAAATCAAACAAACAAGCATACAAACCGTCCATGGTCTGTGGACGACGGGTGTCGGGTGCTACTAAACACCGTCTGCATACTAGTATATATTTCAACTAGAAATAGAAATAAAAGTGAGGAGTTCTCACCTTCGGGTTCCACTCCTTCGTTTTTGTTTTTGAATTTCTAACCAGTTTGGATTTGCCCGAACTTCCAACTTCATTTTCACGTTGTTCATAAAAAAACACCTTTTTTAATATGATGGTTATATATTCAAAAACCGTATTTTATTACGATGTTTTACCCATATGAAAATTATATTTTAAAAAAACTCATCTTTATCCTCTCTTTTTTCCTTCTTCTTATATTTTCAAATTAATGTATTTTATATTTTCAAAACAAGGTATTGTATATTTTCAAAACAAGGTATTTCATATATTTTTCAAAGCAAAGGGTCTTATATTTTTCAAAGCAAAGTATTTTATATTTTTCAAAGCAAAGTGTTTTATATTTTTCAAAGCAAAGTATTTTATATTTTTCAAAGCAAAGTGTTTTATATTTTTCAAAGCAAAGTATTTTATATTTTTCAAAGCAAAGTTTTTTATATTTTCTTAAAACAACATTTTTTTTTTCAAAATTTTTTTATATAATCCAAAACCAAATTTTAAAACATGCAATATAAATAATTGAAATAAATGTTAACTAATTACCTTGATTAGCAGATAATTGCTTCATTATGGTTTTTAAACCCTTCGTTCTCTTCCTGGTTCGATCGAACCCATCGTCGCTCGGAGAAACACGTAGCCGCCGCCAGAGCAATAGATCGGACCTTGATCAGACCTTACCCCATCGAAGACCAATGTGCCCTCTTCCACTGCCAAGGACGCCAGGAGGCGCGACGCCCTCCGTTCCACCAGAAATGCGCTCGAACTTCGCTGGTTCCAACGCCAGATTCGAATGCCTCAAGCTTCGGGACATCGTCATAGTGGTATGGATGGAGAGAGCTTGTAAGGCTCTTGGATTTTGCTTTTGATTTGGGGATTTAATTCGAACTGATTGGAGAGGGATTGAGGAAGAAAAAGGGGATGATTTCGTTCGTTGAAAACAATCGGGGGTGGCGGTTTTTAATGTTTGACTGGCAACGCTTTGACTAGGGTTTTAAGGAAAATTATATTTATACCATTTTAATTTATTTATTTATATTTAATTCCAATTTTACCTATTTATTATCCCGAACTCCAAATCAAACCCAACGACTGTTGCCCCTAGCTAAATACCCCCATTCCGAACACAATGGGATAAGTCCGGTAAGCCAATTCGGCTGTTACAATCAGTTTCTGCTACATTTAAAATTTAAATCCATATATTCAAATTCAAACATATATTTCAAATTACCGGGGCCACATACGGACCCTAAAAATTCCAGAAATTTTTTTCTAGCTTCCTACCGATGATACGATCCTAACAAAACTAATTTCGTCAAATTCTGAGACCGTTTGAAAAATGGCCATTTTCTGGTCGACCAAAATTGACTGAAACTGTTCAAAACACGTTTAGCTTCGCCACGCTCACATATTGATTCAGAAGATTATGAATCTTGAAACCTAGCAATACTTTGACATAACGGATCCAACAAAAGTGGTTTCGTTGAAAACTGAGGTCGTTTGCAAAATTTCCATTTTCAAGGCCTTTATATATATACATATACATATATATATATATATATATAAATTCCACGGTGACTTTTCTGAATTTTAAACTGGACACATCTTTCAACTTCTAAAACGAAATCTCGGTTCCTTAGATCCGTTAGAAATATATGATCAAACAGATTCAGATATTTCTTGTTTCGTCCGATTCCGACTCAAAACGAATTCTGTATATTCGTTTGAAATTTGAAATCGAATTTTCAAACTACCGCGCCATTTCAGGCTCGTTATATAATTAAAATAAAATTATTCGTTTAACTTCATCAAAAATAAATTTTTCGTCATTATTATTTAAATTAATCCATTTTAAATAATCAAATTTCATTAAATTCGCCAAAACAAAAATTTTAAATTGGCTCATAATTTCTGGGTTGTTACAATCTCCCCCACTTAAAATCTTTTCGTCCTCGAAAAGGAACGAAGCTGAAAGTTGTTTTACTTATCAACTCAACTTCCATTATTTTATTTATGGCTTAAGTTCTTCAACTTTTCAGTTTCTAAGAACTTTCAAATTTTTCAAAAATTTGGCTAACACCCTAAATTTTCGAAAAATTTCGCCATAACCTCCCCTACACCGGGAGCTTCGGGATATTTCAAATAGCCTCCCATGGCCCTCACCAATCCAAAATAAAAAGGCAAGCAGCTAGCCAATCGGCTCATAAAATCATCATCACCCAAACAAAACAATAAATGTGTACCTATTTGTCGGGCATACAATTTTATTTCTCTGCTTTAGCCTCCTTGCTATGACCTGTTCAATGGATATACATTTATATGCATGCAGATTCAAACAATTTTCAATTCAGTTTCAACTTTTGACTAAATTTACCCTACATTCACATATAGGTTTGAATAATTTAATTAGTGAACTAATTATCAGACAACAGAGCCAACAATCAATTAGTTGATCAATTATTCAAACACATAATTTTAATACATAAGTCAAAAATCAGGTTTTTGATGCCAAATCACAACAATAAGCCCTATCTAGTTTTGGTTCTCACACCAACCTAATGGAAACATATAGAAATCCCACTTTCGAAACTCGAACATAAACACTGATGATGAGATCTCAATCATCAGTATCATCTTCGGGCGACTAGAGTGTGATTCTATATCTATCCAGCATATTTGGGACTTCGTATACACGCTTGTTAGGCGTATATGCAAAATCTTCATATGCTAGATTGTCCAAACCAATTCTAAATAAATATTCAAATACGTATAATACGATTTAAATTTCAAACAAAGTTTGTTTTCATTTTTTATTATTTTAAAAACATACTCTTCACACTCGTTCTAGGATACTACTGATCCTATCTCTAACGAGTAATTCTCATTGGATATTACTAATCCAATTTCTGATGAATTCTTTTGTTTGGTTCTAATGTGTCTTGTTCTCGAGCTCTGTAAACCAGAGCTCTGATACCACTGTAAGAACCCGTAACTTCCCCGTGAAGGAAAGAGCTGATGCTTTGAGAACAACACACAAAAGATCGCAGACGGAAGAACATTTCATTGTATATTACAACAATTCCATCAGAATACAAGAATATACATAGTATAAATCAATATTACACATTTACCAAATATCAGAGATTACAATAAATTACATAGCAGCGGAAAATAATACAATACACAACTGAAGGAGATATACGGATACAAAGCTTTCCGGATATCATTCCAGCTGTAAAACAGGATCCTGTGAATATAAATCTGCAAAACCAAAACTACTAACTGCCCGTGTCAAAATAAGGGCACCCAGAGTTTAGGTTAAAATAATAAATTCTAGGTCAGTCATGGGACTGGTGTGAGAACTAAAAAAGTTATTAATCTTTATTTTTAAAGTTAGGTAAATCAAGGGACCACGCCGTATAACACGAAACAGGTTTCCTCCCAAGAATACCAGTGCATAAAACAACAGCGCAATGCGAAATAAAGAACAATGAAGCTATTATAAGACCCAGGTCCCATCACACAATGCAACGCAAGCCGGAGGATAGGGTTTTTACCTTATAATAGCCAAGAATGCTTGATATGTTTAAAACAAATCATTTGATACTATTATAAGTGCATAGTGTATAAAACAACTTCAAATCTTAAGTATCAATCATAGACGGCATAAGTGCCCTATCCCACTATGTCGCCATACTAGGCTCTACAATCAAAACCGCACATGTCACGTATTGGAAGTTGGATTTACATCTGTGAACCGAGCCAAAAGATAGTCATCTACCGATTCGAGACGCTCTAGCCCGCCCCTCAGGAACAGCCGCAACTGCCCCTTGGATCGTCAGGGCCGGTCCACCGATGTGGATTATTCTGCCTGAACACTGCGTTTCCCACCCTTTGGGGTGTAAATGAGCCAACAAATGACTCCATCGGCTTCACATAGTCACCGGTATATCCGAGGCGCCTCGCAACAGCAACAACCACATAAGTCAAACTCGTCAGGGCGCGTAAAACCACTGACGCCACTTCTAGCTAGAAAGATACGCATGTCCTCCCTGATGTCCTCTCCCGTTTCTGGTTCACAACCGGGGTATGAGGCTCACGAATTATCGCTACACAAAGCTGTGCCACACAGGCTGTGCTTTGATCATCAACCATAAGACTCTGCTTTTCAACAGAAACCTTGATCATTTGCATCTTAGCATGCCACACAGGCAAACCACTCCATGCAACTGATATCCATCAATCACACAAAATGATATCCAATGTCAGACACACGGTTCATTTACAAGTCCGTTCTTGGTCTGAACGAAGCCGGAGGCACCTAGTACCCCGCATATCCATCGATCTCCAAGTACGTCTGGACGACCACCAACTGAATCCCTCCTCTTGGGTGTACGGCCCAATCAAGAGCATCAGTAATTATCCAAACGACGTGAAGACCTCCGGTCTTCGACCACCGTCTTCATCCTCGACACCACGTCAAATCAGTTATTCAGAACGGGATAGCCCCGGTCTTTCTGAATTACTTGCGTATATAATAAACAAGTGTTACAAAAACACAACATACGCCTCCTTCCAATTCAGAATATTCTTTTATTCAAATATTCTTATACTTTGGGAAAGGTTCCCATTAATTTTATCAAAGATAAATTCTTTAAATTTATTCTTTAATCTTCTTTGAATATCAATTCAAACTAGACGGGATTAGCAAACCACACCGAAGTAATCATTTATTTCCCAATCCCAACCTATTCATCCCATGAAGTAAAACATGTAATACTTCATATCTAACACCACGGTGTTATCGGTAATTCAATTACCATTTCACGTTCAAATCTAATTAAAGATTTAACTATCGCCTGGAGCAAAACTGGTGATACTCTATTCTCGATCATTTCAATCTAATTAAAGATTCATTAAAACTCCACTTAGTTTTGATCTTTAACTGGGATAAAGAATCAGTGTCATTTAAAACACGGTTCACGATAAACCCCAAAATCACATCACATTTCAATCAGTCCCTAACCGTAAATTAGCAAGTGAGCGATTCCCTAAGTTTTAACCCCGAAGGCCAAAACCAACATCAGATCAATACCCCAGAAACCATTCAACTTAACTAATCTCCAGTTAGTTTCTGATTTTCTTAACTCCTTTAGGTCTAAAAACAATATTATTGAAGATACCGTTCATGACAACCCAAAATCACATTCCATTAATTATCGGGTTAAAGAAAAAGTGTTATTTAAAACACTGTTCACGATAAACCCAAAAATCAATACCAATTCAATTCCAATTAAATATTATTTAATTGGTACGCTTCATTAAATCTAAATAGAAAGATTTAATCTTTTTCTCAACTGGGCTTAAGAATAGTGTTAATGAAGACACCATTCACGACAAACCCAAATCACATTTGATATTAAATACAAGGCTCTGAATAGAAAATATATCGGCTTATATTCAATATCAAATTCTATGACCAACAAATATCGTATTGGAAATAACAATATATATATATATATCTTTCAAATTTCCATAACAATATCTGTATAATCACGAAATCCAACATCGGAATATTCCAAAGACAATTTCGATTCAAATCCATTCCAATTCAATTATTGGAAATTCTGGTTACTTTTAAAACCCTTTTCAAATTCAATTTATTTATTTAGAAATAAATAGAATTATGATTCTAGTTCAAAACTTGTTCATTTCGATAAATATCAATTTTTATCTTTTCAAATATGGAGTTTTTCATCTCAATTCTTCCCAATTCATTTCTTATGATTTTACACAAATTATTACTATTTTTAATAATTTTATCAAGGCCCGTACAGTCGATTTCCATCAACGGCCATCGAACTGCACTTACAACGACCTTTTCCAAATTTGATTTGGACATAATTCCAAATCCAACAGTTAGATTTCTAATTCTAATATTCGTTAGAAATCTCTTTTCGGTACGAACCCAACGGTTCTGGTTTTAGGAGAATCCGACGTCCGGATCTCCCGCAATGCCCATTCGAAGTCAATGGTCGAACTTCGCGAACTGCCGCAGCGCGGCGCGTTCTATTCAGGCCATTATATAGAAATAATATATATATATATTTTGTCGATTTCCTTTTAAAACGTATTTTATATATCGTTTTAAATTCGTTTTCGAAAACATTTCAACTTCATTTCAAATTCAAATCGAAAACGAATTTTCCCTTACAAATTCGTTTGAACTCGATTTCAATTCAAATCGATTTTTAATTCAATTTCAGTTCGTTTTCAATTCAATTTGAATTTCAAATTAATTCAATTTCAATTCATATTCATTTTTATTCAATTTCAATTCGAATTCAATTCTATTCAATTTCAATTCGAATTCAATTCTATTCAATTGCAATTCGAATTCTGTAACACCCCGTAATTTTATAACATTAAAATTCACAAATTAAAGTATACTTAATTTTTAGAAAAGAATTAAGTAAAGTGGGTTGCGTAGAGAAATATATATATATATTGATATATATATAATAAATTAAAAATTAAATAAATAAATATGCAAAAAAGTTCAAAACAGCGAATTGGGAGGGGGAATAACCGAACCGGCCCATTTTTGAGGTCGACCCGAGCTTTGCTAGGTCGACTAGGGGTAAATCCAGGGTGTTTGGCTGTCAACCCGTGGGCCGATTCGCTCAAATGCAGATTTTGCATTTGATTGGTTCTCATAGTTCAGGGTTAATCTAATGGTCCTAAATAACTTCCTACACCTATAAATACATCCTAATGCTAACCCTAAACCTAATTAAAATAGAATAGTTACCGTCATACCATCGCCACGGAAATCAATGGAGCCGCCACCAACTAAGAAAGAAGAAAAGTAAATTCAATTCTAATTCTCTCAACCCTAAAGCAAAGCAAAACTCTCTCTTTTCTTCTCTAAATTGTGAGTATGATGATCTTAACAAGATTATTATCATTTTAATTAGGTTGAGTTATGAATGGATTATGAGTAGATGATGTGAATTATCATATATGTTGTTGTAAACCCCTTTTGCTATCATGTATATTGTAAATCCAATGTTATGTGATGATGATATCTTACATGTTGTAAATCATGCTATGATGATGTTATGTATGTTGAAAGTTTCTATGCTAAGTTGTGATGAATCATATATGTTAAAAAGGCCATGATGTTACCATTTATGCTAGTTAGTTCATATTAATTAAATCATCATGTTTGGGTTATGTTGATCTATATGACAAGTCACATATGCAAGTTAGATTGATTAGAAAAGTTATGAACATATGCCAAGACATCTATTATGACATCTAGAATTATGCTATGGCATATGTGATATCCTATGCTAGTTCACACCATCATTATGTTGCCTAAAAACCCCATATGCAAGTTTATGTATAGATTTGGGCTATGATCATATCATATAAATTGAGACATTTAACAAGTTGACACCTTTTGATCCTTAACATGTGTAGTTTATACAAGTTTCACCCCTATTATGATTAGATTTATTTTAATTGTCTATATGTTGTGATAATTTATCTTTGTGCTAGGTGTTAGACTATACAAGTCTAGCCTATATTATGCGTTGAATAAGCGAACGTATAAACGTGGGGTAGGGGTAATATTAAGGATTTAATATTAAAAAGTTGGGGTGCAATTGATATGATTTTGCATGCCATAAGTGGATGGCCATAATTGAGTCAATTATGGACATCATTAAAAGTTGACTTAATTAATAATTTGAATAGGGAATTATTAAAACTGGGGTAAAAGATTTTAAGTGTTAATCAATGCTTAGGACACGAGGTTGGACTCGTTTGTGACGTAAACCTGCCCGGACCCGCCCGGTAAATCCAGTGGTCACAAATATCAGCCCAATGTGAGAGGTCCTAGGCCTAAACTAAAGCATAACGGTTGTAAAGACACGAGGTTAGACTCTTTTATGGTGTAAGACTGCCCGGACCCGCCTGGCAAATCCAGCTGCCATAAATGTCAGTCTAATGTGAGAGGTCTTTATGAGGTTATGGCCTGAATGAATTAAGAAATACTTAACCAGATAAACATGTAAGGTGGGACATGGGGGTTAAGTAGGTGCCTTGGGTGGCATGAGGAATCTAGGGGGTGCCCTTAATGGCATGTGAAATACGATTAGTAAGACTTAACCAAACACACATGTAAATGAACATGAATAAGAGGGTTAAGTGGGATATACTAGTGACAAGCTTAGGTGGGTAGCTTGTGGGGGCCCATTTCGACCAGTATCCCAAACGTATCTTTGTGGGCTCGACCCAAGTCGAGGATGGGACACGCATGCTGGGTTCAACTGTAAGAGGCCAAAACGGGGAGCGGTGGCAACGCAAGTCCAACGGGTTTCGTATGCGTGTGTGGACCCGGGCTGGTAGGTAAGACGTTGTTGCATCGTGTAGGTATAAGCCGTGCATTCTCAAGTTGTATCGGGTTGCCACTTTAGGGGAGTGATACACTCCACTGTGGGGCCAGCACGGGTATCTACGAGTAGGGAGCCGATCGAAAGTGGGTATTGGGGTACACCTAGTGGAGATAGGGGCAGACGGCACCTATGTAGTCAGCTAGGGGTACGTAAGGCTATTTATAAAGTTTCTGTGTGAAGCAAGTGGGATCAAACAATAGGTTGACTAGTGTGGTGCAGTATAGTAATGTGCGGTGCAGTGTAGTAATGTGCGGTGCAGTGTAGTAATCATTCGTTAGTAATTAGGTATGCCTTTATCGTTATCTTCAACGTTATCTTAAACGTTATCTTTATCTTCCTAAGAGTTCATAGACATTTACTTTTCTTCCAGCTTATGCCTTAGTCTAGTTATTTTGACAATAGTATTGTTAGAATTATCATACTCGCCAGACTTTATGTCTGACCCCCTCTATTTCTATCCTTTTTCCCCCTCCAGGTCCTCAGGTTGGGCCCAGCTCTAGTGGAGTTTGATTAAATTGCTTCATCTCTCTTTGGAAAGCTTGGACCATTGAAGTAAAGTCCAGCCTGTTATCTTTTTAATGGCTATTTATGTAATGGGATTATGTATTTTGTTTTTATGAAGATGGATATTGTACTTGGTTATGATCTATGGTTTTATGATGTAACAAACATGTTTAATTTCCGCTGCAATAAAATGAAGTTTTAGATTTCCAAGTACTATTTATTATCTGTCTTGTTGTAATTTTTCTGTTCTATATTCGCTTATAACCTCCATGGAAGTTAATGCATTCCCTTTGTGAGTGACATTAATGGACGTGGGGTGTTACACGTAGTATTAGAGCTTAAGGTTACCAGAACAGATAAAAATACTTTAGAAAAATAGTTATTTTTGGAAGATGTGTTTTCAAAAACATGTTTTAATGAGAAATTTAAAGAGAAAAGTTTTTAAGAAAAACATAATCCCCAATAGCCACGTATCTTTATTTTTCGAATTCGCCATTTTGAATCTTTCCTTTTTCGTTTCAGCATGGCTGAAGATCTTAATCTACCCGACAGTGTAACGATACCAGGATGGTATAGGTGGTTATTAGAGGCTAGGGCTGTTGCAGGTCCAGCCAATGTTCCTCCACCACCAGTTGCACCCGTTCCTCCTCCTCCTCGCGTAGATACTTTTGCAAAGACGTGCAAGGAATTCAAGGCTATGGGTGGAAAACCATTTCAAGGGTCAGAAACGTTTGTGGAAGCTAGAGATTGGCTTAAGGAGGTGGAAGAATTGCTAGAAATCTTTGAAGTAGAAGAAGGGAGGAGAGTTCGTTTAGCAGCTTGGTTGATGAAGGGAGAGGCCTCGTTTTGGTGGGAGGTCACTAATGGGGAGCGTCCTGTTGACTCTTGGGCGGATTTCAGACGTAGGTTCGAGGCGAAGTTTCTCTCAAGGGCGGAAGAAAATCTATATATGGAAAGGTTCTTGACATTGAAGCAAGGAAGCTCATCAGTGAAAGAATATGTCAATAAATTTAATCAGTTAGCAAGGTTTGGCTTGGACTTAGTAAACACGCCGGAGAAGAAGGCTCTAAGGTTCGTGAATGGCTTGAACGAACCATTGCAAGGGTTGGCTATGACCCACATCCCGATGGGGGCCACCTTTGAGAAGTTAGTAGAAATGGCGCTCATGCATGAGGAGAAAAGCGCTAAAGCTGATAAGGCACCCGAGAAGAAGGGGGATCAGAAGAAACCACAACAGCAAAACAAGAAGGGTGGTAAAGACAATAACGGCAAGGGAAAGAAGAAATGTTTTAACTGTGGGACACCAGGCCATCTCAGCAAGGATTGCCGAAAGAAAAAGAAGACAAGCTGTTTTCATTATGGCGATGCGGGACATTTAGTGAAGGACTGCCCAAAGAAGGGGCAGAGGGCAGGAGCTTCCTCGGGAGGACAGGTGCAGGCTCTTATGGCACCAGGGCAGGCAAGGGGACAAGTTCAGGCTCTCGCGGTCCCACCGCTGCAAGAACGAGGTAGAACCATTTCTGTTAAAAGCTTAGATTTTCTGTTTGATCATCCTGTCCGTACCTTATTCGATTCGGGTGCATCACATTCGTTTATCTCTACATCATTAGTTGAATCACTGCACTTGAACACCAGTTTAGTAGAGGATCCCTTAGTTGTTTCGAATCCAATTGGGGGCTCAGCTTATTTTTCCATGATGTGTTTGGATTTGAAAATTTCCATACTTAGCGTTGAATTTAGATGTGATGCTTATGTGTTGGGCTTCACGGGCTATGGGCTAATTTTAGGAATGGATTGGTTATCCAGAAATGGGGCCGTTCTTGGTTGTGAAAGGAGAGTAGTTAGGCTCGTGACTCGCCTTGGAAACACTCTCGAAATCTTCTGTAATCCCATAAATTCGGTTATGCTAAGTTATTTAGAATCGCTTGACGCGTCTGAGGAAAATCTATGATCTGTTAGAGTGGTCCGAGAATATTCGGATGTGTTTGAGGAGGTGAAGGGCTTGCCTCCGAAGCGGGAGACAGATTTTCGAATATATCTTGTGGATAATGTGAAACCAGTATCTTTGCCAGTACGCCACATGGCTCCACGTGAAAGGAGGGAACTCGATAAGCAAGTGAAGGAGTTGCTTGAGAAGGGGTTCATAAGACGAAGTATATCGGAGTGGGGTGCTCCAATAGTATTTGCCACGAAGGCGGATGGGTCCCTTAGACTGTGTGTGGACTATAGAGAACTTAATAAACTTACTAAGAAGAACATACACCCACTGCCGAGGATTGACGATCTCTTCGATCAGTTAGTTGGCGCCTCGGTGTTTTCGCAGTTGGACTTAGCCACTGGGTTCCATCAGTTGAGAGTGGCTGAGGATAGCATAGACAAGACTGCCTTTAGGACTCCGGACAGTTTCTATGAATGGCTAGTGATGCCCTTCGGTTTGACAAACGCCCCAGCATATTTTGTTGATTTGATGAGTAGGGTGTTTAGGGAGTACCTTAACAAATTCCTGGTAGTCTTTGTAGATGACATCTTGATCTTTTCTAAGGATGAAGAAGAGCATGCCCTACATCTTAGGGAAGTGTTGGACACCCTACGAGCGCATAGCCTTAAGGCTAAATTTTCTAAGTGTCACTTCTGGAGGAAGGAAGTACGGTTCTTGGGGCACGTGGTTTCCAAAGAAGGGATAGCCGTGGATCCCGCGAAGGTTGTGGCCATCCAAGATTGGAAGGTCCCTAAAAATGCTACCGAAGTGAGAAGTTTCTTGGGGTTGGCTGGCTACTATAGGAAGTTTATCAAAGACTTCGCAAAGATATCAGCTCCATTGACACGCTTGACGAAGAAGAACCTAGTTTTCACATGGGATGTAGATTGTGATGATGCGTTCCAACGTTTGAAGAGAGCTTTGACTTCAGCCCCAGTCTTAGTATTGCCAAACGGGAGTAAGCCGTTTACTGTTTATACCGATGCTTGTGGGACAGGACTAGGCGCAGTCTTAATGTAAGAGGGTAGGGTAATAGCCTATGGTGGAAGGCAGTTGAGAGCGCATGAGAAAAATTATCCTACACATGACCTAGAATTGGCCGCTATTGTTTTCGCGCTTAAGTCTTGGCGTCATTATCTTCATGGCGATAAATTCAAATTATTCACTGACCACAAGTCTTTAAAATACCTATTCTCTCAAAAGGACTTGAACTTAAGGCAGCAAAGGTGGATGGAGTTCTTAGCGCCCTACGACTTCGAAATAGCCTATACCCCTGGCGAGGGAAACGTGGTGGCAGACGCCTTAAGTAGAAAAAGATTATCCTTAAGTCCTTTGTTTGTTGAGTGGCAAAGTTTAGAATTCATTTCGATGTTTGACTTTAGACCTTCCGTTGACTTCGTACCCGGTTTGCTAGCATCCTTGGAGGTCAGACCTACACTTTTGGGACGGATTGGCGAGGCACAGCGAGACGACCTGCAGTTTGTTGAGTTAGTAGAAAAACTCAAAGGAGGGGAGTCATCAAGCCATCTCCGTAGGTATACCCTAGATGATAAGGGTTGGTTACGTAGGGACGGTAGACTTTGTGTACCAAAAGACGATGACCTAAGGAAGACTATTCTTGACGAAGCACATCGTTCGAAGATGACCATTCATCCCGACGGGGACAAGATGTACAAAGACATGAAGCGAGTTTTCTTTTGGACCGGTATGAAGAGGGACGTAGCCGAGTATGTCGCTAGATGCTTGGTGTGCCAACAAGTAAAAGCGGAGCAAAAGAAACCCGGTGGGTTACTTCACCCATTGGAGGTTCCACTACGGAAGTGGGAGAGCGTCTCGATGGACTTTATTGACGGATTACCGCGATCGAGGAAGGGTAATACGGGAATTTGGGTTATAGTAGATAGACTTACTAAGAGCGCCCATTTCATTCCCGTGAAGAGTAAGAGGACTGCTCCATGGTTAGCTTCTGTATATGTCCGAGAAATAGTTCGTTTGCACGGTGTTCCTTCTAGCATAGTGAGCGACCGCGATCCTATTTTCACTAGCGAATTTTGGAGAAGCTTACAAGAGGCGGTAGGGACTCAGTTATGTTTGGGCACCGCATATCATCCTCAGAAGGACGGCCAGACTGAGAGGGTGAATCGCATTCTAGAGTATCTGTTGAGGCTATGTATCCTAGACTTTGGGGGTACATGGGAAGAGCATCTTCCATTGGTTGAGTTCGCATATAATAATAGCTTTCAGTCCAGCATTGGTATGGCACCATTCGAAGCTCTATATGGATGACCTTGTCGTTCACCTACATGTTGGTGGGAATCTATGGATAAGATCTTACTTGGGCCCGATATGATTAGGGAGACTTCGGAGAAGATCGACTTGATTCGAAGGAGGATGAAAGCAGCACAGGATAGGCAGAAATCTTATGCGGATAAGAGGAGGACAGATCTCGAGTATGAAGTTGGGGACATGGTCTTTGTCAAAGTGTCTCCATTACAAAACGTTGTTCGCTTTGGGTCCGTTGGGAAATTAGCACCAAGGTTTGTAGGGTCATTTCCTATTAAGGAGAAAATTGGACAGATGGCGTATAGAGTGGAGTTGCCCGAGAGACTTAGTGGTTTACACGACGTATTCCATGTGTCACATTTGAGGAAGTGCTTGCATGAGACCGCGGAAGTGGTAGAGCCGAGCTTGCTTAGAGAGGTGGAGATAGAGCGTGATGCGACAATTCGACGAGCTCCTACGCGCATTCTTGGGTCGAAGATCAAGAGGTTGAGGAATCGAGAGGTCAGACTAGTCAAAGTGCAATGGGGAGATGATGAGAGCGACGCTACTTGGGAGATCGAAGAGAAGACGCGTTCATGATACCCTTTTCTTTTTGAGGGTATGTCCTTTAATTTCTCCTTTATCGCTTAGCTTGTACTTATCTTATCTTTAGTATATCCTCTCGCTAGTATCTTTGACCTTTAGTTAGGATAATCCTATGGTTGAAACATGTGTTTGAGACATGTTATGTATGGTGGATGCAAGTGTTTGCTAGTGGTTGCTCGTGGATGCATGTACATGCACTATTAGGCACCAGATCGGCTCAGTCACTTCATATTGCATATTGCATATATATATGGATGTATTTAGTAAAATGGATGTATAATGGTTGTATTATCATATAGTTGCTGCATTCGGGTGGATGGTTGTGCACGCATATAGAATTAATATGTATCATTAGGAATCTTTTGCATACATATTGGACGCATGGCACTATCATGAATTGCACTAAGGAGGTCGACTGAATCAGTAGACCGCCTAATTTTGCATTAGATATGGACATATACACACACTGTGCATATAAACATTAAAGCATTAGAAGTCTTTTAAGGACAATGGATGCTGGTGTTTGATGGTTGAGTAGATGGACGATTAGATGGTAGGATATACATTCTTCTTGACTTGGAGATTTCGGGGACGAAATCCTTTAAGGAGGGGAGAATGTAACACCCCGTAATTTTATAACATTAAAATTCACAAATTAAAGTATACTTAATTTTTAGAAAAGAATTAAGTGAAATGGGTTGCGTAGAGAAATATATATATATTGACATATATATATATATATATTAAATAAATATGCAAAAAAGTTCAAAACAGCGATTTGGGAGGAGGAATAACCGAACCGGCCCATTTTTGAGGTCGACCCAAGCCCCGCTGGGTCGACTAGGGGTTAATCCAGGGTGTTTGGCTGTCAACCCATAGGCCGATTCGCTCAAATGCAGATTTTGCATTTGATTGGTTCTATGGTTCAGAGTTAATCTAATGGTCCTAAATAACTTCCTACACCTATAAATACATCCTAATGCTAACCCTAAACCTAATTAAAACAGAATAGTTACCGTCATACCATCGCCATGGAAATCAATGGAGCCGCCGCCAACTAAGAAAGAAGAAAAGCAAATTCAATTCTAATTCTCTCAACCCTAAAGCAAAGCAAAACTCTCTCTTTTCTTCTCTAAATTGTGAGTATGATGATCTTAACAGGATTATTATCATTTTAATTAGGTTGAGTTATGAATGGATTATGAGTAGATGATGTGAATTATTATATATGTTGTTGTAAACCCCTTTTGCTATCATGTATATTGTAAATCCAATGTTATGTGATGATGATATCTTACATGTTGTAAATCATGCTATGATGATGTTATGTATGTTGAAAGTTTCTATGCTAAGTTGTGATGAATCATACATGTTAAAAAGGCCATGATGTTACCATCTATGCTAGTTAGTTCATATTAATTAAATCATCATGTTTGGGTTATGTTGATCTATATGACAAGTCACATATGCAAGTTAGATTGATTAGAAAAGTTATGAACATATGCCAAGACATCTATTATGACATCTAGAATTATGCTATGACATATGTGATATCCTATGCTAGTTCACACCATCATTATGTTGCCTAAAAACCCCATATGCAAGTTTATGTATAGATTTGGGCTATGATCATATCATATAAATTGAGACATTTAACAAGTTGACACCTTTTGATCCTTAACATGTGTAGTTTATGCAAGTTTCACCCCTATTATGATTAGATTTATTTTAATTGTCTATATGTTGTGATAATTTATCTTTGTGCTAGGTGTTAGACTATACAAGTCTAGCCTATATTATGCGTTGAATAAGCGAACGTATAAACGTGGGGTAGGGGTAATATTAAGGATTTAATATTAAAAAGTTGGGGTGCAATTGATATGATTTTGCATGCCATAAGTGGATGGCCATAATTGAGTCAATTATGGACATCATTAAAAGTTGACTTAATTAATAATTTGAATAGGGAATTATTAAAACTGGGGTAAAAGATTTTAAGTGTTAATCAATGCTTAGGACACGAGGTTGGACTCGTTTGTGACGTAAACCTGCCCGGACCCGCCCGACAAATCCAGTGGTCACAAATGTCAACCCAATGTGAGAGGTCCTAGGCCTAAACTAAAGCATAACGGTTGTAAAGACACGAGGTTAGACTCTTTTATGGTGTAAGACTGCCCGGACCCGCCCGGCAAATCTAGCTGCCATAAATGTCAGTCTAATGTGAGAGGTCTTTATGAGGTTATGGCCTGAATGAATTAAGAAATACTTAACCAGATAAACATGTAAGGTGGGACATGGGGGTTAAGTAGGTGTCTTGGGTGGCATGAGGAATCTAGGGGGTGCCCTTAATGGCATGTGAAATATGATTAGTAAGACTTAACCAAACACACATGTAAATGAACATGAATAAGAGGGTTAAGTGGGATATACTAGTGACAAGCTTAGGTGGGTAGCTTGTGGGGGCCCATTTCGACCAGTAGTGAGTCGATCGAAAGTGGGTAGTGGGGTGCACCTAGTGGAGATAGGGGCAGACGGCACCTATGTAGTCAGCTAGGGGTACGTAAGGCTATTTATAAAGTTTCTGTGTGAAGCAAGTGGGATCAAACAATAGGGTGACAGGTGTGGTGCAGTGTAGCAATGTGCGGTGCGGTGTAGTAATGTGCGGTGCAGTGTAGTAATCATTCGTTAGTAATTAGGTATGCCTTTATCGTTATCTTCAACGTTATCTTAAACGTTATCTTTATCTTCCTAAGAGTTCATAGACATTTACTTGTCTTCCAGCTTATGCCTTAGTCTAGTTATTTTGATAATAGTATTGTTAGAATTATCATACTCGCCAGACTTTATGTCTGACCCCCTCTATTTCTATCCTTTTTCCCCCTCCAGGTCCTCAGGTTGGGCCTAGCTCTAGTGGAGTTTGATTGAATTGCTTCATCTCTCTTTGGAAAGCTTGGACCGTTGAAGTAAAGTCCAGCTTGTTATCTTTTTAATGGCTATTTATGTAATGGGATTATGTATTTTGTTTTTATGAAGATGGATATTGTACTTGGTTATGATCTATGGTTTTATGATGTAACAAACATGTTTAATTTCCGCTGCAATAAAATGAAGTTTTAGATTTCCAAGTACTATTTATTATCTGTCTTGTTGTAATTTTTCTGTTCTATATTCACTTATAACCTCCATGGAAGTTAATCCATTCCCTTTGTGAGTGACATTAATGGACGTGGGGTGTTACAAATTCAATTTCAATTCGAATTCAATTTCAATTCGAATTCAATTTCAATTCGAATTCAATTCTATTCAATTTTAATTCGAATTCAATTTTATTCAATTTCAATTCGAATTCAATTCTATTTAATTTCAATTCGAATTCAATTCTATTCAATTTCAATTCGAATTCAATTCTATTCAATTTCAATTTAATTCGAATTTCGAAATCACTTTCAATATTCATTGAAAAATGAATAAAATTGATATAAATATCGTTCACGTCAAAATGGCGTCAATCTAATCAACATGGCTTCATATATTTCTATTTTCAAATATTCTATTTCAAATATTTCTTTCTCAAATATTTCCATTCAAATATTTCTTTTCAAATATTTCTATTCAAAACTGGAATGAGGCCCAATCAATTACCATAGATTTTATTTCTATGGATTTCCATACAACGCATGTGTATATCAACAATGACAAATAATCAACCATCATCCAAAGTGCATTCTACACCGTATAAGCATCAAATATAAATATTCAATGCTTATAATAGTCTGTCAATCAATCGATCGACATACAACTAAACAATCGGGATTAGTGTACGTTAAATATCATCCCAATACCCGTGTGGGGTTTCAAACAGTCAAACACAGATTTTATTTGTACAGTTGGGAGATGTGTAAAATTTATCGTCCCAATCAATATCAGTCAAATCAGTGTATATAAACAAATCGTCGATTTGTTTATAAATATTCATTTCATATACATGTTAAAAATTATATTTTTAACTATAAAATATTTTATTTCATTTCACATCACATCACACAATCAACTACACATCAAAATCAAACAAACAAGCATACAAACCGTCCATGGTCTGTGGACGACAGGTGTCGGGTGCTACTAAACACCGTCTGCATCCTAGTATGTATTTCAACTAGAAATAGAAATAAAAGTGAGGAGTTCTCACCTTCGGGTTCCACTCCTTCGTTTTTGTTTCTGAATTTCTAACCAGTTTGGATTTGCCTGAACTTCCAACTTCATTTTCACGCTGTTCATAAAAAAACACCTTTTTTAATATGATGGTTATATATTTAAAAACCATATTTTATAACGATGTTTTACCCATATGAAATTATATTTAAAAAAACTCATCTTTATCCTCTCTTTTTTCCTTCTTCTTATATTTTCAAATTAATGTATTTTATATTTTCAAAACAAGGTATTGTATATTTTCAAAACAAGGTATTTTATATTTTTCAAAGCAAAGGGTCTTATATTTTTCAAAGCAAAGTATTTTATATTTTTCAAAGCAAAGTGTTTTATATTTTTCAAAGCAAAGTATTTTATATTTTTCAAAGCAAAGTGTTTTATATTTTTCAAAGCAAAGTATTTTATATTTTTCAAAGCAAAGTGTTTTATATTTTCTTAAAACAACATTTTTTTTTCAAAAAAATTTTAAATAATCCAAAACCAAATTTTTAAACATGCAATGTAATTAATTGAAATAAATGTTAACTAATTACCTTGATTAGCAGATAATTACTTCATTAGGGTTTTTAAACCCTTCGTTCTCTTCCTGGTTCGATCGAACCCATCGTCGCTCGGAGAAACACGTAGCCGCCACCACAGTAGTAGACCGGATCTTGATCAGACCTTACCCCATCGAAGACCAGTGCGCCCTCTTCCACTGCCAAGGACGCCAGGAGGCGCGATGCCCTCCCTTCCACCCAGAAACGCGCTCGAACTCCAGTGGTTCCAATGCCAGATTCGAATGCCTCAAGCTTCGGGACATCGTCATAATGGTATGGATGGAGAGAGCTTGTAAGGCTCTTGGATTTTTCTTTTGATTTGGGGATTTAATTCAAACTGATTGGAGAGGGATTGAGGAAGAAAAAGGGGATGATTTCGTTCGTTGAAAACAATCGGGGGCGGCAGTTTTTAATGTTTGACTGGCAACACTTTGACTTGGGTTTTGAGGAAAATTATATTTATACCGTTTTAATTTATTTATTTATATTTAATTCCAATTTTACCTATTTATTATCCCGAACTCCAAATCAAATCCAACGATTGTCGCCCCTAGCTAAATACCCCCATTCTGAACACAATGGGATATGTCCGGTAAGCCAATTCGGCTGTTACAATCAGTTTCTGCTACATTTAAAATTTAAATCCATATATTCAAATTCAAATATATATTTCAGATTACCGGGGCCACATACGGACCCTAAAAATTCCAGAAAAATATTTTCTAGCTTCCTACCGATGATACGGTCCTAACAAAACTAGTTTCGTCAAATTCTGAGACCGTTTGAAAAATGGCCATTTTCTGGTCGACCAAAATTGACTAAAACTGTTCAAAACACGTTTAGCTTCGCCACGCTCACATATTGATTCAGAAGATTATGAATCTTAAAACCTTGCAATACTTTGACATCACGGATCCAACAAAAGTGGTTTCGTCGAAAACCGAGGTCGTTTGCAAAATTTCCATTTTCAAGGCCTTTATATATATATATATATATATATTAAAATATATATAAATTCCACGGTGACTTTTCTGAATTTTAAACTGGACACATCTTTCAACTTCTAAAACGAAATCTCGGTTCCTTAGATCCGTTAGAAAGATATGATCAAACAGATTCAGATATTTCTTGTTTCGTCCGATTCCGACTCAAAACAAATTATGTATATTCATTTGAAATTTGAAATAAATTTTCGAACTGTCGCGCCATTTCTGGCTCGTTATATAATTAAAATAAAATTATTCGTTTTAACTTCGTCAAAATAAAAAATTTCGTCGTTATTATTTAAAATAATCCATTTTAAATAATCAAATTTCATTAAATTCTCCAAAACAAAAATTTTAAATTGGCTCTTAATTTCCGGGTTGTTACAATCTCCCCCACTTAAAATCTTTTCGTCCTCGAAAAGGAACGAAGCTGAAAGTTGTTTTACTTATCAACTCAACTTCCATTATTTTAATTATGGCTTAAGTTCTTCAACTTTTCAGTTTCTAAGAACTTTCAAATTTTTCAAAAATTTGGCTAACACCCTAAATTTTCGAAAAATTTCGCCATAACCTCCCCTGCACCGGGAGCTTGGGATATTTCAAATAGCCTCCCATTGCCCTCACCAATCCAAAAGAAAAAGCCAAGCGGCTAGCCAAGCGGCTAGCCAATCGGCTCATAAAATCATCATCACCCAAACAAAACAATAAATGTGTACCTATTTGTCGGGCATACAATTTTATTTCTCTGCTTTAGCCTCCTTGCTATGACCTGTTCAATGGATATACATTTATATGCATGCAGATTCAAACAATTTTCAATTCAGTTTCAACTTTTGACTAAATTTACCCTACATTCACATATAGGTTTGAATAATTTAATTAGTGAACTAATTATCAGACAACAGAGCCAACAATCAATTAGTTGATCAATTATTCAAACACATAATTTTAATACATAAGTCAAAAATCAGGTTTTTGATGCCAAATCACAACAATAAGCCCTATCTAGTTTTGGTTCTCACACCAGCCTAATGGAAACATATAGAAATCCTACTTTCGAAACTCGAACATAAACACTGATGATGAGATCTCAATCATCAGTATCATTTTCGGGCGACTAGAGTGTGATTCTATATCTGTCCAGCATATTTGGGACTTCGTATACACGCTAGCTAGGCGTATATGCAAAATCTTCATATACTAGATTGTCCAAACCAATTCAAAATAAATATTCAAATACGTATAATACGATTTAAATTTCAAACAAAGTTTGTTTTCATTTTTATTTTATTTTAAAAACATACTCTTCACACTCGTTCTAGGATACTACTGATCCTATCTCTAACGAGTAATTCTCACTGGATATTACTAATCCAATTTCTGATGAATTCTTTCGTTTGGTTCTAATTTGTCTTGTTCTCGAGCTCTGTAAACCAGAGCTCTGATACCACTGTAAGAACCCGTAACTTCCCCGTGAAGGAAAGAGCGGATACTTTGAGAACAACACACAAAAGATCGCAGACGGAAGAACATTTCATTGTATATTACAACAATTCCATCAGAATACAAGAAGATACAGAGTATAAATCAATATTACACATTTACCAAATATCAGAGATTACAATAAATAACATAGCAGCGGAAAATAATACAATACACAACTGAAGGAGATATACGGATACAAAGCTTTCTGGATATCATTCCAGCTGTAAACCAGGATCCTATGAATATAAATCTGCAAAACATAAACTACTAACTGCCCGTGTCAAAATAAGGGCACCCAGAGTTTAGGTTAAAATAATAAACTCCAGGTCAGTCATGGGACGTGTGTGAGAACTAAAACAGTTATTAATCTTTATTTTTAAGGTTAGGTAAATCAAGGGACCACGCCGTATAACACGGAACGGGTTTCCTCCCAAGAGTGCATAAAACAACAGCGCAATGCTAAATAAAGAACAATGAAGCTATTATAAGACCCAGGTCCCATCACACAATGCAACGCAAGCTGGAGGATAGGGTTTTTACCTTATAATAGCCAAGAATGCTTGATACGTTTAAAACAAATCATTTGATACTATTATAAGTGCATAGTGTATAAAATAACTTCAAATCATAAGTATCAATCATAGACGGCATAAGCGCCCCATCCCACTATGTCGCCATACTAGGCTCTACAATTAAAACCGGACATGTCACGTATTGGAAGTTGGATTTCCATCTGCGAACCGAAGCAAAAGATAGTCCTCTACCGATTCGAGACGATCTAGCCCGCCCCTTAGGAACAGCCGCAATTGCCCCTTGGATCGTCAGGGCCGGTCCACCGATGTAGATTATTATGCCTGAACACTTCGTTTCCCCACCCTTTGGGGTGTAAATGAGCCAACAAATGACTCCATCGGCTTCACATAGTCACCGGTATATTCGAGGCGCCTCGCAACAGCAACAACCACATAAGTCAAACTCGTCAGGGCATGTAAAACCACTGACGCCACTTCTAGCTAGAAAGAAACACATGTCCCCCCTGATGTCCTCTCCCGTTTCTGGTTCACAACCGGGGTGTGAGGCTCGTGAATCATCGCTACACAAAGCTGTGCCACACAGGTTGTGCTTTGATCATCAACCACAAGACTCTGCTTATCAACGGAAGCCTTAATCATTTGCATCTTAGCATGCCACACAGGCAAACCACTCCATGCAACCTATATCCATCAATCACATAGAATGATATCCAATGTCAGACACACAGTCCATTTACAAGTCCGTTCTGGGTCTGAACGAAGCCGTAGGCACCTGGTACCCCGCATATCCATCGATCTCCAAGTACGTCTGGACGACCACCAACTGATTCCCTCCTCTTGGGTGTACGGCCCAATCAAGATCATCAGTAATTATCCAAACGACATGAAGACCTCCGGTCTTCGACCACTGTCTTCATCCTTGACACCACGTCGAATCAGTTATTCAGAATGGGATAGCCCCAGTCTTTCTGAATAACTTGCATATATAATAAACAAGTGTTACACAAACACAACATACACCTCATTCCAATTCAGAATATTCTTTTATTCAAATATTCTTATACTTTGGGAAAGGTTCCCATTAATTTTATCAAAGATAAATTCTTTAAATTTATTCTTTAATCTTCTTTGAATATCAATTCAAACTAGACGGGATTAGCGAACCACACCGAAGTAATCATTTATTTCCCAATCCCAACCTATTCATCCCATGAAGTAAAACTGGTAATACTTCATATCTAACACCACGGTATTATCGGTAATTCAATTACCATTTCACGTTCAAATCTAATTAAAGATTTAACTATCGCCTGGAGCAAAACTGGTGATACTCCATTCTCGATCATTTCAATCTAGTTGAAGATTCATTAAAACTCCACTTAGTTTTAATCTTTAACTGGGATAAAGAATCAGTGTCATTTAAAACACGGTTCACGATAAATCCCAAAATCACATCACATTTCAGTCAGTCCCTAACCGTAAATTAGCAAGTGAGCGATTCCCTAAGTATTAACCCCGAAGGCCGAAACCAACATCAGATCAATACCCCAGAAACCATTCAACTTAACTAATCTCCGGTTAGTTTCTGATTTTCTCAACTCCTTTAGGTCTAAAAACAGTATTATTGAAGATACCGTTCACGACAACCCAAAATCACATTCCATTAATTATCGGGTTAAAGAAAAAATGTTATTTAAAACACTGTTCACGATAAACCCAAAAATCAATACCAATTCAATTCCAATTAAATATTATTTAATTGGTACGCTTCATTAAATCTAAATAAAAAGATTTAATCTTTTTCTCAACTGGGCTTAAGAATAGTGTTAATGAAGACACCATTCACGTCAAACCCAAATCACATTTGATATTAAATACAAGGCTCTGAATAGAAAATATATCGGCTTATATTCAATATCAAATTCTACGACCAACAAATATCGTATTGGAAATAACGATATATATATATCTTTCAAATTTCCATAACGATATCTGTATAATCACGAAATCCAACATCGGAATATTCCAAAGACAATTTCGATTCAAATCCATTCCAATTCAATTATTGGAAATTCTGGTTACTTTTAAAACCCTTTTCAAATTCAATTTATTTGTTTAAAAATAAATAGAATTATAATTCTAGTTCAAAACTTGTTCATTTCGATAAATATCTATTTTAATCTTTTCAAATATGGAGTTTTTCATCTCAATTCTTCCCAATTCATTTCTTATGATTTTACACAAATTATTACTATTTTTAATAATTTTATCTAGGCCCGTACAGTCGATTTCCATCAACGGCCATCGAACTACACTTACAACGACCTTTTCCAAATTTGATTTGGACATAATTCCAAATCCAACAGTTAGATTTCTAATTTCTAATATTCGTTAGAAATCTCTTTTCGATACGAACCCAACGGTTCTGGTTTTAGGAGAATCCGACGGTCGGATCTCCCGCAATGCCCATTCGAAGTCAATAGTCGAACTTCGCGAACTACCGCAGCGCGGCGCGTTCTATTCAGGCCATTATATAGAAATAATCTATATATATTATTTATATTTTGTCGATTTCCTTTTAAAACGTATTTTATAAATTGTTTTAAATTTGTTTTCAAAAACGATTTCAACTTCATTTCAATTTCAAATCGAAAACGAATTTTCCCTTACAATTTCGTTTTAAATTCGTTTGAACTCGATTTCAATTCAAATCGATTTTTAATTCAATTTCAGTTCGTTTTCAATTCAATTTGAATTTCAAATTAATTAAATTCCAATTCATATTCATTTCTATTCAATTTCAATTCAATTCTATTCAATTACAATTCGAATTCAATTCTATTCAATTGCAATTCGAATTCAATTTCAATTCAAATTCAATTCTATTCAATTTTAATTCGAATTCAATTTTATTCAATTTCAATTCAAATTCAATTCTATTTAATTTCAATTCGAATTCAATTCTATTCAATTTCAATTCGAATTCAATTCTATTCTATTGAATTTCAATTTAATTCGAATTTCGAAATCACTTTCAATATTCATTGAAAAATGAATAAACTTGATATAAATATCGTTCACGTCAAAATGGCGTCAATCTAATCAACACGGCTTCATATATTTCTATTTTCAAATATTCTATTTCAAATATTTCTTTTTCAAATATTTCCATTCAAATATTTCTTTTCAAATATTTCTATTCAAAACTGGAATGAGGCCCAATCAATTACCATAGATTTTATTTCTATGGATTTCCATACAACGCATGTATATTTCAACAACGACAAATAATCAATCATCATCCAAAGTGCATTCTACACCGTATAAGCATCAAACATAAATATTCAATGCTTATAACAGTCTATCAATCAATCAATCGACATACAACTAAACAATCGGGATTAGTGTACGTTAAATATCATCCCAATACCCATGTGGGGTTTCAAACAGTCAAACACAGATTTTATTTGTACAGTTGGGAGATGTGTAAAATTTATCGTCCCAATCAATATCAGTCAAATCAGTGTATATAAACAAATCGTCGATTTGTTTATAAATATTCATTTCATATACACGTTAAAAATTATATTTTTAACTATAAAATATTTTATTTCATTTCACATCACACAATCAACTAAACATCAAAATCAAACAAACAAGCATACAAACCGTCCATGGTCTGTGGACGACAGGTGTCGGGTGCTACTAAACACCGTCTGCATCCTAGTATGTATTTCAACTAGAAATAGAAATAAAAGTGAGGAGTTCTCACCTTCGGGTTCCATTCCTTCATTTTTGTTTCTGAATTTCTAACCAGTTTGGATTTGCCTGAACTTCCAACTTCATTTTCACGCTGTTCATAAAAAAAAAACTTTTTTAATATGAATATTCAAAAACCGTATTTTATAACGATGTTTTACCCATATGAAAATTATATTTAAAAAAACTCATCATTATCCTCGCTTTTTTCCTTCTTCTTAAATTTTCAAATTAATGTATTTTATATTTTCAAAACAAGGTATTGTATATTTTCAAAGCAAGGTATTTTATATTTTTCAAAGCAAAGGGTCTTATATTTTTCAAAGCAAAGTATTTTATATTTTTCAAAGCAAAGTGTTTTATATTTTTCAAAGCAAAGTATTTTATATTTTTCAAAGCAAAGTGTTTTATATTTTTCAAAGCAAAGTATTTTATATTTTTCAAAGCAAATTGTTTTATATTTTCTTAAAACAACATTTTTTTATTTCAATTTTTTTTTATATAATCCAAAACCAGATTTTTAAACATGCAATATAATTAATTGAAATAAATGTTAACTAATTACCTTGATTAGCAGATACTTAATTCATTAGGGTTTTTAAACCCTTCGTTCTCTTCTTGGTTCGATCGAACCCATCGTCGCTCGGAGAAACACGTAGTCGCCGCCACCGTAGTAGACCGGACCTTGATCAGACCTTACCCCACCGAAGACCAGTGCGCCCTTTTCCATTGCCAGGAGGCGCGACGCCCTCCCTTCCACCAGAAACGCGCTCGAACTCCAGTGGTTCCAGCGCCAGATTCGAATGCCTTAAGCTTCGGGACATCATCATACTGGTATGGATGGAGAGAGCTAGTAAGGCTCTTGGATTTTGCTTTCGATTTGGGGATTTAATTCGAACTTATTGGAGAGGGATTGAGGAAGAAAAAGGGGATGATTTCGTTCGTTGAAAACAATCGGGGGCAGCGGTTTTTAATGTTTGACTGGCAACGCTTTGACTAGGGTTTTGAGGAAAATTATATTTATACCATCTTAATTTATTTATTTATATTTAATTCCAATTTTACCTATTTATTATCCCGAACTCCAAATCAAACCCAACGAATGTCGCCCCTAGCTAAATACACCCATTCTGAACACAATAGGATATGTCTGGTAAGCCAATTCGGCTGTTACGATCAGTTTCTGTTACATTTAAAATTTAAATCCATATATTCAAATTCAAACGTATATTTCAAATTACCAGGGCCATATACGGACCCTAAAAATTCTAGAAAAATATTTTCTAGCTCCCTACCGATGATACTGTCCTAACAAAACTAATTACTTCAAATTCTGAGACCATTTGAAAAATGGCCATTTTCTAGTCGACCGAAATTGACTGAAATTGTTCAAAACACGTTTAGCTTTGCCACGCTCACATATTGACTTAGAAGATTATGAATCTTGAAACCTAGCAATACTTTGACATCACGGATCCAACAAAAGTGGTTTCGTCGAAAACCGAGGTCGTTTGCAAAATTTCCATTTTCAAGGCCTTTATATATATATATATATTAAAATATATATAAATTCCACAGCGACTTTTTTGAATTTTAAACTGGACATATCTTTCAACTTCTAGAATGAAATCTCAGTTCCTCAGATCTGTTAGAAAGATATGATCAAACAGATTCAGATGTTTCTTGTTTCGTCCGATTCTGACTCAAAACGAATTCTGTATATTCATTTGAAATTTGAAATCGAATTTTTGAACTGTCGCGCCATTTCAGGCTCGTTATATAATTAAAATAAAATTATTTGTTTTAACTTCGTCGAAAATAAATTTTTCGTCTTTATTATTTAAAATAATCCATTTTAAATAATCAAATTTCATTAAACTCGCCAAAACAAAAACAAAAAATTGGCTCAGAATTTCCGGGTTGTTACAAAAGAAATTTAGCAATGGCTTCTTCAAGTATTCAAAAACCAAAAAACCTCTTTTGTAAACCAAAATAATGAAGAGTCATGTACTCTCCATTTCTGTCAAGCCATCAATTTAAGCAAGAAGATTCAAATCATCTTCCTTTTGTATTTTTAAGAAGTATAGTTACTGCCTGATCTTCTTAGGCCATACATGTCAAAGTTTCTTAGTGTTGCAAGCTATGGGGTTCTTAATCTGTCCTAATCTGAATCTAAGGTGAGTGTATGCTCATAATTTTCCAGTTTACAAGTATTTAGGGTTTAACCGTTTGGTTTGTTTCAATGTTGTTGTTAAAAATCATTTACTGTAACTTGAGATGCTACAGTAAAATCCATAGCATCAAACTGGTGTCTGGCATGATCTTTAAGGCCCTTAATCTCCCTTTATTCTAGTTGGTTTTGAGCGGTCTTGATCTCAGTTTGTTAGCATTGCTATATACTTTCCCTTAGTTTCATTGAATGTTGTATATTTACCTTCCATTGTTTTAGAAATTGAACGGAAGTTGGGAATGAAGCAGGTTAACAGCCTGCTTTTTTTTTGTATTGGGTTGACCTATAGGTCGACCAAGGCTTCAGAGGGGTTGACCCCCAGGTCGACCTGTGCATTTCACAGTAGCATTCTTCGTGCATGCATTTCACAGTAGCATTGTTCCCGAAATATTAATTCTAAAACTTTAGAAATTGATCTCAAAAATTTCTGAAATCAAATTCTCAAGTTTAAGTCAATAAATATTTCTTTTCAAAAACTAATTTCCATACATAAGTTGGATTTTATATATTTCAAAACATTTCAAGCACTTTGCAAATTTCATTTCTTAATGTTTTCATTAACATGTTATCTTGGAAAAATATTTTGAGAATTCATTTGTCAACTGTTGCAAAATTCAAAGTTAATGATAATTCCAAATATTTGTTTCAAATTTAATAGCTATGTTATTTATCCAACTTGGAATCTTAGTTTCTTTCAGTAAATAACACAAAGGGGTATAAGAACAGATAACATATGTCCAGTTAACACAACTTCACGCTTCATGTGCATTGGTCAAGTGCCGCAATGGTCAAATGAAGACAAAACCGCAAATGCATACATATAAGTTCATGTCCATGGAACTAGGTTCAACAACCTTGTACACATGCACATGGTCAAAAGTAAGCACAAGTTCAAGACTGGTCAAGTTTGAAATGGACAGTTCAACACAGTTTAACTTAATTTCAATATGTGACCACAAAGCAACAAGACCATCAAGCAAGCCCCCTAAGAGTACGAGTCAAAATACACAAAGTTCAAGCATAAACAAAGCAAACAACAAGTGTAGTGGCATGCACAACTGCATAAGTGAATGTACTAACCAGGGGTTTATCTCAAAGTCAAGTACAGGGTATAGTTCAGAAGAAATGCATGAACGGGTACGACAAACACAAGCAATGGTCAAGACAAAATGGAAAAAAGGAATATCTATTCTCATACCCGAAAAAGCAAAACCATGAAATTATAAAATCTATTCTTAAGGCCCGACAAAATCAAATGCTATAGTTTTTGAGGAAAAATAATCAAATGCACAACCATTTTCTTGAAAAGGGACAGGATTAAAGGTCTCACTCCTAATTATAATTTTTTAGAGCCCGTTTCCCTTGTTTCAAGTTCATTCAAGTTATTTACCATTTAAACTATAAAAACAATCTCTTGTGAATTTAACTTATGTTTTATATATAGCTTACTATGATGCAACTTTATTTAATTTGTTTGCTTGATTATGTTCACAATAATTTACCAAAAGAACATTCATTAAATCTTCCAGATATTTATCAAAATAGTTCAAGTATTTATTGACGTTTCAACTGGAATCATATGTTTATCTCACTTTTGAAACTCAAAAATAAATATCGGTGATGTCGTGATCATCTCCAGAATTATTTTCAAGCGACTAGAGTGTGATTCGATTCCTATCTAGCACATTTAGGTCTTTGTATATACGTTAGCTAGGCGTATATTCAAAACCTTCACGTATTCGATAGTCTAACTTTGAGGTCAAACAAAATACTCGCAATTCTTATTATAAGATATTCTATTTCCAAAATAGTATATTTCAAAACATTTCGTATACCTCCAAATATTTCAACAAATCCTTATTCAAAAACCATTTAAAGATTTTCAAAATGCTTGATTCAAATTAAATGAACCAGTTCATTAATTCACTTACGCTAATAAATCTTGGGTAATTCAACAATGAATTTCAGATGGAATCGAGACTTAAATCTAAGGAAATCTTATCCAAGAGAGCTACTGAAGAATGGGATTTCAAAAAAAAATATAGTTTTCAAAATACTTTATATTTTCAATATAATTTGTTTTTCAAAATACGCTCTCTCTAGAGTTATACTAGTGACGATTCTACTCATTCTAGGATATTGCTACCCCACCTTTAATGAGTTTAAACCCCATAAGCTAAGGTTTGTCTAAAATAAATCTCTGATACCATAATGTAATGGACTTCCTTTTCAAAATCTTGAATTCGGTAATTAAACCAACTAGAACCATTCGAAATGACAAATTGTTATTGCTTATGAGGTTTAACAAAAATCAATCACAGAATCACAGACATAGAATTACACAATATCTCGTCGTGGAATAGTTATATACAAAATTTATCAAAGTTATACAAAATTTTGCACAACAGAGATCAAATACATAATATTTATAACAAATATAATGGAAAAAAATATTCTAATCGAGGCGAGCGTCTTCGCGAATCTTCAGCTTTATCAACTGCAAATCTAAGCTATTATACTCGGTCTGACCTGAGCGTCATGCAAAATACAAAGCACTCGAGTCAGGATTAACTTTATTCAAGTAAATCAGCTTCAATAAAATGCTAAAATATAATAGTTAATCCTAACTTGTATGAAGTTCGAAATTTCGAATAAATATATCCGGACCAAACAATGTGCATTCCAGAATTCAAAGCCAGGTAGGGGCATGTTTTAGGCAACAAGACCGCGCATGTGCTAACAAAGCAGACTATGGTAAATTAATATGGCTTTACCGAAATTATGGACGGAAGGGGATTCAAGGTAAATATATAGGTGGACTAACTGAATGCTTCAGATCTTAATCAACAAGGCAACAAAGGGGTGTTTTTTTCATGGCGGTAAGACAATAACAAGTTATTTCACCGTGAGCCAATCATGACAAATATGGTTTGATCATGGTAATTGTAAACAACAAATACACATGCAAGAAATCAACACGCATATAGGTTACCCATGTGTATAGTGTGTGAAAGTGTAAATTGGTGGACTCACCAATCGTAAGTATTATATCCAATTGTATATTAGTTTAACGCCCAAAAAAGCCAAATGCTTTATTCCAGTGTATGTGAGCATGGTATACTCAGCAGTGACAGAGTAGGTGACACAATTTCACGTCATAATATATTTATTTGGGTTTGGTCATAAGAAATGTAAACAAGTACAAAACCTAATTAGACAAGTATATACATTTTGGTAGTACGGTCTAAACTATAAATAGTTCAAGGAAAAGACCAATATACATGCATAAAATGCTCAACAGACATGTTAACTTCAAAATGGATATGCACATGCAGCAGGTGACAAAAAATTAGAATGATAGTGCATAATAGTGATCAGGCCACAAAGACACAAGCAAAATAGCACAATGGCTGCAACAAAGAGGGATGGCAAATATGCATGGTCAGGTACAAATTTTACACAGGTCAATGGTGCAGTAACAGAATAGTGTATGTACAAAGGCCAAGGATCAAACCAATTACAAGCACAACTTATGGCTAGGGATGAAGACCATATAAGTGTACAAGGACAAATTGGCTCAAGTATAGATGTGCACAGGAAAATTGCTACATGCCATTCAAGGATAGGGCAGTTGTGTGTGTGTATAAACTTGTGATTAGCATATAGGTCCATCATGACAAGTTAATATCAAGGTCATGAGGGGTTCTATGTTGCATTTATGCACAATCACCACATATAGCTCATAGCTTTCCACCCAAAAGTCAACATAAATGGTACCAGATTCATGATAGGTAAACATTTGGTCCACAAACATAGATCAAAAGGGTCATGAATGAATCTATGCATGAAATCCAAGGCAAGCATAACACAAAAGTCTCATTTCAACTCGCTACATGTCATATTAAGTTCATAGTTTAGATCTAAGAGTAGAGGAGGGATTACAAAGCGTGGCTATGAGAACTAGAACACAATAGAACAAGATAGAGACGTTGTAGAAGCTCTAGGAATGATGTAGCAACACAAATAGCCTTGGGAATAAGTAGCTCCTTTGATTTGATGAAGAAAGATGGCTCCTTTTTGCCTTAGAAGCTCTCAAGCTCTCATGAGGAAGATGGAGGCCATGATTAGGGAGCATTTTGGCATAACTTCGTTGTAGGATTGATTTATGAGGGTTTAGGCTAGGTCTAGGGGTGCTTATATAGAAGTTTAGGTTAGTTTAGGCCATAGGATTAACCCTAGTTCAGATCTGAGCCATCAAATCACGTCACCAGCCAACAAAACAAGACCCAGGAGCCAAAACAGGTGCACCAGGCCAAACTGGCCGACCACCCAGGTCGATAGGGGTGTCGACTGGGCAGTCGACACCAACTGGGGTGTGTCGACTCCAAAGTCGACTCCCCAGTCGACTTGGGGGCTGGGCGGGAAGCTTTCCCGCCCAGTCTGTTTGTCTCCAGATTTGAAATTTGAACTGTTTTTGAACTTGGAATTTTCTGAAAACTTCGACGGGTCATAACTTGGTCATACGGACTCCGATTTTCAAAAACTCGGACTCTATTTCACGTATTTTTCCGAGACGAACGCAATGGCACAGCCCGTTTCCCTTGATTCATATTTTAACATTTAATTCTGCCTTGATTTATGTTATAACATGTTATTAAAAATACGGGTTGTTACAAACTGATTGGAGAGGGATTGAGGAAGAAAAAGGGGATGATTTCGTTCGTTGAAAACAATCGGGGGCGGCGGTTTTTAATGTTTGACTAGCAATGCTTTGACTAGGGTTTTGAGGAAAAATATATTTATACCATTTTAATTTATTTATTAATATTTAATTCCAATTTTACCTGTTTATTATCCCGAACTCCAAGTCAAACCCAACGAATGTCGCCCCTAGCTAAATACCCCCACTCTGAACACAATGGGATATGTCCGGTAAGCTAATTCGGCTGTTACGATCAGTTTCGGTTACATTTAAAATTTAAATCCATATATTCAAATTCAAACGTATATTTCAAATTACCAGGGCCACATACGGACCCTAAAAATTATAGGAAAATATTTTCTAGGTTCCTACCGATGATACGGTCCTAACAAAACTAATTACTTCAAATTCTGAGACCGTTTGAAAAATGGCCATTTTCTGGTCAACCGAAATTGACTGAAACTGTTCAAAACACGTTTAGCTTCGCCACGCTCACATATTGACTCAGAAGATTATGAATCTTGAAACCTAGAAATACTTTGACATCACGGATCCAACAAAAGTGGTTTCGTCGAAAACCGAGGTCGTTTGCAAAATTTCCATTTTCAAGGCCTTTATATATACATATATATTAAAATATATATAAATTCCGTAGCGACTTTTCTGAATTTTAAACTGGACATATCTTTCAGCTTCTAGAATGAAATCTCAGTTCCTTAGATCTATTAGAAAGATATGATCAAACAGATTCAGATATTTCTTGTTTCGTCCGATTCCGATTAAAAATGAATTCTGTATATTCATTTGAAATTTGAAATCGAATTTTTGAACTGCCGCGCCATTTCAGGCTCGTTATATAATTAAAATAAAATTATTAGTTTTAACTTCGTCGAAAATAAATTTTTCGTCTTTATTATTTAAAATTATCCATTTTAAATAATCAAATTTCATTAAATTCGCCAAAACAAAAATTTTAAATTGGCTCAGAATTTCCGGGTTGTTACAAAAGAAATTTAGTAATGGCTTCTTCAAGTATTCAAAAACCAAAAAACCTCTCTTGTAAATCAAAATAATGAAGAGTCTTGTACTCTCCATTTCTGTCAAGCCATCAATTTAAGCAAGAAGATTCAAATCATCTTCCTTTTGTATATTTAAGAAGTATAGTTACTGCTTGATCTTCTTAGGCCATAAATGTCAAAGTTTCTTAGTGTTGCAAGCTATGGGGTTCTTAATCTGTCCTGATCTGAATCTAAGGTGAGTGTATGCTCATAATTTTCCAGTTTACAAGTATTTAGGGTTTAACCGTTTGGTTTGTTTCAATGTTGTTGTTAAAAATCATTTACTGTAACTTGAGATGCTACAGTAAAATCCATAGCATCAAATTTGTGTCTGGCATGATCTTTAAGGCCCTTAATCTCCCTTTATTCTAGTTGGTTTCAAGCAGTCTTGATCTCAGTTTGTTAGCATTGCTATATACTTTCCCTTAGTTTCATTGAATGTTGTATATTTACCTTCCATTGTTTTAGAAACTGAACGGAAGTTGGGAATGAAGCAGGTTAACAGCCTGCTTTTTTTTGTATTGGGTTGACCTATAGGTCGACCAAGGCTTCAGACGGGTTGACCCCCAGGTGGACCTGTGCATTTCACAGTAGCATTCTTCGTGTATGCATTTCACAGTAGCATTGTTCCCGAAATATTAATTCTAAAACTTTAGAAATCGATCTCAAAAATTTCTGAAATCAAATTCTCAAGTTTAAGTCAATAAATATTTCTTTTCAAAAACTAATTTCCATACATAAGTTGGATTTTATATATTTCAAAACATTTCAAGCACTTTGCAAATTTCATTTCTTAATGTTTTCATTAACATGTTATCTTGGAAAAATATTTTGAGAATTCATTTGTCAACTGTTGCAAAATTCAAAGTTAATGATAAATCCAAATATTTGTTTCAAATTTAATAGCTATGTTATTTATCCAACTTGGAATCTTAGTTTCTTTCAGTAAATAACACGAAGGGGTATAAGGACAGATAACATATGTCCAGTTAACACAACTTCACACTTCATGTGCATTGGTCAAGTGCTGCAATGGTCAAATGAAGACAAAACCGCAAATGCATACATATAAGTTCAGGTCCATGGAACTTGGTTCAACAACCTTGTACACATGTACATGGTCAAAAGTAAGCACAAGTTCAAGACTGGTCAAGTTTGAAATGGACAGTTCAACACAGTTTAACTTAATTTCAATATGTGACCACAAAGCAACAAGACCATCAAGCAAGCCCCCTAAGAGTACGAGTCAAAATACACAAAGTTCAAGCATAAGCAAAGCAAACAACAAGTGTAGTGGCATGCACAACTGCATAAGTGAATGTACTAACCAGGGGTTTATCTCAAAGTCACGTACAGGGTATAGTTCAGAAGAAATGCATGAACGGGTACGACAAACACAAGCAATGGTCAAGACAAAATGGAAAAAAGGAATATCTATTCTCATACCCAAAAAAGCAAAACCATGAAATTATAAAATCTATTCTTAAGGCCCGAAAAAAATCAAATGCTACAGTTTTTGAGGCAAAATAATCAAATGCACAATCATTTTCTTGAAAAGGGACAGGATTAAATGTCTCACTCCTAATTATAATTTTTAGAGCCCGTTTCCCTTGTTTCAAGTTCATTCAAGTTATTTACCATTTAAACTATAAAAACAATCTCCCGTGAATTTAACTTATGTTTTACATATAGCTTACTATGATGCAACTTTATTTAATTTGTTTGCTTGATTATGTTCACATTAATTTACCAAAAGAACATTCATTAAATCTTCCAGATATTTATCAAAATAGTTCAAGTATTTATTGACATTTCAACTGGAATCATATGTTTATCTCACTTTTTAAACTCAAAAATAAATATCGGTGATGTCGTGATCATCTCCAGAATTATTTTCAAGCAACTAGAGTGTGATTCGATTCCTATCTAGCACATTTAGGTCTTTGTATATACGTTAGCTAGGCGTATATTCAAAACCTTCACGTATTCGATAGTCTAACTTTGAGGTCAAACAAAATACTCGCAATTCTTATTATAAGATATTCTATTTCCAAAATAGTATATTTCAAAACATTTCGTATACCTCCAAAAATTTCAACAAATCCTTATTCAAAAACCATTTAAAGATTTTCAAAATGTTTGATTCAAATTAAATGAACCAGTTCATTAATTCACTTACGCTAATAAATCTTGGGTAATTCAACAATGAATTTCAGATGGAATCGAGACTTAAATCTAAGGAAATCTTATCCAAGAGAGCTACTGAAGAATGGGATTTCAAAAAAAAATATAGTTTTCAAAATACTTTATATTTTCAATATAATTTTTTTTTTAAAATACGCTCTCTCTAGAGTGATTCTAGTGACGATTCTACTCATTCTAGGATATTGCTACCCCACCTTTAATGAGTTTAAACCCCATAAGCTATGGTTTGTCTAAACCAAATCTCTGATACCATAATGTAATGGACTTCCTTTTCAAAATCTTGAATTTGGTAATTAAACCAACTCGAACCATTCGAAACGACAAATTGTTATTGCTTATGAGGTTTAACAAAAATCAATCATAGAATCACAGACACAGAATTACACAATATCTCGTCGTGGAATAGTTATATACAAAATTTATCAAAGTTATACAAAATTTTGCACAACGGAGATCAAATACATAATATTTATAACAAATACAATGGACAAAAAAATATTCTAATCGAGGAGAGCGTCTTCACGAATCTTCAGCTTTATCAACTGCAAATCTAAGCTATTATACTCGGTCTGACCTGAGCGTCATGAAAAATACAAAGCACTCGAGTCAGGATTAACTTTATTCAAGTAAATCAGCTTCAATAAAATGCTAAAATATAATAGTTAATCCTAACTTGTATGAAGTTCGAAATTTTGAATAAATATATCCGGACCAAACAATGTGCATTCCAGAATTCAAAGCCAGGTAGGGGCATGTTTTAGGCAACAAGACCGCGCATGTGCTAACAAAGCAGACAATGGTAAATTAATATGGCTTTACCGAAATTGTGGACCGAAGGGGATTCAAGGTAAATATATAGGTGGACTAACTGAATGCTTCAGATCTTAATCAACAAGGCAACAAAGGGGTGTTTTTTTTATGGCAGTAAGACAATAACAGGTTATTTCACCTTGAGCTAATCATGACAAATATGGTTTGATCATGGTAATTGTAAACAACAAATACACATGCAAGAAATCAACACGCATGTAGGTTACCCATGTGTATAGTGTGTGAAAGTGTAAATTGGTGGACTCACAAATCGTAAGTATTATATCCAATTGTATATTAGTTTAACACCCAAAAAAGCCAAATGCTTTATTTTAGTGTATGTGAGCATGGTATACTCAGCAGTGACAGAGTAGGTGACACAATTTCACGTCATAATATATTTATTTGGGTTTGGTCATAAGAAATGTAAACAAGTACAAAACCTAGTTAGACAAGTATATACATTTTGGTAGTACGGTCTAAACTATAAATAGTTCAAGGAAAAGACCAATATACATGCATAAAATGCTCAACAGACATGTTAACTTCAAAATGGATATGCACATGCAGCAGGTGACAAAAAATTAGAATGATAGTGCATAATAGTGATCTGGCCACAAAGACACAAGCAAAATAGCACAATGGCTGCAATAAAGAGGGATGGCAAATATGCATGGTCAGGTACAAATTTTACACAGGTCAATGGTGAACTAACAGAATAGTGTATGTACAAAGGCCAAGGATCAAACCAATTACAAGCACAACTTATGGCTAGGGATGAAGACCATGTAAGTGTACAAGGACAAATTGGCTCAAGTATAGATGTGCACAGGAAAATTGCTACATGCCATTCAAGGATAGGGCAGTTGTGTGTGTGTATATGCATATGTATGCTAATTATATGTATATATACACATAGTGTATATATATATACACGTGTGTTGGCCTCCACGTATATACACAGTCAAGAATATCAGTCCAAATAGGCAAATGACAGAGTCACAACTAGGTGAGATGTGGGCAGCCTGTACAATATCAAATATTCACTATTACATTTAAAGCTTTAAACTAATGTTCAAACTTGATTTAAAGAAAATCATGAGGTAAATAGCAGCTTGGAAATGCACCAGTGCTAGAGGGGAAATGATGGATGTGAGAGGTAGACTAGAGCGAGGCGGAAGATGCTGGCAGAGGGTGGTCTCTGATGAGAATGAAAGTGGCGACAGCAGAACAAATTTGGGAAAAAGAGGAGGTGGTTAATCGCTGTGGGGCAAGGGTATTAAAGCTGGGTGGCGGCGCGAGTGGACGGGGAAAGGAGGAAAGTTGCTTCGTTGGTTGCGTGCGGGTGGAGACATCGGTGGGAGCGGCGACGACATTGAGGCGGCGGTTTGATTTAAAAGGGTTGAAAATGATTTTTAGTGGAAAATGATTGGAAAGAGGAGAAGGAACGAGATTTTGGGGAAGGAGTATGATATATTTTTCTCGGCTGAAGTAGGCTGATTTTCAGTTGTAATATATTATCTCTATACAAGTAGACGAGGGAACAAGTAGCAGAAGCAAACAAGAATGTGGTAAACAATTTCAGAAGGAGAAGGACAAGTGCTATTTCTCAGCAAGATATAGACAAATGTTAAATTATTTAGCTCAAGATGTACAAGTGTCAAAAATAAATTTTTAAACAAAAATTTCTTTCTTATTATTATTTTGAACGAGATGATAGACCAACAAGAAGAACAACATGGATAGGGAACAAAATATAAAACAACGTCCTTTGTTTCAACACGTTTATGCCTCGAAATTAAAAATTGGGGACAACAAACATCCCAGTTTTGTGAAACGAAAAATAGTGTTCTTCTTAGAATTTAATCTAGTATTTTTAGTTCAAATTCGCTTGAATTCCAATAACGTTTTATTTCAACAATTTACCAAATGATTAATTAAATTAACATGAATGCAATGAACTCATGTATCTTACTATGAAATTTATTTCTCCACTGCATTTAGTCAAACGTGTAAAATTTCAAAATTTAATTTATACTTAAAAAAATTTATTTAAAATTAAGTTCGAATAAATTAGATTTCAAATTCTAAGTAAAGTTTCAAGTATAAATATTGATTTTCAATGTTAAATCTTCAATAATTCCATATTTTATGCATCAAAATTTCTAGATCATTACATTTTGTTAACAAGCAAAGTGCTTGAGGAAAGCTATTGTTGGTAACACAAGACGAATAGGATTAGCAAGGGGTGGAGGCAATGAAGGAGATTTTGTGATTGAAGATATGGTGAAATAGTCTCAGAAATAATGAAGAGGGAAAATACTATAGAATAGGAGAAAATATTACAGAAAATGGAAAGACGAAATATTTTAAGGAATATGCTTCGAAATAATTTGGATAACCCGCTTTTTTTAGGTGTTACATAGCCAAATCCTTTTCTTATTGAAATAAATAATAAACAATAGCACTAAGAAATAAGCATTATGTATTAGCATTATAAAAATTGGTTTTTCTTGTAGTGAATCCAAAATGGGACGTGTAGGGATAATAGTCAATGTTTCGCCACTGATCACAATGCCAGAATCCCTATCATGTCACACCCAAACTGCTTTCTAGCACTGGTTAAGGATGACCATTCGTAAATCTTGTATTAAACAAATATCAAATATGTTGATTTAGTGTTCATTTATTTTTCTTACCTTAAGTGGATCAACATACTTAATTGTAGTTTAACACAATACTACGGTGGCTATAGCTCAATTCAGAACAAAGCATTATAATAATAAATGTCACGAATCATGGACAACAAACATAGCTATATATACACATACATCAAATACAATACATAGTGATATATATGAGAGTGGTTATAAACCACTAATATATTTATAACATGTCCTATGCAAGAATATGTACATATCAGAGTTACACGGATAGCAATTAGACAATTACTCAAAATATGCCTAAGCATCCAAAAAGTGATAGATAAGCCATAGCAGAAGCTGAATAAGTGTGTGTGTGTGTGTGTATATATATATATATATATATAACAGATGCTAACAAAAAATAACTCGATCTGGCCTAAGTATATAAAAATACGCGAGTTTATTATATCATTTAAATCACTTTCTCATTCTCTCAAGGAGTGCAAAAATGTGTGATTTTATATAGAAAATATTTAGTCCGAGAAAGTGCGTTTTTAAACAATTTTGGAAATCATTTTTGATTTGTTTCTTTGAAAATATCTATATATTGGAAAATATGTATATATTATACAGCTTTGAGATAATTTTATTTTATAGGAAAACCTGGAAAAACATTTATCTCAAAGCGATAGTTTTATATATATGGAAAATCCTTTAAAAGTTAATTTATAAAAACGTGCACCATATCATAAAATTGGTCATGAAAACAACACACGAAATTCACATGAAATATCACCAATCTAAAGTAGGGTTAGTGATAGTGTTGTCTTTTCCATTATAGTATCAAGCTTATGAAAACAACATAGTATACTGCTTCAGAAATCATCAAAAATCACCAAGAAAAATATTAATAAAATGGCACAAAATTCCAAGGAAATAAAAGAAAATAAGGCACGTTTAATAAGCACCAGGGGTCGGCTCATAATGCTGCTCAGGTATTAACCTTGCTCCTCTCTAGGTTGACCTATAGGTTGATCCATAGATGGTCTTGGATGACTAAGTTTTGGGATTTTCAGTAGGAGTTTTTCAGGCATCGATTCAAAGTTTCAAGCATGTTTTTGACAAGTTACAGAGGTCATATGGAGTGGAAATTTGACATCAAGAAGTTCAACAGCATTGCTAACAACCAGAAAATTCGAACATAAATCCGACAAGAAATTAGAGAGATATAAGATCACAAAGTTGGGCACATAGCTAGATTTTACTGTAAACATATTGGGCACATAGCCAGATTTTACTGTAAACATAAAAACACAGATTTTATGTTTACGAAGACATTTTTTTTGTAGAAACTTTATGAAACTCAAACAAAACATTGTTTACAAAATGTTTGAACCAGAAGGTGAGGTTTACTCACCTTTAAAGATTAAAGCAATGAAATTGTAATAACCCACTACTTCGAACCATCCAAATCGACAATGAACCACACATGTCAGACTTGAATAGTTCAAAACGGTAAGTTGTTACTTTTATTTGAGGTAAATATAAATCAGAACACAAAATAGTTTGTACAAGCATCTATAAGAGGAAATCTAGTTTTTTTTCCTTCCATTAGAAAAATATTATTCAATCGGTCATGACGATTCTTGTTTCATAGAATTTTGTCTTAAACTGAGTTATATATACTTAATTGAAGTCAGAATTCTGTGAAACAAGAATTGTCAGGACCGATTGAATAATATTTTTCTAATGGAAGAGAAAATTTTGGATTTCATCCTATAGGTTTTGAGTTATGTCATTTGATTCATTATTATTATTATCAAATTCATCTTCCTTTTGACTTAAATCTTTATAATTTTCATCAAATGATACATTTAAAGTTTCTTCAATGGTATTAGTTTTTAAATTGAAAACTGTATATGCTTTACTTCTATTTGAATATCCAATACATATTCCTCTATCTGATTTTGGATCAAATTTATCTAGATTTTCTTTAGTATTTAAAATAAAGCATTTACTCCCAAAAATTATGAAATAAGATACCAATGGTTTCTTTTTATATAGAATTTCATATAGAGTTTTGTAAGTTAATGGTCAAATTAAGATTCTATTTAAAATATAACAAGCCATAGCAACTGCTTTAGCCCAAAAAAATTTGGTAAACTACTATCGGATAACATAGCTCTTGCACACTCTTGTATCGTCCTATTTTTACGTTTAACTACTCCATTTTGTTGTGGAGTTGTTGGAAAAGAAAATGTATGAGTAATTTCCTTTTTTATCATTTCAAATTCTCCACCATGATCACTACATGTTTTTTTTTAATGATAACAGATGTTGAGTTCTCTTGTCAAAGGTTTTAAATAATCCAAAAGCCTCACTTTTATGTTTAAGAAATGGTATCCAAGTAAATCTAGAGAAATCATCGACAATTATGAAAACATATTTACTATGGTTTATTGATTGTGTTTTGAGATGGACCAAATAAATTCATATGAAGTAATTCTAATGGATTTGAAGTTGTAATCTCATCTTTTAATTTGAATGAACTTTTTTTTAATCGTCCCTAATTGGCAAGCATCACATAAATTTTCTAATTTGAAATTCATTTTGGGTATCCTCAAACTAAATTTAATTTAGAGATTTTAGATAGAAGTTTGAAATCAAATGACCAAACTCTTATACCAAATCCAACGGTCACTTGTATTGGCTAAAAGATACAATTTATCATTTGAATTATCATATTTAAGATGTAAATATTTTTCTTTCTACTTCCTTCAAAAAATATGTTTGAATTATTATCTTCAATAATGCACTTATCTTTTTCAAAATTAATTTTACAGCCTTTATTGCATATTTGACTTATTGTGACGACCCCAAACCCCATAAGACGGTGGCAAGGATAATCTTTGGAATATAACACATAAACAAATAACAGCAGAACAGAAATAAATAAATACACCAGATAATGTAAAATAGAATATACTGGATAAACATAATCATTAGAGTTACATAGTATACAGGATCATACTTAGTACAAAATATAGTTCAGCTATACATAAATGTCTACATCGGAAACAAACATAGGATGTACAACAGGAGCTGAACATCATAAAAAGAGATAAATGATAGAAACCATCTTCAGCTCTAGCTATCCAAAAAGAGCCTACTAAAACCTGAATACAAGGCTGCCCATGTAGAAATAGGGGCACCCGAGTTTGCAAGTGAAACAAATTACGAGTCAGCCATGGGACTGGTATGAGGAATCTACTTAACTTACTTCTCAATATGGCTAATCACAGGACCACGCCACTTTCGCGGAACGGGTTTACTCCGTTGGATTGCCAGTGCTTTAAAACAAGTAAATCTTTTAAACATCGCAATGCTTTTTATAAAAATGAAGCCATTATAAGACTCAGTTTCCATCACACAATGCAACACAAACCGGAGGATAGAGTTTTACCTTATAATGGCCAAAATATGCTTGATACGAGCAAAACAAATTATTTGATATTATTGCTAGTGTATATATATTTCAAAAACAATTTCAATCATAACTATCAATCATAGACGGCATGAGTACCATATATCATGTCGCCATATATATACAATCAAAACCGCACGGGGTCGTATTTGGAAATTGGATTTCCCTCATGAACCAAGGCAAAAGATAGTCCTTACCGAATTCGAGATGCTCTAGCCCGTGTCTCAGGCAAGTACTCAGTCAAGCCTTGGATCGTCAAGGCCGGTCCACCGATGTGGATTAAAATGCCTGAACACTGCGTTTCCCTGCCCTATGGGGCGTCACTGGTCATATCTGACCACACCATCGGCTCCGAAGAGACCGAAGCAAACCGAGGCCTCGCTTTCCATCATCCACATAAGTAAAATACCCGGGCGTGCAAAACCCAAAGCACCACTCCTAGCTAGAAGGAAACGCATGTCCTCCCTGAAGTCCTTCTCCCGTTTCTGGCTCATACCGGGGTGTAAGGCTCGCGAAACTACGCTATACACAAAGCTATGCCACACAGGTCGCGCTTTTATCATCAACCACAAGACTTTGCTTTTCAACAGAAGCCTTGATCATCTACCACTTAGGCATGCCACACAGGCAATTCACTCCATGCGACTGATTTATATCGATATATAACCTCTAAGCTCGTACGTCTCAGAGAAGGGCGTTAATCAAGAGAATAAATTCTCCGCCACCAAACAGATATATATTTAATAGAGATCAACCAGCACAGAACAAAATCCAATGTCACACACACAGTCCCTTTACAAGTTCGTTCTGGGTCTGAACGAAACCAGAGGCACTCAATACCTCGCATATCCGTACAATCAACAAGTACGTCCGGACGGCTACTACTTCAACCCCTTCAAGGTAGCTACTCCTGTCATGAGCATCAGTAGCACCCCTCCATTTGACGTGAAGATCATCGGTCTTGCACCGTCTTCATATCTTTGACTTTCACTCATCGATTAATTAATTGAAATGAGAATTAACTCGGCCTTTTCAAATAATTCATGTATATTTAGAATTTCAAATCAATTCATTTCAATGGTTAAATTATTCGATATCACTAATTCTATTCTTTAATGTTATTTTCATGCCAAACACATTCAACCATCAAATATCAAATAAACTAAGCAAATTCAGTTTATTTCCATTCCAGATTGTTTAAAATATTTTATCATGATTTATCGCTATTTTTATTTATTTAAAAATAGCCAATCATTCAAACGACGCTTCAGGACATAACACGGCCGTGGCGCTGTTTTTCTTCAGATTTGATTTATACATATCTGAAAATCTAACCCTTGGATCTTCACAAATTTTATATCATTAGAAAGATCTTTTCAAAACGAATCCAACGGTTTCATTTTCGGGAAAATCCGACGGTCGGATCTCCCGCACTAATCGTTTGAAGTTACGATTTCAAAATATGAACTGCAGCGTAGTTATTCGATTTAATTTAATTATATATATATATATATATATAATCGATTCTAGCGCTGTTTTTCTTTTGAATTAAACATTCCAGACAATCCAACCGTTGGATCTTCACAAAGTGGGTGTCGTTGGAAAGATATTTCCAAAGCGAACCCAACGGTTTCGGTTTCGGGAAAATCCGATGGTCGGATCTCCCGCAACAATCGTTTGAAATCACGGTTTCAAAACACGAACTGCAGCCTCGTTATTCGATTTATTTTAATTATATTTATATAAATATATATAAATATAATTCTTTCTTCGATTTCAAAACCATATTCATTTCATATCTTTGATAAAAATGATATTTTTATCATCAAAAATATTTATTCAACACATGAATATTTTTAGCACTTCATATTCACAATAAAATGTAGATTTTATTGTTCAATCTATATATTCAACACATGAATGTTTTCGACTTCACACATACGATAAAAATATGATTTTTATCGTTCTAGTCCTTTATTCAACACATGAATATTTTCTATAGTTTATATATAATAAAAATGTGATTTTTATTGTAAAAAAATTTATTTCAAAACACGATTATTTTATATAGTTCATACATAAGGTAAAAATGTATTTTTGGTGTTAAAACAATTTATTTAAAATACTAATATTTTATATATGCTATATATATAATAAAAATGTGATTTTTATCTTTTAAATAATTTAGTCAACACATGAACTCCTTCAACACATGAATTTCTATTCAACACATGAATTACTATTCAACACACGAATATAGTTTCAACACATGAAAATAATTCTAACACATGAATATTATTGAAAATTTCGGCAGCATAACGGCAGGGTAGTTAAAACCGGGACCGTCCCTAGTACGACTCCTCGTTCTGCCTTAAAACCTCGTGGTTTTTGACAATGGGGATTTCATGCATATAATTCATACGCAGACGAGCATGTTTATTTTTCTTTTCCACAAACTAATCCTATGTAGTTTCATCCAAAATAACTCTCAATCACAAACAGGTATTTTTCAACCACAATCAATCATTCATGATTTTCACCAAATTTTACATCAACCAATAATCCAAACAATACCACAACCAATAAATATCGTCCATGGTCTGTGGACGAGGGAAGTATATATATATGTATTCGTATATAAATATATTTCAATTTCATTTCACTTCATTTCAATCATTCCAACACATATATAATTTTTACAACGCATATATAACGTATACATCGAACATACAACTTATACAACGCTTATACATGAGGTGTACAACGCTTATATAACTCATACATCGACTATATAATTTATACATCGTTGTTTTCCATATCGTTTATAATTCAGAAATCTCACATTGGGTTCCACTCCACCAAAAAATTCAAAAGGCTCAGAAAAATATCCGGTCTCTTCTAGAACGTAGAAGACGTCCTCATGATCCCGGTGTCTCTTGTTTCACTTAATTTCGACCACAACAAAAAGATACGATTTTTATAAGTTTGCTACGCATTTAAATGTGAAAATCAGTCAAAATAATCAAAGTTGTACCTTTCAGCACAGGGTTCCAAACTAGGTTTGGATTTTTCATGCAAACGGTGAAGCGGATCGACGATCGGCCTTCGCAGCGATGAAGAGGGGGGAGAGGCGCGCTGGCGCCTGAAGCGGGGCCCACTTCGGTGGCCTAAAGGCGGTGCGGCGGCGCTGGAAAGGGCTCGACTTTCGAGACCCGAAACTCCCGAACTAAGCAACGATAAATTTTAAATCTTATATGGATTTGAAGAGAATTGGAAGAACTACAAAAAACTTAAATGGGCCATGGCGTAATTTTGCTTGTAGGAGGAGGAATCGAGCTGGGAAGAGAGGAGGCGGTTTCCGCCACTGATTAATATCGGGGAGAGAGAAACGTTGGTTTTTTTATATATAAATTTTCTGATTGGCCCGTGGTTTTATGATTTCAAAAATATCTCCCTTCCACACACGGACTCCAATCCAAACCCAACGACTATCGTCCCCAGCTAAATACCCCCATTCCGAACACAATGGGATATGTTTCGTAGGCCCGTTCGACTGTTTCAGTCAGTTTTCCTTCAAATTAAAATATAAAACATTCAGTATTTGATTTGAACGTACATTTCAATTTGCCGGGGCCACATACTGATTCTAAAAATTACCCAAAAATAAATCTGGCTATGTTTTGACAATACGGTTCCAACAAAACTAGATTCGTCGAATTCTGAGACCGTTTGAAAAATGGCCACTTTCTGTCGATCCAATTTAACAAAAATTCACCAAACACGTTTTCCTTTGCCACGCTCACATATTAACTTCAAAATTTATGAAATTTGAAACCTAGCAATAATTTGACATCCCGGATCCAACAAAAGTGGTTTCGTCGAATTCCGAGGTTGTTTGCAAAATGTCTATTTTCGAGGGCGATATATTCTCTATAGCGACCTTTCTGAAAATTCATTTGGCCATATCTTTTGACTCCCGCTATGAAACTTCGATTTTTCAGATTCGATAGAAAGATATTCATAAACAGATTTAAATATTTTTAGTTTCACTAAAATCCGTTTTATTTTGCACCCGGTACAGTTAGTCAAAGTTTGAATTGAAATTTTGAAACTATCGCGCCATTTCATGCCTTGTTTATAATTTAAAATAATTATATTTATTTTCAAACATCGATTCAAACATACTTTTCATCGTTATTATTTAAAATATTTATTTTAAATATTTAAAATCCACTAAAATAGCCAATTTAAAAATTTTAAATTGGTTCAGATTTTCCGGGTTGTTACACTTATACTAAGCAAGTTATGTGTAACAACCTGCCTTTTTTACCGCTTCAAGTCGGTAATTAAACCAACTTAAACCATTCGAAATGACGGATCATTATTTAGCTTATGGGTTTAACAGAATCAAACACAAAAATCACATAATACGATTTCTTGTAGCGGAATTATTTAACACAAAATATCAGAGTTATACAAATTTTTATACAGTAGAAGAATTAAAACATTGGTTTTACATAGAATTTTACAAACTTGAACGTATTTGTAATAATTAACTCCAACTATTGATAATAGAAGAAAATAGCATTGTTTTGTTTAAAAACTTTAATATAGGAGTTTTATGATAATTGATAATAAATTAATTGATGTTTCCAATTTAAATTGTATAAGAGAAATCTAACGAAATGGAGTGTCAATGGCATATAACGCATGTTTTAACTAGCATAGTTAACGAAAATTAATGTAGACATTAATAATCAAATAAATAATTACATAATTTCTTTGCTCATTCACATTTCATGCAAGTTTATTTTTCTTTCATCTTCTATTTCTACTTTCCTTAAATTCACTGCTTCCTTTCACTCCAGTCTATTTCTCCATTAATTACGCATTCATTTCATTCCTTTATCTATTAATTTGTTTCCCTTCATTCTATTAATTTCTTTCACTTCATTCTTTTTTCCATATAGCAATGCTCTCTATCTTCCTTAATTATTTTCAATGCACTTAAGTGCTCCCTTATTTTGAATTCCAACACATTCATATTATATATATGTATGTATGTATGTATGTATGTTTGTATAAAGAGCCATAAAAACTTGAAACTTTTGGTTTCAAACGGATGAAAGACCCATTCAATGTTTGCCTCTTTATTATCTATAGCATTCATATATATAGATAGGAAAAAACAAGGAAATGTTAAAGCCTATATTTACGTTTCTTTCCATTATAATTGTTCATTTCTATTTCTTCTTTGTTTGTACATCACATTTATTATACATTTATCACAACCTTTGAATTTTTCTTTCACTAGAGCCGGTAAGTAACGCTTACTTTTTTAAAGAAGCTAATATCTCGCTTTGCACGTGCTCCACCCCTTTATGAACACAACAGTCTCTTTTTTTCACTTCTTCATCTTCTCCACCATCAGTTTTTCCCTGATTCCTCTTTTTTAAAAGAAAAAAATGGCTTATTTTCTAGTCAATTTTGCCTCCTCCTCTGAAATAAAATTGAAATCATTCCTCATCGCCAGCCACATATCTGCTGCGTTCCACGAGATCGTCACCAGCCTTGACGTCGACACCGAATCCTTCAGGTGCCACTGTCATCATCGCTTAGTTGCCCACCGCTGTCTGGATTCGTCGTTGTTGTTGGCATCGTCGCATATAATGGTGAAATTTCTCACATTACTCAATTCAAGTAATTCAATTATAAATCTTGGATGTTCCTGTTTTCGTTTTCTGGCACGTTTTACTCTAACTGGTTTCATTCCTCTCCATTTATTGTTGTACAATCGTGATTCTCAAATGGTTACAATGTTACATGAATTTCTAAACTCATTTAACTTTGATATGCATGTCTTGTTAGATTTAATACGATATGTTGTTTTGAAAATCATTGTATACTTAAATTATATAAACATTCGTATACACACATGAGAGTGCACAATATGGACCATCTGCAAGTCTCTTTGATTCCAGCCATGTGAAAATGTAGTTCTTACATGCGGTGTATATGTGTCATACTTTAGATCTTGGCCTTGAAATTTCTTACTGTTCTTAGAGGTGTAACTTATGATGTTGTTAATGTTACATGCATTTTTTTTCTAGTGAAATAATCGACATGAACGGTATTGGAACCATTTTCAGTTTGGGTCATTTATAATTAAGAATGGATTTTTTAAATTTTATTTGGTAAGTTTACACGTGTACTTGAGTTCCATATGATATTCATGCATTGGCACTTGTTAAATGTCTTTATAGTCAAATGTGCTTTAGATACTTTTGGATATAATATGAGTTGATTAATCTTAAAATTGGACATATGTACTTGTTATGTCGATTCCTTGCTTATGGTCTTAGTTGTGTATACATTGTTTATATCATTGTGCAATTTGAATGTACATAAAAGTTAAAAATTAAAATAGTGCATTTAAATATGTGATTATTGTTTATACTTTATATCTTTGCTTAGATTTGAAGCTGACGATGATAAAGATTCGTGAAGCACATGAAGACGCGCTCGCTTTGGTTCGTTCTTCCGCATTTTGTTTAATGTAAAATTTATCTATTGTAAAATCTTCCGTTGTAAAATAAAATTTTGTATAATTTATTTTATTTTAAAGCTATGTATTTTCTGCTGTGTAAATTATTAAATAACTCTGATATTTTGGATAAAAAATTATTCTGCTGCATGTTATTATGTTATGTGATTCTGTGTATTGATTCTGTTAAACCTCATAAGCAATAACAATTCGTCGTTTCGAACGGTTTGAGTTGGTTTAATTACCGACTTGAAGCGATCGCAAAGGCAAGTCATTACATTATGTTTCAAATTCCTATCTAATAAAACATCAGAAATAGAAGAAGTTTTAGAATTACTGACATTTCTGACGATAATCACATATCCTTTCGAGTTATCACCAAAATTGACCATTCCACCATCTTCATGGACTATATTACTCAATAGGTCCGGATTTTCCGTCATATGTGTAACAACCCGCATTCTACGCATCGGAGGATCGTGGAATATTTATTTCTTTCTCATGTGAGGTCGTATGGTCATGTAGAGTTGGGAAACGACTATTGAGGTCATTTCCCATGTTCATGATTTTTGTCGATTTTTAAATGACCGTTTTGCCCCTAGCTGATACTGTTTTGGCCATAACTTTTGATTGGAAAGGAATTTTGACCTGAAACCACTTCCATTAGATTCGTTTGATGGTTTACCGTTCCGTAGAGTGGTCATAATAGCCAAACAGACTTACCATTTGGGAGATATGGCTGAAATAAGGTTTGGAAGGTGAAAAACTGCTTAACCGGGCCAAATAGGGTGATTAGTGAATGGGCCCATAACCCATTTCGGGATTAGGGTTATGAGGAGGCTGAAAAGAGTTAGGGTTTCATTCCATTTCAGTTTTCTAGCCTCCACTTACCTCTTAGAAACCCTAAAAATGGCCTCCAACCTCTAAATCACCTCCAAATCGCTTTCTAATCAAGGATTAAGCTTAGCAACACCAAATCAAGGGAGATCTTCACCAAATCAAGATTAGAGCTGCTGATTTGCATTGTTATTCGCGCCCAAATGAAGATTTATTTCAGTTCTAAGGTTTATTTGTGGCTAAGGTGAGTGATTTGCATAGTTTCTCACTAATTATGGTTAATTAAGGGTAATTAGTGATGATTAGCGAGTTTATACACTAATAAATTCTGGAAAAATATTTATAAATTCCTAAATAATGTTTTAGACCTCTGTTAGAAATTTGGGTTAATTTGATTAAGTTTTACTAATCATGTCACTAGTTTTGCTTAAACATGCTTAAGGGAAAATATGGGGTTTTGGCTATGTTTGATCCATTTTAACCTATCATTTTTGTGTTTTGCTGTTTAAGGTCATTTCTACTTATTGCTATGACTGTATGATATGCTTTGTGATTGATCAGAATAGATAGAATGGTCGAAAACGTCGTCGAATGGCGTAAACAGTCGCTGGAAGGAAGTATAGGAATTTGGCTGATCCGGATCAGGTCGGAGGAAAGAGTCCGAACCGAACCGCCCTCCAAGTTGTGGTATCCATGAGACGATCTGGGCACGAACCCCGACCCGACCTGCCTTTGTGTGCCACTCCGACCCGAACCAATACACTATGGAGAAGCTTGAGAGGCTCGAATTGACCTGGAGTGCTTGGGGAGAAGGATTTGAACCGATGGGAGGAAGTCGTCCGGTCCGAACCGATGTGGGAGGCTATCCGATCCGAACCGATGGAGGAAGTCATCCGATCCGAACCGATGGGGGAAGCTATTCGATCTGAACTGATGGGTGAAGGTTATCCGATCCGAACCGATCTGAAGAGGGTGCTATGAATTAAGATGAACCCGAGCCTATATGATAATGATGAACTAAATGAAGACCGATCCGATGATGACCAATAACCCGAGATGCAAAGGTAGTCCAAATGGAAGTTAGAGCTCAGGATCCAGTTGGGAACCAATGAGTTCACTTCATGATTGGGCTTTGCTGCGGGACGTGTGCTAAGGAGTTGTCGACATTCATAACTTCGATTCACCACTGAAAAGGAATGATGGGCTACGTATCAGTGCAGTAGAGTCATCATGACTCAAGGGGCAAAGTGATCGTAGCAAGACTATGAACCAATGCAGTGGAGCCATTGTAACTCCATGGGGGCAGAGTGGACATAGTAAAGGATTAGTAAGGCTATGAGCCAGTGCAGTGGGGTATGTACGACTCCATGGGGCAAAGTGGACATAGCGAAGGATTTGTGGCTATGGATCAGTGCAGTGAAGCCGTTATGACTTTATGGAGAAGAGTGATCATAGCAAAGTATTGGGCGATCGAAGTGGTGGATATCGTATACTTTTACGCACTAAGTGAGAGATGTGAGGATGGTTGCTATGTTTGATTGTTTGCCATCACTATGACATGCATACCCCCACCCCCGTTATCTTTACACCATTCGTTTAGTGGCACCTCAAAGTGTTGTACAGTATGTAGTGCTAACTCTTTGGTTGCAGGTCCAGGTTCAGGTATGGTTTAGTATACTTGTTATTGTTCTGTTTAGCTGCTTATCGCTCATACCAGACTTTTTGTCTGACCCAGAGTTTTATGCCTCTTCTTATTACTCTGGGTGCTCTCACGAGCAGACTAGAGACAGGTTAGCAGGTGATGCATAAGTAGCTGATTCGGAGGCGAGCAGGAGGCTTCCACGTATGATATATATAGATATTCTCCCTGTGTCGTTGGTGGTCACTACTTGGGCATTAGTATTGTACCTCCCTTATCTTGCTTTTACCTTTAGAGACAGTTTGAAAAGTTGTAATAATGATGATGTGGAACATAAGCTGTATTTGGATTTTCCGCTGCTATGATAGTTTTTTTTCAGCTTATGTACTGTCTCACCTGTTTTATGTCAAGTATGTTGTTATTATATTTTGTTCTATGCGCTGTGAGACATTCTACAGGTTCTTTGTTGATTCTTCGTCTTCTTCCTTTCCTTCTGACGACTGTTCCGTGCTAACTGGACATGTGTACAGCACACGTTTGGAGTAAATGTCGGTTGGTGCGGGGCGGGCTGTCACATTTGGTATCAGAGCTCTAGGTTGCGTAGTTAACCTAGGTAAAGACACTAGGGAGAGATAGTACGTATATGAGAGTGTGTATTTGTGATTACTTTGGTTTTCAAAATCTATATATATATATATATACTATTAGTATAGCTAAGGATGAAGTCGCACTGCACTAGCACCACTATGGAGATGGTTAATCGTTTTCTCTTTACAGATTAAACGATGAGCCGATACGCAAGAGGTACTGGTAGAGGAGCCAATAATGGGAATGCTGCTGACATGAGGGCGGTGTTTACTAACCTCATGAGAGAAATGCTTAGGGATGTCAGGGGGCAGCTCCCAATGCCGGTAATGGTGGTGGTCCAATAGTGCAGGCGCCTAGGGCGGATTTCGCCAAGTTGTGCAAGGATTACACTAACCTTGGTGGGAAGCCGTTCCACAGAACGGAGTCGGCCACGGATGTTCAGGATTGGTTGGATAGCAGTGATCGTATCTTCGACGATTTGGGTATCGAGGATGCGATGAAGAGAAGGCTAGCATCTCGTCAGCTGCAAGGGCGAGCGATGAATTGGTGGAATGCTATTAAGATAGCCACTCCAGAAGATCAGGTTACTTGGGATCAGTTTAAGGTTCGCTTTAGCGACAAGTTTATCCCAGCTGCTCAGAAGTCAGAATTGTTTAGGAAGTTCTTGGAGCTTAAATAGAATGGTAGGGCAGTCTCGGACTATATTGCTGAGTTCGACAGTTTGTCGAAGTATGGATTATCTCTTATCGATACTCCTGAGAAGAAGAATGAGAAGTTCACTACTGGTTTGAATGGATACTTGGGGGAAAGGCTTATCAACCACATCGATGAGACTTTTGAATCGATTGTGGGGAAAGCTTTGAGATCAGAGAGTCTTTACCCTAAGCCAAAGACTGAGGTTGCATCTGCAGAAGGGCTAAAGCCGCAAGCAGGCGGTGGAGGCAAGAATAACACTCAGAACAAGAGGAAGCAAAACCAAATCAAGGATGGCCAGAAAAAAGCAAGAAAGATGTTGAGTACTTCAGCTGTGGTACGAAGGGCCATTATGCCAAAGAGTGTTGGGCCAAGCCAGCGGAAAGGAAGTGCTACAACTGTGGTCAAGTGGGACATCATAAGGATAAATGTCCACAACCTTTTAAGGAGAAGCAGATTGTGAAAGCATATGCTATTGGTGTTATTCCTTCTTCGTCGAATGCCCCAACTGCGGCGGAAAAAGGGAAGAATGTCGTCATTCAAGGTATGCTTTCTATTCATGATATACCTGTTCGAGTTTTGTTTGATACTGGGGCTTCCCGTTCCTTCATATCTACTGACTTGGTAGATAGGTTGGGACTGGAACCCGAGATAGTCGATAGACCGTTGGTTGTAACGAACCCGATTGGTGGTTCGACTAACCTTAGTATGATTTGCCGAAATTTGGTCTTATCGAGTCATGGATGTATGTTTGTTTGTGATTGCTTTGTTTTGGGCTTTACTGGGTATGGCATTATATTGGGGGTCGATTGGCTCCAAAGATACAGGGTGGCGGTAGACTGTGAGGGCTTTTTGGTGACAGTTAGGGCGGATGATGGGCGGAGGGTAGTGTTTGGTAGTCTACCTAGTGATGGGGTAATGGCTAGTTTTATAAATTCCCTCGACATCCCGCATGATGAGTTGTCAGATGTGCCCGTGGTTGGCCAGTATCCGGACGTCTTCGAGGAAGTGACCGGGCTTCCACCACACCGAAAGATTGAGTTCCGTATTGATTTAGTGAAAGCCAGATTTATAGTGATGCCACTTCGTCGTATGGCACCAAGGGAGGAGCGAGAGCTCAGGGTGCAATTAAGCGATCTTTTGAAGAAGGGGTTTATTAGAAGAAGTGTCTCCGAGTGGGGAGCACCAATTGTGTTTGCCACTAAGGAAGAGGGTTCCCTTCGTTTGTGTGTGGACTATCGCGAGTTGAATAAGGTGACGAGGAAGAATAAATATCCTCTACCGTGGATAGACGATTTGTTTGATCAACTGGAAGGAGCAAGAGTATTCTCCCAGTTGGACCTCACGACAGGATTTCATCAGCTTTGAGTAGCGGCTGAGAGTGTTCCGAAAACGGCATTTAGGACGCCATCTGGATTCTATGAGTGGTTGGTCATGCCATTTGGGTTGACCAGTGCACCAGCATACTTCGTGGATCTTATGAATCGAGTATTCAGAGATCAGTTGAATAAGTTCGTTCTTGTGTTCGTAGATGACATCCTTGTTTACTCGAGGACAGAGGAAGAACACAAGGGGCATTTGAGGATAGTGATGGAGGTGTTGAAAAAACACCAATTGAAAGCGAAATTTTCTAAGTGACACTTCTGGAGGAGGGAAGTGAGATTCTTGGGCCATGTTGTTTCAGAGAATGGTATTGCCGTGGACCCTGCGAAGGTGGCTACGGTACAGGATTAGCCTACGACCAAGAAAGCTACAGACGTAAGAAGCTTCTTGGGGTTAGCTGGATATTATCGTAAGTTTATCCAGGACTTCTCCAAGATAGCAGCACCGTTGACTCAGTTGACTAAGAAGAATCAAGCCTTCGTCTGGGACGGAGTGTGGAGAATGCATTCAAGAGTCTAAAAGAAAAGTTGACGCGTGCGCCAGTGTTAGTCATTCCTAAAGGGAATGAAGAAATGACGGTATACACGGATGCTTGCGGTACCGGACTAGGTGTTGTATTGATGCAAGGAGGTAGGGTTGTAGCTTATGCTAGTCGGCAACTAAAGCCGCATGAGAAAAAATATCCTACCCATGATTTGGAACTGGCAGCGGTCGTGTTCGCGTTGAAGATGTGGAGACATTATCTCTTGGGAGAGAGATTTGAGTTGTTTACCGATCATAAATTGTTAAAGTATCTCTTCTCCCAGAAGGATCTGAATCTCCGTCAACAGAGATGGTTAGAGTTCTTGGCTTCGTATGATTTTGATATCGCATATACACCTGGGAAAGGAAATGCGGTAGCCGATGCCTTGAGTAGGAGACATGCCAGTTTCGGGGCTATGTTTCTTGAATGGAAGCAACTGGAGTATATCGCAGGGTATGATTTCAGACCAAAGTGCGAATTGGATCCAGAGATGTTAGCTAGTTTGACGATCAGACCCACCTTGATTGAGCGGACTGGTTCCAGTCAGAGGGACGACCCTAATCTATTGGAAATCATCTCCAAGTTAGAGATGAATATCGACGGTGAAGAGATGAATTTGTATGGGCTTGATCGAGAAAGATAGCTTCGAAAGAATGGAAGACTAGTTGTATCCAACGTGAATGGGTTGAGAGATGAAGTGCTTAGGGAATGTCATCACTCAAAACTGACTATACACCTCCGGTGGTGATAAGATGTATCGAGACATGAGGCAGACTTACTACTGGGAAGGGATGAAAAGAGACGTTGGGAAGTTTATATCCAAGTGCATGAATTGTCAGCTAGTTAAAGCTGAGCAAAAGAAGCCTAGTGGTTTGTTGCAACCATTAGAAATTCCCGAATGAAAATGGGAGCAAGTCTCGATGGATTTCATAGATGGTTTACCAAGGACTATATCGGGACATGATAGCATTTGGGTAATTGTGGATCGATTAACTAAGAGTGCAAGATTTATACCAGTCAAATCGACCAGAATGGCAGCTAAGTTAGCAGAACTGTATATGAAGTGGGTAGTGAGATTACATGGACTACCTAAAAGCATTGTGAGTTACCCGTTGTTCACTAGTGGATTTTGGAAGAGCTTACAAGAGGCTCCAGGGTCGGAATTATACCTCAGTATCGCGTATCATCTTCAAAATAATGGTCAGACAAAGAGGGTGAATCGTATATTAGAAGAGCTCTTGAGAGCTTGTATATTGGATTTTGGTGGATCATGGGATGACCATTTGCATCTAGTAGAGTTTGCATATAATAATAGCTACCAATCCAGTATCGGTATGGCTTCATATGAAGCTTTGTACGGAAGACCGTGCAACTCACCATCATGTTGGATAGAGACCGGCGAGAAGTTTGTGCTTGGACCAGATGTGGTGAGGGAAACTTCAGATAAGATTAAGATCATTCAACAATGGATGAAGGCTGCCTAGGATAGGCAGAAGAGTTATGCTGACAAGAGGAGAAGAGACTTAAAATTCTCCATTGGTGACTTAGTGTTTGTCAAGGTTTCTCCGTTGAAGAGCGTGATACGATTTGGCAGGAGAGGCAAGTTGGCACCAAGTTTTGTTGGCCCATTCCCAGTTCTCGAACAAGTTGGGAATTTGGCATATAGAATTGAATTACCAGAGAAGATGGCGGGAGTTCACAACATATTTCATGTTTCCCAGCTAAGAAAGTTCGTGCACGACCCAGATATGACTATTTCACCCGATCAGTTACGGGACTTCGAAGTGGAACCCAAGGCGGTTGGGAACCGCAAGCCAATTCGTATTGTCGAGCACGATACGAAGCGACTTCGAAGGAAAGCGGTGAAGCTAGTCAAGGTTCAGTGGGGTGAGAATGAGAATGACTATACTTGGGAGACAGAGGAGAGCATTAGGAAGACGTATCCAGAACTATTTTCCTGGTAAGGTTTACTTTGCAATTTAGTTATTCCGCATGTTAGGATAGACTTGTTTTTCCTGTTTTGCATGTTTGATTGTTGTTCTATGGTTGATAGGCATGCAGGACCCTTTGTGTGTTTTAGTTAGGGAATTTCGGGGGCGAAATTTCTTAAGGAGGGGAGAATGTAACAACCCGCATTCTACGCATAAAAGGATCGTGGAATATTTATTTCTTTCTCATGTGAGGTCGTATGGTCATGTAGAGTTGGGAAACGACTATTGAGATCATTTCCCATGTTCATGATTTTTGTCGATTTTTAAATGAACGTTTTGCCCCTAGCTGATACTATTTTGGCCATAACTTTTGATTGGAAAGGAATTTTGACCTGAAACCACTTCCACTAGATTCGTTAGATGGTTTACCTTTCCGTAGAGTGGTCATATTAGCCAAACGGACTTACCATTTGGGAGATATGGCTGAAATAAGGTTTGGAAGGTGAAAAACTGCTTAACCGGGCCAAATAGGGTGATTAATGAATGTGCCCATAACCCATTTCGGGATTAGGGTTATGAGGAGGCTGAAAAGAGTTAGGGTTTCATTCCATTTCAGTTTTCTAGCCTCCACTTACCTCTTAGAAACCCTAAAAATGGCCTCCAACCTCTAAATCACCTCCAAATCGCTTTTTAATCAAGGATTAAGCTTAGCAACACCAAATCAAGGGAGATCTTCACCAAATCAAGATTAGAGCTGCTGATTTGCATTGTTATTTGCGCCCAAACATAGATTTATTTCAGGTCTAAGGTTTATTTGTGGCTAAGGTGAGTGATTTGCATAGTTTCTCACTAATTATGGTTAATTAAGGGTAATTAGTGATGATTAGCGAATTTATACACTAATAAATTCTGGAAAAATATTTATAAATTCTTAAATGATGTTTTAGACATCTGTTAGAAATTTGGGTTAATTTGATTAAGTTTTACTAATCATGTCACTAGTTTTGTTCAAACATGCTTAAGGGAAAATATGAGGTTTTGGTTATGTTTGATCCATTTTAACCTATCATGTTTATGTTTTGGTGTTTGAGGTCATTTCTACTTGTTGTTATGACTGTATGATATGCTTTGTGACTGATTAGAATAGATAGAATGGTCGAAAACGCCGTCGAGTGGCGTAAACAGTCGCTGAAAGGAAGTGCAGGAATTTGGCCGATCCGGATCGGGTCGGAGGAAAGAGTCCGAACCGAACCGCCCTCCAAGTTGTGGTATCCATGAGACGATCTGGACATGAACCCCGACCTGACCTACCTTTGTGTGCCACTCCGACCCGAACCAATACACTATGGAGAAGCTCGAGAGGCTCGAACTGACCTGGAGTGCTTGGGGAGAAGGATCCGAACCGATGGGAGGAAGTCGTCCGATCCGAACCGATGGGGGAGGCTATCCGATCCGAACCGATGGAGGAAGTCGTCCGATCCGAACCGATGGGGGAGGCTATCCGATCCGAACCGATGGAGGAAGTCATCCAATCCAAACCGATGGGGGAGGCTATCCGATCCGAATTGATGGGTGAGGTTATCCGATCCGAACCAATCTGAAGAGGGTGCTATGAATTGAGATGAACCCGAGCCTATATGATAATCATGAACTAAATGAAGACCGATCCAATGATGACCAATAACCCGAGATGCAAAGGTATTCCAAATGGAAGTTAGAGCTCAGGATCCAGTTGGGAACCAATGAGTTCACTTCATGATTGGGCTTTGCTACGGGACGTGTGCTAAGGAGTTATCGACATTCATAACTTCGATTCACCACTGAAAAGGAATGATGGGCTACGTATCAGTGCAGTAGAGTAATCATGACTCGAGGGGCAAAGTGATCGTAGCAAGACTATGAGCCAGTGCAGTGGAGCCATTGTGACTCCATTGGGTAGAGTGGACATAGTAACGGATTAGTAAGGCTATGAGCCAGTGCAGTGGGGTATGTACGACTCCATGGGGCAGAGTGGACATAGCGAAGGATTTGTTGCTATGGATCAGTGCAGTGAAGCCGTTATGACTTCATGGGGGCAGAGTGATCATAGCAAAGTATTGGGTGATCGAAGTGGTTGATATCGTATACTTCACGCACTGAGTGAGAGATGTGAGGATGGTTGCTATGTTTGATTGTTTGCCATCACTATGACATGCACACCCCCACCCCTGTTATCTTTACACCATTCGTTTAGTGGCACCTTAGAGTGTTGTACAGTATGTACTGCTAACTCTTTGGTTGCAGGTCCAGGTTCAGGTATGGTTTAGTATACCTGTTATTGTTCTGTTTAGCTGCTTATCGCTCATACCAGACTTTTTGTCTGACCCAGAGTTTTATGTCTCTTCTTATTACTCTGGGTGCTCTCACGAGCAGACTAGAGACAAGTTAGCTGGTGATGCACGAGTAGCTGATTCGGAGGCGAGTAGGAGGCTTCCACATATGATATATATATATATATATATATGTATATATATATATATATATATTCTCCCTGTGTCGTTGGTGGTCACTACTTGGGAATTAGTAGTGTACCTCCCTTATCTTGCTTTTACCTTTAGAGACAGTTTGAAAAGTTGTAATAATGATGATGTGGAACATAAGCTGTATTTGGATTTTCCGCTGCTATGATAGTTTGTTTTCAACTTATGCACTGTCTCACTTGTTTTATGTCAAGTATGTTGTTATTATATTTTGTTCTATGCGCTGTGAGACATTCTACAGGTTCTTTGTTGATTCTTCGTCTTCTTCCTTTCCTTCTGACAACCGTTCCATGCTAACTGGACATATGTATAGGGTACGTTTGGAGTAAATGTCGGTTGGTGCGGGGCGGGCTGTCACAATATGCCTCGAATAGTCACTATCCAGTATCCATTTATCTCTTTTGATTTACACCAATTGGCCATTAAATTTTGAATCATCAATAGCCATGTGACACTTATGTTTCTGTCAACACAAAAATTCGGTAGACATCTTGACTTTTCATAGTACTTAAATGCAAACTTATGAAACAATGATGAAATGCATAATTTTGAACTAGTGTTACAAAAATTACCATTTAAACTTATCAAAATCCAGATTATGAAAACTTTGAAAACCAGTGCTCTGATACCAATTGTTGGGGATGCGGATTTAGGATCTCAAGGCAAATTAAACACTAGAAGGGGTGAATAGTGTTTAATAGATTTTAATAAATTCCTTGAATTCTTTTAGAATTTAAACGGAATGCTATGTAAATAATAGATATCACAAATCACATAATCAAACACAGATGCAGGAAATAAAGTAAAAGCAATAAAAGGAAAGTACATATGAGGATTTTATACCGGTTCGGGCCTCCCCTACATCCAATCCTACACAACGATAGGTTAATGTGGATTTTTATTTAACAAATCCAATTACAATCCTTGTTTTCAGGGCTATAAGGGCACACCCCAATTGATTTCAAGTACAGTGAGACTTAGTGGATTTTTCGGGCCACAACTTTACACCCAATTGATTTCCGAGACATAGCCGCACCCAGTCACCTAATACAGGACAATATCACATTCTTGTCATACCAATTTTTGCAGTATTGATTCGATAGGACTTGATCTTGCAATCTCTGATTACAAGCAGCCTATAACTTTTGAGTAATACTTGAATTTCAAAGAAAATTTGATTTAGAATTGAAAAAGAAGAAGAATGATATAATTTCTATTGAAATCGGCAGAGTGTACATTGTAGAAAGTTAAGAAATTAAGAAAAATAATGATGGCATGATTAGAGAAGAAGAAGGAGATGAAGCGTGATTAAAAAAATTTGAATTCTGGAAGGTATTTATAGTTTTTCAACAGCCACAACCTTTCAGAAAAGGTTTAAATTCAAAAGATACAACTTTTAAAATTTTAAAAACAATTCAACGATAAGTATGTCGGCATCCCTTCATGAAAAATCAAAAAATAAAATAATGTTTAAATAAATTATGGAAATTCCAGAGTTAAAATAAACTATTTTCCTTTGTATTGAAATAGAGTATATTAAGTAAAATTATATTTTAAAAATATATATTAAAATGACTTTAAAAATAATTAAAAACTAAATATAAAAGTATAAATAAAAAACTATGAAATACACTAAAACTTAATATAAATAAGGAAATTGAAAACATAAGTAACTATAATAAAATTAGTAATAAATTTGTAAGTAAAACTAATTTAAGTTAGGAGTTAAAATATATTAAGTATAATTTTAAAAACAGGAGTAAAAATATTTCTAAAAATAAAGAAGTATACATTTAAAATAAGGAAGTAATTTGAAATCATTTGGAAATTGGATTTAAAAACAAGGAAGTAATTCCGAAATCATTTGAAAAGGAATTTGAAATCAGAATTTAGCGCTAATCAGAGTTTTAACAATATATTTAGACACATTTACTCTATTTTACTTGAACTCTTGAGTTCTTGATACTCACGAGTCTTGAACTTGAACTCTTCTACTTTGAAATCTTGATTCTTTAAATTTTACAGTTTCAATATTCAATACCTGCATAGATTTCTTGTATATATATATATATATTCTAGATAACAATGTTAGTATATATTTTATAATAATAATAATAATTAAAACAAGGTTGTTGTCATTGAAACCATCATCATCTTTGTCTTTGACATATTTATATACTTTCTCCCTCTTTGTCATTAACAAAAATGGTGTAAAATAATCATTTAATCACGACTTGACAAAATGTATAGATCTTGCTTGTAGAGATAAGTGTATATACAAATAGAACTTATGAACGGAATCAAAATCAATATAAAACATGAAATTAATAATTTAAAATAACAGAAATTTTAGAGTTACCGAACTTTTTGATGCCAATATGTCCAACTCACTGTCTTTGTATGTAAGCTTGCTCGAGATCTATTTTTAGGGACCTAAAAAATATAAAATACATGCACTGGTACCCTATTGTTTTGGGTCCATGGAATTAAGTTTTGGGAAGGCAAACCCATGAAGAGTTTGAATGCCCGTTCAAATTATAATCAATTGATAAATAAACTATATTAACAAAATTATCAATATATTTCCCTTTCTCACTATTATCTAACCTTTTAGGAACCCATAAATTTATAGACTTACAAAGGGATTTGGACTTTAATTTCTCAGGTTTTGGTTTGAACTTAGTACCCTTAACAAATTTAGTACATTGAGTTCTATTTTTCTTTGATTTAGTCATAGGGTGTATCCAAGTCCTTGTTTATAATTAGAGGATTACGATGCAAATAATATTTTTTTCTAGTTTATCCTTCCTTTTATTAAATATATCAATATTTGTTTTCATATTATTAATATCCTTATTACAGTTAAAAATAACATTGTCTAGAAATCTTACTTTGTCATTCAGATTAGTGATCTCTAACTTCATCGAAAAAATTTCTGATTTTAAGGACTCATTTTCACTTTTCAGTTTTTTAATACTTCCAAGTGTTAAATCCTTTCGATTTCCATGTCCATCAAGTCTTTCAATTTTATCTTCTAGACATTGTTTTTCTTTACTCAACTTTCCATCAAGAATTTTTATTTTATCCATCTCTACAAAACTATTCTCGTATTCTCTACTAAGCATTTTATGTTCCTTATAATTTCACTTTAAGACATTAGTAATCTCTTTATTAAAATTTCATACTTGGTTACCCTTTACCGTGAAGCACATGTTAGCATTTTTTTGGTTTTGAATCACTATCACTCCATGATGTATCTGAATTATCCCATGTTGCATTGAAAGCATGTTTCCTCTTTATATTGAAAGTGTCTAAAAAGTACTTTGGATGGTCTCTTTTCAAATGACTAGGTTTATCACGTTCAAAACACTTAAAACATTTCCATTATGGAATTATTATTGATGTTAGTTTTCATAAGTTTATTCGTTTTCCATTGTTTCAAGAATTTCTTGAAATTCCTAGTCATGAAATCAATTTTCTCATCATCATCGTCACTTTCTTATTATTGGTTATCGTTTGTAGTGCTAAGTGATGCCAGTGGTTTATTCTTATTTTCTTGAGTCTCTTTCCTAAATTGCAACTTTACTTTAAAGGATGTTAGATTACTAACTAAATCTTTTGTTTTCATAGTACTAATGTCATTGACTTTTTCTATTTCCAGAGTCTTCAGATCCCATTCACTAGAAAGTGAATTCAAGATCTTTCTGACTTGATCCTCTTCGATAATTTTCTTTCCGAATGATATTAATGCACATACTGTATCCTATAATTTAAAATACATATCAGAAGTAGACTCATTTGGTTTCATTTGAAAAAGTTGAAACTGATTAGTTAAACTAGATACCTTAGTTTGTTTTACTTTGCTAGTGCCTTCATGTGTAACTTATAATGTTCACCAAATATCATATGCATACTTACAAATAGAGACTCGATTAAATATAATTATATTTAAAGAGAAAAATAAAATGCCCATGGCCTTTGAATTACTAAGTGTGTGCGCCTTTTGGTTTAGTGTCCATTTTGAATGTTCGGTTTGGGTCTTAGTGTACTCAATTTGGGCAATATTTCAAATTTCAAAACTATTAGAATGAAAATAAAATTTCACCATACAAGCCTAATGTGTATAATTACTACCATTAAATAAAGGAGGTCTATTGGTAGATTGTCATTCCTTAAAAGTGTAACTAGTGTCACTAGCCATTTAAAATTTTCAAAAGTCAGATTATGAACACTTTGAAAAATCTTGCTTTGACACCAATTCTTGGATTTTAAGGTTACTTAAACACTAGAGAGGTGAAGTATATATTTCAAATCTATAGAACTAACTTATGAATTTAACACTATATATACTCAAATTGCAAACAAAAAGAAATAAGTAATAAAAGTAGTAAAGTAAAACACCCAGATTTTTATCCTACATCCAGTCCTGCACTTCAACATGTAGAATTTCACTATAACAAGGATGGCAGGAACATCTTTACAATCATGATTTCATAGTCCACAAGATACACCTTCTTGATATAACATGATATAAGAACACTTCCTCCTTTCCACAAATAGTAAAAGACTATGGCAAGTTGTTATATGTTCAATACGGATTCTTGCAGATTCAGTACAATGAACCTATAGACCTCTAATGATAATATATATTTGAATTCTTTGAGGAATAGGGTGAAATCAAAGAGAGAATGATATTGATTTAGTAGAAATTATCTGATATTTTGTGGTTTGCAAATCGATGAAGAATTAAAGTGAAATGGTATCGATTTGCAAAGATAATGGAAAAAGATCCAATGGCATAATTATGAAAGAGAAAGAGGATGAAGAGAATATTGACGGGTAAATTCATTCTTCAGAGCCTTTATATAGTGGTTGAAGTGACTTGTCTTTTGATGCAACAGTGGCAGGAAAATCCATTGATTTGAATTTCAAAAAAAAAATCCCAACGTTATATATCAACATGTTCAACACTAGTATGTCGGTATGCTAGTGTTGCAAAAGTATTGCAAATTTTAGATTCTTCACATTACCTCTTGTTTTTGAATTCTTATGATTCGATTGAAGTCAATGGTTGATGTCCTTGAAGTATAATTTCCATGGGGTCTTTAACAAGAGTTTCTAAGGTTCAACCAACTACTCACCACTTCAAGCACCTTTTCCTTTTAGCATTTAAGTCAAAACACCTTTTTAATTTATCATTTTTTAACACAATTTTAAAATCATAGGTTCAATTTAATTAAGTAAGACTAAAATTAAAGAACTTCCTTGTAAATCGATCTATACTCGAATACATACTAGGAGTGTACACCATCCGCTAGCAGTTCGTTTAATTTTAGAAAATTCAATAGTTTTCTAATCGATGGAATTTACCGATCTGAATCACAATTAGTTAACAGTTGCTTTAAAACTATTAAGATGCTCTTCAATTAACCTACCTTTCTTAAGCTATAGATTCACCAATCTTCTCATAACAAGTGCATTGTTTATTGTAGAATTTTTTACATAGATTTCTTTTAGTTTCTTCCAAACTCCAAAAGCGTATGTTTCATTAGAATCAGTGTAACATACCATATTATCCAAAAAAGTATCGAATGATCAGTGCAACCTTCCTATCCAAAGTCTTCCATTTTGTGCTAAATACAGTAGCAGGTTTCTCCCTTTTGTTTTGCGATGGTTACTGAAGATTTTTAAGATATAGAAAATGCTTTATCTTTGCCTTCCGTAACACCCAATTTCTCCTACCAAAAATTTCAACATTCATATTCTCCATAAGCAAAACACTCTTAAAAATAATTATGTAGTGGGCTTTAATACCAACCACTAGGATTTTTCATAGGATTCCTACTCAATTAGATTTTTGAAGAGATAAAAACTAAAGAGAAAAATGGCAAATAATTCCTCCAATAAATTTTTTATTAACTCTACATTTTTTTAACAAATGTAAGCCATAAAATTAAAAAAATTCAATCCTCTTAAGCTTAGAAAATAAACTTTTCCTCGCACATATCTAATGAATCCTATACATACACGCATATTTATAATGATCTTGACAAAATATCTTCTTTAACAAATGTAGTTAATTCATTGCCTTCTTTAAAGCAATGAAAGAGGCAATTAATCACTCTAATTCTATAAAAAGGTAAATAATTTTAGTTACAGTTTCACATATACTTAAATATATCTAAAATTTAATTAAATAAGGAAAATTACATCACCAAATTTTTACATATTTAATCCACATAATTCTATTTTAAATATTCTATATACATTGTATATCAGTATGCGCATTTATAATTTTTATTTATGCACTTAGTTAAATACAAATATAATTCAAAAAATTTAAATAAAATTTTGTTAATTAGTATTTCATAAATATAAACTGATTTAATTTATTTAGAAACCGATTAGTGTATATTGAACCTAAATCCAATTTAAATATTTTATCGGCATCATGTATAGATGTGCTTGCTTCTAGTTTTTTTTTTTTTTTTGCAAGGCATTATTTCTAACTTTTATATATGTTTTTATTAAATGTCAAGGGTATTCAACTAATCAAACAAAATTTAATGATTAATGTTTTATAAAAATCAACTTATTAAATTAATTTACAGCGATTATAAGCTAGTAAAGTCATGTCGCTCATTTAGAGTATTTTGACTGCAAGGCTCAATGATATAAAGTTAGCAGTGACTAATATCGAACAACTTAAATATCAACATTTATACATTGCCTTAGTCGATGATGTGAAATTTTTGAACTTATCAATTATACATCTTTCTATAAAATTTATGTTTACTAGCTATAGGCGGTACGCGCTAGTAATGATTATTTACCAATTTTTTTATTCAAAACTATATCATATTACGATACAATTTATAGAATTTGGTTTTGGTCAAAATTTCAACATTATTTACATTCAATTTTGTAAGTCCAAACAAAATCATTGAATTATTGATAATAATTACTATTAGTTGCATCAATATAGCTAGAGACTTTGACTTTGAGTTAACTATAGTAGACTATGATACTATCCTCATATAATGAAGGAATTGAATATTGTGTTGAATAATGTTTAACTTCCAATGCTTTATTTAGATAGAACGATAGTTGATCGATGGACATTATGCCATGGTTTAACAATAATTAAAGTAGAGTATCCATAATGAAGTTTCACAGTGTTCTTATGTTAAGGAAACCATGTATTATCGTCAATTCAAGATCATTTGTTGACAATTAACTAACATAGAACCGTCAAGGAGTTATTCCATAGTTATCTAATAGTTTTCGGCCTGTAACCATTTGATGCCTCCAACAATGGTGAGTAATATGTTGCCCAATATTTAAGGAGCGTTATGTGCTCTAGTCATAATAGATTTATTAGTATTCTTTCTTCCTATGACTATTTTGGACAATATGTTCATTTTCAATATGATAAAGTTCTTATGGTTGCGGCACAATCTATTTACTATCATATAACATATCATTTGATGATTTTTTATTTTAATATACTTTGAACTAATTAATTAATTAATTATATCATAATATAATAAATATACAGCAGAAAGAAAACACATTTTAATTTAACTAGCTTAATTTTCAATATAGAATTATTAAAAATGAAATAATTACGCATAGAACATATCTCTAACTCTATTACATGTCTTAACATAACAATTGTAGCAAGAACGAGACTCTAGCTGTTGAATTTTAAGTTTGCGGAAATTGAATGATAAAGACCAAAGACCGACTATTGATCTAGAGCAATTTCCTTAATGTTAAGGAGAAATGGTTGTTTTTGAAAGGTCCTTTTTATTTTATATGTTTTCTCTATCATATTTGTAACGTCCCAAATTTTCTGTATATTTAGTTTTCGATTTAAAATAAATAAATTGGAATAATATTGGAAAAATCAAATTTTGTTGATTATAATGATGATGATTATTTGAATTTAGTATAAATAGATTTTTAAATTTATTTTATTTAGAAATTTGTAAATTGGAATTTAATATTTTTGATGAATAACCAAATTCAAGTTATTTAAGTTAAAAAAAATCAAATCTGATTTGTTAAACGGTGCAATTTAAGTTGTTTTAAGTTAAATTTGAAATTTGTAAATAATCAAATGAGGGAACTTAAAATTTATGAAATAATTTATTTTTAAAATTTATTTAAGTTATAATTTCGGTAAATTTGAATTTAATGAATATCTAAATTTGAATTAAAACAGTTAATCGAATAATTGAGTATTTTATTTATTTAATTAACTGTGAAATTTAACTGTTTTGGCGACTGTCTCGGAATTCAACGAAACTTGTGCTATTGGATCCGGAACAATGAATTATCGTAGGATTTCAATTTTTGTTAAAATCGGGTTTATCGTTTGGACGTACGAATTGAAATGTGAAAGAGATCAAGAAGATAGAATATATGTTTGTTTCTTTTATTGGGCCTTATATATCTATAAAACTTAAATTTCATTCCACTCACTAGTCCATTTCCATTGTACGTATATTTTCTTAGCTGCTTATTTCTATCTACAATGGTAGAAAAATTTCCAAACCCTAGTTTCAAATAAAATACAAACTAAAAATAAAATCTCTCCAAAACCTATCATATTATATATCAAATTGAAGCTCTTGGCGTAACAAGGCTACGAGTATCATCTGTTTTGACATGCAGTAATCAGAGTTGCCGGAAAATCTCTGTCAAAGTTCTGGAAATCGGAACACTAAAGCTAAATTTGGGGGTTTTTTGATTTGGGACTTAATCGCAAGTTCAGGGATCAGGGTATTGAAGAGGACGCCCATACGAGTGCAGCGGTGGTGGTTATGTTATTTGTAGTCTTGTGGTTGGCCGGAATTTGCGCGTCGAAGGTCAGAAATCCCGTCCGTTCCTCGATCTGGTGGCAGCTCGGTGGTTAATCGGAAATGGCGGCTTGGGTACTGGCAGACGTGCCTCGACTTCAGGGGTTGATTGAGGGTGGTTTCGGGTTCCATAATGGTCGGAGTGGAGTGTAATCGATGGTCAAAGTTTGGTGCTAATGGGTTCTTCACGTCGTAGTGTCCTGTAGCGAATAGAAGAGGAGCGGGAGAAGGAAATGTAGGCACTAATGTGTCAGGTTCTGGATGGGTGAGAAAATAATTATTAATTTTTATATATATTCAAAATTCAAATGGTATAACGCTAATAACTTTCTCGTTTAACCCGGATTTGGACACGGTTGGATGCATTGGGATCATGGCGGAATTGCGTACGTTCTGGCGCTAGTTTGGATGCATTTGGAGATTGTGAAATTTTAGGCTTTGGTTGGACGTCCGATCCACCAAGGACCGAAAGGTGAGTGATTTTCTCACTTACGAAATACTGAATTATTCCCATATTTTTAAATTAAATTATGAAATAAGTTTGGTTGCATGGTTGTATTTGATTGGTGATTGGTTGCTTAAAAATGGCATGCAAGTATGTTAATCTAAAAATTTAGGCCGGTAATTAGTTATTTAAATTTATTAAATTACTAGTTGGAAATTCCGATCCTTGCAAACCCGTGAAACAGATTAATACTAATTTATTGGATGAATGGTTGTGATGGATACTTTGGGTTGATTTCTGAATGGATATTGCTATGTTCCGGTATTCAGTATATGCGTGTGTGTGTTGTTTGGTGATTAATCCCATTTCAACCTAGATGTTACAGGCATCAAATAAACCCAGGATTAATCGATTTAAAATGAATTAAGAACACAGATTGAAATGATAGATATCTGTGACCCTGATTTGGATTAAAATGATAGATCCATCCTTGAAATATCAAGAAATTTAAAATTTATATCACTTGGCCATAGGATAGAAAAATCTATACAGACATCGGTTAGTTAAATGATTTTCAAATATTTGGAGGTTTTATTTGATAGAAATTTCATTTAAAGAAATGAGCCGATACTCGATAAACTTGTTTTCAGTAAAAGATCTGGATTGCGAGTGTTATTTGAAGTGGTTAAGAAATGTTTCCAAGGAAGTAGAAAATTTTAAAATGAGATTTGAATATAATATGAAATTTTAAAATTAAGGGTTTGGATTTGAATGAAATATTTTATTTGGATTTAATTTGGGAAAAAAGAGAGAGAGGATCGAGGATACTTGGGGTTGTTTTAACTTAAATGAATATGGTTTGAATTTCCCTAAATTGAAAGACTGGGTTGAATGGCATTTGAAACAAGATATTGAACTATGTAACTCCATTGAGACTGGAGTACGGGTTCAAGTATTTGAAGTTCGAAAGATAGGAGAAAGTTTATTAAAGAATTTCATTATATATATATATATATATATATTTACAATGTTTGATTTCAAATAAGTTATCCTTTCCTTAAAAATTTATTATTTAACTTTTACCTATAGACTATTTATTTTAGCTTAAAATTTTCTTATACTTTATTATTTAAACTAATTAGTAAAATTTTATTTTATATATATATATATATATTCATAATGATCTAAATTATCTTATTTGTTTTAACCATTATTTCTATACATATATGTTATATAAAGATTTTATTTAAAAGCATCTATTTCCATGTTATGTCAAATGATCGTAAATTTATTCCGAATGGAAAATGCTGGATTTAAACCCTACTGCGAGATGGAGTCAAGATAAGATATTCAAATATGAATCGACTTTAACCAATTTTTATATGGAAATGTAATTGATATTTTATTTGAATATAATTGATTCCGTAAATGATATGAATGAGTGTTAAAGAGATTTATACTCTATTGAATATGAATGGGTTTCGAATTCAAATCGATTTGATATAATTATTGTAGTGTCCCGAAATTCCGGTCCAATTTGAGCTAACCAAATAACACAAGTCCAACCCACATTGTACTGGAAAACAGAAAACTAATAGAAAGAAAACAGAGGGTGAGGATAGATAAGATAGAAACTTAGAATAGAAGAAGAAAAAGAACATACAACATCAGAGTAAACACGAATCTCACAATGGAACGAATAACATATAATATATAACATAACTTTGAAATATAAATCTGTACTTGAATATACATATCACTTCCAAAGTATAGCACTTATAACACAGCGGAAATAAACAATAGCTATATGATCCTGAAGCCTCCTACTCCAGCTCTTCAAGTATCTGTAAATCCCGACTACTTGACTGCCCATACAAAATTGGGCACCCAAAAGTTTAGGGAAAACAAAACAAAATAAACTCCGGGTCATTCAAGGGACTTGTAACACCCCGTATTTTCTGTGATCGTATAAGTAACAAATCAGAGAATAATTAATTTTTAAAATAAGAATCAAGGGAAACGGGTTGCACCATTGCGTTCGTCTCGAAATTCTTCTTGAAAACAAGTCCGAGTTTTTGAGAAACGGAGTCCGTATGAGGGAGATATGGCCCTCCGAAGTTTCAGAGAATTTCAAAATCGAAAACAGCCCGAAAATTTGGATTCAAATTCGAATTCAAAACTCCAGAACAGGCTGGGTGTGAAAATTCCCGCCCATGGACCAGGTCAATCTAGGGGTCGACCTCCTAGGGCCAGGTCGACCATAGTGTCGACCTGGGGGGACCAGGTCGACCATAGTGTCGACCTGGGGGTCGACCTGCTCCCGAAACCCACTTTCTGAACCTGATGCATTCTGATGTATTTAGACTCATTTTCTGTCTAAATTCGTCCGCCTAATCCTGTATAAATAGCCCCCTAGCCTCATCTTCTCTACACAATTTCATCCTGTCTATATTCTGCCTCTGTTCTAATTAAAAATAAAAATGGCGTCACTACCCTGCTGGAATCAAAACTTGGACTGATGAATCTTCTTCCAACCTGAATAGAATTAGAAGCTAAATCAAATCTCAAATCCAAGTTTAGAGCTACGACAATTAAAGAGGAATAATTCAGCATTTCTGCATCAACACTAGTTTATTTCCTTTCTTAAACCACGAAAGGCAAGTACAGTTATTTTCCGCTATAAACGTTAATTATGATTGTGACATGAACTATAAATCTTAATTTGAGGTTATGTTTGTTCTGTTCTGTTTAGATCTAACTTATTCTGTATCTCTTTCTTCTTTCTGTTCTATAGCCAGGCTACTACGAGCCTGAGCCAAATCTCATAAGAAATTAACGCGCGAACGCTAAAATGTTTGGGACAAATAATGAATGATGCATAATTGGACAGGACTGATTCGAGGACATGACATAAAATCTGAGGCATATAATTGGACATGTGGCATATTTAACATATGACTTGAGATTGAGGCATAAAATATATTGGACTTATGACTTGGGATTCGGGCGTAGATTTAACCGTAAAAATGAAACTAATTTAGATACATAGTACATGTTGTAATCTAGATCTGTAGTTAATTTGAGAAATAAACATATGTTTGATCTAGATCTGTTCATACTAGGTATGATAATCTGTGATTTAGGAGAAGGGAATTATAGGACAACTTGAAACTTGGGGGCATAATGCATGTTTTAAATCAAGGTCTGATGTTAGAGTTTAAAGATAATTTACAACATGTTATGCATGAATGGTAATGCATGTTGAGAACATACTAAATGTTATAGTTTAAAAATCTAGATTTTTGGACATATTCTTTTATGTAAAAACTCATGACTTGAAAAAGGAATATGTGACTTAGGCGTAGAGACCTATACAAAAATAGGATAACTATTAATGTGAATGTGCCTAAATAAGGGTTTTTGGATATCTAGCATCATAGGCTATAATTTGGATAATTCATATTGTTTATCGTGATTTATGGAGAATATTCCGTACTGTGTAATGTTTAACTAAAAATTTGGAGCAAGATGTGCTATTATGAATTATGACCATGATTTGGCAAGTGGGTTTAGGCTAAATTTATGATTAGGCAAGATATGATATATATAACCTGCTAAATCTGTTATCCGCTAAATCTGTTATCCGCTAAATCTGTTATATTGCCTAATCCGCTAGTTCTGTTATATTGCCTAAACTGCTAATTAGATTGAATTGCCTAATTACTAATTATGTTAAATTGCCTTATCTGCTAAATCTGCTAAATAGCCTAATCTGCAAGATCTGTTATCTGTTTAATCTGTTGAATGACGAAATCTGTTGGAACCGAAATGCTGAAAATTTGAAGTATGAGAATCTGTAGGCTTGATTTAAAATTAAGCAGAACTTGTTAATAGAACCTCGAATAATATGTTGTAACTTGTACAGAAGTTTAATCTGTTAAATAAACAGAGTTAGTCTGACATCTAAAAAATCTGTATTGAAATGAATTGGCTATGACACGAGGTTAGACTCTGTTTGCGGTAGAAGTCTGCCCGGAACCAACCGGCTTAACCAGCGACCGCAAACTGTCAGTCTAATGTGAGAGGTCGTAGGCATAACTAAAATACGCTTAGACACGAGGTTAGGTCTGGCTTGTGCAAAAGTCTGCCCGGAACCGCCCGACATATCCAGCGGCCACAAGCTACCAACCTAATGTGAGAGGTCTATGCATTAATATTAATGCAAATCTAGGAAAAATATGATGTCTAAAACGTGTTGGGTGGATAGGGTTAAACCAATTGGACTAATGAATTTAACAAACCCGTTCGTGAATCTGTAGGCCCAATTACAAAGTTAGACAAATCTGTAAATCTGTTAAATCTGTATATCTGATCCGTTAGTCTGAAAACTTGTCTGATCTGTGAACTAGTTGATCTGAACTCTGTATGTTTAAACTTGTAAACAAGTTAACCTGAAATCTGTTAGTCTGGGGACACAAGGTTAGGAGGGAAATTACTTGTGTCATCGGTTGTTTGGGACCCATATTAGTCAGTAACCCTTTCTGGTATCAAACTTTGACCCAACAGTAGGTAGGGTCCGGGCACGCTTACTGAACTAATTATAAGTGGTTCATTCTGATAATGGCTAGGGGTGTTGATGGTGCGTTCCAACCGGGTCATGTGCGTGCATGGATCCCGGTCTGCCTCTGAGGATGTAAGACGCTGTGACATCTGTAAATAGGCCTGTGCCAATTGGTTGTCACTTTAGGGAGTGATACACCCTATTGTGGAGCCGACACAGGGTATTTATGTATTAGGGAGCCGATCGCTTGGGGTAGGGTTTTAGGGTACACTTAGTTCTGCCTGTTTCTGTTGGTACCGTCTGTTTTTGTTGGGTGGAAAAACCTGTCTGCGTGGTACCGTATGTTCGGGTGGTAAAGGCCCATTTACTAGTGTACACCTAATTCTACATTCTATTTCCGTAGGGATTAATCTGTTTCTGTTCGGCTGGTAAAGGCCCATTATTTACATTTTGTTTCTGTCTTTTTCTGTTCGGGTGGTAAAGGCCCATTATCAGCATTCTGCTTTTGTCTGTTTCTGTTCGGGTGGTAAAGGCCCATTATTAGCTTTCTGTTTCAGCTTTCTGTTTCTGTGGAAATTATTCTGTTCCTGTTTCTGCTTCAGTTTAGACATTAGGGTGACACCTAATCCTGTTATACTAGTATTAGTGCAGAGAAATGAAAAGTAATATTATTCTGTTTCTTCTGTTTAACCTAAGTAAATCTGTTGCTCCTGTTACTGTTATCTCTCATCCAGTTTTATTTGCATGCCATAATTATTATTATATGTTTATATGCTGAAAATCACTGGACTTGCCAGACTTTATGTCTGACCTTGCTTGTTTTCACCCCTTTTCTTCTGTTCCCCCCCCCCCCCCAGGTTTTCCAAGGAGGGAATACTTTAGCTTGATCCGGATTCCTTCTGCTTGAAGTACTTAGAGTGCTTAAAGTATGGCTTGACTCTTTGTGGCAGCTTCTGTGGGGATTATGACTTTAAAGTTTTGTACTCTGATGATTTTCTGAACAAGACTGATATTTATGTACTTGAGTTTTTGGTAAATATGTAACCAAACTGATTCCTATTTTCCGCTGTAATAAAGATATAATTTCTCAAGTATTGTTTATCTGTCTTGTAAATTTCTGTTCTGTCTACTAAAACGCTCCACCAAAGTTATGGCATTCCCTTTGTGAGTGACCTTAACGGAGGTGGGGTGTTACAGGACTGGTATGAGTAAAACAATTTATAACAGTTTGAGCAATAAAACAATATCTCATAAGACCACGTCGTATAACGGAACGGGTTTTTCCCTTATGAGAATCCAAATAATCTTTATATCAAAACTCATTGATATTATAATAGTGTCTATCAACCACAATATAATAATCATCTAGCGGAAACGCTTTCATCTCACGTTCTACATATATAGTATACAATCAAAACCGCAAGCACGTATTGGGTAATGGATTTCCAACTATGACAAGGTATGGAACCACCTTTCGCTAGTGTACCTCTAGAGAGGAATACACTGGGTTCAACAAGTACATTTTGCAACCCGACCACACATGACCGACCACTAATTTCGCTTGAGTGTATCGAATGTATATCACCAACGGTTGGGATCAGCAACCGTTTCCCGAATGGGATCGCATCGACAATAAATTTAGAAGTAAATGAAACTCTAGATCAGGTGATTATACACCCTAATAGGTGCGACCTACATAGCCACGATGCCTGCCCGATTTTTGTCATTTACCAGTTGTGAGGCTAGAGGCCACACTTATCTCTGACAGATCACACATTTATTCACTATGAATGTCACATCATCATACCCACCAAATCACAAATTGTTTTACCCAAAAATACCACGGGTATACAGCTAAGAGAAACGAATTCCTCAGCCACCAAACGTAAATACGTTTGAAGAGATCAACTTACGCGATCTATTAAATATACTCTGTCAGACATTCTTCCATACTAGTCGTCCTGGGACTGGACAAACCGAAAGCACTATTCAGTACAACCATCTTAGGCAATCTTTACCTAAGATTTATACAACAGCCCTTGCACTTTACTCCATCTTCAATTATCTTTGGCATATATGATTCGCAACGCTTATGCCAATACGAAGTGGTTCTTCAGATAATAATCCAAACGGTCTCTCCATATTAACAACGTTAAAATGGTCGAAAACTTCGATAGTCGGTGAGTTAACTATCAAAGAAAAACACGTGTACAAACAACGATATTATTTCCAAATGGAAATTATATCGATCAATCATCATTGAACATTTATCTCTTTAGTTCATTAATTTATTTATCTCCTGTTTCCATATATTGTAAATTCTTATTTTCTATTATCAGAAAACATTTTTGATTCTTATTTGGAAAACATTTACAAAACCCCTTCACTGGATTTAAACTGATGTTTAAATCAAACATTGCCATGCCAACTCAAACCATTTCACTCATTAACTAAATTCACTTAACCATTCTTCACTATCAAACCTTACCATTCCTTAGTTAAGAAGGAAGTCAATCAAGTTGGGATATAATTACCTCTCAGACCTTAACTAAACAACGTTTTAACTTCAAAATAGTCAAAGTTTATCTTTTAAATCTTTAACAAACTTCCTTACAAAACTCTCGGATTCTATTTACGAATCCACTTCTTTTATAAAAACATTGGTTATAACGATAACGTTATAATCCCTACTTTTCCAATATCTAATCTTCAAATATAACTTTTATTCTTTAATTTGAATAAATAAATAACCACCTAATTTATAAATAAATCTTGATTTAAATACCGGAAAGTATAAGTACTTTCCTGAATTCGATATAATCGAATTCGACGATTAACTCTCTTCGAATAACTAATATTCGATTAATTCACTTCGAATAACTAATATTCGATTATCTCTCTTCGAATAACTAAATTTGACTAACTGCTCTCGAATAACTAAATTCGATAACTCCTTTCGATTGAACTATAATCGATAACTCCTTTCGAATACCCCTATATTCGATTATCTCTCTTCGACTAAACCATATTTGATAACTCTTTTAACTCTATTTGTTTAGCAAATAAATATCCCTTTCAATTCTTCTATTTATTTAACAAATAAATATTTCCTTTTACTTTTATTTATTTAACAAATAAATATTTCCTTTTTCTTCTATTTATTTAACAAATAAATATTTCCTTTTACTTTTATTTATTTAACAAATAAATATTTCCTTTTATATCATATTTATTTTCAATAAATATTTCCTTTTCTAAACCCTTTTGATTTTATAACTGTTTTCTTTTATAAAATCCCTTTTTCCTTTTCTATATAAAATCCATTGATTTTATATAACTAATTTATTTCAAAATATACTTTGAAAATTCCCTTTTTACATCCCAGTATTTCTTATGGTATTTGAAATACCAAATCACAATGGTCGATATCATTTAAACACACAAAATCATCAACAGATTGTATCATATCATATATTACAATATATGAAAAATAACAGTAAAATAAATGTTGAGGAATCCAGTTGGATTCCTCTAACCTGTTTCCCTGCATCACAGATGTTAAACAATATAATTAACATCGATTTCATTTCAATATGAAACATTCTGCTAAACAGAATCAATATTTGATTAAAGATTTATTTCTATATCGTTATCTATAATTTCAACCAATACGTAAGCAATTCAACCAAACAGTTAACACACATCAATCAACAGAAAATTATCAGTTCTAAGAATACGTTATAAAAATATAACTGTTCAGAGTTGGTGAGTTTTACTCACCTTAGACGATCATTGTTAATAATGATAACCATCACTTGATTCAGACGGACAATTTATTTTGCTATAAATTGTAACGAGCTTTGATTCGCTCCCCGTCAGTTCCATGGTGTAGTGTTCGTCCATCCTGTCGGATCTTGTTTCGTCTAATTCTGATAACGTGTGGAGGAGTTACGTATTTTATAAGTTAACGTACTTGAATTTTAAAACAAAAACTTAAGTGAAATAAACATTGGGCCTCAACCCTCCTAACCGGTCCATCTCCCTTCCAGCCTAACCCACTAGTACCCTTCTTCCCCGAACAGAACATCGCGACCCCAGTATTTCGAATACACCATAGCCGAACTTTGAATCCCCTGTTCTCCTTCCCTACATCACCATTCCACATGAATCTTCAAACCAGAATTACCATAATTCTTCATTTCAAAATCTCAACAAAACCGTACCACCGTTGCTCAACTCGAGCTACTCAACAAAACTGCGATGTCGACCTGGTCTTCACCTCATAGTACATGTCGCGACCCTTATTCCAACCGAGGACCACAAAAAATCTGCCAACGAACCTCATTTCAGTTCACAAATCCAAATATGAACACCATACTTCAAATCGATGAACCCCTCTTCCAAAATCATCAACCCTAATACTCGTGGCTTACAAACCAGCGACATAAACTGACGTCGAGCACCCCAAAAATGCTACTGCTTTGAAGAGCTTCTCTTGCTGAACCCACAAATATATATAACTTGATTTTAGGATTTTTGTTTTGATTTCTTTGATTTTCCAAAGGAAAGTTTTTGCTGAAAACATTTAGAAAACCAGCGGCGCCTTTTTTCCATTGAGTAGATAGTGATTTAGGGTTAGGCTAGTTAAGGATGTTATTTAGGAGAAATTTTAATAATATTTTGTTAGAATTTTATATTGATTTTTAAGCAACTGCTGTTGTATTTATCGTTTATCCTCATGATCACAGACGATACCCAAAAATCGTGAAAATGGGCATGCAGCTACAGTTCGTCATCACGGTCCCAACGAAACTGGTTTTGTCGAATTCCGACTCCATTTGCTCACACAACATATTTTTAACCATCAAAATACTGACTGTTTTTCACATTAAAATTCCACATGGCCACATACTAACTTCAAAAATCACGAAAACTGAAATATAACAATAATTTAACATTGCGGATCCAACAAAATTAGTTTCGTCAAATTCCGAGTTCGTTTGCAAAACTGGCTATTTTTAGAGCTATAAATAACCCTTTTAAATATATAAATATATTTAAAAACATTTAAATTTAATATTTAAAAATAAATATTATCGTATATGTTCACATACGATATCATTCAGCTCCACAATATTCCTATATGAATTTCTAACTCAATATTTCAAATCCCGATTAAATCGATATTTGATTTATAACGAAATCCCTTTAATAATTATAAATAAATCGTTATAAATTATAAAGGAATTCCATAGCGACTTTTTAAAATTTGATTTGGACATAAATCAAAATCCACACAACGAAATCCCGATTTTTCTCTTCCGCTAGAAAAATATACTTCACCAGCTCCTGACGTTTCTTGTTTCACTGAAATCTGATTTAAAAAGACTTCTGTATATTCATTTTAATGTTCGAATTGCCAAATTACGAACTGCTGCGCCATTTCGATCTCGATTATTACTTATAATATAATTAATACGTTCAACTATCGTTTATATAATATATTCGTCATTCTAATTAAATTCTAAGCTGAATTAAATACTTTGAATTGTCCAGTTCACATTATATTGTCAATTCACTATTTCTGATTTATTTCAGAATTAAATATATTATTTAATTATTATATTAATTAAATATTCACTATAATTTAATTAAACAACTATTTAAATCTATATATCACTACTTAAATAATTAAATAAATAAATTATTATATCGATAAAACACGGGACATTACATTCTTTCCCCCTTAAAATAATTTCGTTCTCGAAATTGCTAAGGTAGAAAACAAACCCTATCGACCGGTTACAAATTATTTGTTCACTTCTTAACTTCAGTTTCGACTGAGCCAATTTAATTTCAATTAAATATTAATTAATTCTTATCAACGAAAATTTTCAAAAATTCTAAAAAACTTCTAACACCTAATCTTTTCGAAAATTTTTGCCAGCACCTCCTTTGTACTGATCAATAACTCAAACTCCAACTCGCCTCTCTGGACCTTCACCAACCCAAAAGAAAAATCAAATAGCCAAGCGGCTTGCCAATTCGGCGCATCAAAATCTCAAACCCGTATATAATATAAACTGGTACCTTTTTGTCGGGCATATCGATATATCCTTTGCATCTGCTGCTAATTCAGCATATACCAATGTCATCCCAATCAATCTCCAACCAATTTTATCCTCAACACAACCATTCGCTTATCCAAACCAAATTCAATTTCAAATCAAAGTTCCATTCTCGATTTTCAATTTCTTAACTCATCAATTCAATACCATTTCGGATTCCTATGTCACAAATCCAATTTCCTCGGTATCATTCTAATCCATTTCAATTTCAATTACCACTTAACTGGCTTTATCTAAATTCCAATTTGCTTTTCCCAAACTTCTGTCTAATTTGTTTTAGTTCAAACAATCACCCCAGGAGTTTTAAACAGCTTCACTTTTTTCTAAAATCAAACATTCATTTGGAATATCAAAACAACTTGTTTTCTCAAAACGATTCAAAAACAAAAACTTTGGTAGTAATCCGTCACTTTGTGACGACAAGGAATATCGCTCGATCCGAATCAGTCGTTAAACCGATCTAGACCGTTCGAAACCCCTAATCATTTTGAGAACAGGACAAATCAGAACGCAGACGGAAGAACATTTCATTGCTATTACAACAATTCCATCAGATACAAGAATATACAGAGTATGAATAAATATACATTCGATAAATATCAGAGATTACAATAAATTACATAGCAGCGGAAAAATAAATAAAAAGCACAACTAAAGGTGATATACGGATACAGAGCTTTCCGGATATCATTCCAGCTGTAAACCAGGATCCTGTGAATATAAATCTGCAAAACCAAAACTACAAGCTGCCCGTGCGGAAAATAGGGGCACCCAGAGTTTAGGTTAAAACAATAAACTCCAGGTCAGTCATGTGACTGGTGTGAGAACTAAAACAGTTATTTAAACTTTCCTTTAAAAGAGAGTAATTCGAGGGACCACGCCGTATAACACGGAACGGGTTTTCTCCCAAGAATACCAGTGCATAGAATAAACAACGCAATGCTTTTTCGAAAAATGAAGCTATTATAAGACCCAGGTCCCATCACACAATGCAACGCAAGCCGGAGGATAGGGTTTTCCCTTATAATAGCCAAACATGCTTGGTACGTTTAAAACAAATCATTTGATACTATAATAAGTGTATAGTGTCAAAACAATTTCAATCATAAATATCAATCATAGACGGCATGGGTACCATATATCATGTCGCCATACTAGTTCTACAATTAAAACCGCAATACACGTATTGGAAATTGGATTTCCGTCATGAGTCGAGGCAAGGGGCAAGCTCCTCTCCGCTTCGAGACACTCTAGCAAATGCCTCGGGACTACACACTCTGGGTAACCCCTGGATGCTTCAGGGTCGGTCCTCTCTTACGTTTGAGGATTAGTATTCCTGAACACACGTTTCCCGGTCCTTACAGACCTAAAATCGAGGCGCCTCATCCAACAACCACATAGGTGAAAAGTATATCAATGTCAGGGCTGGTAAGTCACTGACACCACCAAAGCTAGAAAGAAACGTCGTGCTCTCCCTGCAGTCCTTATCCCGTTTTTGACTCATACCGAGGTGTGAGGCTCGCGAATCCACGCTATACACAAAGCTGCCACGTAGGTCGTGCTTCGATCATCAACCACAAGACTTTTCTTTTCAACAGAAGCCTTGATCCATGCAACTCAGCATGCCACACAGGCAATTCATGCCATGCGACTGATGTCCATCGATATACAACCTCTAAGCTCGTACGTCTCAGAGAAGGGCGTTAAGCAAGAGAATAAATTCTCCGCTGCCAAACAGATGTATATTTAATAGAGATCAGTCAACACAGAATAAAGTCCAATGTCAGGCACACAATCCATTTACAAGTTCGTTCTGGGTCTAAACGAAACCGGAGGCACTTTCCTCGCATACCCATCGATCTCCAAGTACGTCTGGACGACCACCAACTGATTCCCTCATCTTGGGTGTACAGCCCAATCAAGATCATCAGTAATCACCCAAACGATGTGAAGATTTCTGGTCTTCAATCACCGTCTTCATCTTCGACTTATCGTCGAATCGGTTATTCAGAATGGGTATAAACCCGGTCTTTCCGAACAACCCGCGTATATTAAAAACAAATGTTACACAAACACAACATACGCCTCATTCCAATTCAGCAGCCACTAACCGCAAATTAGCAAGAGAACAATTTCCCAAATATTAACCCCGAAGGCCGAAACCAACATCCGATCAATACCCAGGAAACCATTCTTCTTAACTAACCTACAGCTAGTTTCTAAATTCCACATTCTTAGGGAAAGGTTCCCATTAATTTTATCCAAGATAAATTCTTTAAAATTTATCCTTTAATCTTCCTTTGGATGTCGTATTAAACCAAATTATGGTTTTCCAAACTAGTCGAGATTAGCGAACCACACCGAAGTAATTATTTATTTTATTTCCCAATCCCAACCTATTCATCCCATGAAGCAAAACCGGTAATACTCCATATCTAATACCACGGTGTTATCGGTAAAATTAATTACCATTTCACGTTCAAATCTAATTAAAGATTTAACTATCGCTTGGAGCAAAACTGGTGATACTCCATTCTCGCTCATTTTCCAAATTTGATAATTTAAATTATCAATTCACATTTCAATCTAATTGCAGATTCATTAAAACTCCTTTTACTGGGTTAAAGAACTAATGTCATTTAAAACACAGTTCACGATAAACCCAAATCACATTCTATTTATTATCGGGTTAAAGAACTAGTGTTATTTAAAACACCGTTCAAGATAAACCCACAAATCAATTCTATTTAAAACTCGTTTCAAATCCAATTTATTTATTTAAAAATAAACGGGTTTAATTTTAGTTCAAAACTAGTTCATTTCGATAAAAATCTATTTTTATCTTTTCAAATATGGAGTTTTTCATCCCAATTTTTCCCAAATCATTTCTTATGATTTTACACAAATTAGTAATATTTTAATAATTTTATCAAGGCCCGTACAGTCGATTTCCATCAACGGCCATCGAACTGCACTTACAACGACCTTTTCCAAATTTGATTTGGACGTATCTCCAAATCCAACCGTTAGATTTCAAATTTCTAATATTCATTGGAAAGATCTTTTCGATACGAACCCAACGGTTCTGGTTTTAGGAGAATCCGACGGTCGGATCTCCCGTAATATACGTTCGAAGTCAATGGTCGAAATTCGCGAACTGTCGCGGCGCGGCGCGTTCTATTCAGGCCATTATATTATATATATAATATATATATAATATATGTTTCGTCGATTTCTATTTAAAATGTATTTTATGAGTCGTTTTAAATTCGTTTTCAAAACATTTCAATTCTATATTCAATTTCAAATCAAAATTGAATATTCCCTATCATTACTATATAAATGATAATATTTTCAAAACGTTATACTTTGAAATCACTTCTTTTCAATATTCATTATAAAAACGAATATAATCGATATAAACATCGTTCACGTCAAAATAGCGCAACTTTAATCAATACGGCTTTATATATTTCAATAAATTCGTTATTCTATTCAACAAATGAATATTTATTCTATTCAATATGTGAATCTATATTTTTGTCAACACACGACTAATCTCAACGAATGAGTACGGTCCACGTGTGACTCTTTTTGTTATTTAATATATTTTATACAAATTATGGTATCTATCGTTTGATATCAAATCAGACTCCAAGTGTAAATTAGTAAGAGAATGATTCCCTAAATATTAACCCCGAAGGCCGAAACCAACATCAGATCAATATCCAGGAGACCACTCATCTCATCTATTTTCCAGTTAGTTTCAAATTTTATAGATGATAAAGATGTAGATTTATTGTTAAAATAATTCGTTCAACACATGACTAATCTCAACGGATGAGTACAGTCAACACATGAACCTTTATTTTATAATATTCTTTATTTTCTAAATTGGAATGAGGCCCAATCAATTACCATATAAAGTTAATTATATGGATTCCATACAACACATGTATATAATAGCAACGATAAATAATCAACCATCATCCAAAGTGCACTACACTGTATAAGCATCAAATATAGATATCTAACGCTTATAACAGCCTGTCAATCAATCGATAGACATATAACTAATTATTGGGATTAGTGTATGCCGTATTTTATCCCAATACCCGTGTGGGGTTTCAAACAATCAAACACAGATTTTATTGTGCAGTTGGGCGATGTGTAAAATTTATCGTCCCAATCAATATCAGTCAAATCAGTGTATATAAACAAATCGGCTGATTTGTTTATAAATATTCATTTATTCACATTCACGTTAAAAATTATATTTTTAACGATCAAATATTTTATTTTAACACATGAATTTTTATTCAGTTCATTTACAAGATAAAAATGATATTTTTATTTTTCTAACTTATTTTAGAAAATTTCGGCGGCATAACGACACGATACTAGAAACGGGACAAGGCCTAGCCTTATCCCCGGTCTAGTGAAGGCCCACGCCATTCACACATTAATCAAATCCATTTCATTTCACCAAACAATTCAATTCAAACCAAATAATCTAACCAACTACACAACCAAACAAACAAGTCCATGGTCTGTGGACGATGGTGTCGGGTGCTACTAAACACCGTCTGCATCCTAGTATATATATAACTAAAAAAGGAGATTTTGAGTGAGAAGTTCTCACCAACTAGCTAATCCAATCATCTCGACTCTTCTTTTATAGAAAATCTTGTCGTTCTCGCCTTTTGTCACTTTCGTTGCCCGTAGCCACTACATGTATAAAAATCACATTTTTATTATCTACATTATATAAAAATCTTATCTTTATATCTTCTATAAGTTAAAAATCGGATTTTTATCCTCTCTATAATATAAAGATCATATTTTTATTTATTTCATATGTCAAAAACTGTAGAAGATTTAAAATGGAGAAAACTCACTTTTTTTCTAACGCCCGGATTCACTGTTCGGGTTCCAGAATTTGCAAACGAGTTTCAATCTTCACACCATCTTTTTTCTAGCTTAAACTCGCGATTCCGGAAAACTTTCGCCTAAGGGTCTTTTTGCCAAAAATGCTCCAATTCGCCAAAACTCGCGAAAGTACACGAATTTTTCAGCTTTTGAACAGCAGACTTCGAACGCGTTTTCCGAGCAGCTCCGAACTCCAAAACATGACTTCCATATAGCCAAATCGAAGAGAATTTCGTGCTCTACAACTTTGGTTTAGAGGGACTTTGGCCAAAAGCGCACCGTTTGGGAGTTATCGGCGAAATACGGTCAGGGACTTATTTGCAAAACGGGTGATTTGTGAAAAATGGGTTTTTGGTGACCGGGGGGCCCACGGTCGGAATTGAGGAGGGGGAAGGGGGCGCCGGACCTGATTGGGCGTGGGGAGGCGTCTAAGGGGCGGCGGCAGTGGTGGTGGGGCCCGTGGTGGTGGTGGTGGTGTTGTGAGGCTTAGGGTTATTGAAAAGAGGAGAGAGAAGGAGGAGGAGGAAGAGGAGGAGGAGGGGAGGAGGAGGAGGGGGTGCGGCGGCTCGCCGGAGGCCGGTGGTGGCGGTGGGAGGAGGGGCAGCGGTGGTGGTGGAGGAGACTCCATTTTTGAGTTTTTTGAAGAGGAAGAGAGAAATGAAATTATGAAGAGAAAAATGGAGAAAAAGTGATTATATGCTAGTTTCTCGCGTATCGCCTGAATGCTAGCGATCTCCGATGGCCGCGGATTTCGGACATGAGATAGTAGACGTGAAGACGAGTCCAACGAAACAAGTTTCTTCGAATTCCGAGTTCGTTTGACCATTCAAAAAAAATCAAAAAAATGCTCAGATAAGCTCTAAAAATGTGATTTTGGCGCACCTTTTCTTCTCGCACGCTCACATGATAACTCAAAAAATCAAGCCCTCTTGGATTTAACCATTATTAGACGATACGAATCCATAAAAAAAACGAAATCGAATTCTGAGGTCGTATCAATAATGTTCCTTTGTAAAATGACTGCTCGCTTTACCCTGAACTGTTTCAGCTCGCACGGCCACATACTAACTCCGTTCGACGCGCCATTTGGAACTCAACAATGATTTATCATTGTGAATCCATAAAAATTTATCTCGTCGAATTCTGAGCTCGTATGCAAAATTTAACTTTTTAAGGGCTATGTTTTGTTAATCGAAAAGCTCCTGCCAATTGCCACTATTCCATATATCGGAATATATCGAAGCTTATACTTTTCGGAGTTCTAAACGTCATTTTGAACTCAATGGAAGTGGTTTCGAGTCCAAATTCATTCATATGCAAAATTTGACTTTTTGGGCCATGTATAGTTTACACAGCGACTATTCTGAATTTTCAACTGGGCATAACTTTTGATTCCCGCTATGAAATTTCGATTTTTTCAGATTCGTTGGAAAGATATCCCCAATTAGATCCTATTATTTTTGGTTTCGCTGAAATCCGGTTTATTTTGCACCCGGTACATTCATTTGAAGTTTGAAATCGAATTATCGAACTACCGCGCCATTTTCAATTCCTTTTATAATTATAAATAATTATTTATATTCTAACGACGATGTATATAGATATATACGTTCGAATTATATTCAAAATAAATTTCTCGTCGATATTATTTAAAATAATTCATTTTAAATCTTCAAAATTCGTCGAAGTTGCCAAAACAAAAATTTTAAACTGGCTCAGAATTTCCGGGTTGTTACACACTTACAATTCGAAAATGAACGCTGATGATGTCCGGATCAACATCGAAATTTATTTCCCAACGACCGAAGTGAGTTCAATACTATATCACTTTTCAAAACTCATTCTTTAAACACTTCCATTTTGAAATCCATTCAAAATACCATTCACAATGCTTATAACAAATTTAAAATCTCCCAGGATTTTAAAATTCTCATATATTCAATTCAAATCCATTTACAAACACCTTTCCAATTCTCTAGGGTTTTAATTCAAATTCTGATTTAAATTCAGTTTTACTCCATCTGATTTCACGTATTTCACTTATATGAATTCTGATTGATTATTTACATAACCATTTAATTTATAATCTTACTCGATTATAATAACAACCAATATATCCAATACATAAAATTTTCGAAATATATATTTTTTCTCTATATCGAAATATACTTTGGGTAAAATTATTTCGTTTACCCTCCTTTCAAAACATACAGTGTCGACCCAACGTATTCAAGTGTTTATAAATCCCTACCGATAAAGTGCATCAAACTGATCGACCAGAACCCATAAACAACTCAACCAATAAATCTCCAAAATATAAAATCATTTTGTATTGAATAACAAATACGATCACTCGTATATATACACTCAACTCAATCAATGGTATTACTAACCCCATCTCTACTGAGTCACGCAACAGAGCCAAGGTAATTACTTAACCTTAAGCTCTGATACCAATTGTAGTGTCCCGAAATTATGGTCCAATTTGAGCTGACCAAATAACACAAGTCCAACCCACATTGTACTGGAAAACAGAAAACTAATAGAAAGAAAACAGAGGGTGAGGATAGATAAGATAGAAACTTAGAATAGAAGAAGAAAAAGAACATACAACATCAGAGTAACAACGAATCTCACAGCGGAACGAATAACATATTATATATAACATAACTTTGAAATATAAATATGTACTTGAATATACATATCACTTCCAAAGTACAACACTAACAACACAGCAGAAATAAACAAAGCTATATGATCCTGAAGCCTCCTGCTCCAGCTCTTCAAGTATCTGTAAATCCCGACTACTTGACTGTCCGTACAAAATTGGGCACCCAAGAGTTTAGGGAAAACAAAACAAAATAAACTCCGGGTGAGTCATGGGACTGGTGTGAGTAAAACAATTTATAACAGTTTGAGCAATAAAATGATTTCTCATAAGACCACGCCATATAACGGAACGGGTTTTTCCCTTATGAGAATCCAAATAAACTTTATATTAAAACTCACTGATATTATAATAGTGTCTATCAACCACAATATAATAATCATCTAGCAGAAACGCTTTCATCTCACGTTCTACATATATAGTATACAATCAAAACCGCAAGCACATATTGGGTAATGGATTTCCAACTATGACAAGGTATGGAACCACCTTTCGCTAATGTACCTCTAGAGAGGAATACACTGGGTTCAACAAGAACATCTTGCAACCCAGCCACACATGACCGGCCACTCATTTCGCTCGAGTGTATCGAATGTATATCACCAACGGTTCGGATCAGCAACTGTTTCCGGAATGGGAGAGCATCGACAATAGATTTTTAGAAGTAAATGAAACTCTAGATCGGATGATTATACACCCTAATAGGTGCGACCTATATAGCCATGCTGTCTACCCGATTTTTGTCATTTCCCAGTTGTGAGGCTAGAGGCCACGCTTATCTCTGACAGATCACACATTTATTCACTTTGAATGTCACATCGTCATACCCGCCAAATCACAAATTGATTTCCCTAAAAATACCACGGGTATACAGCTAAGAGAAACGAATTCCTCTGCCACCAAATGTAAATACGTTTAAAGAGATCAACTTACGCGATCTATTAAATAAACTCTGTCAGACATTCTTCCATACAAGTCGTCCTGGGATTGGACAAAACGAAGACACTATTTAGTACAACCATCTTAGGAAATCTTTACCTAAGATTTATACAACAGCCCTTGCACTTTACTCCGTCTTCAATTATCTTTGGCATATATGATTCGCAACGCTTATGCCAATACAGAGTGGTTCTTCGGATAATAACCCAACCGGTCTCTCCATATTAACAACGTTAAAATGGTCGAAAACTTCGATAGTTGGTGAGTTAACTATCAAAGAAAAACATGTGCGCAAACAACGATATTATTTCCAAATGGAAATTATATCAATCAATCATCATTGAACATTTATCTCTTTAGTTCATTAATTTATTTATCTCCTGTTTCCATATATTCTAAATTCTTATTTTCTATTATCAGAAAACATTTCTGATTCTTATTTGGAAAACATTTCCAAAACTCCTTCACTGGATTTAAACTGATGTTTAAATCAAACATCGCCATGCCAACTCAAACCATTTCACTCATTAACTAAATTCACTTAACCATTCTTCACTATCAAACCTTACCATTCCTTAGTTAAGAAGGAAGTCAATCAAGTTGGGGTATAATTACCTCTCAGACCTTAACTAAACAACGTTTTAACTTCAAAATAGTCAAAGTTTATCTTTTAAATTCTTAACAAACTTCCTTACGAAACTCTCGGATTCTATTTACGAATCCGCATCTTTTATAAAAACATTGGTTATAACGATAACGTTATAATCCCTACTTTAGCAATATCTAATCTTCAAATATAACTTTTATTCTTTAATTTGAATAATAAATAACCACCTAATTTATAAATAAATCTTGATTTAAACACCGGAAAGTATAAGTACTTTCTCGAATTCGATATAATCGAATTCGATGATTAACTCTCTTCGAATAACTAATATTCGATTAATTCACTTCGAATAACTAATATTCGATTATCTCTCTTCGAATAACTAAATTTGACTAACTCCTCTCGAATAACTAAATTCGATAACTCCTTTCGATTGAACTATAATCGATAACTCCTTTCGATTGAACTATAATCGATAACTCCTTTCGAATACCCCTATATTCGATTATCTCTCTTCGACTAAACCATATTCGGTAACTCTTTTAACTGTATTTATTTAGCAAATAAATATCCCTTTCAATTCGTCTATTTATTTAACAAATAAATATTTCCTTTTACTTCTACTTATTAAATAAATAAATATTTTCTTTTATATCATATTTATTTTCAATAAATATTTCCTTTTCAAAACCCTTTTGATTTTATAACTGTTTTCTTTTATAAAATCCCTTTTTCCTTTTCTATATAAAATCCATTGATTTTATATAACTAATTTATTTTCAAAGTATACTTTGAAAATCCCCTTTTTACATCCCAGTATTTCTTACAGTATTTGAAATACCAAATCACAATGATCGATATGATTTAAACCCACAAAATCATCAACAAATTATATCATATCATATATTACAATATATGAAAAAATAAATAAAATAAATGTTGAGGAATCCAGTTGGATTCCTCCAACCTGCTTCCCTGCATCATAGATGTTAAACAATATAATTAACATCGATTTCATTTCAATATGAAATATTCTGCTAAACAGAATCAATATTTGATTACTGATTTACATCTGTATCGTTATCTATAATTTCAACCAATACATAAGCAATTCAACCAAACTAGTTAACACACATCAATCAACAGAAAATTATCAGTTCTAAGAATACGTTATAAAAATATAACTGTTCAGAGTTGGTGAGTTTTACTCACCTTGGAAGATCATCGTTAATAACGATAACCATCGCTTGATTCAGACGGACAATTTAGTTTGCTATAAATTGTAATGAGCTTCAATTCGCTCCCGGTCAGTTCCATGGTGTAGTGTTCGTCCATACGATCCTGTCGGATCTTGTTTCATCTAATTCTGATAACGTATGGAGGAGATACATATTTTATAAGTTAACGTACTTGAATTTTAAAACAAAAACTTAAGTGAAATAAACATTGGGCCTCACCCCTCCTAACCGGCCCATCTCCCTTCCAGCCCAACCCGCCAGTACCCTTCTTCCCCAAACAGAACATCGCGACTCCAGTATTTCGAATACACCATAGCCGAACTTTGAATCCCTTTTTCTCCTTCCCTACATCACCGTTCTACATCAATCTTCAAACCAGAATTACCATAATTCTTCATTTCAAAATCTCAACAAAACCGTACCACCCTTGCTCAACTCGAGCTCCTCAACAAAACTGCGATGTCGACCTGGTCTTCACCTCGCAGTACACATCGCGACCCTTATTCCAACCGAAGACCACAAAAAATCTGCCAACGAACCTCATTTTAGTTCACAAATCCAAATATGAACACCATACTTCAAATCGATGAACCCCTCTTCCGAAATCATTAACCCTAATACTCGCGGCTTACAAACCAGCGACAGAAACTAACGTCGAGCACCCCAAAAATGCTACTGCTTTGAAGAGCTTCTCTTGCAGAACCCATAAATATATATAACTTGATTTTAGGATTTTTGTTTTGATTTCTTTGATTTTCCAAAGGAAAGTTTTACTGAAAACATTTAGAGAACCAGCAGCGTCTTTTTTCCATTTAGCAGAGAGTGATTTAGGGTTAGACTAGTTAAGGATGTTATATATGAGAAATTTTAATAATATTTTATTCGAATTTTATATTGATTTTTAAGCAACTCCTATTGTATTTATCGTTTAAAAATCCTCATGATCACAGACGATACCCAAAAATCGTGAAAATGGGAATGCAGGTATAGTTCGTCATTACGGTCCCAACGAAACTAGTTTCGTCGAATTCTGACTCCGTTTGCTCACACAGCGTATTTTTAACCGTCAAAATACTGACTGTTTTTCACATTAAAATTCCGTACGGCCACATACTAACTTCAAAAATCACGAAAACTGAAATCTAACAATAATTTAACATTGCGGATCCAACAAAATTAGTTTTGTTGAATTCTGAGTTCATTTGCAAAACTGGCTAGTTTTAAAGCTCTAAATAACCCTTTTAAATATATAAATATCTTTAAAAACATTTAAATTTAATATTTAAAAATAAATATTATTGTATATATTCACATACGATATCATTCATCTTCACAATATTCCTAAATGAATTTCTAACTCAATATTTCAAATCCTGATTAAATCGATATTCGATTTATAATGAAATCCCTTTTATAATTATAAATAAATTGTTATAAATTATAAAGGAATTCCATAGCGTCTTTTCTAAAATTTGATTTGGACATAAATCAAAATCCCCCCGACGAAATCTTGATTTTTCTCTTCCGCTAGAAAAATATACTTCACCAGCTCCTGACGTTTCTTGTTTCACAGAAATCTGATTTAAAACGACTTCTGTATATTCGTTTTAAAGTTCGAATCGCCAAATTACGAACTGCCACGCCATTTTGAGCTCGATTATTATTTATAGTATAATTAATACGTTCAACTGTCATTTATATAATATATTCGTCATTCTAATTAAATTCTAAGCTGAATTAAATACTTTGAGTTATCCAGTTCACATTATATTGTCAATTCACTATTTCTGATTTATTTCAGAATTAAATATATTATTTAATTATTATATTAATTAAATATTCACTACAATTTAATTAAACAACTATTTAAATCTATATATCACTATTTAAATAATTAAATAAATTAATTATTATATCGATAAAACACGGGACATTACAATTATAATCTTTGATATGAAGTATATTCTACTTGAATATAAATCGATCTGGTGAAATATTATATGATTATAATATAATGAAATGAAAAATATTCTAGTTTAGAATATAATCGATTTTGGTATGATTATGATATGTTGATATGAAAATTTTATTCTGTTGAATATAAATTGGGTTCGAAACAAACATGATATTTGGATATAAAGCGAACCTTTGTGAAATGTAAAAGAACCAACCGATGTGGAAAATGTAAACGTTAGTTATTAAAGAGGCCGGAGTCGATAAGTGGCATACTCTCTATCAATGTCGATACCACTTTAACAACTGTGAATGTTATGACGTATCCAGAATGAGATATGATGACTCGGAGGCTATTATTGGATTGAAGAAGATGAACGATGACGAAATAGCCCTGACCTTTGGGTCAGAATTGAAATGACTAAAACAGGATCTATACCGTGACTAATTGAGGTAGCACCTTTGATCGGACACACTTGTTCGATACTATTTCTATGACTATGACTATGATGATGATGTTTCGGGCCCATTTGAATTGGGAGTCTGATCTGAGGTGGGCGGTAGTGGCTGTTATGCGTTACCACCGGTCTGGGAGTGCAATTGGTAGAATCCTACCCTGGGCGTTGCCTCGAGTGCCTTGTCATATTGATCCATATCGAGCCCCATACGATTTTGATTTAGCATTGCCTTCTATGGAGTGCCCTCTGATAACACCAGTACGGTGAATTTACGGTACTGTATAGACTATTGATGCGTGTAAACGGCATAAGGGTGATATGGTAATCCCAGTTACGCTATTTTTATGATATTTACTTTACTGGATAGACACTATCATAATAGCGTATTATGCTATGTATGTATTAGTTTAACGGATCCTCGAGAGATGAAAAAAAATCCCGTAACATTTCTTGAGTTACTGCACCATGACACTCAAGTTGTTTCGTATTTTAATTTGACTAATATGAGAATGATTTAGTGCTGATCCGAGTGTTTGTTGTGTTTTCTTTTATGCAATATGCTCGGTTCAGCAGATGTTGCAGGTAGCGAAGATTTCAATAGCTTGGAGGATCAGATGAAGATTTGGGATATATCTACTATATATAAGTGTTTCCACTGCATTTTATTTCCATTGTGCTATGTAGAATTCTATATATGTAACTCTGATAATCGTTGTATGGTATAGACAAATGTATGTATTTCAACTGTTTAAACTGTTAGTTATTTATTATATGTTGCCTTTCCGCTGTGAGAACTCTGTTATTGTTTTTCTCTTCTTTCTTCTTTTTCTTCTTTTCCCAATAACTGCCTGTATTTATGATTTGTTTAAGTCGGCATGTGTGGTTTATTGTCGATTTGAACGGTCAAAAATATGGGTCGTTAAGATATTCAAGGGAATTTTATTTTGTGTAATCATTTTATGTTATGACTCTAGATTTCTAGGATCTAGTTACGTTGTAGATCAGGAATTTTTGACTTTGGGATGAAGTCAAAGAAATGTTAATAGGTATATGATTAGCATATTCAGGTAGGCATGGAGTGAGATTTATAAGTATTGTATGTAAGTGTTCAAATATATAATTCTAGTCATAACTGTAGGTGCCAATATGAATTAATGAGTTATTGGTGGAAATTGTGTATAACGACCTAAAAATTGATCACTTTAATTCGAGATATTTAAATTTTTAAATATTTCGATTTGGATTGTTTTCCAACTAATAATCAAGTTTAAGTGGTAAATAATGATAATGAACTTATTTTGGAAAAAATGCTTAAAAAATATTATTTTAGGGAAATATCGATACAATGATTGAAAACAATTTTATCTTTAACCATAAGATTCACGAGCGGCTGTAGATATACATACTTATTTTCATAATTGAACCAAAATATGACATATAATTATATACTTTATTTTAAGAATTTAATGTATTTAGGACATCAATAGGGGTATTTGACTAATAAATAATTTATGAACTTAAATAAGAATTTAATGATTTGACTAATTATTCAAATAATTGTTGTAAAATGATCATGATTCACTTTAATACGTTATAGAATAATAATAAGTCATTTATAACAGTTTTGGGAAGTTATATACTCAATTTGAAATATAAGGAAAATCATTTTCACTTTATCACTATCATGCCAATTTTTTGTAAATAATTATTTAATATTATTTAATATGACTTTATTACTTAGTAACTATGTTTTAATTATTTATGGATGATAAGAAATTTTCAAATTTTGTTTACTTAAGTAAATAGTTTGACAAAAAATGGAAAATATGACCGATAATTGGATTCCAGATTTTCAATGACTTGACGATTAGAAATTCTATAACATTACAGGCTATATATGATATATATGTATACACACACACATATGTATATATACACACATGAACAAGGATACCTTAAATTAATATGAAGGTTGACTAAAGTATGTAAGATTAGAATATGTAAGTATAAAGGACAAATTTGGTTTATTTTTCTCAAAGGACAAAACTTTACTTCTCTTACATAACCATTATCACCTTACACAACATCAAAATTTGACAGGAAGAGAAGGTCGTGGGTAAGAGGGAAGGAAGGAGGGGTTTTTGATAATTTTCCAAATAATATTTTATTCCATTGTTTCCTTGTAAGGTCTACCATTCTTTTCTCATTTCTCACACACTTCTTTCTTCACTTTTGTAAGCAGTCTCTTTAGTTTAATGACTTCTTTACTCACTGAGATTTGAAGAAAATTTTCTAATGAAAGAAAGAGATTTTACAATTATATATATATATATATATCCAATCACCTTTAAATTATCGCCAAAATAATTCTCTTCCACCATTCATTACCCTTCACCACTTCCTCACCTAAGTCCAAACACCACTACCCCTACCCTTAGGATGTGAGAAAAGGCTAAGAACCAAGGATGTCGAGCCATTTAGGGAAAGAAATACCTGGGATTAGAAAACTTTGGGTCCATAATAGTGAAGCTATAGTCGAGCTAGAGACGATTATAACCAATTATGGTGATAAACTTTACTAAAACCTATGGTAAAAATACATACGATATTATGTGATGATGTGTATACTTGTTATGATGATTTTTTATCGTATTTGTTTGATAATATGATTGTTGTATGAATAAATTAACAAGTCACGTTAAACGCACGTCAGTGAGCGCAAAGAAACCACTTTACTTTCATAAATAAAATAATGTACATGAAATTATTAGGCCTCATCAAAATGGTTTATAATATTTTGTAAACATTTGAAAGTATTTAAACAAAATTTGACAAGAATATGAAATTTGAGTATAATTCGGTGGTTGTCTAACGATAGTTTGAGATTCCATGCCATAAAATCCATCAACTCGACAAAGCAAAATTCTGAATTTTTTGAAATAAGATTTTTTTTCGAACCCTTATAACCACAGTTTTGAAACAAAAGAAAAGAACTGATATTTCATCAAGTAGATTTTAAAATATGAACAAACTAATTTTTGAAAATAATCGCGGTTGTGCAATTGAATTTCAAGAAATAAAATCATTTAAAATTGATATTTTTAATTCCTTGAAAATGTGGAACAAATTCTACAAATCTTTTTGTTTTTCTAAAAGAGATTCAATTTATATAAATGAATTTACAAATCATAGAAGTCATTTTGATCAAATAAGCTCTTAAAACACTTTTCGCACCGCTTTTCATAGCACATTTTGCAACAATTTTAGTAACACTTGAATATGAGTTTAAATTTAACAAATATTCTTCAGACCTCTTATAAGTGTTTTTAAATGATAAAATAAAAGTTCTAAAGATTATTTGAAAGATTTTATAATTTATTTAAGAAATTTAAATAAATGATTTGAGCAAAAACTACTATAAGCAAATGTTTTAATCTTGGCTTTAGTAGCTGGTGGGTAAACCTGGTTTTTCTAATCATTAGGTCCGAGTCTAAGGTGTTTCAAGCAAGGAGATGTTTAGGAGCAACCAATGTCTTAGCTCACCCAGTTTGTTCTACGAGTGAGGTAAAGATATGGCTGAAATATCGGAAATGAGTTAAGCACAAAAGGTTAAAACTTCCAAATTTAAATATCGGAAATGAGTTAAGCACAAAAGGTTAAAACTTCCAAATTTATATAACTTGGGTTGTTATGAAATAATCTTTTTATATTTGAATTAATTTCCAATGAGGGAATATGTATTATCCATAACAATTTAAAAGGTGATTTCACATTGATTCGATAGATGGTAAAAGTTGAACATGGAAATTGATATCGAGTAAAATGACTATAATTTCTATGGATCCATATTACTTAAGTACTAATTAATATGGATTTATCAACTAAAGATAACATAATTTCAACTTATAAAAGAAATTAATAAATGAGATGTAATGATTTCATTTATAATGAAAGAAATGTTTTGAAGATAGCCATTTCTAAAGATATTTTGATAAGGGATGAATTAAGAAAAAAGGAGATACCCAAATTTATTAAACAACATTTTCTCGATGATTTATTCAAAGAAATCGAGATTGAATTTAGGTGATTCCTATCCGAAAACCACTTCGAACCAATTTATGTCTGGAACCAAAAGATATGGAATGATGATGATTTGAAAGATAGAGTGTAGGGATGCTTGTCACTGACCGTTGGGGGATTTTTCCTATATTATGAATGACATTTCATTCGAATCTTTGATGCAAGAGCTCCTCGCTACCGATCATTAAGTTTATCTAGGATGTAGTAGGAGAAGTGCCTTCAGTTTATCCTGACTTGGGATAACTTGTATGTTCAGATGCCTGACATTACAATTCTAAATGCACAAACATTGATTTTTACGAACGCACATCTGTTGGTGGTGTAGAGAGCAACTCTTTTACAATTGACACTCTTTTCTGAAACGTGCGACCTCGGAGGTTGTATGTTCGCGAGAATCAATAACATGTGTTGGAATTGGCAATGTGACATTCAAATTGAATTATGCATTTGGTAAAAGATAATAGATGGCCTTAAGCTTCATCACCCGGTAGTGACAAAAACATGGCGCACCATGAGGCTATGAGGGTCATGCCGAGTATAATATGTGACCAACATCCTTCTAAATTACTCTTTATATATTGAGCATCTGGTGTACGTTATCAGATATCTCGGATAGGTCGGTTACGACTGAGGTGATGTCATATTGTGTCTTTGTACCAACCTTTGGATATGTGTAGTTGATCAATCTTGCTAGAATAGCAGTGGGTTGTCGAGTCATCTATGCATCCCTCTAGAGGTATCCTGTATGAAGGTTAGTCCCACTACAAGAAAAGTGACTATCAACAATAGAAAATGACAACATTTTCTCCTCTTTTCCGTCTTAAATGGTTGTTGAACATAAGAAAAACCAAAGAAAAACAAAACACAACTATGCAAAATGCTGAGATCTTCAATCAAATATTTCCAAAAGGAACATCCTATCGAAATTTTCAGAGGTCACGCAAAATTAATTTACCTCTTCAACCAAAAATCACGCTCCTTTTCTTAATCAAAAATCACGGTCCTTTTCTCAAAATTAATTTCCCTCTTCAACCTAATTAAAAATGTTTGAATCTCCAACAAAATTTTGTTCATGCCGTAATTCCACCAGCAACATCCAAGTTTCTCGAGCCCTAAATCCTTTGTATCGATAACTAGGAGTGCCTTGTAGATCGATTCTCTTCTAAAAGCCGATTTGAGGTTATTTTTTAATATTTATATTCAATATTGTGTTTGAAAATTTTAATTTTGATTCTCAACTGTTAATTTATAGTGGTACGTCCTTGCTTTTAATAGGAGGTGGATATCTCCTTGAAGGAATTGATTCCACTATCGCACAAGGTATTTAATATTTCTTGAGCAATTTATGCATGCACAGTAGAACCTTGGGTTAGGTTTGTAGCGATTGGTATGCCCTTGTGGTCTGTTGGTTGGGGTTTCATGCGAATTGGTTTAGACGTATTAATTCCCAACAGCTACATAAGATCTTAAAATGTGATTCCATACTCCATTTAATACTGCATTTTAGTCTCAGTTTATATTCAAAGATTTAAATTAATACAATTTTTAATATCATCAACGTTTAGTGTGCCCTTCGCTATTGGTAGTTTAATCCGAGTGTTAGATCGTGTTAATTGTGACAATAGAGTAACTTGCTAGCAGAGTTCACTATTCTGTCAATTTGAACTCTAAACGCAACTAACTGGAACTTTTGAACATGCTTATAGACTATAGTTATTCTGAAATAAGTTGACTGATTTTTCTTCAATTCCTTGAAGGAGTCTAAGGAATTGGATCTGACATTTTTTGTGGTATACTAATGTTGTGTGTAATTGCTAGGGTTTTAATGTTTAAATTTATGGGCTTTGGTTTTCAACAAGAAATGTTACTCCTTAATTTTTAATATTTCCACTGGAGGGTGCTATTGGCTATGCTCAAAGTATTTCATGCTTTTTTAAGCACTACACACCCACATATAGTAGTACTGCAGTAGAACTTTTAGTGTGGGCGTTTACATATTGATATGCTCTTGTGTTTGAGACTTCACAAAAATGTATTCCATCCTCATTAAACTTCACTGTTATTTATAGTGTTATTTTTCATTGGAAATACAAAAATTATACAATTTTTCTAGCTGCCTTCATTTATAATTCAAGGGTTCCCATAACTAACTTCAAAAAATGTCTGTGGCTCCCAAAATGGGTTGCTTACTGAAAAAAACAAAAAAAAAACATAAAAGCATGCATGAATTAGTTATGGCTTTGGAAGTGGTAGGTGTGTATTCACAATTTGAAGCGTATAACATGAATATTTGCATTAATCTACACTCATACTGTCATTGTTTATGATTTTATGTTTTAAGTTGATTGTGCAAACCTTGCCAGTGCCTGCGCTTATGCGTTTTAGGAGAAGTTTTGCAAATTTAGGATAGATATTTGCAGTTCATAATAGTAGTGCAAATCATGTTTGTTTAGTGCAGATGACTATGTCTATTTTGTCATGTACGTGCATGCTGCATGCATACACAAGGGTAGTCTATTTAGATGCAAAACTAGACACGATGTTAGATCGATATACGCATGTGTTTGATTAACTTTGGTCCCACTAATGAATCATATTTTGGTAATGGTTGTTAATAGAAACATGTTGTATACCTTGCTGAAATGTGGCGCAGCCGGGTGGCGCGATCGGCAGTCGCAGAGAGTGGGGTGCATGTTTTCCTGTATACTCGATACAATATTCTTTTCCAGCTTTAATGTTCTCTTAATCTATTTGTGATGTCCTGTATTACTTTTCAGGGAGTTGATCAAATAGATTAAGCTATGCTGAAATGGATATTTTGGAGCATGGTTAAGCTATAGACTTGCATCTATTACTTCCCTTTATGTAAGTCGCCATTCATCTATTTTCTTATAAATTTAATTTCATCTATTACGAGAGTCTTTTTTATTACAACATGCAAATTCTTCCATTTACCTTGATTTCCATATACATTTCATATTTCAGACGTCTGGTTTTTAAAATCAGACGTTTGACTTAGAGTTAGATTCAACCCAAGGAAGTTTTCAGACGTCTGTTTGGGAACCTGAGTGAATTGCTGAAACATTTTTCAAACGTTTGTTTATAGTTTTAGATGTCTGTTTTAGATATCTTTTAAACCCCTATATATTTTCAGATGTCTAGGCATAGTTAGAAATTGACGCAATATATTTTTTCTTTCTGGTTACTTCGTTTTTTCCTGAAGCGGCTCAAGCGTTCATGATCCAAATAAATAATGGATGCATAAGCTGGAGTATGAAGTATTATATAAAAATATAAAATATTACCAAGTATTATATTATAATTATAGCAATAATTAAAAATTAACTAACTATTAGAAAAATTAACTAACTATTATAAAAAAGTAACTAAGTTTACTAATTTTATAAAAATTAAAAATTTTAGTTTATAAAAGTTAACTAAGTATATAAAAATATAAAATATTACCAAGTATTCTATAATAATAATAACAATAATTAAGAATTAACTAACTATTACAAAAATTAACTAACTATTATAAAAAAGTAACTAAGTTTACTAATTTTATAAAAATTAAGAAGCTTAGTTTATAAAAGTTAACTAAGTATATACAAATATAAAATATTACCAAGTATTCTGTAATAATTATAACAATCATTAAAAATAAACTAAGTATTATTAGAATTAACTAAATAGTATAAAAATTTTAATAAGTTTACTAATTTTATAAAAAGGAAGAAGTAGTTTATAAAAGTTAACTAAGTATATAAAAATATAAAATATTACCAAGTATTCTATAATAATAACAGCAAGAATAAAAAATTATCTAAGTATTATAAAATTAACTAACTATTATAAAAAATTAACAATGTTTACTAATTTTATAAAAATTAACTAAGTATTATAGAATTAACTAAGTATTATAAAAATTGACTAACTATTAAAAAATTTAATTAAGTTTGCTAATTTTATAAAAATTATCTAACTATTATGAAAATTAACTAAGTATTATAAAAATTAACTAAGTTTACTAATTTTATAAAAAATTAACTAACTATTATAAAAATTATCTAAGTATTATAAAAATTAACTAAGTATTATAAAAATTAACCAAGTTTACTAATTTTATAAAAATTTTGAAGTTTAGTTTATAAAATTTAACTAAGTATATAAAAATATAAAATATTACCAAATATTCTATAATAATTATAGCAATAGTTATAAAATTAACTAAGTATTATTAGAATTAACTAGATAGTATAAAATTTTAACTAAGTTTACTAAGTTTACTAATTTTATAAGTACGAAGTAGTTTATAAAAGTTAACTAAGTATGCTATAATAATAATAGCAATAATTAAAAATTAACTAAGCATTATAAAAATTGACTAACTATTATAAAATATTACCAATTATGCTATGTTGTTATCTTTAACTTTCTCCTTGTATTCTTTTTTCTTGTTGTCGAGCATCGTTTTCTTGTTAATGTGTAAGCATGACAAAATGCTAACATGAACACATTTGTATAAGTGTTGGAGACAGGCATCGTTGTGCATTCGGCTATAATCAGAATATCATTAGGCGCTTCTAAAGATCCCTCAACAATAAGACCACTTATGGTATCTGATTATGGAGAAAGCGGTAACTTTTAGAAGTTCATTTTGTTGGTATCCGGCACAAACTTATTTTACGGAAATTTTGTTTTATTTATAGATATTGTGACTTTGTTCGACGGATATTGTGTAAATTTAGTTTATGGTGTTATTTTTTTTAAGGAAATTATGTAAAGTTTGTTTATTGATGATGTCTTTGTGTATGAATATTGTATTATATATTAGCTGGTTGATAAATATTTACATGTTGTTGATATGTTTGTGCATGAATATTTTGATACTACAATATGTAAATGCTGTGATAGATGCAAAAAACTTTGTGATATGTGGCAAAACGTTGTGATAGTAAGAACATGTAAACTTCGAGAGATGCTATGATATGTGGCTAAACGCTGTAGAAAAGGGAAGATAGCAACATTTTTGAAAAAATATAAAATGTTGTATAAACATAAGTACAAGGCCATTTGAAACGTTGTAGTATGCCAATTTTCTACAGCATTTTTGAATGTATTATGATATATCCAGGACCTATAACAACGTATTGTTAGACATCGTTCATCAAAACGCTGTTAAAGGCTATAACAATGGTTTTTCAACACTGTGAATAGACATATTTGTTGCAGTGTCCCTTACCTAATCATTATATGGATCTATTATTCTTGAGATCTTGAGGTTATATTTGTAGAGCCTAACATACATAGAATTTAATAATGGTCCAAATTCACATATTTGATTTGATTTATTTCACCGGGTTTATCCCATAAGTCATTAAAATAATCTCAAATGGTTTACATTGTAATGTTTGGTCATCATAAGAGAAAAACGTGTTCCATGTTTATGTGCGATTATGGTCTTATAGGATACTTTTATTTCAAAAACAAAAAATTTCAGTTTTTCACATCATTCTCATGACTGACTAAAAGTTTACTTTCTAATTCCTTTAAAATATAGGTTCCCTATTTTTCCAAACAACCAAGTAGTTCATGTTTAACTAGGAGCATTTCGGTACGGTGAAGCTTGAAGCTGAAGACTTACCATAGATAGTTATCTCTTTCCACCTTCATTGTATCCTTATTTATATTTGTTTAACATTATGTATACTGAAATAATATATACACTTTTTCCATTATGCAAATTTCCTTTCTTTCTGTTTTTCTTTCTTACCTTTGAAGAACCGCTTATCTAGCACTTGGATTTGTGGCATGCGAATAACATAGATGTACTAGTGTTAATTTTCGAAGATCGAGGAAACAGTTCCTCACACTGTGTATATTTATGTGTGCTTTATTTTTCATATTTACATTTTTATGTTCTATATTATCTGGTTTATCTATGAAATTTTAAATACCTATTCACCCCCTCTATGATATATTATAGAACCCTAGCAACTTATGGCATGCTTGTATGCCATCTTGCTTAAGCATGCATGCATTTAATACATTTATAATCATATGTCAAATATATTTTACACGGGTCAGACCGAGTTGTTTCAGGTAAATAGCCCGCTGCTCATTCGTGTTTAACTGTCCTCACCTTGGACTATCTCTCTTAAACCTATTATTTAAGCTGTATAGCCATGTATATATGCCATTTATAAATGTATTCTTTTGAACCTCATTGTATGTATGATGATATACACGTAAATGTGTATATTTTATCCACTTATTATCTTGTTTTATCTTTTAAATAATTGATATTGTGTGTTTATAGCTGTATTTTTAGATTGTTGATAAAAAGCATGGTTTAAAGGATTTGATAGATAAAGCATGAAGAATTTGCTTAAAAAAAGTGAAGTTTGAAATTACTAAAGCTTGAAGAGTTTAAAGCTTGAAGAACGGTTGCAAATAGAGTTCAGTTAGGTAGATTTGGCTCACTAAAGAATCATGCTACGTTCACATTGGCTCATGTGCAAGGTCTCTCACTCTACAGTTGCGTTCACACTGGCTTATGTGTTATTTGGGCTAAATATTTAGTCCCACATTGTGTAATTAGCCAATTAGTCTTTGTCATATCAGCTATAAATACACTTGTATCTTGTTTATTTAGAATTACACTAGGTTTTATTTTGTAACTTTCTCTTCGAATAAAATCATTCTTTTCCCTTTCTCTTTACTTTTTATTGTAATTTATTTATGTTGTTTATTTTATTTTTATCTTCTTTTCTTTCTGCTATGTCTAGCTAAACCCCTTTAATTAGGGGGTGATGACGCTTAGATTAGATTCAATATGAATCACATAGCCAAAAAGATTAGAACTTCATGTATATAGATCTAGATCTGAACCTAGGTTTAGTTCTGAACCTTCATACTCTGTGTCGTTTAAGAGCTATGCTCCTACATAGGATATGTTCGAGTTTGATCTAACGCTTATCAGATTTAGATCTAATTTTTAGGGTTTTAGAAATAAAGTAGTGAATCTGTCCTGATAGCTATGGTTGTTTAAGAGCTTAGCTCCTGCATAGACTATGCTTGTCGTTATTCACAGGTTTGTTTCTGGAAACCTCATAGTTGTTGATTCATGTTTGTGACAGAAACATGAGTTAGATCTAGAATAATTTGTTTGCCTATTGAATCATATTAATCTATTTTATGTCATTGCTCCCTAATTGCTTCCTTTTATTATTAAAAACTCTCTTTTTGTTTATTTTCTGCTATTTTTAAACAATCCAAATTTCGGAATAACTTGATTGGATTTATTAGTAAAATAATTTTTGGTCCCAGGGTTCGACACCCTTTACCACAACCCTTGTTGTTTAGGAAAGCCAAACGGATTGAACAGTTGTTTATAATTGTTTAATTTGTTCGCAAACAAATTTTGGCGTCATTGCCGGAGACCAAAATAATTTTTATTTATAGATCCTTCGGGTTAATTCTTTTTTAAAAAAAACACAAAGAAAATTTTATTTTATTTCTTGCTTTTGTTGTTTTTTTATATATAGAAAAAAATTCTTGTTTAGACGATTTGGTGTTAAATTATTGATACTACGATCTTCTAATTAAGAGAGAGATTTTTTTTTTCAATTTTGTGTTTGATTTCTTTCCCCTTTCATTGCCTTCCATTTTTCAACAATTCCAAAAAAAAACTTGCTTCTTTCTCTCATATGTCTTTCCTTTTTTATTCCTTTTGCCAATATTTACATTTCGTTTTCTACAAGTTTAAATTTAAAAAACGGCAACATTTCCTTTTGTTTTATTTTCCTAACTATTTCTTCTCTGCCGTCTACAGCCGGTCATCACAAATACCGGTTCACCACTTCTTAAACCATCCCACGGCTCCACTTTTGATACCATCATCAACCAAACAAAACACCATCTTCACTTAGCCTCACCTTTGAAACCACAAACTACTCATTATCTACTTTTCACCAATTCACGCCAAAAACAAACACTTCTTGAAGCTCCTCTCAAAATTATATGTGTTTCCTACTCAATACATCTCTTTCCTCTTCACAAATACCCCATCAGCACCATACTCATCAACTACATCTCCTCTTCATACAAACTTCTCCCCGGTCTCAAAACTGTCACCAGCACTCCTGTCTTCACACTGTCTGCCAACCTAAAAACCCTACTGCGTTTGCTACATTGCCCTCACTACTTCAACCTGGTCATAACCACACCCCTTACAACATCAACACAGTGCCAAGTCCATCGAACCAGTCTGCTCGGTCTACACTTACAAATATAAACATAACACCACAATCCCACTGTACCATATCTAACCACAATCCCTCACTACCAACAGTCTGCCATATCCACCATACATCACGCAGAACCATATCTGCCTGATAAAATCATCTCCACACCCCTCATCGACCACCATCTTCCATCACGCTGAACATTGCAGACCCGAATACGAACAACCAGATTCGAAACCCACAAGGAAAAAAATCTGAATTCCACAATTTCTTCCACCAATATACTACACACCCTTCAGACTAGTCACAAATTTCGCCCACCACATATTCACCATTTATAACCATCCCATACTCAAATCGCAAATACCCCAAACAATCTAATCAACCTCAAACCATTACAGTCCCCATCAAAAAACACACACTTTCCCTTTTGTCCCATCATCCCAAACCTCACGGCGAAACCACATCTCCACTCCACAAAATTACACAGCAAACCATTCCTACCCACTGCTCTAACAATCACCACAATTCATAAAGCCACAATTCCTCATCAATCCCCCCAAAATCGCACAAACCAACGTCAACATCATAACTTTGCCTTACCATCCACATCCCAAAGTTCACCAAACAATTGCCAGTACCCACATCAAAAAGCCAAAACCATCTTCCTTCCTAATCCACCACTCCTCACTCATATAACCCAGTCGCAGTCCACTTTCCTACAACCACCCCTCTCCCATCATCTTCTAATAGCATCAAATCACACTACTAGCTCACACGCATTGTCAAAAATTCACACAATCACCTTTTCTTCCACCCTCAACACGCACAAGCCACAAACAACAAATCGCAACCCAACATCCAACCTTTCACAACCACAGCGTCTTCCAAAACCATCCCTTTCACGCAATTATTCTTTTCACCCTCAGTTGTCGGTCAGAAAACCCGGGGATTCTATAATCATCACAAAACCTCAAGCAATACCTTTCTCCATGATCCTTCACATCAACGCATAATCCTAAAGTACCCAATTCCCACTTCTGCGAACCCCAAAATCACTATCTCCCCAAGTTTGAAACCCTAAAATCCGAACCCTTCCAATTAATTCGAGCAACCATAACACCAAATCACTCATACCCAAACGTGAACTCGCATTACCCAAAGTTCCGAATCAAGATTTTCAAGACTGGACGCGATTTTGGCACTCAATTTGATTTCAAGTTTTGATTACGTCTGGATATTCTTGATTTTACTGAGAATTGGATGGCTTTTTGGATTTTACTGAATATCAGTTGATGGTTCGCATTTTGAGTCGTGGGCTTGTGGCCTGTTTTCAAGAATTGTGGACCAAATTTCTGTTTTGTGTGAGTTCTTTCATATGTGTTGACTGTTGCTTGGTAGTGTTTTGAACCAATTTTGTGATGTGCTTCCTTTAGGCTTTGAGTTTGACCAGGCTTAGGGCCTCCCATGAGCTATTGGGTTCTTAATTTTTTTTCCCTCTTTTAAAGTTTTTTTCTCTTTATTTTTTTTTTAGAGAAAGTGATTCCGTATTTTATTTTGTTTTTCTTTTAATTACTCTTCTTTCTCTTTAAAAAAAAGAGGAAAAAAAGAAAAAAAATTGATTTTGAAATAAATCATTTCATTTCCTTTTGTTTTTTATTTTCTCTCATCTTGTTTTCATGTTGTTTTATTTTTAGTTTCATTTTGTTTTTACTTTCGTTTTCTTTCTTTAAAAAAGGAAAAAGGTGAATCAAAGGACCAAAAGCGAGAAGAGAATTCAAGCAAACAAAAAAGAATTTCGGAGGTCAAGCAAATTTGAATTGTTGGAGCGGTTGCACACCAAGTGGGGTGTGAATGCGCTAGCGCTACTTAGTTGCACTGGACGAACTACCGATCTAAGTGAGAATTTTCTAAACTCTACAGGTACTCTGCCACAAAGAAAAATATATAGAAATTACTTGTAAAAAACTTTTGCAGTTGCCACGACTTATTTGTAAAAAAATATCTGTAATTCATTATTTTGTATTTATTCTATGACTGATTATTCTGCCTATTGATGTGTGGTTGAAAATTTTAAAACGAATGTGTGATAAATTGGATAATTTGTTTATGAAATAAATTATTTTTGAAATCAAATCGAGGATTCCCCAAATCCCACAGGACAAAATATTCATTAAATTAACAATTAGGATTGATACTCTCTGAGGTGTCTAAGGAACAGTAGAGTGTTGAACTCAAATAGGTTCTTAAACCTTCAGTCGTGTCTCTACGGTGATTCATGGCACACTGATAATCCCTATCCGATCCTAGCCCATACTTGTATTCATATAATTCGAAGTTGTTAATTTTAACATATTTTTTAAGAGCTTCTTTAAAGCCACAATTTTTGCAACTGATTTTTCGATGAAAAACTCTTTTCTTCTAGTACATGCGCACTTGCCTCATGTACAACCAAAATTGCAATTCTTCTCAAAATTTAAATGATTTTGGTTACGATTCAAATCAGAATGAATTTCAAGTGGAAAAATTTTCGATTGAGGAGAATCAGCGGTTAGTCAACATTTAGCACAAATGGCTAAGAAAAATGCTGAATTTCAAAACAATTTCAACACGGGTTTCAACGAAAATTTTGAAAACCAAAATGATTTTCATAATACGAGTGGAGGTATAAGTTTGATTATGGAATATGAAAAATGTGTTGTGAACAAGCTAAATTTTTGGCGATGTTGGTGGTGGAAATTAAATAATGAATGACTTCTAAGAGATGAGATAGATGAATTTTTAAGGTCAACCAGTGAGGAACACATAGGAACGACGACTCTGAAAAACAACATTTTGAAGTCTGATGTGTCTACCAATTTTATTGAAGACAGCCTGAGTGAAATCGATAAATTAATGCATTAAATTTGTAATTGTCACGAGGAAATCAAGGAATGGGTACGAAAGATTCTGAAAATAAAGATATCGAAAATAGGCGTATCATTGAACAACCGGCTCAATACACTACTGAACATTGGCAAAATCTAGAAAAGTTGTCACTTGAGGGAATTGATGATGTTGACGAATTTGAGGATTCCATGAAACTTGGCTTGACTTACATCGAAGAACTGGTTCAAAGAATAAACGATAGCAAACTAGGTGTATCTCATAGGATCGTTTATCCAATTTCTTTTCTTCAAACTGAAGTTACGAACTTGTACAATAATTATAAATTCCAATCCAGCGACAAACAAGTTTCTACCAACGCTTCTTTTGAAAATAATAATCAGCTAGTAACTTCATCACAACATTACATAATGATTATTGATGATTCTGACGATATGACTGTTGATGAAATGAAAATTTTGAAAAATCTCTTGTGCAAAACACTAATTTTTGTGAAACTGAAATTCAAACTCAAACAAATGCTTCTGCTGAAAATTCAACTCTTGCTAACATTGAAAATTTTCAAGTAACAACTTTTGAAATTGATGAGAATATTAATAAAATTGTTGAAATCTTTGTAATTGATTTGAATTTAAATTCTCTTGAAAACGAAGACGTCGATCTTCAATTTGATCTTCCTCTCTCAGATTTTGAAAATTTTGAAAATTTAGCAACGTTAGATTGTCAACTTGAAAGAAATGATGAAGTTGGTAACAACTGTTTAGGTGAGGATGACTTTGATGAGTGAAAACTTCTTGAACTGGTTGACAATAGTGTTGTTGGGTCTGAAACTGAAAATGAAACATTAGAAAATTTTGAAATTCTTGAGTTTGAAAACAACGAAAGTGCTGAATGTGATCTTAAACACAATGACGATTTTTCTAAAACTGTTGAAACTCCATACGACTTGTTCGCTTCAACTGAACCTCACTGTGATCACTTCTTTTTCAATAATAAATTTCTGCAGTATATGAACTCTTTCTGGAATAACACTATTTTTGAGAAAACACGATTTCGAAATTTACTAACAATTCATTTTTTTGGTTTTAACTTTAGGTTTACGAATGAACCTTTAGTTAATAAAATTTCAAATATCAACTTAACAATATTTCTCAAAAAAACCATGCGGGTGAGAGTGATGCTTATGTCTCTCAATTTATATATCATCTGAACAAATCGAATTTTGTTTTTGAAACTTTTACTGAACCCCAGCTCGATGACCTCTCTTTAGTTGCTATAGAAATTCAATTCGATTTTAAGAACAATTGTAAGCTCAAATTTTAAAATTAGCAACTCAAATTTTTGAAAAAACAAAATTTATTTATCCTAATCTGACACATAATATAAAATCCTTTATGATTTGGTGTTCTATGCTTTAATCTTAATGAGGCTCATCCATTGGTCCATTGTGGACTGATTCATGTACTCGATGACTGCGTATTTTCTGCACGTGCTTCCGGTAAGCCATGCTTACCCTCTTATTTTCTTTCCCTTTCACTAAGATATGTCTGTTTAACGACTGTGAGGACACATTCACACTCAAATGTGAGGGAATTTACATTACATCAGCAATCAAATTTTATGAACTAGGTCATTCGTTGAACAAGGACTAACTTAAAATTCATAAATAACACCTTGGTTCTTATTTGATAAATTGAATTGTTTGGTGATAGGAATGAACATTATTTATTCATTGAGTCGTAATGTGCTTTTTAAGATGCTAGCTTGAGGCTGTGCAGGCGTTAGTCGTGTTCTGGAGTAAGCGTGTCAACCCTTGTTATACATGTTAGAATGCGCAAGTAAAAATAAAATAAAAAAATCAAATAAAAATGATTTTTCATCTACATTTGTTGGATTTTCTGAGTTCGTTTTCATGCATAGTATTTTTTCCACTTAAATTTTCAAACTTGTAAGTTATAAATTCCATTTGACCCACTTAAGGAGAAATGAATCATTGTAGCGTTCTTCTTCGACACCCCACAATATTCAAACCCAAGTTATAGTCGATTTACATCCATGTTTCGACAATTTTTTCTTATATTGGTATACTCAAGAACCTTGTTATTGATCTATTTTCAAAGGTTCAAAAACGTCACTTTTTATACCGATATTACACTACCCACTCCGTACTGGTTTTAAGGTAGGATAACCATATACCACATCTTATTTTATATGGGTTATCTATCTTACGAAACTTTTCTTATCATTCCTTTTAGCTTTGTATACAACATTAATCTAGACTTGTGTGTTGAATTAGGGTTATAGAAGTAAAGAAACTAGGGCCAAAAACTTTCCTTTCACAAAGTGTTGGTTATGATTCGCTTAGTAGAGAAGGAATCAAATGAAATAATATACGGTATCATTCCATCTCCACTCATCATTCATCATGCAAAAAGAAAGAAAAAAAGAAAGAAAAAGAAAAGAAAAAGGGAAAATGCAATGAAGAGAAAATCTCTAAAAAAAAATAGTTGTTAACCCCATTGTGAAAATGCGATTATAAATAATAAAGTACATGCGAACGTTGGCACACGGCTTCGTTTAACCCATGGCTTCTCTAACCCGCAAGTGCTTTTAGCTCGTTCATCGTATCTGGTTTAGGTCGCTCGCTTTACATGATGGATCAAGTTATGTATAAATGCATGTTGTGTTATAGCGTGCCACGTAGCTATATGGACCGAAGGATTACACACTTTTGGGTCGTTATATGTCACTTTGCTTCATCATGTAGTGGAGCTTCATAAAGAATAACGTGAGCAAGCATGGATGACCAACTGACAATACAATGGGATAACCTTGGCTTTTAAAGCGCCAACTACTGCAATGACCCGGATTTTCAGCCGTTGAGTTCTGAATATTTAAATTTGTCTTAAATATTTTATTTGAATTATATATAGAAATTTATAAGGAATTTATTTGGATTTTTAAAATATATTGAATATCTTTTTAACTTAAAAATAGAAATATCGAGTTTAAAATTTAAATTAGATTACTTTGAAGTTATATGTATATATTCATATTAGATGGGTATTTTTATTTGTTTATTTTGAAATTGATTCGATTTAATTTCCAAACAATATATGATTTAATGAAATTAATTTTTTTAAAATCCGAAATAGATTATTCTGATAAGATTTTCAAGGCGTAGTTATAATTAAATTTTTAGAATTTTACTGTAATTTTTAATTTGAAAAATAAGCAACTTTTTATTTGTAGTACTTTACACCCTATATCAGTGTTTTGGGATATCACAAAATAAGTTAGTTTGTCCATTATATTATATTTTTTGGAATTGTGACACCTTACTTGATACAGTTGTACCTTTATTTGTGTTCGTAATGGCTCATACATGAACATATTCTTGTGAAACATACCTACTAGACTTTTAAAAGTCGTGAGGAATGCATATTTGTAAGAGTAGTTTCTGCCTTAAACAACAAATAAATGGAAAGAATGTTTCATCATATCGTAATGAACCAACTAAGGCAAGAGACGGTAGATATTTGCTACTACACATTTAGACAGCTGGGACTAAAAATACTACCAATCTACCAAATCATACAAAGGAAGCTTTAGAATTTATCTCGTACCCTCCAAGCCAAACGAAATCGTGCTTCTCACGCCATTCAGCAGCGTGTTTTCCAAGCCGTTCATTAGCGTGTGAGCCAAACAATCTCAGTTCCGTAATCCCCAAGTTTCTTCCTTTTTAATACTGTATACCTTGACTATTATCCCCAAAAGGAAACAAAATATGAGCTGACAAATTCCATTGACAGATTAAAATTGAAAATTTCAAATCAAAATTCAAGATTTTAGGCTCGTTAAAATCATGGCATATAGAACTTCGCATTGATGTTCATCACAGAAAGTGCGGCTCCAATAACTGATGCTCGACGTCCTTGAACAGCACCTAGGGCTGAACGTGGCTCACATCTGAAGAAGTTTGGGGCAAAACAGAGATCACAGTCGCGTTCATGGGATCAGCTAGCACCTTGGTGCGAATTCTAGATGGATTCGGTGAGGCTTTTATTCGATTGTTCGTTGTATGTTGGGTTTTCATGATTTGATGTCGCATTTTTTCAGAAGAAGGGGGCTCGGTTTCAATGTTGAGGTGGCTGCTGGAGGGAGGTCGAGGTAGCGGAGTTTCTAATGGTGTCGAGGGCAGGCATAGGTGGCCGGAGAAGAGACTAGGGGCTGGTTTGAGTAGCGTACAGGGAAGGGAAAGGGAATTCGAAAGTAAATAGGGAAGGAAGGGGTACTTTGATGATTGTGGGTGCAGGGAGTGATGGCGACTGTGACCTTGGGAGGAGAGGAGTTAGTGGGTTAAAATATGGATTAAGACCTGCTTATGGTTTAAATGCTTGGGGTTGTTTTCTTATAATGGATTTCAACTTTCGGTCTATGGATCTTAAATAGTTCGCAGTGTGATGACGGAAGAGGAGGCCGTTAGCTGGCGGAGACGTCAGAGCAGCGTTAAAAATGAATAAAGGGAAATCATTATTTGCTTATGTTTTCAGTGGAAACTATTGATTAAATGGCCAAATGAAATTAGCGTATGAGTCCCACTGTTTCATATATATTAAGGTAGATGAATAGAAAGAATGAAAGGGACTGTGTAAGGTTTCGAATTGAAGTGAAAGTCTATATTTTCCAGTGATTTCAGATTGTCTGGTGAAGACTTCAAATGGTATATATAAAAAAATTAAAAAAAGGGGTGATTTGGATTACTGCTCGAGGGGTGATTTACTGGGAGTAATGGGTGATGAAGGTGGTTAATAGTGGGTTAGGACATGGTTAAAAAAAAGAGGTATTAGCAGCCTTAAACAATGATGAAAGGGTGGTGGTTGTAAATCTTGGAGCTGGAGTTGCATTTTTGAGTTGGTTTCGAAAGAGATGGAGAAGGATTTTGCACTATAATTAAACGACCGATCAGGGTAATTAAAGTTAAAGGATTAGGATTAGTTAATTGTTTTATTAAAAAAATATTAAAACCTATAATAATCAAAATCTATTTCATTTGTTAACAGAAATCAACAAACCAAATGATGTTGGATTCGTGGCGGCAAGATCTTCACTATGGAACTATCCCCGTTGAAAATAGAGCTACTGTGATTTCATGGTAAAATCAAACGTCTATTTGATTTTAAAATGAAACAAAGGCAGAACCACCAACTGCAGAATAAGGTGAGTAAGCTCACTAACTCTGCTTTGTTTATATTTTTATATAAGCGAATTTTGAATTTATTTTATACTGTGAAATGGCTGCTTGGTTGATATGGTTGATAAAATTGGTTGATATGATTACATCTATGATCGATGATTAGTTCTGATATTTCATATTGATGTGAAATAATATTATTGATGCTGATTAACATCTGTGGATGCAGGGAAACTGGTTGGAGGGACCCAACTGGGTTCCTCAACATTTATATTATTGTTTATGTGATAAATTATGTTGTGTTGAATTCCCTGACCCTAGAAATTTGGTATTTTAATATCGTAAAATATTTTCGAATAAAAAGGGGGGGTTTGAAATATAAAAAGGGAAATTTAGTTCCAAAGTAGAGAATTGAATTTTTAAACGGACTTGAAGGTAGGAACTTGTTTTATTAAATAAAACAAGAAGTTGATTATAAACATCTGTTATAAATTTAGTAAAATATTGTCATTGGATTAAATTGAATTTATATGGAAAAGGGGAAATTGGTTTTGAAACCAATAGTTGTAATTGGATTTGATCTTTGTGATTTTAAAGGGGATTATAAATGAGATTATAAATGTTTGAAGTTAAAAGTGAGATTTTTATAAACATTTGTAAATAGAAGTTATAAATAGAATTTGGGTTTAAAGGAATATTTATACAAACGAAACCAAATGGTTGTACATGAAAGAAATATATTTAGGATTAAAGTAAATAATGGTTTAGAGTAAAGATTTTGCAAATAAAATATATATAATGGAAATTCAGATTTGAATATGAATCCAAATTGGAGTTTGAATGATATAGGGAAATGGGGAATCAATTTAAAAGAAAACGATAAGTTTTATTTCAAAATGTGGAATATAAAATAAATGGTGATAATGTAATGATTTGGAAAGCATGAATTCAAAAAGGGAATTGGGAATTTGAATTAACGTGAAACGGTAGATAAATTCCGGAGTTCGGAATATGATTGAATATAGATTATTCGAGAGAGAGTTATTGGAATTTGATTATATCGAATTTACGGAAGTAGTTATTTCTACTTTTCGTTTTGAATCAAATTTAATTATTTAATTAATTACTTATTAATTGAAATTAATAAGTACAAGTTATATTTTTATATACCAAATATTTGAAAATAGTGATTATAATGCTACTGCTATAATAAATGTTTTTGTAAATTTATACAGCGATTATAATGCTATTGTTATAGTAAATATTTTGTAAATTCTAAACAGCAATTTTAACGCTGCCGTTATAATGCGATCTTAACGCTATTGTTAAAATAAATGTTCTATAATTCTAGACAGCGATTGTAACGCTGTTGTTAAAAAGCAATGTTTTATAAACTAAATATTTGGAAACAGCAATTATAATGCTACCGTTATAATCAATATTTTTCTGTACAGGAAGTGTGCTCTTAGATCGAATCTGAGAGTCGTGTAAGCGACAGTTTGTTTAAAGTTTTGAGCTTTGACTATTTCAAAGTTGAGAATGTGATTCAATTAAGGTCTGGGAGGTAATTATACCCCAACTTGATTGACTTCGTGATCGATGGAGAAATGGTTAAGGTTCAATGGTGAAACTTGGTTAAACAATATGGTTAGCTAATAAATGATTAGTGGGTTGCGTTATAATAACGATGTTTTATAACATCGCGTTAATTTGAAATGTTTTCCCAAATAAAATGAGAGATATTTTCTACCCATAAAAAAATGAAATGAATTGTCAATGAGGAATTAAGAGACAGGATATAGAAATAATAATTTAATAAGAAATTAAATTAAAAGGAGCCCAGTGTTGGTTGATGCTTGATCGGTAGAATTTCCAATTGGAAATAGGACCGCTGATTGTATGGATGTTTCTTTGATAGTTAAATCACCGACTATCAAAGTTTTGATTTATTTTATATCGTCGTTATCAATATGGAGAGACCGGGGGTCAGATTTAATATCTGAAAACCACTCCGTATTGGTATAAGCATTATGAATCAACTTATGCTGAAGATAATTGAAGACAAAGTAAATGCAAGGGCTGTTCGGTTAATCCTAGGTAGAAATTGCCCAAGATGGATTTATAGAACAGTGACTTTGGTTTGTCCAAACCCAGGACAACTTGTATGGACGAGTGTCTGACAGAGTATCTCCAAAGGGGTTACGTACGTTGATTCCTTCAAACGTACGAAGTTGGTGGCACAGAAGGGAAACTTCTTTAGCCTAACAATTTCAGTATTTTTGTGGGAATCAATTAGTGATTTCTGATGGATCTGACGATGTGGCATTCAAAGTGAATTGTGGCCAGATGTTCTGGAAGATAATTCAGACCTCAAGCCTCACAACCCGAAATTGACAAAAATCGGGCAGGCAGCATGGCTATGTGGGTCGCCCCCATTAGGATGTATAATCACCTATCTAGAGAAATTCCACTTACTTCTTTAATCTATCGATGTTGTCCCTTTCGGGAAACGGTTGATGATCCCAACCGTTGGTGATATACATTCGATACACTCAAGCGAAATGAGTGATCGGTTATGTGAGGGTCGGGTTGCAAGACGTTTTTGTTGAACCCAGTGTATTCGCCTCTAGAGATACACTATCGGCAGGTGGTCCCATACCTTGTCATGTTGGAAATCAAATTTCCAATAAGCGCCCTGCGGTTTTTTTGATTTTATATTATATATGGAGCGTGAGATGCAAGCGTTCCGCTAGATTCTATTTATTTGATGTAGACACTATTATAATATCACCAGATTTTGATATCAAAAATATTTGGGTTATCGTAAGGTAAAACCCATCCTTGTTTATGTGTGGATCGGTCTTACGATTATCATTTCTTTTGAAAGGATTTTTTTTAAAGTTAAACAAATGGTTGGTGATCGGCGCTAGTCTATGAATTAGAAAAGCGCGACATTTGTAATAAATTCTGCAAGCATACAGGCGTGTAGCATACAGGTCGAACACAGGGAGGTTTAATTAAAAATTATTATCTATTTTTTTCTTGGGCGTGTTAGAAGAAGCTGGAGGTTGATTTTGCAAAACAAAATAGAAGGTGAAACTACAATTAAAAGATGCAATTAAATTTACTGCAGATTCGAATCTAATCAGATCTGTAATAAATTCAATGATTAAAGATAAAATAGAACCATGGAAATAAAATTGCAGACAGAATTAAACGAACAGAAAATAAAAAAATTAGGATTACCGCTGAATCTAATCAGACGGTCAATCGCTAATGAAAAGAAATGCAGAATACAAATAGTGTTCTACCGAATCTAATCGTGTAGACAACACTAATTGCTAAGAAATAGAAAATTGCAGAAAATAAAGAGAAAAATGAATTTTATTAATGAAGAAGAGAATAGAATGAAATATATGATAGGATGGTGGCTACAATGCCATTACAAGGGTATATATAGGGTAGATAGCCAAACCCTAACCCTAACCCTAATGATAAATGGGCCTGGTCATTACATCACTAATTAGTTTACAATGAGAAACATAAATGGGCCTTAGATAAATAAAGCAAATTTGGGCCTTTTCTCTTTTCCTCTAGCTTCCTTGACACTTCTTCATTGATTTGTGATGTGCAAAGCCTTTTTATCAATCCTTTTCTTGTCCAACAGCAACTAGATGTGATATCTTCATCTACAATTCTTCAAAATGCAACTACACAGCAAATTGAACTCTATTTCTCTACATTTCTGGTTGCATGCGGGCTGGGTTGGAATATCTGTAAAAGTAACAAAACAATACCCAAGTAATATTTATTTATATACAAAAGACAAGATATAAGAGTATAAAATAAACACATTTCTATGTCAATCAAATACCCCCACACTTATCTTTTACTCGTCCTCGAGTAAAAAGAAAATGGAAAACTAACTAGACAGGTCACACTTTCGTAGGAAACACGATTGCATTGAGCGCATGCAACAAGCCGTTAAACCTCTAGGTGTCCCTAGTAGGACGAGTGGTGTCTCGTGAGGGTTTTCAGCGGATACTGCCCACAAAATCCAAATGCAGTATGCTATGATTCTAATGAAACTACATGAATGCAATGGACATATGCAAAAAATAAAAACGAAAAATGACAACACGACTTATTTCAGGAAAGTGGTACAACAAATTAAGTTAATAATTTCTAACCAGTTGATCTTATTTTAGATATCTCGACTTATCACAAATTTTCAATATAAATCAAGTTTTCAAATGTTAAATTCCAGTTTGGCCAGTTAGTTCGGTCGATAACATAGTGCAGCCATGAAGTAAATTCTTAGTTTGCTTGGCACAGTTTGCAAAGTGGTATTCTAATTTTCTCATGTATGGCTAGTCAAATCAATAAGGTCAAGAAGTGTTTGGGTATCATCGCTTATTCTTTATTCTATAAAATTTTAAGATTTATGATTAAGTACATACACCTAACTAAAAAGACCAAGGTTTACCACCCATGCACTGCCTCGCGGACTAACGGAGAGTGGGTAAAGAGCTTGGCGGATTGTGCAGGCCGACTTTGACTTTGTCAACAACGTGTCGGTAATCCTTAGGTGTCCAATCTCATAAAATGAGACCAAGATATTCCAATGCTGACTTTGTCAACAACGTGTCGGATAGAGCTTGGCGGGTTTGCACACCAACGCTCGATATACAAGCAATGTTGGATACCCTTGGAATACTATTATTATTATTATCGAAAATATAAGCACAAAAGAGAGTTACGCGAATTCATCTTAACACAACTTAGTTTTAAAGATTTGACAAGCCAATATAAGTATTTTAAGTCCTCCACTTATTTAAACAAAGTCTACAATATAGAATAGATTTCATGGCCATCACCTAAGAATCTCCCTATGTACCGGTTACACTATTATCCCTCAAAATTAAACTTTTCATTATATTTCCTATTCGATCTAAGTTGAGAGAGAAAAATACTATCAACTGGCTAAAAATTGTAAACTTATTTTGTTGTATCAATTGAAAATGAGTCGTATTTCAAAAAAAAAATTATGGTATGTTACTACAATCTAAAATGTATAATGGTCCTACTTAAATGGCTAAAAATAAAAAGAAATAAAAACAAAGAAAAATGAAAATGGATGAAATGCAGACTCCCCCCCCCCCCCCCCCACACTTGATTGAGACAGTGTCCCAACTGTCTAAGGCAGAAAAACAAAAATAAAATAAAAATAAATGAAAAAGAAAAATAAAAGAAAAGGAACGTGTACCACCTGATTTCATGGTGGATGATCATGCAGATCGATAGAGTCATCTTCGTCATATTGCTCGAATTCCAAAAATGGTTTCAGTCGTTGACCGTTTACTTTGAAGACTTTTCCATCCCTAGGATTTTCAATTTCAACCGCTCCATAAGGGTATACTGTTTTCACGACATAAGGTCCAGTCCATCGAGATCTGAGTTTTCCTGGAAACAAGTGAAGTCTAGAGTCGTATAAAAGAACTTTTTGACCTACGTTGAATTCCTTACGAAGTATGTTTTTGTCGTGTTGGGCTTTGGTTCTTTCTTTGTAGATTTTCGCATTTTCATACGCCTCATTTCTTAATTCCTCTAATTCAGAAATTTGTAACTTCCTGTGTGAGCCGGCTTTTTCTAAGTCAAAATTCAAAAAATTTATGGCCCAAAGAGCGCGATGCTCTAATTCAAGAGATAAGTGACAGGCCTTTCCAAAGACTAATCGATATGGTGACATCCCTAGATTGGTTTTATAAGCAGTGCGAGAAGCCCAAAGTGCATCAATCAGTTTTACGGACCAATCTTTTCTATTGGAATTCACGGTTTTCTCAATAATTTGTTTGATTTGTCTATTGGAGACTTCTACTTGCCCGCTAGTTTGTGGGTGGTAGGGGGTCGACAGCTTGTGTGTGATTGAGTATTTCTTGAGCAAGGACTCAAAAGCACGAATACAGAAGTGAGTGCCATTATCGCTAATGATAGCTCGAGGTGTGCCAAAGCGTGAAAAGATGTTTTCTTTGAGGAATTTGACAACAACCTTGTTGTCGTTGGTTTTCGTCGGAATGGCTTCAACCCATTTTGAGACATAATCTACCGCAAGTAAGATGTAAAGATTCCCAAATGAATTAGGGAATGGTCCCATGAAATCGATGCCCCAAACATCGAATAACTCAATCACTAAAATGGGGTTGAGAGGCATCATGTTTCGCTTAGAGATTCGACCCGTTCTTTGACATCGCTCACATTTAGAGCAAAATTCGAAAGCGTCACGGAAGAGTGTGGGCCAATAAAAACCGCTTTGCAAAACTTTTGCAGCAGTTTTTCTTGCTCCAAAATGACCGCCACAAGCATGGTCATGTGAGAAGGAGAGAATACTTTGGTGTTCATGATCGGGCACACACCTTCGAATGATTTGGTCTGGATAGTATTTGAAAAGATATGGGTCGTCCCAATAGAAGTTTCGAACTTTCAAGAGAAATTTTTGTTTATCTTGTTTTGACCATTCCGCGGGTGTTTGTTGTGTGACAAGATAGTTCACAATGTCAGCGTACCAAGGGGTGTTAGAGATGGAAAGAATTTGTTCGTCAGGAAAATAGTCATTAATTTGGGTGTCGTTATCATTTTCGTGCACAATTAGAGAGAGATGATCAGCTACGACATTTTCAGAACCCTTTTTATCTCGTATTTCTATATCGAATTCTTGAAGAAGAAGGATCCAACGAATCAAGCGGGCCTTGGCATCCTTTTTAGAAAGCAGATATCGTAGGGCAGCATGATCAGTGTAAACTATGACTTTGGATCCTATGAGATATGGTCTGAATTTCTCAAGAGCGAAGACAACGGCCAAAAATTCCTTTTCAGTAGTTGAGTAATTCAGTTGGGCCTCGTTTAAAGTTTTGCTAGCGTAATAAATGACTCGAGGGAGTTTATCGATACGCTGACCCAAGATGGCTCCAATAGCAAAATCAGAAGCGTCGCAGATAAGTTCGAAGGGTTGAGTCCAATCAGGAGGTTGAATGATGGGAGTTGTGGTCAAGATGGACTTAAGAGTTTCAAAAGATGTTTTGCAATCATTGGAAAATTCAAACTTTATGTCTTTGGCAAGTAAATTCGAGAGAGGTTTTTGAAATCTTTGAGAAATCCTTAATGAATCTTTTATAGAATCCTGCATGGCCAAGAAATGAACGAACATCTTTGACAGACTTAGGAGGAGGTAAATTAGCAATCAAATCGATTTTGGATTTATCGACTTCTAGGCCATCTTTGGAGACGACATGACCTAGAACTATCCCCCTTTTTACCATAAAGTGGCATTTTTCCCAATTAAGCACGAGTGATTTCTCCTTACAACGCTTAAGGACGAGTTCTAAATAAGTGAGACATTGGGAAAAAGATGATCCATATATTGAAAAATCGTCCATGAATATTTCCAAGAATTCTTCCACCATATCAGAGAAAATACTCATCATACACCTTCGGAAAGTCGCGGGGGCATTACAAAGACCAAAAGGCATGCGACGATAAGCAAAGGTTCCAAAGGGACAAGTAAAGGTGGTCTTATGTTGATCTTCTAAAGCAACAGGAATTTGGTTATAGCCAGAGTATCCATCGAGAAAACAGTAGTACTCATGTCCTGCTAAACGTTCGAGCATTTGGTCAATAAAAGGCAAGGGAAAATGGTCTTTTCGTGTGGCTGAGTTAAGCTTTCGATATTCGATGCACACACGCCATTTGGTTTTGATTTTTGTTGGGACGAGTTCATTACTGTCGTTTTTGATCACTGTGACTCCCGACTTCTTTGGTACAACTTGTACCGGACTCACCCAAGTACTATCAGAGATGGGATAGATGATGTTATTGTCTAGACATTTGATTATCTCCTCCTTGACCACTTCTCTCATGTTTGGGTTTAATCGCCTTTGAACCTCACGAGTGGGTTTAGCCTCATCAACTAAATGTATGCGATGTTCCACAATTGATGGGCTAATTCCTTTTATATCGCTAATTTCCCACCCTAAGGCGTCCTTATTTTCCCGCAAGATATCCAAAAGTTTTTCTTCTTGGTCCTCGATAAGATCGGAAGCCAAGATTACGAGAAAAGTTTTTGAAGAGTCTAGGTAGGCATACTTAAGGTCTGGTGGCAAGGGTTTGAGGTCTAACTTAGGAAGTTCTTGTGTATCAACATCGGTCAACATTCCTTGGTTAGATTCAGGTGACGAAGTGTTGGAGTCAAGAATTATGTTTAATTCAGAAATGTATTCGAGTTCGTCAAAATCGGAGTCGAAATGGTCAAGACACATTTTCAAGGCTTCAGAAGTGTCACTAGAGGTTTCATCAACTGTGGTTTGAATCATGTCAATTTCATCGATCTCAAAATCCCTAGGTTGTTTGTTGAGATTAAAGATGTTTAGCTCAATGGTTAGGTGCCCGAAGGAAAGTCGAAGCTGACCATTCCTACAATTAATGACAGCATTAGAGGTTGCTAAGAAAGGGCATCCTAAGATCAATGGTATTTGAACTTTGGGATTTGAGACAGGCTCTGTTTCTAGAACTATAAAATCGACAGGGAAGTAAAACTGTTCGATCTGTATCAAGACGTCTTCGATAATTCCCAATGGCTTTTTGACAGATCGATCGGCTAGTTGAAGTGTGATGTTTGTTGGTTTAATCTCCCCTAGTCCAAGTTGACGATAGACAGTATAAGGGAGAAGGTTGACACTGGCACCAAGGTCGAGTAGGGCACGAGAGATGTGAGTGTTTCCTATTTTACAATCAATCGTAGGGCAGCCAGGGTCTTTATACTTGACTGGGGCAAGATTTGAAAGAACAGAGCTTGTATTGGCAGTTAGAAAGGCGGTTTTTGGGACATTGGTCGCACATTTTTGTGTGCACAATTCCTTAAGACATTTAGCATATTGAGGAATTTGTTCAATGGTGTCTAAAAGAGGAATGTTCACACGGACTTGTTTGAAAATTTCCAAGATTTTATCAAAATTTGCCGCCTTCTTATTGTTGAGCCTATGGGGAAATGGAGCTATTGGTTTTTCGACTCTGTGATGAGTTTCATCATTCGAGGAAGAAGGTTTATCCAAGGAAATAGAAGGTGGTAAGGTCGTAGAAGATGGAATGTTGGTACTGCCAACATTAATTTTCGAAGGTGGGTCGAGTTTGCCGACACTGGGAGAAGAACTGTTGGGATTGCCAACATTTAAGGAAACTTGAGGTTTAGAGGAATTGGCATTCGAAGCCAGTGGGTGATCAGCAAGATTAGGGATTGGGGTCGAGTTAGAAGGTTCGCCAGGGTTTCCCACGTTATTATCAATCCTCTTACCAGATCGAAGGGTTGTAATTGCGTTGACTGGATTATGATTTTCGTCCTCACAAGAATTTACAGCACGAGAGTTATATTTCGGATTCACCTCAGGTTGACTAGGCAATTTTCCCTTCTCGTTATTTTTCGCCATTTCCTTTATCATATTCATCATTTGGTCCATTTTAGCGTCTTGCGAGTTTATTTTAGCTTCGTAAGAGTTCATCTGCTTCTCTAATCGAATAAAATCTTGTGACGATTGACCAGATTGAGAGGATAAGTTCGATGATTGAAAATTGGGGTGCCTATAGGGTTGTTTGGATTGAGGAGCAGCTTGAGAGGTTTGAGAATTGGGGGGTGGAGCTTGGTAATTTGGATTGGGGATAAAGGGTTGCATGTGAGATGGGTTAGCCGAATTATTGGGGTTTGACCAGGAAAAATTTGGGTGGTTCCTCCAACCAGGGTTATACGTGGATGAGTAAGGATTATTTTGAGCTATGGCATTGGCTTGGTCTTGAGAGTAATAGTGGGGTGACCCTTCTCCGACTTGAGGGGTTTGATTTTCTAAGGGAATTTGACTTGGGTCCACGACATGCACTCCTCTAGTAGAAGTACGAATGGGAACACGAATCGATTCCCACTGCATGTCCTTTTCAGAATAATCTTCTAAGAACCGCCAAGCTTCATCGGCTGTTTTAGACATAAAGTCTCCACCACACATGGATTCTAGTTGAGTTCTAGTCTGATAGTTTAGCCCTTCATATGCAATTTGACATAAGTGATCTTTTAGAATTCCATGATGAGGACAACTATATAATAGCTGGTTGAATCTCTCAAAGTATTTTGAAAAAGTTTCCCCCTCATTTTGACAAAATTAATTTATCTCGGTTCGGATTTTAAGAGTTTTATGGAAAGGGAAAAACTTTTTCAAGAATGCAGTGACAAATTCATCCCAACTTCTTATGGAATGTCGTGGAAGAGAATTTAGCCATCTTTTAGCGCTTTCAAGTAGTGCAAATGGGATTAGCCTTAGCTTGATCGGTTCGTTAGATAGTTGTTGCATTTTTGTTGTGGAGGCATACAATTCAAATTCACTTAGAAATTCATAAGCATTTTCAGACCCAGTAAATTTTGGTACCCCTTGGATAAAAGAATGTTTTAGCTCAAAATTGTTTCCTTCAGCTGGTGGGAACACGATGACAGAGGGTTGAACGGTCCTAGTAGGATAACATCGATCACGAAGAGACAAGGGTCTGTCCACTTGGATATTGAGATTTTGAAAATTTTGATTTATTTGATTTTGATCCCCAAAGTTTGGTAAATTTTGATTCACTCGATTTTGATTCAATTCGGTTGGAAAATTTTGGTTGATTCGAGAACCCCTAGGAGAATTTTGTTGGCTGACACTTTTTTCACTCATTGTTGTTAAATGCAAGCACAGAAATTAGCTACAATGAAGTTTTCTGTCCTTATTGGCTCCTAACCCAAAATTATAAAGTGATGCGTTTGATTACTTAGATCAAAAGATTTCTCAGCCAGTTAACGGACGGGAGTTATCGGTGCACCAGGAATCACCCTAGCAATGCAGCCGAAGGTTTAAGTAACTTCAGAGTAACAACCGATATAATATTTACGAATCACCGTAATATTTATAAACGGTTATTTCTCTGCCGTAGTCTAGACACCGAGAAATAATTCGTTCCAAATGAATCAACTATCACAATACAATTAAGCCCTAGATGAGCTCGTGACTCCCTTAAGTCCAACGTCTAACCGTTATTATTAGTCAGATTCTACGATGAAATGCAATTTGTGGGCTAAGGAAAGGGTGATGAAATCCCTCACCTTATGTGAATTGGGGTATTGCCATGAATAAAAGATGCAGAAATAACAGCAATCACACAAAATAATTGCAAAACTTAAAAATTGTACATTCAAAGCCGCTGCCCCTGCAGAATTTTTTTTACAACAATTGTCTATATACTTTTTTTCTTTGCAGCAGAGCACCTGTAGAGTTAAAAGAAATTTATAGTGGGGTATGGCAGTCCATCCAGAAGGTTTGAGTAGTGCTGGCGATTAAAAGTCACTGTTTGCAAATTGTTCGAACTTTGAATTCCTCGTTTCATTGCTTTGGTGCTTCGATTCTTTTTTCTCTTTTTTTTTGTGAAAAGAAAACAAAATTAAAACAAAAGAATAAAAGAAAACCGATTTGGCATTAAATCCAAAAACTATAAAAAAACGAAATTGATTGAGCTAAAAAAAATATAGAACAAAACTAAACTCAACTACTAAAAGAAGAAAAAAAACTAGGCTTTTAAAAAGAAACAGGAAGAGCTAAGGTTTTTTTTTTAATCAAAAATAAAAAATAAAAAATAAAAAATAAAAAGACTAGGCAAAATAAAATAAAAAAAAACAAAGATCAGCTAACTCTAAATTAAAACACCAAGGGCCGCACTCAAAGTCGAGCCACACGTTCACCAAGTTCAGAGACTACACATAAAAACACGCAAAGCTTCAGTCAACAAACACAACGTTTTCTCCCAATTCTATGTTCCCTTCAGGAAACAAATCCCGACTATATTTTCTTGCTCTCTTTTTTTTTTAATTCAAAGTGGAGGGGTTTTAGGGTTTCTAAACTGGGATTTACGGTGAACTCAAGAATTGGGGATAGGGTTCTCCACGCGGTCGGATTCAGGAGCTGCGATGTGACTTTCGACTTGGGTTATGACAAGCAACGCTTGGCTTTGTGGAGTTGGCGGTTCCGTGAATTGGGTATGTTTTTGCGGCTACTGGTGTTGCTTGTTCGGAAGGGTTGCTGTGAAGGGCTACTGGGTAGTTGGGGCTCTTCGGATTTGGATCTGGGGTATGATAAATGGTTGTAGGCGTTTGGAAGGATGTGTCGGAGGAAAGTTCAGGGGTTTAGATATGAAGGGGGTTTACTGCTTTGGTAAGGGTAGGCTATGGTGATGTTTGTGCGGTGCAGGTAGTTCGGATTTGTGAAGTTTGGGATGGACTGTTTGGGGTTGCGTATTGGTTTAAGGAAGATAGGGCTTGCAAGAGTTTGTTGATGTTGAGGATGTAAACGATGGTGAAGGTGGCAGAAGAAATACACAGCAAAGAGAGAGAAATTTGGAAAGAAACTTTTTTTCTCTTTTTTTTAGGAAGGAAAAATTAAAGAAGAATTTTTTTCGGACTTGGAAAAGAAGAAGGATGTAATAGAGTAGAAAGAAAATGAATGGAAAGCAACTGGACAGTGCAAGAAATTGAAAGAACAAATGGCAAGATTTTTTTTTTTAAGACTTGTAGAAAAAGAAATGAAAAGATTGGGAATGGAATAAGAAAGTAGGAAATAAATCAAAGAAAATTTGGCAATTTTTTCTCTTGCGTAGAAAATTATGGCATCAAAGATTAATACCAAATCATACCAATCAAGATTTTATATATATATATATATATACAAGAAAAGGAAAAAAAACTAACACGAATCGGAAATTAAATAAATAATAAAATTTAATTATTGCCTCCCCGGCAACAGCGCCAAAAACTTGATCGGCGTTAGTCTATGAATTAGAAAAGCGCGACATTTGTAATAAATTCTGCAAGCATACAGGCGTGTAGCATACAGGTCGAACACAGGGAGGTTTAATTAAAAATTATTATCTATTTTTTTCTTGGGCGTGTTAGACGAAGCTGGAGGTTGATTTTGCAAAACAAAATAGAAGGTGAAACTACAATTAAAAGATGCAATTAAATTTACTGCAGATTCGAATCTAATCAGATCTGTAATAAATTCAACGATTAAAGATAAAATAGAACCATGGAAATAAAATTACAGACAGAATTAAACGAACAGAAAATAAAAAAATTAGGATTACCGCTGAATCTAATCAGACGGTCAATCGCTAATGAAAAGAAATGCAGAATACAAATAGTGTTCTACCGAATCTAATCGTGTAGACAACACTAATTGCTAAGAAATAGAAAATTGCAGAAAATAAAGAGAAAAATGAATTTTATTAATGAAGAAGAGAATAGAATGAAATATATGATAGGATGGTGGCTACAATGCCATTACAAGGGTATATATAGGGTAGATAGCCAAACCCTAACCCTAACCCTAATGATAAATGGGCCTGGTCATTACATCACTAATTAGTTTACAATGAGAAACATAAATGAGCCTTAGATAAATAAAGCAAATTTGGGCCTTTTCTCTTTTCCTCTAGCTTCCTTGACACTTCTTCATTGATTTGTGATGTGCAAAGCCTTTTTATCAATCCTTTTCTTGTCCAACAGCAACTAGATGTGATATCTTCATCTACAATTCTTCAAAATGCAACTACACAGCAAATTGAACTCTATTTCTCTACATTTCTGGTTGCATGCGGGCTGGGTTGGAATATCTGTAAAAGTAACAAAACAATACCCAAGTAATATTTATTTATATACAAAAGACAAGATATAAGAGTATAAAATAAACACATTTCTATGTCAATCAGTTGGAGTTTACTCACACCAGTCTCGTGACTGACCTAGAGTTTATTTTGTTTGTTTTCCCTAAACTCTTGGGTGCCCAAATTTGTATGGGCAGTCGAGTAATTGGGATTTTACAGATTCACTTGGAGAAGATCGAAGCAGGAGGCTTCACCAGTTAGCTATAGACTATCATATTTTCTGCTGTGTACTATGTTGTATCTGGAAATAGGTGTTTATAACTGTTCCAGAAATAACTGTGGTGCTCTGATGATGGTATGTATATATAGTTTGATTTGTATTTCAAAGTTTATGTTATCTAATATTTTTTATTCGTTCCGCTGTGAGTTTGTGATCTTCGTTTTCTTATATTCTAATATTTCTTCCTTTCTATTTCTCATCCTCTAACTTCTTTCTAATAATGATTCGTATTTCCGTGCAATTTGGGTTGGACGTGTGGTGTTATTAGTCGACTCAAAAAGTACGGAAATTCGGGTCGTTACATTTGGTATCAGAGCTGAAGGTTGAGTGATAACCTTGTGTGATGACCCCAAACTTCTGGTGGCCAAATGTAAGGATAATCATTTGGAATACAACATATTTATAACAACAACAGATCTCAGATAATATCATAACACATAATTATTGCAGCGGAAAGATATAAGTCATAAACATCACATCAATAGAACCACAGAGTACGCAGTTTACATGATACAACTTAGCAAAATAAAAGTCTGAATCAAAGGAAATAAGTTCCAACTCCAAAACATACATCAAAATCCAAGATAGAATAAAGTCTCTAAAAGCAGAAGATAAAAATAAAAGAGAGTCTTCGTCTTCTCCTTCCAAGTAGTCTTCAATCCAGCAAATGTCTCCCTAAGAACCTGTCACTTGGCTGCCCATGTAAAGAGAGGGCACCCGAGTTTGCAAAGTGAAACAAACATCGAGTCAGTCATGGGACTGGTATGAGAAATCTTCCTATACTAACTATCAATATGGCGAGTCACAGGACCACGCCGCTAACGCGGAACGGGTTTACCCCATTGGATTGCCAGTGCATAATTTTATAAAGTTTATATAAAACAACGAAATGATTTTTGAAAAATGAAATCATCATAAGACTTAAGTCCTATCACACAATGCAACGCACACAGGAGGATAGGGTCCTTATGATGATCAAACATGCTTGATATGTGTAAAGTAATATTTTAATATTATTATTAGTGTCTAAGAAGTATTAAAATACTTCAATATAAATATATCAATCCTAGACGGCATAGTACTCCATCCTACTACGTCGCCGTATACAAGTTTACAATCAAGACCGAAATGTCGTCGTATTGGGAATTGGTTTTCTGTCATGAAATCGAGGCTAGGGATCGTCCTCTTCCGATTCGAGACACTCTAGCAAATGCCTCAGGATTCCCCGCAGTGAACCCTTGGATCTTCAGGGCCGGTCCCCACCTAACGGTAGTGGATTAATTATGCCTGAACACACGTTTCCCGGTTCCTTTGAACCTATAGTATGACCACTTCCATCCTATAAAAACCTGAGGTACCTCAATCCATAATCCACATAAGTAAAATCCCGGACCGTGTTAAAGCACCGGCACTACCCCTAGCTAGAAAGAAACGTGTGCACTCCCTGCAGTCTTAATCCCATTTTTGACTCATACCGGGTATGAGGCTCGCGAAGTCACGTTATACACAAAGCTCTGCCTAAACAGACTATGCTTCGATCATCAACCAAAAGGCCTGCTTTTCAACAAAACCTTGATCATTGCATCTTGGCGTGCCACCTTGACAATTCACGCTATGTGATCGACAACTATTACTAGATACCAGGGTGTTAAGTAGAGAATGAATTCTCCACCACCAAACAGACATATATTAATTCAAGATGATTTAATTACATGAAATGAATTTCAACGTCAGACACGCATCCATTTACAAGTCCGTTCTGGGTCTGAACGAAACAGGAGACACCAAAAAGGCGCTCGCTTATCCGCACGACCAACACACACGTCCGGACAATTACTGCTTCAATCCCATCCTGGGAGCAAGTCAGTCCAAGGCATCAGTAGTCGTCGTCCATTCGAAGTGAAGATCGTCGGTCTTCAACCATCATCTTCTTACATCTTTGATTTAATCGCCGTGCAATTATTTGAAATGAGTTAAACTCGGTCTTTTCAAATAATTGTCGCATAATTATCATTTAAAATATTTTATATATATTTATAACTATTTATCTCTATTTTTATTTATTTGGAAATAGCTCGAAATAAATGAACGACGCTTCGGGTCAGTGGGCGGCCCTGGCGCTGTTTTTACCCAATTTTGATTTACACATATCTTAAAATCTAACCGTCGGATTTTGATGAATTTTATATCGTTAGAAAGCTCTTCCCAAAGCGGTCCTAACGGTTCTAGTTTTGGGGAAAACCAACGGTCGGATCTTTCGGTATAATCGTTTAAAGTTACGATTGCCGATACGCAAACTGCCGCTCGCGTTTCGTTAAATTTTATATTCATTTTTATATATAACCCATTTGGCGATTTCCACTATTAAAATCCATTCTTTTTATTCTATAAAACAATATTTTTGTTCGCCAATTCTAATGCGACAAAAATGACGGTTTCAACATTGTATATTTTTATATTCAATAAAATAATATTTTTGTTCGCCAATTCTAATGCGACAAAGATGACGGTTTCAACAATGTATATTTTTATATTCAATAAAAATAATATTTTTGTCCGCCAATTCTAATGCGACAAAAATGATGGTTTCAATAATGTATATTTTTATATTCAATAAAAATAATATTTTTATCCGCCAATTCTAATGCGACAAAAATGACGGTTTCAACAATGTATATTTTTATATTCAATAAAAATAATATTTTTGTCCGCCAATTCTAATGCGACAAAAATGACAGTTTCAACAATGTATATTTTTATATTCAATAAAAATAATATTTTTGTCCGCCAATTCTAATGCGACAAAAATGACGGTTTCAACAATATATATTTTTATATTCAATAAAAATAATATTTTTGTCCGCCAATTCTAATGCGACAAAAATGATGGCAAAAATGTACTCTTTTTTTTTACATAAAAATGTTCTTTTTCTCAAATTCATTTTTATAACATAAAAATGTTCTTTTTCTCCAATTCATTTTTATAACATAAAAATGTTCTTTTTCTCCAATTCATTTTTATTATGTAAATTTTCTACTTCTTTTCTTTACATTGAAAAAAAAAGGTAAGTTTTCTATTTCTTTTCTTTACATTAGAGAACTCAATTAAAAAGTTAATTTATCTTTCTATATAATGTTTGCATTGTAAATTGCAAATAAAAAGGTGAACTTTATTTCTAATGTAAACATTTTTTCTAGTGTCAACATTTCTAATATAAATATATTTTCTAATGTCAATATTTGATTCATTTCAACTATATTAACACGACGATGGAATGTTTGATTCATTTCAACTATATTAACATGACGATGGAATGTTTGATTCATTTCAACAATATTAACATGACGATGAAATGTTTGATTCATTTCAACTATATTAACATGACGATGGAATGTTTGATTCATTTCAACTATATTAACATGACAATGAAATGTTTGATTCAAGTTTTATGTCAACACAACAACGACAACATATGATTTGGTGTATAACTTTCATGAATCAAAATAAAGGTCTCATCTTTATTTTATATTGTAAATCAAAATAAAATATCTAAACTTTATTTATCTTTTAATTAAGATTTAAAAGATCTAAATTTTCCTTATTTTATAAATCATAAATCAAAATAAAGATTCAACTTTTGTTCTTATTTTGCAAATCATAATAAAGATTCAACTTTGGTTTTTATTTTGCAAATCAAAATAAAGATTCAACTTTTGTTTTTATTTTGCAAATCAAAATAAAGATTCAACTTTTGTTTTGCAAATCAAAATAAAGATCCAACTTTTGTTTTTATTTTGCAAATCAAAATAAAAATTCAACTTTTATTTTTATTTTGCAAATCAAAATAAAGATTCAACTTTTGTTTTTATTTTGCAAATCAAAATAAAGATTCAACTTTTGTTCTTATTTTGCAAATCAAAATAAAGATTCAACTTTTGTTCTTATTTTGCAAATCAAAATAAAGATTCAACTTTTGTTCTTATTTTGCAAATCAAAATAAAGATTCAACTTTTGTTCTTATTTTGCAAATCAAAATAAAGATTCAACTTTTGTTTTTATTTTGCAAATCAAAATAAAAATTCAACTTTTGTTTTTATTTTGCAAATCAAAATAAAGATTCAACTTTTGTTTTTATTTTGCAAATCAAAATAAAGATTCAACTTTTGTTTTGCAAATCAAAATAAAGATTCAACTTTTGTTTTTATTTTGCAAATCAAAATAAAAATTCAACTTTTGTTTTTATTTTGCAAATCAAAATAAAGATTCAACTTTTGTTCTTATTTTGCAAATCAAAATAAAGATTCAACTTTTGTTTTTATTTTGCAAATCAAAATAAAGATTCAACTTTTGTTTTTATTTTGCAAATCAAAATAAAGATTTAACTTTTGTTCTTATATTGCAAATCAAAATAAAGATTCAACTTTTGTTTTGCAAATCAAAATAAAGATTCAACTTTTGTTTTGCAAATCAAAATAAAGATTCAACTTTTGTTTTTATGTTGTGAATCAAAAATAAAGATTTAAACTTTCTTTGGTAAATCAGAATAAAGATTCAATTTTTTCATTTTATTTTGTAAAACAAAATAAAGATTCAATTTTTAGAAAGAAATACAAATAAAAATAGAAATAATAAAGATGAGAACTTTATAGAGATTACATCAGAATTTATAGATCTAAACTAACATGGCTATATCATGATATCACAACGAATATTAATAACCATACAACAATCACAACATCGCAGATCAGAAATAATAACATACAATGATTCATATGTCAAATATAATTAAATTATTTAATTATTCAGAATTTAGAAATCTCACCTTAATCCAAATTCAGATCCAAAATTTCAAAAGTCCCAGAATCAATCCTAGTCAGTTCTGAAGCGTAGTATTTGGTGTTATGAACCCAACGTTTCTGAAATCGCCGAAATCCGAGTTGAAACGACTAAGATATGATTAAATTTAGATTGGAAACATTTGAAATTAAATTATAAAAATAATTAAAAGGTTTTACCCTTCTTCCCCAATTAACAGATACAGGCCGTCGAGTCCTCTTACTCGTTCAAACCTAGGTCATAGTTTTTCACCAAATCAGGGGCCCCAGAGGCCGATCAGATTGTGCGACAGGGAAGGGGGAGGTAGGGCGCCGGTTCGCTGGAGATGGGGGTGGCTCGGTGGAGTGTTTTGGCGGCGGCGGTGGTTCGTTTGGCGGCGGTTGGGAGGGTTGGTCCTCGGTGTACAGTCGACGACAAGGTTGATGGTCGGTATGGATGGAAAGAGGAAGGAAGGGGCTTCGAGGTGGTGGAAGAATTGGGATCGGGTTTGTGAAGATGAAGGAGGATTTAGAGGGAGAAGGTTGGAGCACTATGGGTCGTTGAATTTGGCTCGGTGGCGGCTGGGAGATAATGAACAGTGCCTAGGGTTATTTTATTTTATTTTGATTTGCTAGTATTTATATTATTTTAATGTCGTCTTTACAAAAAAATCCGTAACTTTTAAACCGATCCATTTCCAGTCCAACAGAAAGTGACCCTAGCCAATAACCCATATTCCGGATCTAATGGAACAGGTCCCATGAGCCCAGACGGCTGTCTGTGGCCTGAATTATTTAATTTAATAATTAAATCCTTTATTAATTTAATTTATCTGCATAAATAAATTCACAGAGGCCACATACGGACTCAGAAAAATCCAAAAAAAAATATTTGTCTTCGTTATGATGATACGGTCATAACAAAACTAATTTCGTCGAATTCTGAGACTGTTTGAAAAATGGCTATTTTTCAGTCGATTAAATTTGACCGAAATCGACCAAACACATTTTCCTTCGCCACGCTCGCATATTAATTCAAAAAATTCTAAAAATTGAAACCTAGCAATAATATGACATTCCGGTTCCAACAAAAGTGGTTTCGTCGAAAACAGAGATCGTTTGAAAATTGACTATTTTCACTGGCTTTAATATTATTTAAAAATGAAAATTTTAATTTCTGCCACATTTTTCCACCAAATTATTTAAAATAAAAATTTTAATTTGGTTCGGATTTTCCGGGTCGTTACAATCTCCCCAACTTAAGAGTTTTTCGTCCTCGAAAAGGAAACAAAGTAAAGTAGGAAACAAGATGGAAGATGTAATAAATGTACCTTAATACCAGAGTTACTCGGAGATATCCACTCTGCACTTGGGGTAAGCCTTTTTTATGCTATCCTCTGTCTCCCAAGTACAGTCTCTAGGATCCCCACTCCATTGAACCTTAACTAGGTTGATCCTCTTGTTCCTCAAAATTTTGGTTTCTTTGCCAATGATCTTAATCGGGTCTTTTCTCACTGTTAGATTTGGAGCAATATCTAGGACATGTTGATTTAATTCATCCTCAATCAGATCTGGATCATGCACATGCTTGCGGAGTTGAGACACATGAAGTACATCATGCACCCCTGGCAACCAGTCAGGCAGCTGCACTCTATAAGTGAGAGTACCAATCCTTTCGAGGATAGGGAATGGACCAATGAATTTCGGTGCCAACTTTCCCGTCTTCCCAAAACGAATCACGCCTCTCAAAGGAGAAACCTTCAAGTATACTCGATCACCCACAGAGAATTCTTGATTTCTTCTTCGCTGGTCTGCATAGCTCTTCTGTCGGCTCTGAGCAGTCAACAAGCATTTCTTAATCAAGTCAACCTTATCTGATGCTTCACGAACCATGTCGGGGCCCAAGACTAGTCGATTGCCTGTCTCCACCCAACATGCCGGAGATCTGCATGGCCTGCCATAAGTAGTTCAAACGGTGACATCTTCAAGCTTGCTTGGTAGCTATTATTATAGGAGAATTCCACCAAGTGCAAGTGATCCTCCCATAAACCGCCATAATCAAGAATGCAAGCTCGCAACAATTCTTCCAAAACACGGTTCACCCTCTCAATCTGGCCATCTGTCTGAGGGTGATAGGCAGAGCTCAGATTCAACTTGGTCCCAAGCTCATCTTGGAAAGCTTCCCAGAATTTGCTGGTAAATAATGGATCCCGATCACTGACAATGCTTTTGGGAACCCCATGTAGTCTGACTATCTCTTTAAAATAAAGCTGTGCCAAACTACGAGCTGTTCTATTGGACAGAACAGGGATGAAATGGGCAGACTTTGTTAAACGATCCACAATCACCCATATGCTATCATTCCCTTTTCTGCTGTGGGGCAAGCTGTAACAACCCGCATTCTACGCATCGAAGGATCGTAAAATATTTATTTCTTTCCCATATGAAGTCGTATGGTCATGTAACTTTGGGAAACAACCATTAGACTCATTTCTCATGTTCATGATTTTTGTCGATTTTTAAATGACTGTTTTGCCCCTAGCTGATCTTGTTTTGGCCATAAATTTTGATTGGAAAGGAATTTTGACCTGAAACCACTTCCATTAGATTCGTTTGATGGTTTACCTTTCCGTAGAGTGGTCATAATAGCCAAACGGACTTACCGTTTGGGAGATATGGCTGAAATAAGGTTTGGAAAGTGAAAACTGCTTAACCGGGCCAAATGGGGTGATTAGTGAATAGGCCCATAACCCATTTCGGGATTAGGGTTATGGGGAGGCTGAAAGGAGTTAGAGAATCATTCCATTTCAGTTTTCTAGCCTCCACTTACCTCCAAGAAACCCTAAAAATGGCCTCCAATCTCTAAATCACCTCCAAATCATCTTTTAACCAAGGATTAAGCTTAGCAACATCAAATCAAGGGAGATCTACAGCAAATCAACATTGGAGCTACTGTTTAGCATCGGGATTCACATCAAATCAGAGATTTATTTCAGATATTAGTTTATTTGTGGCTAAGGTGAGTGATTTGCATAGTTCCTCACTAATTATGGCTAATTAAGGGTAATTAGTGTTAATTAGCGAATTTAAACGTGATAAAATTCTCGAAAAATATTTATAAAATCCGAAATGATGTTTTAGACCTCTGATATGAATTTGGGTTAATTTGGTTAAGTTTTGCTAATCATATCATTAGTTTCACCTAAACATGCTTAAGGGGAAATATGGGGTTTTGGGTATGTTTGATCCATTTTAACCTATCATATTGATGTTTTGATGTTTGTGGTTGATTATGCATGTTGATATGACTGTATGGTATGTTTTGTGATTGATTATAATAGTTGGAATAGTCAAAAACGCCGTCGAGTGGCATAAATTGCTTGCTGGAAGAAGTGCAGGAAAACAGACCGATCCGGATCGGAATGGAGGGAGAACCCGATCCGCTCCCATACTTCATTCCTTGAGCTATTCGCTCTTCGCGTGGCATGCATCGTCCGATCCGACCCGCTGGTGTTCTCCGACCCGATCCGCCGTGGCACCCGAATTCGATGAGGCTTGGAGACTACGACCCGATCTGAGTTGGTTAGAGGAAGCCGATCCGAACTGTGGCACATTGGAGGACTCTGACCCGAACCGATGATGGCGATTGGACATGGAGACCCGACCCGATCCGCTGAGGCGATGATGACCCGATCCGATCTAGCGAAGGGGGAGCTCACTGATCCAAACCGAACTGATGACTAAGTGGAGATCTGAACCGATCCGGTGATGGCCAATAACCGGAGATACAAAGGTAGTCCAAATGGAAGTTAGAGCTCAGGATCCAGTTGGGAACCAATGAGTTCACTTCATGGTTGGCCTTTGCTGCGGGACGTGTGCTAAGGAGTTGTCGACGTTCATAACTTCGATTCACCACTGAAATTGGATGATGGGCTACTTATCAGTGCAGTAGAGTCACTATGACTCGAGGGGCAAAGTGATGGTAGCAAGACTACGTTATCAGTGCAGTGATGCCATTTATGACTTCATGGGGCAAAGTGATGCGTAGTAAGACTATGAGCCAGTGCAGTGGGGTCATTGTGACTCCATGGGGCAGAGTGGACATAGTAAAGGATTAGTGAGGCTATGAGCCAGTGCAGTGGGGTCATTGTGACTCCATGGGGCAGAGTGAACATAGTAAAGGATTAGTGAGGCTATGAGCCAGTGCAGTGGGGTCATTGCGACTCCATGGGGCAAAGTGGACATAGAGAAGGATTTGTGGCTACGTTATCAGTGCAGTGAAGCCATTTATGACTTCATGGGGCAAAGTGATCATAGCAAATTATGTTGGGTGATCGAAGTGGTGAATATCGTATGCTTTATGCACTGAGTGAGAGATGTGAGGATGGTTGCTATGTTTGATTGTTTGCCATCACTATGACATGCACGTCCCACCCCCGTTATCTTTACACTATTTGAAATGGCACCTTAGAGTGTTGTGCAGTATGTAGTGCTAACTCTTTGGTTGCAGGTCCAGGTTCATGTATGTTTTAGTCTACCTGTTATTGTTCTTTTTAGATGCTTATCGCTCATACCAGGCTTTATGTCTGACCCAGAGTATTATGTCTCCTCTTATTACTCTGGGTGCTCACACAAGCAGACTAGAGACAGGTTAGCTGGTGATGCGCGAGTAGCCGATTCGGAGGCGAGCAGGAGGCTTCCACGTATGATATATAGATATTCTCCCTGTGTCGTTGGTGGTCGCTACTTGGGCATTAGTAGTGTACCTCCTTTATCTTGCTTTTGTTTTTGAGATAGTTTGAAAGTTGTAATAATGTTTAACTTTGGATCATAAGTTGTACTTGGATTTTCCGCTGCTATGTTAGTTGTTTCAGGTTATGCACTGTCTCACCTGTTTTATGTCAAGTATGTTATTATTATATTTTTTTCTATGCGCTATGAGACATTCTACGGGTTCCTTGTTAGTTCATTTCCTTCTTCCCTTTTCTTCTGACGATCCGTCCCGTGCTGACTGGACATGTGTACAGCGCACCTTTGGAGTAATTGTCGGTTGGTGCGGGGCAGGCGTCACATTTGGTATCAGAGCTCTAGGTTGCGTAGTTAACCTAGGGAAAGACACTAGGGAGAGATAGTACGTATATGAGAGCGCGTATTTGTGATCACTTTGGTTTTCAAAAGCTATATATATACTATTAGTAGTATAAGAATGAAGTCGTACTGCACTAGCACCACTATGGGGTCGTTAATCGTTTCCTTTTACAGATTGACGATGAGCCGATATGCTAGAGGTGCTGGTAGGGGATACAATAATGGGAATGATGCTGACATGAGGGCAATGTTTACTGACCTCATGAGAGACATGCTTAGGGAGGTGCAAGGGGCAGTTCCCAATCCCGGAAATGGTGGTGGTCCCGTAGTGCAGGCGCCTAGGGTCGATTTCGCCAAGTTGTGCAAGGATTACACTAACCTTGGTGGGAAGCCGTTCCACGGAACGGAGTCGACCACAGATGTTCAGGATTGGTTGGATATGTTATCATTCCCTTTTCTGCTGCGGGGCAAGCCATCTATAAAGTCCATAGAAATTTCCTCCCACTTCCAACCCGGAACTCCCAATAGTTGCAACAAACCGACCAACTTTTGTTGATCACTTTTAACTTGCTGACACGTGGGACATCTAGCAACGTAAATAGAAATATCTCTCTTCATCGCTTTCCACCAAAAGGTGCACTTAAGATCATGGTACATCTTGTTTACACCTGGATGGATGCTGATTTTAGATTTGTGGCACTCATCCATAACTTCTCTTTTTAGCTCAGCAATGTCTGGCACACAAATTCGCCCTTGCAATCTAAGGGTCCTATAATTGTCAATCTGGAAACTTGAGGCCTCGCCCTTTCGAACTCGCTCACAAAGCTTCTGAATAAATTTATCGTTCTTCTGAAGAGCAGAAATTTTATCAATCAAAGTAGGAGTGACAATGAGACTGGCGATAATGAGATTGTTGCATTCTGCATTCTTCCTACTGAGCGCATCGGCTACAACGTTGGCTTTTCCTGGAGTATATAGGATATCCAGGTCATATGATGCAAGAAATTCAACCCAGCGTTGCTGCCTCATATTCAAATCTCTTTGGGTAAAAAGATGTTTCAAGGATTTGTGATCCGTGTAAATTTCAAACTTCTCACCCAAGAGATAATGCCTCCATATTTTAAGAGCAAACACAATAGTCATTAGCTCAAGATCACGCGTGGCGTAATTCTTCTCATGCGGTTTCAGCTGGCGGCTAGGATATGCGACTACTCTGCCTCTTTGCATCAGCACCGCACCAATACCTTAAATAAATAAGGGATAACATGTTAAAATGAGATTTGACATTAATGGAACGTTATCTCTGACATGTTAATTTATAAAAGAAACAACCTTGCTTAGAAGCGTCAGTCCAGACCTTCAAATCCTGATTGCCATCAATGATGGTCAACACAGGAGCGTTGGTCAACCTCTTCTTTAGCTCTTGGAAAGCTATCTCGCATTCCGGTGTCCAATTGAATTTCGTATGCTTTTTGGTCAGGTTTGTCAATGGGCAAGCTACCTTCGAAAAATCTTTGATAAATTTCCGATAATAGCCAGCCAGTCCTAAGAAACTTCTTACCTCCGTGGGAGTTCTAGGCTGCTTCCACTCTTGGATGGCTGAGATCTTTCCTGGATCTACTGAGATGCCTTCCTTTGATACAACATGGCCGAGGAATTTCACCTGTTCTTGCCAGAATATGCATTTAGAAAATTTGGCTTTCAGCACATTTCTTCGCAAAATCTTTAAGACTTCTCTCAGATGTTTTTCGTGCTCAGCAGTGGATTTAGAAAAGATGAGAATGTCATCGATGAACACGAGCACAAATTTGTTTAAAACATCTCTGAACACTCTATTCATCAGATCAACAAAATATGCTGGAGCATTACATAGACCGAAGGGCATTACTAGCCATTCATAAAATATATCCGGTCCTCTGAAAGCAGTTAAAGGCACACACTCTTCTGCAATGCGAAGTTGATGGAAGCCTGTAGCTAGGTCCATCCTAGAGAATACTCGTGCCCCATGCAAGCGGTCAAGTAAGTCATCAATACGTGGCAATGGGTAATTATTTTTCAGTGTTTGTTTGTTGAGATCGTGGTAATCCACACATAGCCTGAGTGTACCGTCAGATTTTGGGACGAACACCACTGCTGCACCCCATTCTGAGAAGCTGGGCCTGATCAGACCCTTCCACAAAAGTTGCTTGTTTTGATATCTCAGCTCCTCTTTTTCTTTGGGTGACATTCTCCGAATGGGATGTACGACAGGCCTCGCATTCGGAGCTAGATCAATTCTGAAGCTAATTTCTCTATGCGGGGGTAAACCCTCAACTTCTTTGAATACATCAGCGTAATCTTTGACGATAGAGATATCCTCAATAGAAGTAGGGGCAACTTCTAGAGAAGACCAGAATGCTTTTCTGTCGGTGGCTGAGCCATGGCAGGGGATACATACATCACCGAGTTTAGTTTTAACTTTGACAATCCTCTTAGCACACTTGACTTCAGCCCCATGCCTCGATAACCAATCAATCCCAAGGATTACATCATACCCAGAGAAATTCATAACAATTAGATTTATAGGGAATTGGTAGCAAGAGTAGGAGATCGGCACTCTACAGTATTTATCGAGTATAAGAGAACCTCCTATCGGACTATTGGCTCTAATCAACTCTTTAAGTTTTCTTGGTTTCAGTTTCAACTTTTGAATGGCATCATTAGAATTAAAGCTTCATGCAGCACCAGTATCAAATAAGACGGTAATAGGAATGTTTTTAATATTAAGAGTACCTCCTAAGACATCGTGTTTACCTGGCCCCTCAGTCGTAGCTGGTGCATCTGCTCCCTCATAAACATGTGCCACCTGAGCATTCTTTAGCAGTGGGCAGTTTGCCTTAATGTGCCCCTTTTGATGACAATTGTAGCATTCCCTCTTGTCCTGAGAATTCTGGCCACGATTCTGAGTACTCTGACCACGGTTCTGACTAGGGCCCGAATCATTTCTCTTGACCTTTTTAGGTGCTCTACACTCGTAATCAAAATGTCCAATCTTGCCGCAGTTGTAGCAGGTCACCTTGCTCCGGTCCCTCTTCTTCCCTTGGGGCTTAGCGGTAGAAGAATTGCTCGCCTCTGGTTTCTTGTTAGCTTGTTCCTTTGGGTTGTTTCCTTGGCTTTTCGCTCTATCCTGCGGTCCGGACTCGTCATTTTCCTCGTAGCGGCACGCCATCTCTACTACCTCATTGAAGGGAAGCTTGATATGGGCAGTGACTCGGTTCAAATATTTCTTTGACAGACCCTTGAAATTTTTTTTATTCTTCTCTACCGGATCTTGAACCAAACCAGGAGCATATCGGGAAAGCTCATCAAACTTCCTCACATACCCAGAAACGATCATATTCCCTTGCTGTAGGTTAACGAACTGCTCGCACAGGCGCTTTCTAGCTTGTGAGGGTACATACTTCTCATTGAAAAGTTCCTTAAATTTGGCCCAAGACATATTGGCCATGTCATTGCAGATCTTCATCGTATCCCACCAATGCCCGGCTTCCTCTTTTAATTGCCATACTGCCAGGTAACGCTTTCGCTGATCTTCCAGTTCTAAGCCCCCTAGGATCTTTTCGCAATCTTTAAGCCATGCCTCTGCCTGAATCGCAGACTCTCGCCCCGTGAAAGGTACACCTCCTAGGTTTTTGAATTTCTTTGACATTCTCTCCAAATCGAAGGGATGTGGAGGTGGAGGTGGTTGTACTACGACCTCTGAAGTATGTTGTTCCTGAGTGATGGGGGTCTCGGGCTCCTCCTCTGGCCCCGCCCCGGGCTGTTCTTGCTCTAGTATTCATTTAAATCAGTCTGTACCATCAAGGAAAGAGTCAGACCAACCAAAATGAAAAATCTCTAGAAAAGATAAAATAAGGACAAGATGGAAAGGCAATGATGTAATGACTTATAAATATGTGTTATTTTGTTGTGCTCATTCTAGGACATTGCCAGTCCCATCTCTAATAAGCTACTCATCTTAGAATAATGTGGATTCTATCTAGACGAATTGTTCTAAATATGGTATATTCCGAAGCTAAGGTTAACCTTAGGCTCTGATACCAACTGTGATGACCCCAAACTTCCGGTGGCCGAAAGTAAGGATAATCATTTGGAATACAACATATTTATAACAACAACTGATCTCAGATAATATCATAACACATAATTATTGCAGCGAAAAGATATAAGTCATAAACATCACATCAACAGAACCACAGAGTACGCAGTTTACAGGATACAACTTAGCAAAATAAAAGTCTGAATCAAAGGAAATAAGTTCCAACTCCAAAACATACATCAAAATCCAAGATAGAATAAAGTCTCTAAAAGCAGAAGATAAAAATAAAAGAGAGTCTTCGTCTTCTCCTTCCAAGTAGTCTTCAATCCAGCAAATGTCTCCCTAAGAACCTGTCACTTGGCTGCCCGTGTAAAGAGAGGGCACCCGAGTTTGCAAAGTGAAACAAACATCGAGTCAGTCATGGGACTGGTATGAGAAATCTTCCTATACTAACTATCAATATGGCGAATCACAGGACCACGCCGCTAACGCGGAACGGGTTTACCCCATTGGATTGCCAGTGCATAATTTTATAAAGTTTATATAAAACAACGAAATGATTTTTGAAAAATGAAATCATCATAAGACTCAAGTCCTATCACAATGCAACGCGCACAGGAGGATACAGTTTTCCCTTATGATGATCAAAAATGCTTGATACGTGTAAAGTAATATTTTAATATTATTATTAGTGTCTAAGCAGTATTAAAATACTTCAATATAAATATATCAATCCTAGACGGCATAGTACCCCATCCTACTATGTCGCCGTATATAAGTTTACAATCAAGACCGAAATGTCGTCGTATTGGGAATTGGTTTTCTGTCATGAAATCGAGGCTAGGAATCGTCCTCTTCTTATTCGAGACACTCTAGCAAATGCCTCAGGATTCCCCGCAGTGAACCCTTGGATCTTCAGGGCCGGTCCCCACCTAACGGTAGTGGATTAATTATGCCTGAACACACGTTTCCCAGTTCCTTTGAACCTATAGTATGACCACTTCCGGCCTATAAAACCCGAGGTACCTCAGTCCATAATCCACATAAGTAAAATGCTGGGTCGTGTTAAAGCACCGGCACTACCCCTAGCTAGAAAGAAACGTGTGCACTCCCTGCAGTCGTAATCCCGTTTTTGACTCATACCGGGGTGTGAGGCTCGCGAAGTCACGTTATACACAAAGCTATGCCTAAACAGGCTATGCTTTGATCATCAACCACAAGGCCTGCTTTTCAACAAAGCCTTGATCATTGCATCTTGGCGTGCCACCTTGACAATTCACGCTATGTGATCGACAACTATTACTATATACCAGGGTGTTAAGTAGAGAATAAATTCTCCACCACCAAACATACATATATTAATACAAGTCCATTTAATTACATGAAATGAATTCCAACGTCAGACACGCATCCATTTACAAGTCCGTTCTGGGTCTGAACGAAACAGGAGACACCAAAAAGGCGCCCGCTTATTCTCACGACCAACACACACGTCCGGACAATTACTGCTTCAACCCCGTCCTGGGAGCAAGTCAGTCCAAGGCGTCAGTAGTCGTCGTTCATTCGATGTGAAGATCACCGGTCTTCAACCATCGTCTTCTTACATCTTTGATTTAATCGCCGTGCAATTATTTGAAATGAGTTAAACTCGGTCTTTTCAAATAATTGTCGCATAATTATCATTTAAAATATTTTATATATATTTATAGCTATTTATCGCTATTTTATTTATTTGGAAATTGCTCAAAATAAATGAACGATGCTTCGGGTCAGTGGGCGGCCTTGGCGCTATTTTTACCCAATTTTGATTTACACATATCTTAAAATCTAACCGTCGGATTTTGATGAATTTTATATCGTTAGAAAGCTCTTCCCAAAGTGGTCCTAACGGTTCCAGTTTTGGGAAAAACCAACGGTCGGATCTTTCGGTATAATAGTTTAAAGTTACGATTGCCGATACACGAATTGTCGCTCGCGTTTCGTTAAATTTTATATTCATTTTTATATATAACCCATTTGGCGATTTCCACTATTAAAATCCATTCTTTTTATTCTATAAAAACAATATTTTTGTTCGCCAATTCTAATGCGACAAAAATGACGGTTTCAACATTGTATATTTTTATATTCAATAAAATAATATTTTTGTTCGCCAATTCTAATGCGACAAAGATGACGGTTTCAACAATGTATATTTTTATATTCAATAAAAATAATATTTTTGTCCGCCAATTCTAATGCGACAAAAATGACGGTTTCAACAATGTATATTTTTATATTCAATAAAAATAATATTTTTGTCCACCAATTCTAATGCGACAAAAATGACGGTTTCAACAATGTATATTTTTATATTCAATAAAAATAATATTTTTGTCCACCAATTCTAATGCGACAAAAATGACGGTTTCAACAATGTATATTTTTATATTCAATAAAAATAATATTTTTGTCCGCCAATTCTAGTGCTACAAAAATGACGGTTTCAACAATGTATATTTTTATATTCAATAAAAATAATATTTTTGTCCGTCAATTCTAATGCGACAAAAATGACGGTTTCAACAATGTATATTTTTATATTCAATAAAAATAATATTTTTGTCCGCCAATTCTAATGCGACAAAAATGATGGCAAAAATGTACTCTTTTTTTTTTACATAAAAATGTTCTTTTTCTCCAATTCATTTTTATAACATAAAAATGTTCTTTTTCTCCAATTCATTTTTATAACATAAAAATGTTCTTTTTCTCCAATTCATTTTTAAAATGTAAATTTTCTACTTCTTTTTCTTTACATTGAAAAAAAATGTAAGTTTTCTATTTCTTTTCTTTACATTAGAGAACTCAATTAAAAAGTTAATTTATCTTTCTATGTAATATTTGCATTGTAAATTGCAAATAAAAAGGTGAACTTTATTTCTAATGTAAACATCTTTTCTAGTGTCAACATTTCTAATATAAATATATTTTCTAATGTCAATATTTGATTCATTTCAACTATATTAACATGACGATGGAATGTTTGATTCATTTCAACTATATTAACATGACGATGAAATGTTTGATTTATTTCAACTATATTAACATGACGATGGAATGTTTGATTCATTTCAACTATATTAACATGACGATGAAATGTTTGATTCATTTCAACTATATTAACATGACGATGGAATGTTTGATTCATTTCAACTATATTAACATGACGATGAAATGTTTGATTCAAGTTTTATGTCAACACAACAACGACAACATATGATTTGGTGCATAACTTTCATAAATCAAAATAAAGGTGTGACGGCCCGCCCCGTACCAGCCTGCATTTCCTCCGAGAGTGCGCTGTACACATGCCCGACTAGCACGAGACGATCGTCAGAAGAAAGGAAAGAAGGGAATTAACTAACGAGAAACCTGCAGAATGTCTCACAGCGCATGGAATAAAATATAATAATAATAACATACTTGACATAAAACAGGTGAGACAGTGTATAGGCTGATAACTAAATCAACATCAACATCAGAGCAGTGGAAATCCAAATACAGCTTATTACAACTTTTCAAATTTACTGTCTCTAAACAAAAGAAAGCTAAAGTAGAAGATGCACCACTAATGCGCAAGCAGTGATCTTCAACAACACAGGGAGAATACTCTATATATATATTACGTGGAAGCCTCCTGCTCGTCTCCGGATCATCTACCCGTGCATCACCAGCTAACCTATCTCTAGTCTGCTCGTGTGAGTACCCAGAGTAATAAGAGGAGACATAAATCTCTGGGTCAGACATAAAGCCTGGTATGAGCGATAAGCATCTAAACAGAACAATAACAGGTATACTAAACCATACCTGAACCTGGACCTGCAACCAAAGAGTTAGTACCACATACCGTACAATACTCTAAGGTGCCATAATAAATAGTGTAAGAGTACGGGGGCGGGGTGTGCATGGCATAATGATAGCAAACAAATCAACCATAGCAACCATCCTCACATCTCTCACTCAGTGCGTAAAGCATACGATGTCCACCACTGTCAATCACTAGACCCATTGAAGTAGTGACGGAGTTCGACTTGTACAACTACTGCTACTACCAAGCTTACCACATGGAAGCATGACCAAATCTTTACAAATGACCCCACTTCATTGGTTTATAGCCCTTTAGTCGTACCTAGGCCACTGTGGCCCTGAATCCGTTCACGTACCTCCCATACATAGTGATCCAAAGTCATAGACATTGACTGCCCCTTGGCACACGTCCCGCAGCAAAGCCCAATCGTGAAGTGAACTCATCGGTTCCCAACTGGATCCTGAGCTCTAACTTCCCATATTGGACTACCTTTGCATCTCGGGTTATTGGTCAATACTGGGTCGGGTCGGGTTCCTTTCAAGTCATCGGTTCAGATCGGGTCCACTGTGTTGCGTTGATGCATGGTCTTCCTCTGATAGCGGTTCGGTTCGGGTCCACTCCATCGCGTCGGTTCGGGTCGGGTGTCCTCCTCCGGGTCGGGTCGGGTGCCATCTCCCTTCTAACTCATGCTTCCGCTCCGATCCACTCCCTCGTTCTTCACGTGCTCCGATCCGATCCCTCTTTCTTCATCCGATCCGATCCCAGTTAGCGAGACCTTTCTTCTTGCCAGTTCTCCCCAGCGTCAAGTTCCGATCCGAGCCCTTCGTCCTTAAGTCGATCTGATCCCCAGCTTAACCAACATGGCCTTCCTTTTCGCCAAGCCTCTTTTGTGCCAGACTCCAGTTCGGGTCGGGTTTCTTGCCCAGGTCCCAAATCCGATCCGAGCCCATATCCGATCCGACACGGAACCCTGCACAACTTTCTGCAACTTTTTCCAGCAACTTGTTTACGCCATTCGACGGCGTTTTCGACAAATCTAACTATACTAATCAATCACTAATCATCCCAAACAGTCATAACAATATAGCAAACTAAACGCAAACACCAAAACAATGAATTTACATGTTAAAATGGATCAAATATACCCAAAACCCCTTATTCTCCCTAAAGCATGTTTAAGTAATACTAATCATAGGGTTAACAAAACTTAATCAAATCGAACCAAATTTCTAACAGAGGCATAAAATATTATTTAAGAATTTCTAAACATTTTTCCAGAATTTATTAGTGTATAAGTTCGCTAATCTTCACTAATTACCCTTAACTACCGTAATTAGTGCAAAAACTATGCAAATCACTCACCTTTGCCACAAAATAAAGCACCAATCTGAAATACTCTCTGTTTGGGTCGAATTCCTATGTATAGCAGCAGCTCCAACCTTGCTCTGTTGCTACTTGGCCTTGTTTTGATGTAGTTTAGGCTTAATCTCTACTAAAAATGTGTTTTGAAGTGGTTTTAGAGGATGGAAGCCATTACTAAGGTCTCAAGAAGGTTTGTGGCGGCTCAAAACTGAAATGAAAGTGATTTCCTAACCCTAATCAGCCCTCCTATGCCTCTAAACCCGAAATTCCCCTCTGGGCCTAGCTGCTAATCACCCGGTTAAGCCCAATTAAGCTGTTTTTCACCATCTGAAACTTGTTTCAGCCATATCTCCCAAATGGTGAGTCCGTTTGGCTAATGTGACCACTCTACGGAATTGTAAACCATCATCCGGAGCCAATGGAAGTTGTTTCAAGTCAAAATTCCTTTCCAGTCAAAAGTTATGGCAAAAGCAGTGCCAACTAGGGGTAAAATGGTCATTTAAAAATTGGAAAAAATCATGAACATGGGAAATGACCCCAATAGTCGTCTCCTAAAGTTACATGACCATACGACTTCGTATGTGAAAGGAAAAAAATATTCTACGAACCTATTATACGTAGAATGCGGATCGTTGCACTCTCCCCCCATTAAGAAATTTCGTCCCCGAAATTCCTTAACCTAAAACATACAAAGGATCCCGCATGCCTAACAACCACATACAATAATCAAACATGCAAAACAAGCAAACCAGCCTATCCTAACATGCGGAAAACTAAGTCGAAGTCAAAATCTTACCAGGCAAAGAGTTCTGGGTGTGTCTTCCTAATGTTCTCCTCTGTCTCCTAAGTACAATCATTCTCGTCCTCGCCCCACTGAACCTTGACTAGCTTCACCGCCTTCCTTCGAAGTTGCTTCATGTCGTGCTCGACAATACGCGCCGGCTTGCGGTTCCCAACCGCCTCGGGTTCTACTTTGAAGTCCTCTAATTGATCAGGTGAAATAGTCATATCTGAGTCATGAACGAACTTCCTTAGTTGGGAAACATGAAATACATTGTGAACTCCCGTCATCTTCTCTGGTAAGTCAATTCTATGTGCCAAATTCCCGACCAGTTCGAGAACAGGGAATGGGCCAACAAATCTTGGTGCCAACTTGCCTCTCCTACCAAATCGTATTACGCTCTTCAACGGAGAAATCTTGACAAACACCAAGTCACCAACGGAGAATTTTAAGTCTCTTTTCCTCTTATCAGCGTAACTCTTTTGCCTATCTTGGGCAGCCTTCATTCATTGTTGAATGATCTTGATTTTATCTGAAGTTTCCCTCACCATATCTGGTCCAAGCATAAACTTCTCGCCAGTCTCTATCCAACATGATGGTGAGTTGCATGGTCTTCCGTACAAAGCTTCAAACGGAGCCATACCGATACTGGATTGGTAGCTATTATTATATGCAAACTCTACTAGATGCAAATGGTCATCCCATGATCCACCAAAATCCAATATACATGCTCTCAAGAGATCTTCCAAAATACGGTTCACCCTCTCCGTCTGACCGTCGGTCTGAGGATGATATGCGGTACTGAGATGTAACTCTGACCCTAGAGCCTCTTGTAAGCTATTCCAAAACCCACTAGTGAACAATGGGTCTCGATCACTCACAATGCTTTTAGGTACTCCATGAAATCTCACTACCCACTTCATATACAATTCTGCTAACTTAGCTGCCATTCTGGTCGATTTGACTGGTATAAATCTTGCACTTTTAGTCAATCGGTCCACAATCACCCAAATGCTATCATGTCCCAATCTAGTCCTTGGTAAACCATCGATGAAATCCATCGAGACTTGCTCCCATTTCCATTCGGGAATTTCTAATGGCTGTAACAACCCACTAGGCTTCTTTTGGTCGGCTTTAACTAGCTGGCAATTCATGCACTTGGATATAAACTTCCCAATGTCTCTTTTCATCCCTTCCCAGTAGTAGGTCTGCTTCATGTCTCGATACATCTTGTTACCACCGGGGTGTATAGTCAGTTTTGAGTGATGACATTCTCTAAGCACTTCATCTCTCAATCCATTGACATTGGGTACAACAAGCTTTCCATTCTTTCTAAGCCATCCTTCTCGATCAAGCCCATACTTGTTCATATCCTCATCGATACCCATCTCTAACTTGGAGACGATTTCCAATAGGTTAGGATCGTCCCTCTGACTAGAGCCGATCCGCTCAATCAAAGTGGGTCTGACCGTCAAACTTGCTAACATTTCTGGATCCAATTCGCACTTTGGTCTGAAATCAAACCCAGCGATGTACTCCAGTTGCTTCCATTCTAGAAACATAGCCCCTAAGCTGGCATGTCTCCTACTCAATGCATCAGCCACCGCATTGCCCTTTCCCGGTGTATATGCGATGTCAAAATCATAGGAAGCCAAGAATTCTAACCACCTTTGTTGCCGGAGATTTAGATCCTTCTGGGAGAAGAGATACTTCAACGACTTATGATCTGTAAACAGCTCAAATCTTTCTCCCAAGAGATAGTGTCTCCACATCTTTAACGCGAACACGATCGCTGCCAATTCCAAATCATGGGTAGGGTATCTTCTCTCGTGCGGTTTCAATTGCCGACTTGCATAAGCTACAACCCTACCGCCTTGCATCAATACAGCACCCAGTCCGGTACCACAGGCATCCGTGTATACAGTCATCTCTTCATTCCCCTTAGGAATGACTAACACTGGTGCGCTTGTCAACTTGTCCTTTAGACTCTTGAATGCATTCTCGCACCTTTCATCCCAGACAAAAGCTTGATTCTTCTTGGTCAACTGGGTCAATGGTGCTGCTATCTTGGAGAAACCTTGGATAAACTTACGATAATATCCAGCTAACCCCAAGAAACTTCTTACATCTGTTGCATTCTTGGGCATAGGCCAATCCTGTACCGTAGCCACCTTCGCCGGGTCCACGGCAATACCATTCTCTGATACAACATGGCCCAAGAACCTCACTTCCCTCTTCCAGAAGTGACACTTAGAAAACTTTGCTTTCAATTGGTGTTTTCTCAACACCTCCATCACTATTCTTAAATGTTCCTTGTGTTCTTCCTCTGTCCTCGAGTAGACCAAAATATCATCAACGAACACAAGGACAAACTTATTCAACTGATCTCTGAATACCCTATTAATAAGATCCACAAAATATGTTGGGGCATTGGTCAGCCCGAATGGCATGACCAACCACTCATAAAATCCAGACGGCGTTCGAAATGCAGTTTTAGCTATACTCTCAGCTTCCACTCTAAGCTGATGAAAACCTGTCGCGAGATCCAACTGAGAAAATACTCTCGCGCCACTCAACTGATCGAACGAATCATCTATCCGCGGTAGAGGATTCTTATTCTTCCTCGTCACTTTATTCAACTCGCGGTAGTCTACACACAAACGAAGGGAACCATCCGCCTTGGTAGCAAACACAACTGGTGCTCCCCATTCAGAAACACTCCTTCTGATAAATCCCTTCTTCAAAAGATCGCTGACTTGCACCTCGAGCTCTCGCTGCTCCCTTGGTGCCATACGACGAAGTGGCATCACTATAGGTCTAGCATCTTTTACCAAATCAATACGGAACTCAATCTCTCGGTGTGGTGGAAGCCCGGTCACTTCTTCGAAAACATCCAGATACTGGCCAACCACGGGCAAACCTGACAACTCACTATGCGGAATGTCGAGGGAGTTTAGAAAACTAGCCAATACCCCCTCACTGGGTAGACCACCAAACACTATCCTCTGCCCATCATCCGCTCTAGCTGTCACCAAAAAGCCCTCATAGTCTACCACCACCCCGTATCTTTGGAGCCAATCTACTCCCAAAATAATGCCAAACCCAGTAAAGCCCAAAACAAAGCAATCACAAACAAACATGCATCCATGACTCGATAAGACCACATTACGACAAATCATGCTAAGGCTAGTCGAACCACCGATCGGGTTCGTCACTACTAAAGGTTTATCGACAATCTCGGGCTCCAATCCCAACCTATCTACCAAGTCACTAGATATGAAAGAACTGGAAGCTCCGGTATCAAACAAAACTCTAACAGGAACATCATAAACTGAAAGCATACCTTGAATGACGACATTCTTTCCCTTCTCCGCCGCAGTTGGGGCATTCGACGAAGAAGGAATAGCATTAAGGGAGTAGGCTTTCACCATTTGGTTTTCTTTGGGGGGTTGCGGACACTTGTCCTTGTGATGTCCCATTTGGCCACAGTTGAAGCACTTCCTATCCGCTGGCTTGGCCCGACAATTACTAGCATAATGGCCCTTCTTACCACAGCTGAAGCACTCAACATCTTGCTTATTCGTTTTCTTCTAGCCATCCTTAGCCTGATTCTGCTTTCTCTTATTCTGGGAACCACCATTGCCTCCACCACTTGCTTGTGGTTTTGGCTCTTCTACAGAAGCAACCTCAGCCTTCGGCTTAGGGTAGAGACTTTCTGATCTCAATGCTTTCCCAACAATCGATTCAAACGTCTCATCGATGTGGTTAATAAGCCTTTCCCCCAAGTACTGATCCAGACCAGTTATGAATTTCTCATTCTTCTTCTCGGCAGTATCAATAAGAGATAACCCATATTTCGACAGAGTATCGAATTCAGCAATATACTCCGAGACAGCTCTGCCATTTTGCTTGAGCTCCAAGAATTTCTTAAACAGCACTGACTTCTGAGCAGCTGGAATGAACTTCTCGCTAAAGCGAGCCTTAAACTGCTCCCAAGTAATCTGATCTTCGGGAGTAGCTGCCTTTATAGCATTCCACCAATTCATTGCCTGCCCTTGCAGCTGACGGGACTCTAGCTTTCTCTTCATCGCATCCTCGATACCCAAATCCTCGAAGATACGTTCGCAACTATCCAACCAATCTTGAACATCCGTGGCCGACTCCGTTCCGTGGAACGGCTTCACACCAAGGCTAGTATAATCCTTATTTAGCTTGGCGAAGTCGATTCTCGGCGCCTGCACTATTGGACCACCACCATTGGGAGCTGCCCTCTGTACATCCCTAAGTATCTCTCTCATGAGGTCAGTAAACATCGTCCTCATGTCAGCAGCATTCCCATTATTGGCCCCTCTACCGGTACCTCTAACATATCGGCTCATCGTCAATCTGAAAAAGGAAACGATTAACGACCCCATAGTGGTGCTAGTGCAGCACGACTTCATTCTAATACTACTAATAGTATATATATAGCTTTTGAAAACCAAAATAATCACAAATACGCTCTCTCGTATACGTATATTATCTCTCCCCGATAACTTCCCTATGTTAACTACGCAACCTAGAGCTCTGATACCAAGTGTGACGGCCCGCCCCGTACCAGCCTGCATTTCCTCCGAGAGTGCGCTGTACACATGCCCGACTAGCACGAGACGATCGTCGGAAGAAAGGAAAGAAGGGAATTAACTAACGAGAAACCTGTAGAAGGTCTCACAGCGCATGGAATAAAATATAATAATAATAACATACTTGACATAAAACAGGTGAGACAGTGCATAAGCTGATAACTAAATCAACATCAACATCAGAGCAGCGGAAATCCAAATACAGCTTATTACAACTTTTCAAATTTACTGTCTCTAAACAAAAGAAAGCTAAAGTAGAAGATGCACCACTAATGCCCAAGCAGTGATCTTTAACAACACAGGGAGAATACTCTATATATATATATATATATATATATTACGTGGAAGCCTCCTGCTCGTCTCCGGATCATCTACCCGTGCATCACCAGCTAACCTGTCTCTAGTCTGCTCGTGTGAGCACCCAGAGTAATAAGAGGAGACATAAAACTCTGGGTCAGACATAAAGCCTGGTATGAGCGATAAGCATCTAAACAGAACAATAACAGGTATACTAAACCATACCTGAACCTGGACCTGCAACCAAAGAGTTAGTACCACATACCGTACAATACTCTAAGGTGCCATAATAAATAGTGTAAGAGTACGGGGGTGGGGTGTGCATGTCATAATGATAGCAAACAAATCAACCATAGCAACCATCCTCACATCTCTCACTCAGTGCGTAAAGCATACGATGTCCACCACTGTCAATCACTAGACCCATTGAAGTAGTGACGGAGTTCGACTTGTACAACTACTGCTACTACCAAGCTTACCACATAGAGGCATGACCAAATCTTTACAAATGACACCACTTCATTGGTTTATAGCCCTTTAGTCGTACCTAGGTCACTGTGGCCCTGAATCCGTTCACGTACCTCCCATACATAGTGATCCAAAGTCATAGACATCGACTGCCCCTTGGCACACGTCCCGCAGCAAAGCCCAATCGTGAAGTGAACTCATCGGTTCCCAACTGGATCCTGAGCTCTAACTTCCCATATTGGACTACCTTTGCATCTCGGGTTATTGGTCAATACTGGGTCGGGTCGGGTTCCTTTCAAGTCATCGGTTCAGGTCGGGTCCACTGCGTTGCGTTGATGCATGGTCTTCCGCCGATAGCGGTTCGGTTCGGGTCCACTCCATCGCGTCGGTTCGGGTCGGGTGTCCTCCTCCGGGTCGGGTCGGGTGCCATCTCCCTTCTAGCTCGTGCTTCCGCTCCGATCCGCTCCCTCGTTCTTCACTTGCTCCGATCCGATCCCTCTTTCTTCATCCGATCCGATCCCAGTTAGCGTGACCTTTCTTCTTTCCAGTTCTCCCCAGCGTCAAGTTCCGATCCGAGCCCTTCGTCCTTAAGTCGATCTGATCCCCAGCTTAACCAACATGGCCTTCCTTTTCGCCAAGCCTCTTTAGTGCCAGACTCCAGTTCGGGTCGGGTTTCTTGCCCAGGTCCCCAATCCGATCCGAGCCCATATCTGATCCGACCCGGAACCCTGCACAACTTTCTGCTGCTTTTTCCAGCAACTTGTTTACGCCATTCGACGGCGTTTTCGACAAATCTAACTATACTAATCAATAACTAATCATCCCAAACAGTCATAGCAATATAGCAAACTAAACGCAAACACCAAAACAATGAATTTACATGTTAAAATGGATCAAATATACCCAAAACCCCTTATTCTCCCTAAAGCATGTTTAAGTAATACTAATCATAGGGTTAACAAAACTTAATCAAATCGAACCAAATTTCTAACAGAGGCATAAAATATTATTTAAGAATTTCTAAACATTTTTCCAGAATTTATTAGTGTATAAGTTCGCTAATCTTCACTAATTACCCTTAACTACCGTAATTAGTGCAAAAACTATGCAAATCACTCACCTTTGCCACAAAATAAAGCACCAATATGAAATACTCTCTGTTTGGGTCGAATTCCTATGTATAGCAGCAGCTCCAACCTTGCTCTGTTGCTATTTGGCCTTGTTTTGATGTAGTTTAGGCTTAATCTCTACTAAAAATGTGTTTTGAAGTGGTTTTAGAGGATGGAAGCCATTACTAAGGTCTCAAGAAGGTTTGTGGCGGCTCAAAACTGAAATGAAAGTGATTTCCTAACCCTAATCAGCCTTCCTATGCCTCTAAACCCGAAATTCCCCTCTGGGCCTAGCTGCTAATCACCCGGTTAAGCCCAATTAAGCTGTTTTTCACCATCTGAAGCTTGTTTCAGCCATATCTCCCAAACTGTGAGTCCGTTTGGCTAATGTGACCACTCTACGGAATTGTAAACCATCATCCGGAGCCGATGGAAGTGGTTTCAGGTCAAAATTCCTTTCCAGACAAAAGTTATGGCCAAAGCAGTGCCAACTAGGGGTAAAATGGTCATTTAAAAATTGGAAAAAATCATGAACATGGGAAATGACCCCAATAGTCATCTCCCAAAGTTACATGACCATACGACTTCGTATGTGAAAGGAATAAATATTCTACGAACCTATGATACGTAGAATGCGGGTCGTTACAAAAGGTCTCATCCTTATTTTATATTGTAAATCAAAATAAAATATCAAAACTTTATTTATCTTTTAATTAAGATTTAAAAGATCTAAACTTTCCTTATTTTATAAATCATAAATCAAAATAAAGATTCAACTTTTGTTCTTATTTTGCAAATCATAATAAAGATTCAACTTTTGTTTTTATTTTGCAAATCAAAATAAAGATTCAACTTTTGTTTTTATTTTGCAAATCAAAATAAAGATTCAACTTTTGTTTTGCAAATCAAAATAAAGATTCAACTTTTGTTTTTATTTTGCAAATCAAAATAAAAATTCAACTTTTTTTTTTATTTTGCAAATCAAAATAAAGATTCAACTTTTGTTTTGCAAATCAAAATAAAGATTCAACTTTTGTTTTTATTTTGCAAATCAAAATAAAGATTCAACTTTTGTTCTTATTTTGCAAATCAAAATAAAGATTCAACTTTTGTTCTTATTTTGCAAATCAAAATAAAGATTCAACTTTTGTTTTTATTTTGCAAATCAAAATAAAGATTCAACTTTTGTTCTTATTTTGCAAATCAAAATAAAGATTCAACTTTTGTTTTGCAAATCAAAATAAAGATTCAACTTTTATTTTTATTTTGCAAATCAAAATAAAGATTCAACTTTTGTTTTTATTTTGCAAATCAAAATAAAGATTCAACTTTTGTTTTGCAAATCAAAATAAAGATTCAACTTTTGTTTTTATTTTGCAAATCAAAATAAAAATTCAACTTTTGTTTTTATTTTGCAAATCAAAATAAAGATTCAACTTTTGTTCTTATTTTGCAAATCAAAATAAAGATTCAACTTTTGTTTTTATTTTGCAAATCAAAATAAAGATTCAACTTTTGTTTTTATTTTGCAAATCAAAATAAAGATTCAACTTTTGTTTTGCAAATCAAAATAAAGATTCAACTTTTGTTTTGCAAATCAAAATAAAGATTCAACTTTTGTTTTTATGTTGCGAATCAAAAATAAAGATTTAAACTTTCTTTGGTAAATCAGAATAAAGATTCAATTTTTTCATTTTATTTTGTAAAACAAAATAAAGATTCAATTTTTAGAAAGAAATACAAATAAAAATAAAAATAGAAATAATAAAGATGAGAACTTTATAGAGATTACATCAGAGTTTATAGATCTAAACTAACATGGCTATATCATGATATCACAACGAATATTAATAACCATACAACAATCACAACATCGCAGATCAGAAATAATAACATACAATGATTCACATAACAAATATAATTAAATTATTTAATTATTCAAAATTTAGAAATCTCACCTTAATCCAAATTCAGATCCAAAATTTCAAAAGTCCCAGAATCAATCCTAGTCAATTCTGAAGCGTAGTATTTGGTGTTATGAACCCAACGTTTCTGAAATCGCCGAAATCCGAGTTGAAACGACTAAGATATGATTAAATTTAGATTGGAAACATTTGAAATTAAATTATAAAAATAATTAAAAGGTTTTACCCTTCTTCCCCAATTAACAGATATAGGCCGTCGAGTCCTCTTACTTGTTCAAACCTAGGTCATAGTTTTTCACCAAATCAGGGGCCCCAGAGGCCGATCAGATTGTGCGATAGGGAAGGGGGAGGTAGGGCGCCGGTTCGCTGGAGATGGGGGGTGGCTCGGTGGAGTGTTTTGGCGGCGGCGGTGGTTCGCTTGGTGGCGGTTGGGAGGGTTGGTCCTCGGTGTACAGTCGACGAGAAGGTTGATGGTCGGTATGGATGGAAAGAGGATGGAAGGGGCTTCGAGGTGGTGGAAGAATTGGGATCGGGTTTGTGAAGATGAAGGAGGATTTAAAGGGAGAAGGTTGGAGCACTATGGGCCATTGAATTTGTCTCGGTGGCGGCTGGGAGATAATGAATAGTGCATAGGTTTTTTTTTTTTTGATTTGCTAGTATTTATATTATTTTAATGTCGTCTTTACAAAAAAATCCGTAACTTTTAAACCGATCCATTTCCAGTCCAACAGAAAGTGACCCTAGCCAATAACCCATATTCCGGATCCAATGGAACAGGTCCCATGAGCCCAAACGGCTGTCTGTGGCCTGAATTATTTAATTTAATAATTAAATCCTTTATTAATTTAATTTGTCTGCATAAATAAATTCACAGAGGCTACATACGGACTCGGAAAAATCCAAAAAAAATATTTGTCTTCGTTATGACGATACGGTCCTAACAAAACTTATTTCGTCGAATTCTGAGACTGTTTGAAAAGTGGCTATTTTTCAGTCGATTAAATTTGAGTGAAATCGACCAAACATATTTTCCTTCGCCACGCTCACATATTAATTCGAAAAATTCTAAAAATTGAAACCTAGCAATAATATGACATTCTGGTTCCAACAAAAGTGGTTTCGTCGAAAACAGAGATCGTTTGAAAATTGACTATTTTCACTGGCTTTAATATTATTTAAAAATGAAAATTTTAATTTCTGCCACATTTTTCCACCAAATTATTTAAAATAAAATTTTTAAATTGGTTCGGATTTTCCGGGTCGTTACACCTTGGCTCTGTGGCGTAACTCAATAAAGATGGGGTTAGTAACGCCCTAGATTGAGTTGAGTGTATATATATGTGTGCGTATTTGTAGATTTGATATAAAAATTGTTTTATATTGTGTTGACTGGTTTGTTGAGTGGTTTATGAATTCTGGTCGATACAGGATGCACAACTGTATCGATAGGTGTTCTAAACTCTCGAACAAAGCAATCCGATACAGTATTGTTTTAAAATGGGTAAATGAAATAATTTTGCTCAAGATTATTTTGATATGATTGGAATCATTTCTGAAATATTATAGTATACAGATATATTAATTGTTATTACAATCAAATGGAATTATAAAACATTGAGATGGTTATATAAAACCGAATTGAATTTGTATAAGAATGGAATATACAAATAAGCTGAAATATAAATTAAATTCAAACAAGAATTTGGAATTTAAATCCCGGTTGTTTAGAAAATATTTATTGAAGTATTTCAAAGGGAATATAACATTGTTTTAAAGGATTTTTGAATAAGAATGGTTTTAAATGGATTTTGAAAAGTGATTAAGCACTAAAATCATTTCAGTGACAAGAAAATAATTTTGATAATGGGTCGCGACATTATCGGTATTTATTTTCAAGTTTCTGAGTGACGGAATGCTACCATAATAATTTGGGAATGGAAAATTTGTTTGAAAAAGACAAGTTGTTTTGGAAATTCAAATGTTTTGAATTGAGTTGATGATAAATATATATGATTTCAAACTAATTTGGAATAAAACCCGGGAATTTGAATTCTGAAAATTAAAAATTAACTTGTAAAGTAAATAGATTGAAATGGTAGAAGTGAATCAAATGAATTAAAAAATCTAACTTAAGTTAAATAAAACTGGACTAGATTAGAGATAATCCAGAATGAAATTAAACAAAGAGGAATTCTTGAAATTTGAATTAATAAAGTGAATCTGATTTATGTATAAACAAGTTGAATATGTATTGGATGTTGTTGTTTGGAACTAAACTGTGATGGAATTGAACTCAAGCAGAGTAAGAGGGTTGATTTTTGAACACAGAACTCGGTTTGGATTAGTGAATAGAAGTGAACTAATCAGAAAGTTAAAGACCAAAGGTTGGATTGATTTGAAACCAACAGGAAATGGATATATGTATGCTGAGCAGATGTTGAATGGAATCAAATGCAAGAGATAAAATCTACGCCCGACAAAAAGGTACATATTTACAATATTACTTGGGTTTGATGGATTTATGAGCCTATGGGGCAAGCCGCTTGGCTTTTTGATTTTCTTTTGGATTGGAAAAGGCTAGAAAGGCGAGTTGTGGTTGTACCGATTGAGCCGTGCAAAGGGGATGCTGGCGAAATTTTTCGAAAATTTAAGAGTTAGAAAATTTTTAAAGAAATTTTTGATAATTTAAAATCGAGTTAATTATAATTGAAATAAGAAAACCAGAACTGGTTTAAAAAAAATTCAAGTGGAATAATGAAATTGATAAATGGATTTAAAATCAATTGGAATGGGTTTGAATAGGCAGAAGAGCATATGGATTAAAGCCAAGAAAGTGATGATGGGTTGTCCCAAAATGGTGGACAGATCATTGGGAAAGAATTAAGATGGGTCGAGTATGGATATGAGAATTCGAAGTTCGGATAAGAACTGAGTTATGAAGGTATGGAATATAAACTAAGTAGGTTGTGAGGAGTTAGAGTTATAATACCTTTGCTACTTAACAATTTCGAGGACGAAATTATTTTAAGGGGGAAGGAATGTAACGACTCGGATTTTCAGCCGTTGAATTCTGCATATTTAAATTTGTTTTAAATATTTTATTTGAATTATATATAGAAATTTATAAGGAATTTATTTGGATTTTTAAAATATACTGAATATCGTTTTAACTTAAAAATAGAAATATCGAGTTTAAAATTTAAATCGGATTACTTTGAAGTTATATGTATATATTTATATTAGATGGGTATTTTTATTTGCTTATTTTGAAATTGATTCGATTTAATTTCCAAACGATATATGATTTTAACGAAATTAATTTTTTTAAAATCCAAAATAGATTATTCTGATAAGATTTTCAAGGCGTAGTTATAATTAAATTTTTAGAATTTTATTGTAATTTTTAATTTGAAAAATAAGCAACTTTTTATTTAAAGTACTTTACACCCTATATCAGTGTTTTGGGATATCACAAAATAAGTTAGTTTATCTATTTTATTATATTTTTTGGAATTGTGACACCTTACTTGATACGGTTGTGCCTTTATTTGTGTTCGTAACGGCTCATACATGAACATATTCTTGTGTCGGGTATCTATATAAGAAACATACCTATTAGACTTTTAAAAGTTATGAGGAATGCATATTTGTAAGAGTAATTTCTGCCTTAAACAACAAATAAATGGAAAGAATGTTTCATCATATCGTAATGAACCAACTAAGGCAAGAGAGGGTAGATATTTGCTACTACACATTTAGACAGCTGGGACTAAAAATACTACCAATCTACCAAATCATACAAAGGAAGCTTTAGAATCTATCTCGTACCCTCCAAGCCAAACGAAACCGTGCTTCTCACGCCATTCAGCAGCGTGTTTTCCAAGCCGTTCATTAGCATGTGAGCCAAACAATCTCAGTTCCGTAATCCCCAACTTTCTTCCTTTTTAATACTATATACCTTGACTATTGTCCCCAAAAGGAAACAAAATATGAGCTGACAAATTCCATTGACAGATAAAAATTGAAAATTTCAAATCAAAATTCAAGATTTTAGGCTCGTTAAAATCATGGCATATAGAACTTGGCGTTGATGTTCATCATAGAAAGTGCGGCTCCAATAACTGATGCTTGACGTCCTTGAACAGCGCCTAGGGCTGAATGTGGCTCACATCTGAAGATGTTTGGGGCAAAATGGAGATCACAGTAGCGTTCATGGGATCGGCCAGCACCTTGGTGCGAATTCTGGATGGATTCGGTGAGGTTTTAATTCAGTTGTTCATTGTATATTGGGTTTTCACGATTTGATGTCGCGTTTTTCTAGAAGAAGGGGGCTCAGTTTCAATGTTGAGGTGGCTGCTGGAGGGAGGTCGAGGTAGCGGAGTTTCTAGTGGTGTCGAGGGCAGGCATAGGTGGCCGGAGAAGAGACTAGGGGCTAGTTTGAGTAGCGTACAGGGAAGGGAAAGGGAATTCGAAAGTAAACAGGGAAGGCAAGGGTTCTTTAATGATTGTGGGTGCAGGGAGTAATGGCGACTGTGTCCTTGGGAGGAGAGGAGTTAGTGGGTTAAAATATCGATTAAGACCTGCTTATGGTTTAAATGCCTTGGGTTGTTTTCTTACAATGGATTTCAACTTTCGATTTGTGGATTTGAGATGGTTCGCAGTGTGATGACGGAAGGGGAGGTCGTTAGCTGGCGGCGACGGTAAGAGCAGCGTTAAAAATGAATAAAGGGAAATCATTATTTGCTTGTGTTTCCAGTGGAAACTATTGATTAAATGGCCAAATGAAATTAGCGTATGAGTCCCACTGTTTCATATATATTAAGGTGGATGAATAGAAATAATGGAAGGGACTGTGTAAGGTTTCGAACTGAAGTGAAAGTCTATATTTTCCAGTGATTTTAGATTGTCTGGTGAAGACTTCAAATGGTATATATAAAAAAATGAAAAAAAGGGGATTTGGATTACTGCTCGAGGGGTGATTTACTGGGAGTAATGGGTGATGAAGGTGGTTAATAGTGGGTTAGGACATGGTTAAAAAAAGAGGTATTAGCGGCCTTAAACAATGATGAAAGGGTGGTGGTTGTAAATCTCGGAGCTGAGTTGGTTTCGAACGAGATGGAGAAGGATTTGGCACTATAATTAAACGACCGATCAAGGTAATTAAAGTTAAAGGATTAGGATTAGTTAATTGTTTTATTAAAAAAAATATTAAAACCTATAACAATTAATATCTATTTCATTTGTTAACAGAAATCAACAAACCAAATGACGTTGGATTCGTGGCGGCAAGATCTTCACTATGGAACTATCTCCGTTGAAAATAGAGCTACTGTGATTTCATGGTAAAATCAAACGTCTGTTTGATTTTAAAATGAAACAAAGGCAGAACCATCAACTGCAGAATAAGGTGAGTAAGCTCACTAACTCTGCTTCGTTTATATTTTTATATAAAGGAATTTTAAATTTATTTTATACTGTAAAATGGTTGCTTGGTTGATATGGTTGATAAAATTGGTTGATATGATTACATCGTTGATCGATGATTAGTTCTGATATTTCATATTGATGTGAAATAATATTATTGATGCTGATTAACATCTGTGGATGCAGGGAAACAAGTTGGAGGGACCCAACTGGGTTCCTCAACATTTATATTATTGTTTATCGTGATAAATTATGTTGTGTTGAATTCCCTAACCCTAGAAATTTGGTATTTTAATACCATAAAATATTTTTGAATAAAAAAGGGGGGTATGAAATATAAAAAGGGAAATTTAGTTCCAAAGTAGAGAATTGAATTTTTGAATGGACTTGAAGGTAGGGACTTGTTTTATTAAATAAAACAAGAAGTTGATTATAAACATCTGTTATAAATTTAGTAAAATATTGTCATTGGATTAAATTGAATTTATATGGAAAAGGGGAAATTGGTTTTGAAACCAATAGTTGTAATTGGATTTGATCTTAGTGATTTTAAAGGGGATTATAAATGAGATTATAAATGTTTGAAGTTAAAAGTGAGATTTTTATAAACATTTGTAAATAGAAGTTATTAATAGAATTTGGGTTTAAAGGAATATTTATAAAAAAGAAACCAAATGATTGTACATGAAAGAAATATATTTAGGATTAAAGTAAATAATGGTTTAGAGTAAAGATTTTGCAAATAAAATATATATAGTGGAAATTCAGATTTGAATATGAATCCAAATTGGAGTTTGAATGAGATAGGGAAATGGGGAATCAATTTAAAAGAAAGCGATAAGTTTTATTACAAAATGTGGAATATAAAATAAAAGGTGATAACGTAATGATTTGGAAAGCATGAATTCAAAAAGGGAATTGGGAATTTGAATTAACGTGAAATGGTAGATAAATCCCGGAGTTCGGAATATGATCGAATATAGATTATTCGAGAGAGAGTTATTGGAATTTGATTATATCGAATTTAGGAAAGTAGTTATTTCTATTTTTCGTTTTGAATCAAATTTAATTATTTAATTAATTACTTATTGATTGAAATTAATAAATACAAGTTATTTTTTTATATACCAAATATTTGAAAACAGCGATTATAATGCTACTGCTATAATAAATGTTTTTGTAAATTTATACAGCGCTTATAATGCTATTGTTATAGTAAATGTTTTGTAAATTCTAAACAGCAATTTTAACGCTGCCGTTATAATGCGATCTTAACGCTATTGTTAAAATAAATATTCTATAATTCTAGACAGCGATTGTAACGCTGTTGTTAAATATCAATGTTTTATAAACTAAATATTTGGAAACAGCGATTATAACACTACCATTATAATCAATATTTTTCTGTACTGGAAGTGTGTTCTTAGATCGAATCCGAGAGTCGTGTAAGCGACGGTTTGTTTAAAGTTTTGAGCTTTAACTATTTCAAAGTTGAGAATGTGGTTCAATTAAGGTCTGAGAGGTAATTATACCCCAACTTGATTGACTTCGTGATCGATGGAGGAATGGTTAAGGTTCAATGGTGAAACTTGGTTAAACGATATGGTTAGCTAATAAATGATTAGTGGGTTGAGTTATAATAACGATGTTTTATAACATCGCGTCAATTTGAAATGTTTTCCCAAATAAAATGAGAGATATTTTCTACACATAGAAAATGAAATGAATTGTCAACGAGGAATTAAGAGACAGGAATTAGAAATAATAATTTAATAAGAAATTAAATTAAAAGGAGCCCAGTGTTGGTTGATGCTTGATCGGTAGAATTTCCAATTGGAAATAGGACCGCAGATTGTATCGATGTTTCTTTGATAGTTAAATCACCGACTATCAAAGTTTTGATTTATTTTATACCGTCGTTATCAATATGGAGAGACTGGGGGTAGATTTAATATCTGAAAACCACTCCGTATTGGTATAAGCGTTATGAATCAACTTATGATGAAGATAATTGAAGACGGAGTAAATGCAAGGGCTGTTCAGTTAATCCTAGGTAGAAATTGCCCAAGATGGATTTATAGAACAGTGCCTTCGGTTTGTCCAGACCCAGGACAACTTGTATGGACGAGTGTCTGACAGAGTATTTCCAAAGGGATTACGTACGTTGATTCCTTCAGACGTACGTAGTTGGCGGCATAGAAGGGAAACTTCTTTAGCCTAACAATCTGAGTATTTTTGTGGGAATCAATTAGTGATTTCCGATGGATCTGACGATGTGGCATTCAAAGTGAACTGTGGCCAGATGTTCTGGAAGATAATTCAGACCTCAAGCATCACAACCCGAACTTGACAAAAATCGGGCAGGCAGCATGGCTATGCGGGTCGCCCCCATTAGGATGTATAATCACCTATCTAGAGAAATTCCACTTACTTCTTTAATCTATCGATGTTGTCCCTTTCGGGAAACGGTTGCTGATCCCAACCGTTGGTGATATACATTTGATACACTCAAGCGAAATGAGTGATCGGTCATGTGAGGGCCGGGTTGCAAGACATTCTTGTTGAACCCAGTGTATTTGCCTCTAGAGATACACTATCGGCAGGTGGCCCCATACCTTGTCATGTTGGAAATCCAATCTCCAATAAGCGCCCTGCAGTTTTTTTGATTTCATATTATATATGGAGCGTGAGATGCAAGCATTCCGCTAGATTCTATTTATTTGATGTAGACACTGTTATAATATCACCAGATTTTGATATCAAAAATATTTGGGTTATCGTAAGGTAAAAACATCTGTGTTTATGTGTGGATCGGTCTTACAATTATCATTTCTTTTGAAAGTATTTTTTTAAAGTTAAACAAATGGTTGGAGTTTACTCACACCAGTCCCATGACTGACCCAGAGTTTATTTTGTTTGTTTTCCCTAAACTCTTGGGTGCCCAAATTTGTACGGGCAGTCGAATAGTCGGGATTTTACAGATTCACTTGGAGAAGATCGAAGCAGGAGGCTTCACCGGTTAACAATAGACTATCATATTTCCCGCTGTGTACTATTGTAACGACCCGTATTCTACGAATCATAGGATCGTAGAATATTTATTTCTTTCACATACGAAGTCATATGGTCATGTAACTTTGGGAGACGACTAATGGGGTCATTTCCCATGTTCATGATTTTTCCCGATTTTTAAATGACCATTTTACCCTTAGTTGGTACTGTTTTGGCCATAACTTTTGACTAGAAAGGAATTTTGACCTGAAACCACTTCCATTGGCTCCTGATGATGGTTTACAATTCCGTAGAGTGGTCACATTAGCCAAACGGACTCACCGTTTGGGAGATATGGCTGAAACAAGTTTCAGATAGTGAAAAACAGCATAATTGGGCTTAACCGGGTGATTAATTGCTAGGCCCAATGGGGAATTTCGGGATTAGGGTAAGAAGGAGGCTGAAATCAGTTAGAGAATGATCTTATCCTCATTTCTCAGCCGCCACTTTCATTCTTGTACCCTAACAATGGCCGCCAACACCTAGAAACATCCCCAAATCACTTTCTAATCGAGTTTTGGCTCAATCTACATCAAATTAAGGAGAGAAAACACGAAAGCAAGGTTAGAGCTGCTGTTAGACATCAGTATTCACCCAAATCAGCGAGATTTCAGTTCTGAGAATTTTATTTGTGGCCAAGGTGAGTGATTTGCATAGTTTTGACACTAATTACGGTTAATTAAGGGTAATTAGTGAGGATTAGCGAATTTACACACTAATAAATTCTGGAAAAATATCTATAAATTCGAAAATAATGTTTTAGACCTCTGGTAGAAATTTGGTTTAATTTGGTTAAGTTTTGTTAACCCTATGATTAGTTTTGCTTAAACATGCTTAAGGGAACATATGAGATTTTGGGTATATTTGATCCATTTTGACACGTAAGTTCATTATTTTGGTGTTCGTGGTTAGTTTGCTATGTTGCTATGACTGTTTGGAATGATTTGTGGTCGATTAGAATAGTTAGATTGGTTGAAAACGTCGTCGAATGGCATAAACAAGTTGCTGGAAAAGTTGCAGAAACAGTGCAGGTTTCGGATCGGATCGGATATGGTGGCTCGGATCGGATAAGAGAACTGGGCAAGGGATTCGGTCGGATCGGAACTTGACACTTGAGAAATCTGGCAAAAAGGAAGGCCATGCTAGCAATATTGGGATCGGATCGGATAAAGGAGGGGGATCGGAGCGGCTAAAGGAGGAGGATTGGATCGGAACAAATGAAGGGCGAGGGAGCTGATCGGAGCGGAAGCACGAATGGGATAGGAGATGGCACCCAACCCGACCCGAAGTGGGACACCCGACCCGAACCGACGCGATGGAGTGGACCCGAACCGAACCGTGCCAGAGGAGGACCATGAGCTGACGCAACGTAGTGAACCAGACCCGAACTGATGCAACGTTGTGGACCCGAACCGAACCGCTACAGGAGAAGACTACGAACAGAACCAACTCAAGGTAGAGGACCCGACCCGAACCGATGGCTAGAAGGTGAACCCGACCCGATCCAGTATTGACCAATAACCCGAGATACAAAGGTAGTCCAATATGGGAAGTTAGAGCTCAGGATCCAGTTGGGAACCGATGAGTTCACTTCATGATTGGGCTTTGCTGCAGGACGTGTGCCAAGGGGCAGTCGATGTCTATGACTTTGGATCACTATGTATGGGAGGTACGTGAATGGATTCAGGGCCATAGTAGCCTAGGTACGACTAAAGGGCTATAGACCAATGAAGTGGGGTCATTTGTAAAGATTTGGTCATGACTCCACGTGGTAAGCTTGGTAGTAGCAGTAGTTGTACAAGTTGAACTCCGTCACTACTTCGATGGGTCTAGTGATTGACAGTAGTGGACATCGTATGCTTAACGCACTGAGTGAGAGATGTGAGGATGGTTGCTATGGTTGACTGCTTGCCATCATTATGACATGCACACCCCACCCCCGTATTCTTTACACTATTTATTATGGCACCTTGTATTGTACGGTATGTGGTACTAACTCATTGGTTGCAGGTTCAGGTATGGTTTAGTATACCTATTATTGTTCTGTTTAGATGCTTATCGCTCATACCAGGCTTTATGTCTGACCCAGAGTTTTATGTCTCCTCTTATTACTCTGGGTGCTCACACGAGCACACTAGAGACAGGTTAGCTGGTGATGCACGGGTAGATGATCCGGAGATGAGCATTAGGCTTCCACGTATGTTATATATATAGTATTCTCCCTATGTTGTTGAAGATCACTGCTTGGGCATTATTAGTGCATCTCCTACTTTAGTTTTCTTTTGTTTTAGAGACAGTAAATTTGGAAAGTTGTAATAAGCTGTATTTGGATTTCCGCTGCTCTGATGTTGATGTTGATTTTAGTTATCAGCTTATGCACTGTCTCACCTGTTTTATGTCAAGTATGTTATTATTATTATATTTTACTCCATGCGCTGTGAGACATTCTACAGGTTCTTGATTAGCTCATTCTCTTCTTTCCTTTCTTTGGCGACCGTTCCGTGCTAGTCGGGCATGTGTACAGCGCACTTTAGGAGGAAATGCCGACTGGTGCGGGGCGGGCCGTCACACTTGGTATCAGAGCTCTAGGTTGCGTAGTTAACCTAGGGAAGTTATCAGGGAGAGATAGTATACGTATACGAGAGAGCGTATTTGTGATTACTTTGGTTTTTAAAAGCTATATATATATACTATTAGTAGTATAAGAATGAAGTCGTACTGCACTAGCACCACTATGGGGTCGTTAATCGTTTCCCTTTTTCAGATTGGCGATGAGCCGATATGCTAGAGGTGCTAGTAGGGGGGCCAATAATGGGAATGCCGCTGACATGAGGACGATGTTTACTGACCTCATGAGAGAGATGCTTAGAGATGTGCAGAGGGCAGCTCCCAATGGTGGAAATGGTGGTGGTCCAATAGTGCAGGCGCCTAGAGTCGACTTCGCCAAGCTGAATAAGGATTATACTAGCCTTGGTGGGAAGCCGTTCCACGGAACGGAGTCGGCTACGGATGTTCAGGATTGGTTGGATAGTTGCGAACGTATCTTCGAGGATTTGGGTATCGAGGATGCGATGAAGAGAAAGCTAGCGTCCCGTCAGCTGCAAGGATGGGCAATGAATTAGTGGAATGCTATAAAGGCAGCTACTCCCGAAGATCAAATTACTTGGGAACAGTTTAAGGTTCGCTTTAGTGAGAAGTTCATTCTAGCTGCTCAGAAGTCAGTGCTGTTTAAGAAATTCTTGGAGCTCAAGCAGAATGGCAGAGCTGTCTCGGAGTATATTGCTGAATTCGACACTTTGTCGAAGTATGGGCTATCTCTTATTGATACTGCCGAGAAGAAGAATGAGAAATTCATAACTGGTTTGGATCGGTACTTGGGGGAAAGGCTTATTAACCACATCGATGAGACGTTTGAATCGATTGTGGGGAAAGCATTGAGGTCAGAAAGTCTCTACCCTAAGCCGAAGACTGTGGTTGCATCTGCAGAAGAGCCAAAACCACAAGCAAGTGGTGGAGGCAAGGGTGGTTCCCAGAATAAGAGAAAGCAGAGTCAGACTAAGGATGGCCAGAAGAAAAAGAATAAGCAAGATGTTGAGTGCTTCAGCTGTGGTAAGAAGGGCCATTATGCTAGTAATTGTCGGGCCAAGCCAGCGGATAGGAAGTGCTTCAACTGTGGCCAAATGGGACATCACAGGGACAAGTGTCCGCAACCCCCCAAAGAAAAGCAAATGGTGAAAGCATATGCCCTTAATGCTATTCCTTCTTCGTCGAATGCCCCAACTGCGGTGGAGAAGGGAAAGAATGTCGTCATTCAAGGTATGCTTTCTGTTTATGATGTTCCAGTTAGAGTTTTGTTTGATACCGGAGCTTCCAGTTCTTTCATATCTAGTGACCTGGTAGATAGGTTGGGATTGGAGCCCGAGATTGTCGATAGACCTTTAGTAGTGACGAACCCGATTGGTGGTTTGACTAGCCTTAGCATGATTTGTCGTAATGTGGTCTTATCGAGTCATGGATGTATGTTTGTTTGTGATTGCTTTGTTTTGGGCTTTACTGGGTTTGGCATTATTTTGGGAGTAGATTGGCTCCAAAGATACGGGGTGGTGGTAGACTGTGAGGGCTTTTTGGTGACAGCTAGAGCGGATGATGGGCGGAGGATAGTGTTTGGTGGTCTACCCAGTGAGGGGGTATTGGCTAGTTTTCTAAACTCCCTCGACATTCCGCATAGTGAGTTGTCAGGTTTGCCCGTGGTTGGCCAGTATCTGGATGTTTTCGAAGAAGTGACCGGGCTTCCACCACACCGAGAGATTGAGTTCCGTATTGATTTGGTAAAAGATGCTAGACCTATAGTGATGCCACTTCGTCGTATGGCAGCAGCGAGAGCTCGAGGTGCAAGTCAGCGATCTTTTGAAGAAGGGATTTATCAGAAGGAGTGTTTCTGAATGGGGAGCACCAGTTGTGTTTGCTACCAAGGCGGATGGTTCCCTTCGTTTGTGTGTAGACTACCGCGAGTTGAATAAAGTGACGAGGAAGAATAAGAATCCTCTACCGCGGATAGATGATTCGTTCGATCAGTTGAGTGGCGCGAGAGTATTTTCTCAGTTGGATCTCGCGACAGGTTTTCATCAGCTTAGAGTGGAAGCTGAGAGTATAGTTAAAACGACATTTCGAACGCCGTCTGGATTTTATGAGTGGTTGGTCATGCCATTCGGGCTGACCAATGCCCCAGCGTATTTTGTTGATCTTATGAATAGGGTATTCAGAGATCAGTTGAATAAGTTTGTCCTTGTGTTCGTTGATGATATTTTGGTCTATTCGAGGACAGAGGAAGAACACAAGGAACATTTAAGAATAGTGATGGATGTGTTGAGAAAACACCAATTGAAAGCAAAGTTTTCTAAGTGTCACTTCTGGAGGAGGGAAGAGAGGTTCTTGGGCCATGTTGTTTCAAAGAATGGTATTGTCGTGGACCCTGCGAAGGTGGCTACGGTACAGGATTGGCCTACGCCCAAGAATGCAACAGATGTAAGAAGTTTCTTGGGATTAGCTGGATATTATCGTAAGTTTATCCAAGGTTTCTCCAAGATAGCAGCACCATTGACCCAGTTGACCAAGAAGAATCAAGCTTTTGTCTGGAATGAAAGGTGCGAGAATGCATTCAAGAGTCTAAAGGACAAGTTGACATGCGCACCAGTGTTAGTCATTCCTAAAGGGAATGAAGAAATGACGGTATACACGGATGCTTGTGGTACCGGACTAGGTGCTGTATTGATGCAAGGAGGTAGGGTTGTAGCTTATGCTAGTCGACAGCTAAAGCCGCATGAGAAGAAGTATCCTACCCATGATTTGGAACTAGCAGCGATTGTGTTTGCGCTGAAGATGTGGAGACATTATCTCTTGGGAGAAAGATTTGAGTTGTTTACAGATCATAAATCGTTGAAGTATCTTTTCTCTCAGAAGGATCTAAATCTCAGGCAACAAAGGTGGTTAGAATTCTTGGCCTTTTATGATTTTGACATCGCATATATACTAGGAAAGGGCAATGCGGTAGCCGATGCGTTGAGTAGAAGACATGCCAGTTTGGGGGCTATGTTTCTTGAATGGAAGCAACTGGAGTATATCGCGGGGTTTGATTTCAGACCAAAGTGCGAATTGGATCCAGTCATGTTAGCAAGTTTGACGATCAGACCCACTTTGATTGAGCGGATCGGCTCTAGTTAGAGGGACGATCCTAACCTATTGGAAATCATCTCCAAGTTAGAGATAGGTATCGATGAGGAGATGAACAAGTATGGGTTTGATCGAGATGGATGGCTTAGAAAGAATGGAAAGCTTGTTGTACCCAATGTCAATGGATTGAGAGATGAAGTGCTTAGAGAATGTCATCACTCAAAATTGACTATACACCCCGGTGGTAACAAGATGTATCGAGATATGAAGCAGACCTACTACTGGGAAGGGATGAAAAGAAACATTGGGAAGTTTATATCCAAATGCATGAATTGCCAGCTAGTTAAAGCCGAGCAAAAGAAGCCTAGTGGGTTGTTGCAACCATTAGAAATTCCAGAATGGAAATGGGAGCAAGTCTCGATGGATTTCATCAATGGTTTACCAAGGACTAGATCGGGACATGAGAGCATTTGGGTAATCGTGGATCGATTGACTAAGAGTGCAAGATTCATACCAGTCAAATCGACCAGAACGGCAGCTAAGTTAGCAGAATTGTATATGAAGTGGGTAGTGAGATTTCATGGAGTACCTAAAAGCATTGTGAGTGACCGATACCCGTTGTTCACTAGTGGGTTTTGGAAGAGCTTACAAGAAGCCCTAGGGTTAGAGTTACATCTCAGTACCGCATATCATCCTCAGACCGACGGTCAGATGGAGAGGGTGAATCGTATTTTGGAAGATCTCTTGAGAGCATGTATATTGGATTTTGGTGGATCGTGGGATGACCATCTGCATCTAGTAGAGTTTGCATATAATAATAGCTACCAATCCAGCATCGGGATGGCTCCGTTTGAAGCTTTGTACGGAAGACCGTGCAACTCACCATCATGTTGGATAGAGATTGGCGAGAAGTTTATGCTTGGACCAGATGTGGTGAGGGAAACTTCAGATAAGATTAAGTTCATTCAACAACGAATGAAGGCTGCCCAAGATAGGCAGAAGAGTTATGCTGATAAGAGGAGAAGAGACCTAAAATTCTCCGTTGGTGACTTGGTGTTTGTCAAGATTTCTCCATTGAAGAGCGTGATACGATTTGGCAGGAGAGGCAAGTTAGCACCAAGATTTGTTGGCCCATTCCCTGTTCTTGAACCAGTCGGGAATTTGGCATATAGGGTTGACTTACCAGAGAAGATGACGGGAGTTCACAATGTATTTCATGTTCCCCAACTAAGGAAGTTCGTTCACGACCCAGATATGACTATTTCACCTGATCAGTTAGAGGACTTCGAAGTAGAACCCGAGGCGGTTGAGAACCGCAAGCCGGCCCGTATTGTCGAGCACGACATGAAGCAACTTCGAAGGAAGGCGGTGAAGCTAGTCAAGGTTCAGTGGGGCGAGGACGAGAATGATTGCACTTGGGAGACAGAAGAGAACATTAGGAAGACATATCCAGAACTCTTTGCCAGGTCGGATTATAACTTCGATTTAGTTTTCCGCATGCTAGGGTAGGCTTGTTTGCTTGTTTTGCATGTTTGATTGTTGTATGTGGCTGTTAGGCATGCGGGATCCTTTGTATGTCTTAGGTTAAGGAATTTCGAGGACGAAATTTCTTAAGGGGGAGAAAGTATAACGACCCGTATTCTACGCATCATAGGATCGTAGAATATTTCTTTCTTTCACATACGAAGTCATATGGTCATGTAACTTTGGGAGACGACTATTCGGGTCATTTACCATGTTCATGATTTTTCCCGATTTTTAAATGACCATTTTACCCCTAGTTGGTACTGTTTTGGCCATAACTTTTGACTGGAAAGGAATTTTGACCTAAACCACTTCCAATGGCTCCGGATGATGGTTTACAATTCCGTAGAGTGGTCACATTAGCCAAACGGACTCACCGTTTGGGAGATATGGCTGAAACAAGTTTCAGATAGTGAAAAACAGCTTAATTGGGCTTAACCGGGTGATAAACAGCTAGGCCCAATGGGGGATTTCGGGATTAGGGTAAGAAGGAGGCTGAAATCAGTTAGAGAACGATCTTATCCTCATTTCTCAGCCGCCACTTTCATTCTTGTACCCTAACAATGGCCGCCAACATCTAGAAACATCCCCAAATCACTTTCTAATCGGGTTTTGGCTTAATCTACATCAAATTAAGGAGAGAAAACACGAAAGCAAGGTTAGAGCTGCTGTTAGACATCAATATTCACCCAAATCAGCGAGGTTTCAGTTCTGAGAATTTTATTTGTGGCCAAGGTGAGTGATTTGCATAGTTTTGACACTAATTACGGTTAATTAAGGGTAATTAGTGAGGATTAGCGAATTTACACACTAATAAATTCTGGAAAAATATCTACAAATTCGAAAATAATGTTTTAGACCTCTGGTAGAAATTTGGTTTAATTTGGTTAAGTTTTGTTAACCCTATGATTAGTTTTGCTTAAACATGCTTAAGGGAACATATGGGATTTTGGGTATATTTGATCCATTTTGACACGTAAGTTCATTGTTTTGGTGTTCGTGGTTAGTTTGCTATGTTGCTATGACTGTATGGAATGATTTGTGGTTGATTAGAATAGTTAGATTGGTCGAAAACGTCGTCGAATGGCGTAAACAAATTGCTGGAAAAGTTGCAGAAACAGTGCAGGTTTCGGATCGGATCGGATAAGTGAACTGGGCAAGGGATTCGGTCGTATCGGAACTTGACACTTGAGAAATCTGGCAAAAAGGAAGGCCATGCTAGCAATATTGGGATCGGATCGGATAAAGGAGGGGGATCGGAGCGGCTAAAGGAGGAGGATCAGATCGGAACAAATGAAGGGCGAGGGAGCTGATTGGAGCGGAAGCACGAATGGGATAGGAGATGGCAACCGACCCGACCCGAAGTGGGACACCCGACCCGAACCGACGCGATGGAGTGGACCCGAACCGAACCGTGCCAGAGGAGGACCATGAGCTGGCGTAACATAGTGGACCCGACCCGAACCGATGCAACGTTGTGGACCCGAACCGAACCGCTATAGGAGAAGACTACGAACAGAACCAACTCAAGGTAGAGGACCCGACCCGAACCGATGGCTAGAAGGTGAACCCGATCCGATCCAGTATTGACCAATAACCCGAGATGCAAAGGTAGTCCAATATGGGAAGTTAGAGCTCAGGATCCAGTTGGGAACCGATGAGTTCACTTCATGATTGGGCTTTGCTGCGGGACGTGTGCCAAGGGGCAGTCGATGTCTATGACTTTGGATCACTATGTATGGGAGGTACGTGAATGGATTCAGAGCCACAGTAGCCTAAGTACGACTAAAGGGCTATAGACCAATGAAGTGGGGTCATTTGTAAAGATTTGGTCATGACTCCACGTGGTAAGCTTGGTAGTAACAGTAGTTGTACAAGTTGAACTCCGTCACTACTTCGATGGGTCTAGTGATTGACAGTAGTGGACATCGTATGCTTAACGCACTGAGTGAGAGATGTGAGGATGGTTGCTATAGTTGACTGCTTGCCATCATTATGACATGCACACCCCACCCCCGTATTCTTTACACTATTTATTATGGCACCTTGGAGTATTGTACGGTATGTGGTACTAACTCTTTGGTTGCAGGTCCAGGTTCAGGTATGGTTTAGTATACCTGTTATTGTTCTGTTTAGATGCTTATCGCTCATACCAGGCTTTATGTATGACCCAGAGTTTTATGTCTCCTCTTATTACTCTGGGTGCTCACACGAGCAGACTAGAGACAGGTTAGCTGGTGATGCACGGGTAGATGATCCGGAGACGAGCAGTAGGCTTCCACGTATGTTATATATATAGTATTCTCCCTATGTTGTTGAAGATCACTGCTTGGGCATTAGTAGTGCATCTCCTACTTTAGTTTTCTTTTGTTTTAGAGACAGTAAATTTGGAAAGTTGTAATAAGCTGTATTTGGATTTCCGCTGCTCTGATGTTGATGTTGATTTTAGTTATCAGCTTATGCACTGTCTCACCTGTTTTATGTCAAATATGTTATTATTATTATATTTTACTCCATGCGCTGTGAGACATTCTACAGGTTCTTGATTAGCTCATTCTCTTCTTTCCTTTCTTTGGCGACCGTTCCGTGCTAGTCGGGCATGTGTACAACGCACTTTAGGAGGAAATGCCGACTGGTGCGGGGCGGGCCGTCACAACTATGTTGTATCTGGAAACAGGTGTTTATAACTGTTCCAGGAATAACTGTGGTGCTCTGATGATGGTATGTATATATAGTTTGATTTGTATTTCAAAGTTTATGTTATCTAATATTTTTTATTCGTTCCGCTGTAAGTTTGTGATCTTCGTTTTCTTCTATTCTAATATTTCTTCCTTTCTATTTCTTATCCTCTAACTTCTTTCTAATAGTGATTCGTATTTCTGTGCAATTTGGGTTGGACGTGTGGTGTTATTAGTCGACTCAAAAAGTACGGAAATTCGGGTCGTTACAGCTACATTGTGTTTAGGTCGTAGGTTTCTTTATTTTCCGTCGCGCTCCCACTCTAGGTGGTGCAGCGGAACTAAAAACATCGCCACATCAGCGGCTTGGAACTTAGGTTGTCGCTCCTATCTCAGGTCGCCCACCCCATATACTCAGATCGGTGCATCCATGCAAACCTTAGGTCATTGCTACGTCACCAATATTTGGGTTATTGAAGTTGCAAAAGGCTTGAATCGAGAAGACGGCATGTGTAATTATGTATAGAATAAGGGGTGAATTAGCTTTTATGAGAATACATGACTTGGTTGCGTAAGATCAAGGCATTATTCTTGGGTCGCCAGAGTGAAAGCGTGAATTGCAAGCTGTATGTGCTTTGAGTCATAGCCCCACTTTTTGGACTGTGATATGATTTTAGCACGCAAGAATTCTTTGGCTCACGTGGCATATTTTAGACCACATTGCTTTTAGGTCGTTGCCCCCCTTCCTTAGACCGTGAAACATTTTAGACCGCAGAGCCTATTCAAGTTGTACCACCAACTAGGCGCCAACCTAGCGCCAATTATACACCTTAATTACAAATGTGACATTACCCCTAAGCTCCAACTATATATACCACATTACACAATCATAGGGGTGGACAGAATTTCATTCGGAGAAGGAGGTGCCGCCAAATTCAAAACTTGTCTACAACTTCACTAATGGCTCTCATGGATCTAACAACTCTTCTCCAATTTCATGTGGATCAAATCCATTTCAATGATCATTAAAGCTCATTCCAATTGAATCAAAGCTCCTTGAATCTCATTCAAGCTTAATGAAAAAGCTTTCTAACACAATTCAAACGATCTTGAATCTTCTCTAATCCTCTCTGAAGTCTAAATTGAATGCTAATTCACTATGAAGTCTATGAAGATCATTCAGAATGCCTAAGTGATCAAGGATTGATACATCTATCATCACAAAGCTAAAGATCCCTTCATCTTCTTAGCCAAATTCAAGTGAGACTAAATCATAAAAGAGAGTGAAAAGAGAGAAAAGGGAAAAACGAATGTATAGAGAGAGTTTATCCATGTTGTAAACAAAGTATCGTAATGAGAATTGATTAGAAAGTGGACGTAGATTCATCGTGAATCGTACCACTACAAAAATCCCTTTGTCTTCTTTTTATTCTTTTTATTTTGTAATAATGCGATTCCACGTTTTAATCTTACCGAATCAGTGAAGTGCATCGTTTGCACCTTTGGTGTTGATTTCAAATTTGGAGTAAACATTTGGCGCCCACCGTGGGGCAGCATACGCATTTCTCTCGATCCTTAGAGCCTACTTCTACCATAGATTCCACAAATCTAAGATCTAGACCAATCGACGAACTATCTTCCAAATTCAAGGCCTTATCCAATATAACGGCCAAATCTAAGAAGACTACTACCAATGTCGTTGAAGAAAATAACAATGTTATCAATAACGAAGCTACTCCACTAGCTAACCGTTTCGAAGTTGGAGAAAATTCAATGTCCGGGGCTGGAGTAACTAAAGCAGAATTAGATGTCGTTGTCGCTAGCTTGAGCCAACGAATGGAAATTTAGAGCCTTAATCGATGCTAATAAAACCCTCGTGGATGCTAATCAAGCTTTGATGGATAAAGTGAGCGCTCTCCTAAACGCTCAAGCAAATCCCATTCCTCCTCCGGAAATCCATGTCAACCTTGAAGAGAATGCAAATTCATCATCCTCATATCCTCATAATGAAAACTTAGAAGGATTTGTTGGCAAAGATGACGCTAATGTCAAAGACCCAAAGTTGAATGCTATAAATCGCTCTGATCGAAATAACCGACAAGTTGCGAGACCCGTCAAGGGGGCACCTTCCCATAGCGGAAGTAAAAGACCTAGATCCTCTAAACGTGATCGCTCGCCACGACAAGCATCCGGAAAAGAGATCGAGGTCCCCTCCCCGGAACAACACAACTCGAAGGAATATATCACAGATGTAGTAAAGCAAATCATGAAAGATAACATGTCTCGCAAGGATAGTGAAAGGAAATGGGACTTCTCCATCGGCAAAAATCCATTCACAAAGAGGATCCGCAAGGCTGAATTTCCCCAAAAAATCCACTCATCCTACTTTGCCTCCGTATAATGGAAATTCTGATCTGAATCACTTCCTATACAAATAAGAGTGGCACATGAATGCAACCAAGGCAACGAATGAGATCAAATGCTTGTGATTCCCTCTCTATCTAGAAGGTGTCGCATCGTTATGGTTTATAAGGCTGTCACCCAAATCCGTCGACCGATTTGATGATTTGACTCTGAAATTCAAAGAACAGTTCATGTTGCAAGCTACGAAAGCTAAGGACGTTATCTCTCTTACGTCCATGAAGCAAAATCCAGGAGAAACTGTCAAAGTTTTCCTCAAAAGGTTTAATGATGTTGTATATGAAGTAGGGAATCCCGAACCTCGCATGGTCTTAATGTCTCTAATCGGCGCTATAGACGAGAAGAGCAAATTTGGTAAATGGATTAAAATGAAAGAGCCAAGCACACTTGAGAAATTCTATAAAAAAGCCGAGGAGTACATGAAAGTCGAAACTAGTCCAGTATCTCTTCAGATTATTGATGCTAACCCGCTTCTTGAAGCTCCCAAAAACACTCCTACTCAGCACAATCAGAAAAATACCAGAGGTCAGAAAAGAGGTGGCGACAGAAAAGAAAATCGAGACGGCAAGAATCCACACTTTTCCAATCCATCAGAGCTAACATCTTTAAATGACACTCCAGAAAACATCTTTGCTGCAACCAAAGACACCGAAGACTATCCAATACCTAAGCCTCAGAAAATCAATGACCATCAAGCAAACTCTGGAAAGTTCTACCGATTCCATAATCAGCCAAGCCACAACACCAACAAGTGTAGGCATCTGAAATCACTGATCGAAGAGCTAATTAGGAAGAATCGTCTGCAACAATATGTTAAAAATCCACAATCCTCAAACATTGTTCCGAATCCCCAATGTCAGGGGGCAACAAACAATGAAGCTTTTGTTTAGACCATGCCAAGGCTGATCATCAACCGATAACTGCTGATTGTGCTTCAATTCCAATGGCCCAGAATAGGTGATTAACATCGTCACTGCTTTACTTCATGCTCTGTTCCCTGCTTTAGTTCATGCTTTATTTCATGTTTTACTTTCTGTTATATTCAAAACTTTTTGTAAACAGTCTGTAATAACCTGCAAGTGATGTACTGAACTTCAGCTCTACGATTAAGAGCATATCTGTATGAATTAATTTCTAGCTTGCAAATCTCATGTTAAATCAAAACTTGATTAAAAATGATTCCATGTTGCAGGTTGTTCGTCAAGCGCTTGTTCCTTCAGAATCAGATAAAGCATAGCGACCCCAACAACACTAACTCAAGTACCAAATGATGTAAATATCAACATGAACAAATGTAAAAATAGGAAAACGCCGCCTTGAGAAGTGAATGGGAAAAGTCGCAAAGATTCAAACAATGAACAAGCGCCACGACAGATAAACGAGAATATTGTAACTTTCATCGAAGGGGCATTCCTCTAAGTGAAAGTTTCAAAGCTTCGATCCCCAATCTGAAATGGCCTGCCAAGTCAAGCGACCAACAAGGGAATCAGAGCGGACTAAGAGCTGGAAGGACCAGCCCAAGTCGGAAGGACCTACAAACCTGATGTTGGAAGTACCAATATCAGGTCGGAAGGACCGGCAAACACGCTGGAAGGACTAGCATCAAGTCGGAAGGACCGACAAACCTGATGTTGGAAGTACCAACATCAGGCCGGAAGGACCGGTGAGCACGCTGGAAGGACCAGCACCAAGTCGGAAGGACCGACAAACCTGATGTTGGAAGTACCAACATCAGGCCGGAAGGACCAACAAACACGCTGAAAGGACTAGTACAAACCAAAGTCCTCTCCGGGGGCACCCAATTGATCGTCAGAACCAGGAAGTACCTGATGCGATAACGACAAACATTGGGGTTTCAACCATAGTCCTTTCCGACGGCACCCAATTGATCGTCGGAATCAGGAATTACTTGATGCGATAACGACAAACATTGGGGGTTTCAACCATAGTCCTCTCCGAGGACATCCAACTGATCGTCATAATTATGAAGTACCTGATGTGATGACGACAAACATTGGGGTTTCAATCAAAGTCCTCTTCGTGGGAACCCAATTGATCGTCAAAATCAGGAAGTACCTGACGCGATAACGACAAGCATTGGGGTTTCAACCAAAGTCCTCTCTGGGGGAACCCAATTGATCGTCAGAATCAAGAATTACCTGATGTGATAACGACAAACATTGGGGTTTCAACCAAAGTCCTCTTCGGGGCCACCCAATTGATCGTCAGAATCAGGAAGTACCTGATGCGATAATGACGAACATTAGGGTTTCAACCAAAGTCCTCTCCGGGGCCACCCATTTGATCGTCAGAATCAGGATACCTATGTGATAACGACAAACATTGAGGTTTCAACCAAAGTCCTCTCCGGGGGTACCCAATTGATTGTCAGAATCAGGAAGTACCTGATGCGATAACGACAAACATTGGGGTTTCAACCAAAGTCCTCTCCAGGGGAACCCAATTGATCGTCGGTACCAGGAAGCACCTAATCTGATAACGGCCTCCTAAAACAAAGGCATAAATATCCAAGTCTTCTCCGAAAGGAAGCCAAAGATCTCTCAGATGCGTATTTCCCAAATGTGAAATATCACTACCATATAGGTCATTAAAACGATAAGCATTTGAAATCCACATTAGTCGATTAGTTGATCTTAAGCATTAAAAACGGATTTGAATTAGAATATCGTGTTTTTGCAGAAAATATTTGATGAGTTATAAACCATTGAGAAAAACAAATCCTGTGCAAATGCTTTGTTCAATTCAAAATTTGCTATATTTCATTTTTTTAAGATTAACTAATCTGTTATTGATGTGGACAATTAATAACAAAGTATAAGTCCAAAATCATGTAATCGCTTGTTTTAATTACTGTACAGGTGGCATGAAGCATACGAACTCAACTATTAAGTTCTAACATGGGGTATTCGAGGTCAATGGGTCGAATAAGCGCGCTCACCGACTCATGTCGTTCAAACGACCCGAAGACTCAGGTCACCTAACGAGCCGAAGTCCTAGGTCGCTACAACGACCCAAAAGGGTAATGCGTCCAACGACCGAATTTCCCAGGACGTTAAAACGACCTAAAAGCCCAATAATTCAAGAACCGGATGGTGCATTAACATTAGGACGTGGATTGCCGTCAGATCGTGAAGCGCTTCATGCTCCAATGCAACAACAAACTAAGACGAAATTCTGGCAAATCATCAACAGTGCAAAAGTACAATGAAATTTATGAGACCGGACCAAATAGCATGAATATGCGATCAACTCCAGAATATAGTCTAGTTTACAAGATTAATCAAGGAAAGACTCACCGATTACGATGATCATTTCGAAGTCCGAATTTCTTGCAAGCGAAAAATACAAGCTTCGAGGGGAAAATGTTAACCCCATTGTGAAAACGCTGTTCAAAATAATAAAGAACATGCGAACGTTGGCACACGGCTTCGTTTAACCCATAGCTTCTCTAACCCGCAAGTGGTTTTAGCTCGTTCATCATATCTGGTTTAGGTCGCTTGCCTTACATGATGGATCAAATTACGTATAATGCATGCTGTGTTATAGCGTGTCACGTGGTAAAATGGACCAAAGGATTACACACTTTTGGATCATTATATGTCACTTTGCTTCATCATGTAGTGGAGCTTCATAAAGCATAACGTGAGCAAGCATGGATGACCAACTTACAATACAATGGGACAACCTCTGCTTTAATATTGTGTGACACATCAGCTATATCCTCTGCATCCTCCAAGTTGTTGTAAATAAGAAGTATCAAGGCATTTAAAACGCCATCTACATTGTGTTTAGGTCGTAGGCTCCTTTATTTTGGGTCGCGCTCCTACTTCAGGTGGTGCAGCGGAACTAAAAACATCGCCACGTCAGCAGCTTGGAACTTAGGTCGTCGCTCCTATCTTAGATTGTCCATCCCATATACTCAGATCGGTGCATCCATGCAGACCTTAGGTCACTACCACATCACCAACATTTGGGTTATTGAAGTTACAGAAGGCTTGAATGGAGAAGATGGCATATGTAGTTATGTATAAAATAAGGGGTGAATTAGCTTTTATGAGAATACGTGACTTGGTTGCGTAAGATCAAGGCATTATTCTTGGGTCGCCAGAGTGAAAGTGTGAATTGCAAGCTGTATGTGCTTTGAGTCGTGGCCCCACTTTTTGGACTCTGATATGATTTTAGCACGCAAGAATTCTTTGGCTTGCATGGCATAATTTAGACCGCATTGCTTTTAGGTCGTCGCCCCCTTCCTTAGACCATGAAACATTTTAGACCGTAGAACCTATTCAAGTTGGACCGCCAACTAGGCGCCAACCTAGCGCCAGTTATACACCTTAATTACAAGTGTGCCACTACCCTCAAGCTCCAACTATAAATACCCCATTTCACAATCATAGGGGGGCGGAATTTCATTCGGAGAAGGAGGTTCCGCCAAATTCAAAGCTTGTCTACAACTTCACTAATGGCTCTCATGAATCTAACAACTCTTCTCCAACTTCATGCAGATCAAATCCATTTCAATGATCATTAAAGCTCATTCCAATTGAATCAAAGCTCCTTGGATCTCATTCAAGCTTCATGAAAAAGCTCTATAACACAATTCAAACGATCTTGAATCTTCTCTAATCCTCTCCGAAGTCTAAATTGAATGCCAATTCACTATGAAGTCTATGAAGATCATTCAAAACGCCTAAGTGATCAAGGATTGATACATCTATCATCACAAAGCTAAAGATCCCTTCATCTTCTTCACCAAATTCAAGTGAGACTAAATCACAAAGCTATGCTCCTTCACAAGGTATATTCGAGTTCGTTCTAACGCTTATCAGATTTAGATCTAATTTTTAGGGTTTTAGAAATAAAGTAGTGAATCTGTCCTGATAGCTATGGTTGTTTAAGAGCTTAGCTCCTGCATAGACTATGCTTGTCGTTATTCACAGGTTTGTTTCTGGAAACCTCATTGTTGTTGATTCATGTTTGTGACAGAAACATGAGTTAGATCTAGAATAATTTGTTTGGCTATTGAATCATATTAATCTATTTTATGTCATTGCTCCCTAATTGCTTCCTTTTATTATCAAAAACTCTCTTTTTGTTTATTTTCTGCTATTTTTAAACAATCAAAATTTCAGAATAACTTGATTGGATTTATTAGTAAAGTAATTTTTGGTCCCAGAGTTCGACACCCTTTACAACAACCCTTGTTATTTAGGAAAGTCGAGCGGATTGAATAGTTGTTTACAATTGTTTAATTTGTTTGCAAACAATGTATATGGTTCATATGTAATCATTCGAGTTTGTAGCACGTATATATGTTATATTCAGGGTTATACCTATATGTATTTTGTTCTATGATATGTTATCTGTGATACGTCATAATTTATTCTAAATACGATCCTTAGCCACCGTAGTTTCATATTAAATGAATTGAGTCATTGGTCTACTTGAGGTAAAAGAAAAATTTATATACCCAGTTGACGTATTTGATACTCATCTAATATAAGATGGGCATTGCTATTGACACTCCAAATATTGTTAAGGGGAGTTCAAATTTCAAAAACACTCCAATCATAAAAATAATGTTAGGGGGGTGACGTACTTTTTTTTACGTTTCCTTTTACCCTCGTAATAACATCAGTTACTATCCCAAATTCCCATCAATTTCAAATGCAAAAAAAAATCCCTAAATTATTTAGAAAAAAGCGATTGTTTGAGGAGAAATAATGGTATGACGAAGAACGTGCTACCGTATTAAAAAAAAAAATGTTCGATATATGTATATCGGTTTCCTATCAATGATATTTTTCATCTGATCTGATGCATATCGACAAATGAGATTATTGATAATTTGATATAAATATCTCATGCAGTTCGAATAATATACCGTATAATTTTTTTTGATTACCAACTAAAAAAGATATTATTGTAAAGAAGGCTAATTTGGTAAAATAAACTTTATTTGTTAAGGGGGTGATCCTTGCATTGGTACTGCCCTTAACAATTTTTCTTTTTTAAAAAAATTGACCTCCCCTTAACAATATTTGGAGTGTCAACAACAATCCCTTATAAGTTTACAAACGGTCGCCCCTAACCCGTCATATTCTCCGTTCTAATTGACAATATTACTCTATAATACTCTTTATTGTGGTGGATCTCGTTTTTGTTGATACAGTTAAAGTAAATGAAAAATAAAATATGCAAAATAAAATATGATTTATTAAATAATAAATTGGGTCTAATTTTAACCAGTAAATCTCATAGGATTAACAAATCCTATTAGGTTTTTTTTCCTGAAATTACCTCATATCACCTCCAACAATCGGGCCGCTTCTAACATTTTGATAGTACTGGTTTTGATCATCAATGATCGTAATGGTTTCAATTGGTTTATATAAAGTATGTTATAACCGATCAATATTTTATCGAGAGTTTACTACACACTGAATTCAAGAGTTCTCCATAAAAGTAATATCATACATATATCCTTATATTTATTCTTTAGTTTAGATTTGAATGTTAAGATTATACTTCCAGTATGCCCATTGGGAGTATAATTTTTTTGGTTAATGCCAATCGGTTTTTATAGTGTCGCATCCACTTTTATTATAATAAATAATAAATATATCTAAGATCCAGTAAATAGGCCGAATAACTATCTACTGCAGTAGTTTTATATTGGACTAACCACTTCTAACTCTATTGGTAGCATGCATCAGAAATCACCACGAAGGGTGAGAGACTCCAAATTGAACGTAGTAACAATATGCTGCAAGAGTAGTACAAGAAAAGGTAAGAGATAAGACTACCCAACTACATTAAGGAGTAGGTAATGAATTCCATCCACAAGACAACATTTTGATTTGAAAGCAACAATCTTGAATGCTCAAAGCACCAGACCCAAACATCACAACCCAAAAGAAAGTCGAGGTCACCACGGATCCAGACCTGTTGGATTATGCGCAATTATTGGAGCAGGCTCAACGGGAAATAAATGCCAAGGAGTGACAAGGAGCAAATGTTTCGGTTACACATATACAGCACACCAATAAAACCTATAACAAAAGCCAAAACAAGAAACCTCCCACACAACCCCATCAGCAATTGCCCAAAGATACAACCCAAAACAACCGAGAAGCATGATAAACTCAAGATAATATGCTCACATATACAAGAATACGATAATAACCCACAACACATAGTCAAAAAACTGCATGTTAAACTACCAACGACTAGCTATGACTATTAGCAACAAAACACCCAAGACGACAACCTATACAAACCCAACTCCGAGAGCAATGAAAAACCCTGATACAACTCCAAAGATCGTTAAGCCAGCTCATGCTGAAGCAAACCCAACCTCAAAAAATAATATCGCAACATAGATACAGGGAAAAGGAAGAGGAAATCCCACTTTTGTAGAGAGAAGACCTAGGTAAATAGTGAGCTCAGGGTAGTGAAAGGAAAGCTACATAAGGGGGAACCCACAAAAAAGAAACACGAGGAGTCGCAAAGACATACAACCTGAAGCACACCAAAAGCAGTTGGTGGATGATCGAGGTAGATAAGGAGGGGAACTTAACGAATTCACATTCAATCCCGTAAAAAGGCTTGAAACTTAGAAACAGGGTGATAAAGATATACAAAGAGGAGAAAAAGAAGGCTAAGGCAAGGCGGCGGAAAAAAGGAAAAAAGTTGTAGATTGAAGAAAAGAAAACAGTGCGAAAAAACAAAAAAGGCTAGTGGGAAGAATGCGATGTATGAGTTGTTATGATTTATGACATGAAATCACATATGTTAATGAAGAGCATGTAACCAATTAATTGATTTGATTAATTGATTGATTGATTTGATTGACTAATTAATAAATTGACTAATTGATTTGATTGATTAGTTAATTGACTGATTTGATTGATTGATTTTATTATAGAAGGAAAGAAATGAATCATTATATTCTGGATACATTTATGAGGGGCAAATTGCATATTTGCCTAGGCCTTTTATTCTCCTATAAAATCATCTTTCAGGATTGGATCAGGTATGACCGAATAGAGCTGAGAGGCTGTGTGCCTCCAAGGCTTGTGCCCTAGAGAGGAAGATTAGGAATTGAGGGATGAGAGAAGCTATTCATATTGGTGCCTCCATATTGTTCAAGGGTTTGCCGTCATTCTTTATTGTTCTCCTTTCTCCAACAAGAGTTGTAGTCATCTAGATATTCTTTCCCTTTCTCAGTAAGGTTATTGATTTATTGTTTTTTGTTTGTTTTTTGTTGTAGATTCATTGTATGTAAACAAAATATGTATTGTTGAATCAATAAAGAGGGTGGCTGGGTGGAATATCTTGTTTGTGTGTGTGATTTCATATCTGTGTTTGTTTTCATAAAAATCATCTTTGAGTATTTGGGTGAATAAGATCTTGGTCGCTTCCGCAAAAGCGCAATTTTCCTAATAATTGCTATCAGGGCTAGATCATCGCAAAGCTTAGAGTGATTTTGGGTTGGAAAGAAAAATTGATTTTTGTTTGTAAAAATTGATTTTTGTTGGATATGATGATGCTCTTGGTGATGGCTATTTTTGATTGGGGATTTTGAAGGCTTCAATGGTTTTCTTGATGGAAATGAAGAGAATCCCTCTGATGTGGATGAGGGAAGATGGAAGAAGATGTTGGCAATTGGTTTGATTTGCTTGTACCTTGGTGATTCGATTCATGTTTTCGACTTGGGTCTTCACGTTGATGACGCTCGAGGGATCCGGGGTGATCGAGGAAGGAGCTCAGATCAAGTGGTAGACTGGTGTCGATGTGTATTGCAAGCACTTTTAGACCGTTGGTTTATGCGCAGTGCAGCTCATGGTGGTAGATGCATCTTTTGCAAACGATGAGTTGTGTTTGTAATTGAGGTGTGCTTGTAGTCCTTTCAAATCAACTAGGTGTGATTGTTGCCCTGAAATCAATTGAGTCCCTGTACTCCGAAAACAGGTGGGGTGTATCTCGTTGCCTACAAATCGAGGGTGGTTTCAATTGAGAGAAGGTGTCGTTGAAAGAGCTAGATTGACTTGTTTGGTGATTGTTGGAGTGTTGATATGAATTCAGATTAAGGTGGAGTAATTTGCGATAGGCGATATCACATGTCCATGGAAGTCAGTTGACTTGTTGTTGATGCGATTTCATATCAAGGTGGAGTGTTGTGATTTGTGACATGAAATCACATATGTTAATGAAGAGCATGTAATCAACTAACTGATTTGATTAATTGATTGATTTGATTAATTAATTAACTAATTGATTTGATTGACTGGTTGATTGACTGGTTAATTGACTGATTTGATTGATCGATTTTATTATAGAAGGAAAGAAATGAATGATTATATTCTAGATATATTTCTGAGGGGCAAATTGCATATTTGCATATGCCTTCTATTCTCCTATAAAACCAGCTTTCAGGATTGGATCAGGTATGATCGAATAGAGTTAAGAAGCTGTGGCCCTCCAGGGCTTGTGCCCTGGAGAGGAAGATTAGGAATTGAGGACTGAGAGAAGTTATTCCTATTGGCGCCTTCAGATTGTTCAAGGGTTTGCCGTCGTTCTTCATTGTTTTCTTTCTCCAACAAGAGTTGTAGTCATCTAGATATTCTTTCCTTTTCTTAATAAGATTATTGATTCATTGTATATTGTTTGTTTTTGGTTGTAGACTCATTGCATGTAGACAAAATATGTATTGTTGAATCAATAAAGAGGGTGGTTGGGTGGAATATCTTGTTTACGCGTGTGATTTCATATCTGTGTTTGTTTTTATAGAAATCATCTTTAAGTATTTGGGTGAATAAGATCCTGGTTGCTTCCACAAAGGCGCAATTTTCCTAACATGAGTGAAGAAATTTGAGTTAAAGCAGTGTAGTAAAAATGCTTAAAGGGTTCAATGTGGCGGAGGTGTAAAAAACCACAACGGGGATAACGCAAGAAAATAGCGGAGATATAGCGGATGACCCAAGAATAACATATAAAGCTCATACTTAATGGATTTACAAATATGTAAATTATAATTAAATGAAAAACAAACACTCAAATTTAATTGTAGTTGGTACACTGTTGATCTTAAATAAAAATTCATGCAAATATACAATAGTAAACATAAACTTTTATTTAACTTCATTGAATTTAATAGAATATTATAATATATTTCTCCAAAAATACATGTTACAAAGTTTAACAAGAAAAAAATCAATTTCATAATACTTATAATGTATAGATGTCTTTTTTTAATTTACTTCTTTTATATAATATATAATGGGAATAGTGGAATATAACATAAATAACGAGATATCAGAAATCGTATAATATAATAGTGTCCAAAGCAAAAAGATTATTTAGGAAAATCGTAGCGGTAGAAATCCACTACAGGATAATGCGGTTTTATAGTGGTGTATTACCAGGACATTAACTGCACAAAGTGAAAGGGATTGATTTGAATAAATGTAAAGTAGAGATACAAAGGGAGAAGAAAAAGGGCGGAAGACATGGACATCATTTTGGATCTACATTTTTTATTATTTTGAATTGATTTCTTTCATAATTTTTATTACTATTTTTTAAAATTTTTTTTCCTCAAAACATTCTAATTTAATGGCTTGAGAATCACCATTATAATATCTAGTGGATTTTCACTGGTTTTGTAATGAGCAAGAAATTATGAGAAAAAACAAACTTATGATAACAATCGAAATACAAAGTCATTCAACACTACTCAAAACCAACACAATAAAACTCCCAAGCAAAATATTAATCTCAAACTAATGAGAAAAATTTAAATGTATATAGTTAGTTTCATTCTTATTTTGTTTGAATACCCAAATTTATAGTAATATAAATTATTCCACAAATTCATTGTATAATTTTAACCATTTTCTTGAAAAATGAAAACCAACGCTAAACCTAACCCCAATAGGGGCTATGTATGTGTGTGTATACATATACACATGCATATATATATACACACACACAGAATCCGCTTTTAATTATTCTTTCTTTATTTACATTCATAAAGATTGATCATCAGAATTGCAAAGTAATACGTGATGCGTTTTGATTTTACGAATTGAATAATATGGCCAACTGTTTAAACATAAAATAACACACAAAATGAGACACAATGCATATTGATAATTGAAATTCCCTAAAGTTGGGTTCAAGCGAATATTTGATTATGCACATTTCAGATGTTACCAATTGTCATCCATTTGTGTTGTTTATATCCAAATAGATTTTCCCAAAAAAATAGGATAGAAAAGTCCATAAAATAAGACGGTAATATTTGAGCTTTATTCTTACATTGGTTGAACATATTTGGAAGTTGTTCAAATCGCCATGCTTTTTAATAGTTTCCATTGATCGAATGAAATTAACATGAAATTTAATATAAATATGTGCTTATATTCAACCTTTCAATTTGAAATTAGAGAACTATAGACGGTGATGGGGTAGACAGAGAGGGGGAATGAGAAAAAAAAACAACTATATTATTATGTAGATTGACATTGAAAGGTATTTTTTGAAATTAATAATTATAGGGGTTGACTAGGACTAGTGTCTAACCGTGCGTTGCGCAGAATGAAATCCCATGTACCCAATATCCCATGCCCCCCTATATCCAACCAATCAGGACCCCCTGAAATGAATTCCACCTTTTTGTAATTAAACCCTCGGGCTTAATTGCAAAAAGGTGGAAATTATGGATTCTGATTGGTTTGGGTACAGAGGGGACATGGGATTTAGATACAGGTGTTTTGCTCTTGCGTTGTGCATGAAAATATTATTAACATTAGTATATACTATTTTAACATTAAAATACGAACTATATTATGCAATATATAATAATTTTTTATGTGAAAATATAAACTATGATTTATTATTACTATTATTATTTGTATGTAATTTATGTTTTATAGCTTACAAAAGTAATATGTATATGAGTATTTAAAAAACAAAATATTTTTATTATTTTTGTTAATACAATTATACTATATATGTTGAAACTAATGTATATCAGTAATATATTGAATGAACTAAAAATTGTTATTTAATGGGATTTGTTTAAACAAGTTTAATGTAAAATTATGAAATTACTTTAACTATATGGACTTATAGGAGGAAGAACTAAGAAGAATAAAAAAAAAATGTATAGGTTTGTTGTGGAGTTATTGATATTAGAACAGAATTTTTTATGATATAATGTATGATAAATTTTTGATATAAATGAATTATAACTTATTTACAAATTAACTTTGCTATATACATACATATACATACATACATACATACATACATACATATATATATATATATATATTTATAATATGTATATATATATAGTAAACTAAGCGTATGTTTTTTAAGAACTATTAGAACAATGAATTATATATTCACTAAGATTATTTAAATAATTTGAATTTAAGATTTCATCAGTAGCTCAAACATATGGATTTTAAATATACAATATCATGGAAGAATTAAGAGTTCAGTAAATAGTTGTAGAAACGATAAAATACAGGTATTTGAAGTTGGAAATGTATGATATATTTATTAAGATAAATGAATAATATATTAAATTTTCTTTTAGTGTCTACATGTATTGTTTATATTGTGCGACTTATTCAACTTTATATTTGAATAAAAAACTATTTTTACTGCTTCTGTTGATATGAACATGATATACATTTTAAAACGTCTTATTTAACATTAATTAGATGACTTAACAACAAATTACTAATTGAATTTACTCAGTAAATTCAAAATCACATAACTAGCTCAAATATACCGACTTAAATGCAAAATGTTAAAGTGATATTCTGGAGTGTTTTGTAATTAACTAAATGAGATTTGAAATATAGGTATTTGACTTTAATTTTACAATACTATACATGATAATTTATTGATGTAAATGAATTAAACTTTGAACTTGTGATTATTACTTATGCGTACTTACGCAATGTGACTGTCATATTTTTATATTTGGATGAGCTAAGATAGCGTGGCATAGTGGTAAGGAGTGTACCTATTGAGGAAGGGGTAGGGAGTTCAAGACTCCTCTTAGACCTATATGGTGATGTGTTGATGAAATTAAAAAAAAAATTACATATATATATTTGAAAATTATTATATATATATATTTGAATGATTTTTTTCTTGCTTTTGTTAATATGAATGTGGTTCAGTTTGAACTGAGCTATTGGACAAATTTAATGAAAGCTAGTTTCCTAAAATTATTTAAATAGTTTTAATATTAATAGTTAATTATAATATACGCTATTAAATGTAAAATATTAGAAAAGAACCCAGAATCACTTAAATGACTACAGAAAAGTTGAAGTGTAGGCATTTGAAGTCAAAAAACATAAATTGTTCAATTTTAGCATTTAAAGAAATATTAGTTAATTAGATTTATTTAAATTACTAAAATTTAGGTTATTTAATAAGTTTAAACTTTAAAACCTCCATACCAAATGTAAAAGGAAGGAAGATATAAAGTGATGGAAGAGAATTAGTAAATAAATGTAAAGCTACAAACTTACTTGAAAATAAAAATAAAATATCTAGATAGGATTAATGAGAGGGAGAGAGAAAACTCATAGAATTAATTAGAGAACTTCAAATTCTTCTGCTTTACTATTACTTAAATAGATAAGAAAATAAAAGATTGGGATGGTAATAAGATTAGCCCAACTTTTTTTCCTTCCAAAATAGTGGATTAGCAGGGGAAGATGTGGTGTAGATGTAGATGAACGTAATTTGAATGGAAAACTATTTTTACCGCATATGTTGATATTGTTGGAGAATTTTCAATTCAACCCTAACCCTAATCAATTCAAGAGAAATGAAATTATAAACAAAAGGAGATTGCGGAAGCGTACCGGAATCCATTGTTCCAATTTGAATGATGTTGTGATCTTCCAAGAATACCGTTTCTTCTGATTTTCGGTGTTTCTTTCTGACGGGGAGGAAAGAAATAAAAGAAGCGTACGTATTCTCGGGGACCAACATCTTTTTAATAACCGACAAAATCAGTTATTCCATTTTTACAATTTAGCCCCTCAATAAATTGTAAATTTCACTTATTGTTTAAACCTTAACTATAACAGCAATGTACATTTAACATATTTGCCCAAACAAAAGAAAAATTAATCCAACAATCTCCCACTTGGGCAACATATGTTTACTTATAAACGTACAACCTTATGAGCTCAAAATTTGTTATTAAATAAAGGTAATCTTTAACAATCTCGTCCATTAACCATATTTATATAGGATCACAGTGGTTTCTGCCATATTAATCATGACTAAACCCATCAATGGTCACACACATATATACAGTTAAATGACATAGATTAATCATATATACGTATCACAAAAAATCACATGTAATGTGAATCAAACACGTATATATATATATTTCAATTGGTCCTCCTTAAACTTAACTGAATATTTTACTTCTGATCAGAAAACCGAATACATAAATGTCTCAAGGTAAACATAAAGCATATATATTACAAACTCCCACTAAATCATGATATCCTCTAACAGTACAACACCCATACGAGCAGTGTGCTCATGAAAGACCTTGGGTGGTAAACCTTTTATGAGCGGATCCGCTATCATGAAGTTTGTTCCAATATGCTCTATACAAATATGTCCACTCTGCACTCTTTCTTTCACAACTAAGAATTTTATATCAATATGTTTTGACTTAGTTGAGCTTCTATTATTATTAGAATATAGCACTGCTGACTTATTATCACAATATAGCTTCAATGGTCTTTCTACATTTTCCAAAATGCGCAGCCCAGTGACAAAGTTACGTAGCCATATTCCATGGTTTGATGCCTCATAACATGCTACAAATTCTGCTTCCATAGTAGAAGAAGTTACAATTGTCTGTTTGACACTTTTCCAGGATATAGCTCCTCTAGCCAATAGATAAATATAGCCTGATGTAGACTTTCTGCTATCTTGGCATCCCGCAAAATCAGAATCAGAATATCCTACGACCTCCAAATGATCTGATCTTCTATAAGTGAGCATGTAATCTTTTGTTCTCTGAAGATACCTCATAACCCTCTTGGCTGCCTTCCAATGGTCTATACCAGGGTTGCTTAAGTATCTGCCTAACATCCCAACAATGTATGCAATATCTGGGCGTGTACATACTTGAGCATACATTAGACTCCCAATAACTGAAGCATAGGGAATCTTTTGCATTTCTTGAATTTCAAGATTACTTTTAGGGCACTGGCTAAGACTGAATTTATCTCCTTTAGCGACAGGGGTATCTCCTGGTCTACAATCTTGCATGCCAAACCTTTTGAGTACTTTATCAATATAGCTCTTTTGTGACAATCCAAGAATACCTCGAGAACGGTCTCGAAGTATCTGAATACCTAATACAAAAGAGGCGTCCCCAAGATCTTTCATCTCAAAATGTTTGGATAGAAATTTCTTGGTTTCGTGCAATAAGCCTATATCGTTAGTGGCAAGCAAAATATCGTCGACATATAAAACCAGGAATATATGTTTACTCCCACTGAACTTGTGATACACACAGTCATCAACAATATTCGTCTCAAAACCAAACGAGATGATCACTTGATGAAATTTGTGGTACCATTGACGAGAAGCTTGCTTAAGTCCATAGATGGATTTTCTTAATTTGCAGACCATATTCTTTGGATCTCCTGATACAAAATTTTCTGGTTGAACCATATAAATTGTCTCATCAATGTCTCCATTGAGAAACGCTGTTTTAACATCCATCTGATGTAACTCAAGATCAAGATGAGCAACAAGTGCCATAATTGTCCTAAAAGAGTCTTTCGATGAAACTGGAGAAAAAGTCTCTATAAAATCGATGCCTTCTTTCTGAGTATAGCCTTTTGCTACAAGACGTGCCTTATACCTTTCCACATTACCTTTTGCATCCCTTTTGGTTTTAAATATCCATTTACAACCAATTGGTTTTGCACCTTCTGGTAATGGGACAAGTTCCCAAACTTTATTGTCTTGCATTGATTTATACTCCTCATTCATGGCATCTATCCATTTTTGAGAATTATAACTTTTCATGGCATGATGAATGTTGATTGGATCATCTTCCATCATCCCATTGTCATTCTCTTGCTCTTGGAGAAATACAATATAATCATCAGAAATAGTACTTCTCCTTTCTCTCATGGACCTTCTTAATGGCACTGGTTCTTGAGGTTGTTGAGTTTGTTCTTCAGGAACAATGGTTTCATTTTGATTAAGGGGTTGTATAACATTATCTTGTTGAGGTTCTTGATACACTTCTTGATCAATGACAGGTGTAGGCAACTGAACATTGTCAAAAGTGATAATAGGAACTGGATTTGAATCCAAGTCCTCCTCAAAAGTAATGTCTTTAACTTTATTTCTCCCCCCAAACTCAATTTCCTCAAAGAATATTGCAGTTCCCGTCTCAAAAATATTCCTTGCTATGGGATCATAAAACTTATAGCCCCTAGAACGCTCAGAATAACCAATAAAGTAGCTGCTCACTGTTTTAGAATCCAGTTTCTTTTCATGTGGCCTATAAGGCCTTGCCTCAGCTGGACATCCCCAAATATGAAAGTGCTTTAGACTAGGCTTTCGACCTGTCCAAAGCTCATAAGGTGTTTTTGCAGCTGCTTTAGTTGGTACTCTGTTGAGAATATAAGCTGCTGTTTTTAATGCTTCTCCCCAGAGAGACTCAGGTAAGGTGGAATGAGCAATCATACTCCTTACCATATCCTTAAGAGTTCGGTTTCGTCTTTCAGCAACACCATTCATATTAGGTGATCCTGGCATGGTGTACTGTGGGACAATACCGCATTCCTCTAGGAATCTAGCAAATGGTCCTGGACGTTGTTCACCGGAGCCATCATATCTACCATAGTACTCGCCACCACGGTCAGATCTGACACTTTTAATGCTTTTGTTGAGTTGATTCTCAACTTCAGCTTTATAAGCTTTGAACACATCCAGTGATTCCGACTTTTCATGAATGAGATATAGGTACCCATAACGTGAGTAATCGTCTATGAATGTTATGAAATACTGTTGGCCATTCCAAGATTCCGTAGGGAAAGGCCCACAAATATCTGTATGAATTAATTCTAAGACGTCTGAAGATCTATAAGCACCCAATCTTTTAGTTTTGGTCTGTTTTCCCTTGATACAATCTACACAAACATCAAAGTTTGTGAAGTCAAGGGATTCTAAAATGCCATTAGACACTAAGCGCTCAACTCTATCTTTTGAGATATGACCTAAGCGCTTATGCCACAAAGATGCTGAATTTTCTTTAGTTAATTTACGCTTAGTACCACGTGATTCTACATGCAAGGTTTCGTTATAGGATGCAACTGTTTCTAACAAATAAAGATTGTCATAAGCATTCAAATAACCAGTTCCAACAACATTTGAATTCAAAGACAAACTAAACTGATTGTTTCCAAATGAACAACAATATCCAAATTTGTCCAACATAGAAACAGAAACCAAATTCCGTCTAAATGACGGTACAACAAATCCAAATAAAAACCAGTTTCTAATAACAATCTAAAATGTCCAATTGCTTCTACTTCTACCGATTGTCCGTCGCCTACAAAGATGTGTCTTTCACCATCAGTTGGCTTTCGGTAGCTCAGGCAACCCTGCATAGAAACACTTATATGAGTAGTAGCGCCAGAATCTATCCACCAAGTGTTTCTAGGTACTGAAGATAAATTTACCTCAGAACAGACCAAAGTAAGAAACGTACCTTTCTTTGCACGCCATGCATGATATTTGGTACATTCTTTCTTCATGTGTCCAGGTTTATGGCAAAAGAAACAACCTCCCTTTTCCTTTTGTGGTTTCTTTTGATCTGGATCATTAGCAGCTTCATTTTTAGCTTTTCTTTTCTTGCCCTTACCTTTAGAGGTGGTTGCCAAATGAGCACTTTCAGTCTTATCTTGCTTCAATCTTTCTTCCTCTTGAACACAATATGAAATGAGCTCATTAAGAGTCCACTTCTCCTTTTGGCAGTTATAACTGACCTTGAATTGACTGAATTGTGGTGGAAGAGAGATAAGCACTAAATGCACAAGCAAGTCATCCGAAAGCTCAAGTTTTAGTGCCTTCAATTTTGAAGCAAGGTGAGACATTTCCATAATGTACTCCCTTATGTTTTCCTTGCCTTTAAACTTCATAGAAATAAGTTTCTTTAAAAGAATACTTGTTTCTGCCTTATCGCTTTTCGCAAAGCGTTTCTCAATTTCAGCAAGAAAATCTGTGGCATCGGTGATTTCTTCGGATACCGCACCCCTAAAAGCCTCAGGTATGCCGCGTTTGATAATCATAAGACTCATGCGATTTGAACGGTCCCACTTCTCAAAAATTCTCCTTTCTTCTAAGGAGCTAGTATCCGTAAGAGAAGCAGGCCGATCCATCCTTAATGCAAGGTCTAGATCCATGCAGCCCAGAACAATTAAAATGTTCTCCTTCCAGTCCTTAAAGTTATTACCATTAAGGACCGGTACTGAATTTAGATTAGCAGATACAGTAGCAACAGCTGAAAAGAGAACATGGCAATTATATGAATAACATGCTCATATAATTAATAATCCATATGAAACAATAAATTCAAATATAGGTTAATCTCATCTCAAGATACCAGACACATCATTAATATCAAGTCTTTGGACAGTAATATTAATTGTAAACGGTACTCTTGTTGTAGCGATCAAATATTGATAATAAGTTTTGTCAAACAATATGCAATCTTTGGATAAACATATTGCTCACATAAAATACCTTATAATTATCATATATTTATCGCCACAAGCATGCATGAAATTCTGCCAAATACTAATTCACCTTTGGGTTGGTTAGTAAATGCATGAATTACATACACACAATTAATTTTGATATTTTATTTAGGTTAATCTACACAAAAGTGATCGCTTTGGCGATATTTTGTTTCAATTAATCTATTTCAAATATCAAATTTCCACATAAACCAATTTTGAATTTATTTAGCATATCAAATTATATGTAGGCTGTGTAATAGGGTTGTTTATCCAAAACTGACTATACCAACCAGCATTGACATTATTGACATCCTCATTTAATGCACTGCATTAATATGCATTGTTTATTGTTAAGCTTTATCATACATGCCTTGAAATTTGTTGCTCCAATGTTTCGAAATATACATTGCTCCAGCCAAACATTTACACGCATTGTGCCGTATTAATATGTTAACCTTATAGGAGTAATTCATTGAAGCAACACTAAACATATTGGATATTATATTTTAACATCCTACTGTGCTATATAAAATCATTTGTATAATATGAATTATGGCATGCCTCAGGAAGGATTCCCTGTTATATTTAACTAGCTCTCTTAATATTTGCCTAGTGTCATGAACCACACAATTTTACAACTAATTGTTATTTTTTAAAATTTAAATTCTCATGCATTTGTGGCTGCAAATTATTTGTGCAATTGCATTGATATCTAAAATATCATTTCCTTAAAGCAACTAAAACAATTCAACTTAGAATCCGCAGACCATAAGTGCATCAATTTAGTATTTAATTCAAATTACTGTGACAAATGCAAAACACAGTAATGAGACCTTACACGTTTAAGAAAAATAATGTTCTGGTCTGACTTTCCAAATATGATAAATTCTAAGACCTTTTGAACATGCAGTATAAAGTTCCATTGAAACCCAATCAACTATACACATTTGTAAAATGCATGCGGTCCTTAAATGAAAGTAAAACATTTGTCCAGATCATGACGCCTTTATTCTTTTATTTTTAGTCCTTTTGCTTTGTTTCCAAAAGTTACTGTCTTTAATATTGTAACCAGCAAATCCAAGGACCAAGATTCATAACCCTTTTACTTTATCTATACACGCATGTTAACACTTCTGTTTTGTTGCGTGTGTATACAAAGTATTCAACCAGATTCTTTTCCAGTAAGATGGAACGAGACAATTGATTAAAAGGGTTCCGTTATTTATCACATAGGTGATAGATCCGAACAAAATAAAAAATTCATCACTGAAGATCACAATACTACCAGAAAATCCTCAAGAATTAATTTAGGGTGCTCTGATACCATTTTGTTGGAGAATTTTCAATTCAACCCTAACCCTAATCAATTCAAGAGAAATGAAATTATAAACAAAAGGAGATTGCGGAAGCGTACCGGAATCCATTGTTCCAATTTGAATGATGTTGTGATCTTCCAAGAATACCGTTTCTTCTGATTTTCGGTGTTTCTTTCTGACGGGGAGGAAAGAAATAAAAGAAGCGTACGTATTCTCGGGGACCAACATCTTTTTAATAATCGACAAAATCAGTTATTCCATTTTTACAATTTAGCCCCTCAATAAATTGTAAATTTCACTTATTGTTTAAACCTTAACTATAACAGCAATGTACATTTAACATATTTGCCCAAACAAAAGAAAAATTAATCCAACAGATATGAACATGATATATATTTTAAAACGTCACATTTAACATTGATTAGATGAATTAACAACAATTTACTGAGGTAGGGATTTCAAGACTCCTCTTAGACCTATATGGTGATGTGTTGACTAAATTTAAAAAAGAAAAATATATATGTTTTTAAATATATTTATTTATTTGAATGAATTTTTTCCTTGCTTTTGTAAATATGAATGTGGTTCAGTTTGAACTGAGTTACTGGGCAAATTAATGAAAGCTAGTTTGCTAATTTTTTTTAAATAGTTTTAATATTACATACATTATTATAATATGCGCTATTAAATGTAAAATATTAGAAAAGAACCGAGAAGCACTTAAATGACTATAGAAAACGTGAAGTGTAGGCATTTGAAGTCAAAAAACATAAATTGTTCATTTTTAGCATTTAAAAGAAATATTAGTTAATTAAATTTATTTAATTACTAAAATTTGGGTTATGTAATAAGTTTAAATTTGTGGACTAAAATATAAAATATTAGAAGCTAACTGAATTTTATGTAAATAATTGCATAACTTTAAAACGTCCATACCAAATGTAAAATGAAGGAAGAGATAAAGTGATGGAAGAGAATTAGTAAATAAATGTAAAGCGACAAACTTACTTGAAAATAAAAATAAAATACCTAGATAGGATTGATGAGAGAGAGAGAGAAAACTCATAGAATTAATTAGAGAACTTCAAGTTCTTCTGCTTTACTATTATTTAATAGATAAGAAAATAAAATATTGGGATGGTAATAAGATTAGCCCAACTTTTTTTTCCACAAAACAATGGATTAGCAGGGGAAGATGTGGTGTAGATGTAGATGAACGTAATTTGAATGGAAAACTATTTTTACCCCATATGTTGATATGAACATGATATATATTTCAAAACGTCACATTTAACATTGATTAGATGAATTAACAACAATTTACTAATTAGTAAATTCAAAATCACATAGCTAACTTAAACACACCGACTTAAATGCAAAATGCTAAGTGATATTGTGGAATATTTTGTAATTAACTAAATAATATTTGAAATATAAGTGCTTGACTTTAATTTTATATACTATATAGGATAAACATATTGATGTAAATGAATTAAAACTTTGAGCCCGTGATTATTACTTATGCGTACTTACGCAATGTGACTATAATATTTATATATTTGAATGATTTTCTTTCTCGCTTTCGTTGATATGAATATGGTTCATCTTGATGCGAGTTACTGGGCGAACTAAAGAAAGATAGTTTGCTAAAATTATTTAAATAGTTTTAATATTACATAATTAATTATAATATATGATATTAAATGTAAAATACTAGAAAATAACCGGGAAACACTTAAATGACTACAAAATTTTTGAAGAGTTGGCATTTGAAATCAAAAAACATAAATTGTTGATTTTTAGCATTTAAAAGAATATTAGTTAATTAAATTTGTTCAAATTACTAAAATTTGGGTCATGTAACAAGTTTAAACATGTGGACTAAAATACAAAATATTATGAGCTAACTATTAAATTATATGCAAATAATTGTATAAAATTTAAAATGACAATACCAGAATGTAAAATGAAAGAAGAGAAAGTGATGAAAGAGAATTAGTAAACAAAAGTAAAGTGGCAAACTAACTTGAAAATCAGAAATACATATGGAAGATTAAGACAAAGGGAGAAAACTCATAAGAATTAATGAGCAGGTTCAAATTCTTCCCTTTTACTATTATTTAATAGATAAAAAATAAAAGATTGGGATGGTAATAAGATTAGCCCAACTTTTTCCCAAAACAGTGGATTAGCAACAGTACCATTCATGTTATAAGTAGCCATATAAATTACGAGTTGCAGCCTAGACACAAAATAAAGTCGCTGTCGAAAGTGGAACTTAAAACAATTTTTTAACAAAATCCCCAATTGAGAAAACCCTAGTTGGTATCCTCTTCACTTCCTTCTCCATGGACGATGACGGTGGCCTCAGTTTCGACTTCGAGGGTGGACTCGATGCTGCTCCATCGGCCGCGGCGGTCCCATCAAACCCGAATCCTATAAATCCTGCCACAAACCCCAATATTATCTCCCAATCGGGTACCGGATCCGCAATCCCCACTGCAGAAAACCCAGCACTCAATTTCAACAACAATTTCAATAGTAGCAACAATCATAATCAAAGAGGTGGATATAATAGCTTTAGAAAGACAGTGTGCAGACACTGGCTTAGAGGGCTTTGCATGAAAGGAGATGGCTGTGGGTTTTTGCATCAATACGATAAAGCTAGGATGCCTGTTTGTAGATTTTATCGGCTGTACGGTGAATGTAGAGAGCAGGATTGTGTTTATAAGCATACAAATGATGATATAAAGGAGTGCAACATGTAAGGTTCTTTCCTTATGTTGTCTTTGTGTTTAAGATTATGATGTTTGCCTTGACATTGTTTGAAATTTTGATTTTCAATGATAGTTGTAAGTAGCAAAGAGTTTGGATCGATAATATGAGTTGACTTTAATTCTACAGATAACGGTTATATACAATATTTTGGATTGGTTGAATATTTTCATGTAATTTGTGCGGATGTGTGTGTCTGGGTTGTTCCCTTTTTTGGGTGTGTGTTGGTGGGGATTTTTTTTGGAAAGGGTCGGGGTTGTTTGGGGGGGGGGGGGGGGTCGGGGTTGTGTCCGTTGTATAAAGGGACCAGCTTCAAGCAACACAGGAGCTTTAGAGGTTGGTGGGAACAACTTCTTTTATAACTGCATAAATGTTGTTTTGAATAGTAAATTCTAAGCATTTTCAAGTGAACATCAACTGTAAATATGGGTTGGATAAGTTAGTTGAATTTGCAATACAATATAGTTGCAAAGTTGAAACCATCCAAATTAGTTGAAACAACGTAGTTGTACTGTGTTTACTTAATGTCCCGCTGTGACCCGCTATATCCCATGGTGGATTTCTATCAGCATGATTTTCCCATATAGCCTTTAAAATATCCCCTCTGCTTTAAGTCTTGCTGTATTCCATTATTTCCGCTATATTCCATTATTTCCGCTATATTCCTCTACTTCCGCTATATCTCTTTGAATGTATTGATAATGACATTTATACATAATAAAAATTATGAAATTAGTTGTTTTAACTGAATTTTTTAACATATATTTTAGAAACAAAAATACTTTAATATTCTATTAAATTTAATTAATTAATAAAAATTTCACATTTATTTTCATATATTTGCACATGTTTTTATTTAAAATTAACAGTGTACTAATTATAATTGAATAAAATGTTAATTTTTCATTTAATAACCGATGAGTTTTATATGCTATTTTAGTGTCATATGATAGATTCTGCTATTTTCTCGCTTTATCTTCGCTACGACTTTTTGCACCTTTGCCGCATTGAATATGCTAAGCACTTTAACTGCAAAGGTTGTAAGTATGGGTTGGGCAACAAAAGGAGCTCTTAGTATACTTAATCGGTTTTCTTAATGTAACACCACCTGAGTATGCAGTGATTGAGAACCCATTTACTCGGGACCATTAGATTTTTTTTTTACAGGTGTCCGTATACTAATAGTCTAATATGCTAGAATGATTTAACACATCTACAATCTTGAAAACAAATATGAAAAATTGTTCAGATCTCTTTGGTTGCCAAACATCTGGCTAAAGCTTAGTGTTTGAAACTATTTCTCAACAGCAATATAACACGATGGATAGTTAAATGAACATAAAGTCAACTTTGTTTCAACTTTATAAGTATTTGATAGCAAATAAGGACCAGGTTCAAGTGTGTGTTGATGTAGGATGTGTAACATAATATTTTGGGGACAGCTATTTAAAGACAAATGGTGACACAAGATCTAGACTGTTGTATCCTTTTTGTCTTTATATGGAACATGGAATTTGGAGGGCAGTCCAATGATGGTGATCCATTGTTTCACCAATGGTGTCACCAGATTGTGTACAAATAGACTTTTCCTATTTGTTTATGTCATGTTTATTGTATCACATCCTATTCCTGCACCTGTCTCAAGGGTCAGATTTATGTTGGGAAATTAGTTATCCAAGACTTCTAGAATGTAGGCAGTGCTGGAATAGGTGCTAGTTTGTGCCTATAAACATTATCTACTACCGGGTCAATATTGCTTATTTAAATTAAGAAGAGACAGCTTAACCCAACCTCCGTCTTAAGTGTATAAACTTTACTTTGGACTTATGCATTCATGTCCCTCGTCTGCTTAAATTTCCCTTACTAGTTCTTCATGTTGACAAGCAAACAGGCGGTATCTGAAATCCCTTGCTTTGTGCAAAATAAGATATATTATATATTTTTATTTGTGTAAGAAATTCTGGTCGTGGGACTTTTTTTTGGTACAAAAAAGAGACTTGGTGTATGAGTAGTCGCTTTTGTTAACTTCCTGATCCATAAATAATTCTCTAACACTACCTTACTGATTTCATAGAACATTTATGGAAAAGTATAGTTCTAACCTTTTTTATACTATAGAATATATATTAATATTATGAGATTCGGAGGTTAACCTACTGCTGATATCATTTAATGCCATGTAAAATATTGTAAGACTTACATATTTTGGTGGCTACTTTATAAATTATTCCATATAATTAGTTACCGTTATTGCTTGATCCTTTTCTCGTTTCATTATGCACAACCTTCATTAAAGTGCTATCTTCTTTTTGAGCTGCTTCATGCTTCAGGCTCTGCACAGATGGTAATCCTTTTGTAGTGCAGTGTTAGTATAGATTCTAGAAAATTAGTCCCTAATGGGATTACCAAGGAAGTCTCCATCCGCTGCTTATAAATCATGCTGATCGAGAGTAATTGATTATAATAGTCAATAGCTTTACTTGGCATTTATTTTCATCTGTTTCTTGCTTGCACACGGTTATCAAAATCTGTGTGCTTATTATCTGATTGAACATTTCCTCATTGTAGGTACAAGATGGGATTTTGCCCAAACGGACCTGACTGTCGGTATAGACATTTGAAATTGCCTGGACCACCTCCTCCTGTTGAAGAAGTTTTTCAGAAGATTCAACAGCTTGGTTCATTCAATTATAACGGCGGGAATAGATTCTTTCACAATAAGAACAATGGGTACAACCAACAGTCGGATAAGTTTCAAGTTAATCAGGGTTCAGCGGTCTCAATTCAGCCAACAACTACAGCTGAACCGGGCATGCAGCAGCAACAATCACAACCTCAGCAAAATAATGCGACTCAAGCACCAAATATTCCAAATGGGTCATTAAACATATCTAATAAAGCTGCATCACCTCTTCCTCAAGGACAATCTAGGTGTGTCTGGAGTTTATAGATATTTAGAAAATTAAACTTCCTGAAGCTAAATTGTATTATTAGAATGACATGAAACCTATAGACAGCAGCTCTTATATATTTGACATTGTGTTATTTTGTTCAATAAACGTTGTGTATCCATATTTATTGGTTGTCAGAGGGCTTTTATCAGACTCAAATATGCCTAATGGTCAATTACTCGGGAATTAAAATTTTCAAGCTTGGCATAAAATGCTATTCAATGTATATACTGTAAAATAGGAGCCCTGTACCGGAGGACTTGCTATTATGAAACTATTACATAATGGAGAAGTATCGTTTTCTTTGTAATAGCTTCATTTTGGGGCAGCAAAAGACTTGTTATGTGCCAACCAGCTATTGAAAAATTGTGCACATGTTATAGGTATTTTTCCAACTCATTTAGACATAGATTGGTCATTTTATGGTCATTTACATCGATATATTCCATTTAGTGCATGCATCAAAGTTGTGATGTTTAAACTTGGTTTGCTCATGCAACCATGGCCTTTGTGTTGCACCTTTTATAACCATGTAAAGGTTAGAAGGTGTTGTATATGTTTAGATCACTCCAGATATTCTGAGCCATATTCTATCAAATGATATTAGTCAACTTATATTGAGCAGGCCATCCATAAAGTATATATTTAGTGGTAGTGCAGTGAGTATATATAGCATTTCTCGCAAATAAAGTAATTCAAGGATTGAACTAGAACATTGCTCCAATATCTTTATTAATAGTTGGAATAGAAGCACAACCTTTTGGTCCTGACCGTGAACTTCCCAAAATACCGTTCACTCGTATATTGTAGCATGATCCATTATTTCACGTACAAACACCTAACAAGAATTGATAAAATCCTAATCAAATGTAGATGTTATTCCTATTATTTTTAGCCTACTATTTCTGGGTTGGACTGGAACTATTCAAAAAAAAGTTAAAATATGAATGTTTCATTGAATATATTTCTAGACTTGCATTTCATTGAAATGGAAGTATGTCAAATGCTACTACTGTACATAGAATAATAAAAGTTTCTTCTAGATAATTCAACACATCTTTAATCAAGGTTGGAATACTTTGAGTGTCACGTTTTTTGGCGTTAGCATAAAAACCCAATATGCGCATCAAAAGATGTTACCAAATCTAATATTACGTAAAAGTAGGATTTGACAAATTGACCTATTTTACCAGTTTAAAATGCCTCTCTACTAATATCTACTAAACCTTGATATGACTTAAAAATAGAATCTATTATAAATAAACCTTTTTTTACCAATTCAAAACGGCCGTTTATAAATACTACCAAATCTTGATATTTCTTCAAAATGGGATCTAAAAAATAAAGTTTATTTACAAATTCTGTTCTTTATTAATCAATAATAGAAATATATATTCAAACTAACAAACCGTATATATTGCAACTTAAAATTTTGTTTGAATAGTTCCAGTCCAACTTCAAAATGGGATCTATAAAATTCATAGAAAAACAGTTTGTGCCGTAACACCAGCATTAAGAAGCGGTGCCTTTCTGTAGTGATGTCAATTATAATTGAGATCTGGCAGCCTGAACCAAGTTTAGGGGTCTTAGGTTGGGTATGAATAATAGAAAATACCATAAAGATCCGACCAAATACGAACATCCGAGAAAAAACATAACAATATATTAATGTTGGTGCACATATTCAGTAGTTCGATTTTGACGTCAAGTTTCAGTCGTTTTGCGTCCAATCTATAAGTTTGTTAGCTTTACCATAATCTGTTTCATATGAAAGAACCCCCAACACCCCCCCCCCTCAAAAAAAAAAAAAAAAACAAAAAAAAAAAAACAAAAAACAAAAAAAAACCTCTTAACCCCCTTCCCCTTCTTTTCGGCAGATGTATGATCTTCCGATGTGTTCAGTCTAGTATTTTTCTTCATTCATTGAACTTAAGATCGTATGTGTATGTTAACTTTCCTGAAGTCACCGGCTTTTAGCTATCATAAAAATGTACAATGTTACCATGTAAACGTTTATCACCAACCTCTTGAACCCATAAAACTGACTGTTGTAGATCTCGTAAATCCAAAGCTGATGTATTATTTGTGTTCCTCTGTGTGTTATTGGCTCTTCATATTGTATCTGTAAGTTTGCTATATTTTTCCTGATGTACTTGATCAATTGCAGTGAACTATTTTCTGATTTCTATCTTGAAAAATTGGGATGCCAGGTATTTTATCGTTAAAAGTTGCAATCGTGAAAATCTAGAAATTTCTGTTCAGCAAGGTGTTTGGGCAACTCAGAGGAGCAATGAAGCTAAACTGAATGAAGCTTTTGAGAACTCAGAAAATGTCATATTGATATTTTCAGTCAACCGAACCCGCCATTTTCAGGTGTGAAGCATATTAACTTCGTTCTTTGTCAGTCTGACTAGTTAAGGTGAATCCTAAATTTGTTTTCTTTTTGCAATAGCTAAATCTCAAATTTGTTTTCTTTTTGCAAAGGGATGTGCAAAAATGACATCTAAAATTGGTGGTTTTATTGGTGGAGGAAATTGGAAGTCTGCACATGGCACTGCACATTATGGCAGAAACTTCTCAATCAAATGGTTAAAGGTAGATTTGTGTGTGCTGTAACACTATAAACATTTTATATGTGTGTTCTGTCAATGGTGAATCTTGATTTTGCGCATTACGGTAGAAACTTCTCAATCAAATTGTTAATGGTAGATCTTCTGTGTGTTGTGGCAAAATGATCATATCATATGTGTTCTGTCAAATAGTTAAATTTCTCGTCTCTTCATTGTTGCAGTCTTGATTTTCTGCTGCATTTAACGGAGAATTAGTGTGTAAATTTCAGTATGCCATATTGATATAGCTGCTTTGCTATGATCATATAACATTTACCGTTTTATCGTTTACAAGACAGTTATAACTTTTCATGTCCATAATTTGATTTCAGATTTCAAGACGCCTCATTTTTGTCTTTGGCGACGATAATCAGTTTGTGTCAACATTAGAAATTAACCTAAGCAAAAAAGAAGAAACATTATTATGATGCATAGGGTCTTTGTTGTTGTTGTATGCACAATAATATCTAAATTGCTCAGATGTTTAAACCAGTATTTCTCTGAAGAATGTGTAGCAATTTGCAAATCAAACCAGCATTCACTATAAATATCAATATGTACGTTGGCTAGTAAGACCTTACTCAGGGGATATGAATCTGTTGACTTAGTTTTATTTCCCAATCTTTAAAGTGTTGAGAACCATGTTGAATCTCACGTGCTTGCGTGCACGCACACACGTGTGCATGTATGTATGTGTGTGGATCAGATGGAATCTGGTATTGGTGCATGTGTGTAGAAAAAGGAAATTGTGTGCACTATGATTTCTATGGGCTAGTTTTTATGCTGTAAGTCTTTGTTAGTTGCCACCATCTATTATCCATAATATAGTCTAGCCGTCTAGGTCCGTATATGTGGTGTGTAATTCCAGTTCTTTGGTGTTTGATAGTTAGTCAAAATTGCTCTTACTGGATCATTAGGTTGGTCAAACTTGGAAATTTATAGAAGTTGAACCTAAAAGCTGGGCAGGTGCGTTAACAACAGACTGTATAATTACAAACTGTTCTTCGGTGATCTGTAAAGAATTATATGTGATAAAATAGGTCTCATGTAAACATAAAGATGTCTACGTGGTGTATATACCAAATGGTTTATTATTAATATTTACCTTCTACTTTAAAAGCAGTTCTATGCTTGTCCAGCTTTTTAGTATTTATCATTTAAAATTTGTACAAATACATGTTTGAAATCACGAGATGTTATTGGTTGAAACTTGGCAGATGATTGGACCTGCATGCTGTACTATAAGCACTGGATTTGTAGATTCTGCTAATACTGCACATCTAGGTTCCTCAGTTGGGATGAACTACGAACACAACTTTTGGTGTGACACTTTATTAGCGTAATTTAGCACTTCTACTGCAAGAGTTCCAGTCGTTATGTTATCCCCATTTATCTCGTAGGGTTATGTACTAGAATAATGATGCATTCATCATAAAATGTATTTCAGATTTGTTCTTGATTTTTTTTTTCTTCTCTTTCAAAAATATAGCAAGAATGCACATCATCAGCATTTATGTGTTTATAAATTATTTAAATAGGTTCCCATAACTACAAAGTAAGCCTTCACATACTGGCATCTGATTCTGATATGCACATGAAGTCATCAGGTTTACTGGTCAGACCATTGAATTTCATTTTACGGAGTTTTCTTCCGTATGGAATGATTGACACGCGCACACACAGAGGGAAAGAGGGGGGGGGGGGGGGGGGCAATTAGATACATTCACGTCTCTTGATTATAGCGTGTTGTACTTCGTTACAATTGGAATGTGCTAAATATTCAAAGATCATAAAATAAAAACCAAAATTCAATGTTAAATAAACATCTTAACGGTAACACGAAATCAAAACAGATGTGAAATTACAAGCAGAAAAAGCAAAATTATATTGGAATATCTCATCTCATCATTTTCCTGTTACTTATGATATATAAAAAATAAGTTGTATGTTTATAACTCTGAGACTTAACTGCTAAATAATAGCTGTATGCTTTGAATTTGAAATTTAACTTCTGAACATATGATTACGCACACTTGAATGATTGTACTTGTACATGTATTTTATTTTTCAAAAATAATTGTACATAACATACATACAGTCTACGTTTTTTATAACGTGCGTTATTCAAAAGCTGAAAATGATTTCATTTCAGAGAAAAAAATGAAATATTTATTGACAAATTATCAAATTTAGTTTTATATACTTGAAAATTATGAAAAAAATGAGCAGTATTTTACCTTTATAAAGTTTAGTTTTATATACTTGAAAATTTACGGTTTCAATAGTAAATTTAATGATTTCTTTCCGCGAAATGACAAAATATTTATTGCAACTCTACGGAGAAAGAAATAGTGGTAATTTAAGAAATGTTTACGTTTTCTGTTGTCTTTGCGACGAAAGTTTCTTGGAAGATTTTAAATGTCCAAGTGCCCTGCACCGCAGATAACTGTGGCTACATAGGCAGCTCGTATATTCCAATATGGAGATGAATGGTGCAATATGAATTTTTACATGCTAAAGCAGTTCATAGTTCACATAGGAGTCTTCAATCAAGCGAAAACATTTGTGAGGCTTATGATTGTCTGCTGTACAGAAACTGCTTTAAATGATCGTTGATTTGCAAAAATCTGCTTGAACTTGTTGCAGGTGTAAGTCTTATATTGGCATAAATCAAACTGGAGTCGTTAATTAAATTATAGTATCGGACAGTAGTAAATGTTTATGCTTTCCCTAGGCTTCTGATCTGCTATTATGTGGTTGGTTGTTGTACCCTGAGATTTTGCTAATATATACTTTCTGATATAAAGGCAAAAATATTAACTGGATCCATTGTTTATTGTCACCATCAGTGAACCTTGCAGATGTGTAACCATCTGAGTCTTTAAAGAACTTCTTAGGGTACTTTGTTGCTTAACTTGGCCAACCGGTAGTAACCAAATGCAGTGACCATTTGCATATAACAAATAACTGATATCATAAGCAAGCACGCAGTTTTGTGAGTATGCTACTTCCTGGCAGAGGATCTGATAGTCTATGCAATCGATGGAAATTTAACGTGAATCTTATAATCTATCGTTTGGTGTTTTACGTGTTGAATAGTATCCGATTGTATATCAGTTTCCTACTATTTCAGTGTGTTTTGTCTTATATTTAGAGGCATGCATTTGAATTAGAAGCCCGTCTACTAAATAATTCAAGAGAAAGCTCGTTACAGCGACCCTTCTCACATCCTTCTACAGTGGATTTTTTTTCCTTTCTACCATATATGTCAAATGTCATGCCTTATTTGACACATTTCTTCCCTGTAGATGATAATTTAACCATAATATGATATGATTATTCTACAACTCTCTAACTTATTGATATGGTATTCGATGCAGTTATGTGAGCTATCATTCAGTAAAACACATCATCTGAGGAACCCATATAATGAAAACCTACCAGTGAAGGTACGATCTTTCATCTTTTAGTCAAACAAAAATTACTTCAAATGTTTATTACCATGAAAATCGAAGACAACTCTTTTCTTTTTTACTGTGCAGTCTTAGCACATCTGCTTGCTTTTGGTTTCACATATTTCAAAAAAACTACTTTTGAATATTAGTACTGGTGTTTCAGTCCATCGTCTGTAAACAAAGCTGAAATTGCTTACCCAGTACGTTAATGCAATTCCACCGCTTGATATGTGTAAAATGTCATAAGTTCAATAGTAACAATGTTTATGTTCTAGACCTCTCAGTGAGTAATTGAGCTGCATAATGAAGTCAGGCCTACATGATTATTCTTAATTTATGGTAACTTATAAGATGCTTGGCTGAGCTTCCTTTTCGTATAAGATGTTTGTTTGAAAAACTCAAACAGAACTTGTTTTGCTTCTTTTCAAGAGAAGTTGAATGCAACTTTTCATTTAAGTATCTTATAACTGAAATAAAGACTTTACCCAAACACCGTCTCTACTACCATATATCATTCTTTTAAAGAAGCCTATTCTCGCGCTACACATCCGTCTCTCTCTCTCTCTCTCTCTCTCTCTCAAAAAAAAAAAAAAAAAAAAAAAGAAAAAAAAAAGAAAAAGAAAAAGAAAAAGAAAAGAAGAAGAGCTAGAATAAATAGACTTTCCATGCTTAGTGACTTCTAAAGTTATTTGAATCAGGGATTTGAGAGTGATATTAGATCAATATTTTCACTTTGAACTTCGAAAGTGGATGCCAGTTATTTTCCTTTGTGCATGCACCATGTGGCGATTGATTTGACCAATTATGGTTATGGTGTTTTCGTTCGTTTCTTCCCATTTTTTTTTGGTCTGTATGTTTTCGTGCGTGTTTCTTGTATGTGTGTGTACTAAACCTATCCAGGATAATGTAGTTTTTATTTCATTACTGGTCTTTTTTTTTTTTTTGAATGATCATATGTACTATTTGGCGGCATGACTTGGCAATCAAAAGCAAAAACTATTTCGCTTTTTTTCGAGTGTCTACTGATTTTAGTATGTAAATGAAACGAGAAAAAACATGATAGTATTTTAGTTAGTATATTTGAAATGTTTTCTCCCAATAAAACGATAATACTATTGAGTTGTTTATCTTTTCATATAAAATTTAACTTTTGGATTTTTGCTTTAGAAAGTCAAAAAACAGCTTTTTAGAAAGCTACTTAGTGGAACGTTTTTTTTTAATAATAATTAATCCGTTTAAGGTGATATCGAAAATTCTGAATGACTCTATGTACTTTCAGATAAGCCGGGACTGCCAAGAACTGGAGCCTTCCATTGGTGAGCAATTAGCTTCTATGCTTTATCTTGAGCCGGATAGTCAACTTATGGTAAACTATTTTTTCTCTTCATTTTAAAAAGCATCTCATGTTTGATTTCAGCGGCCAACCATTAATTTCTTAACATTAACCAGACTGATTTACAAACGTTCATTTAGGTTTTACCTCAACATTTATATTTACAGTACTTCAAAGCCAGTCAAGAGTTTGATTTTCTTTTTCAATTTAGGGTTTAGTCATATAGGAGAGTTGCGTGTTGAAAGTCATTCCTTCCTTACCAACATATTGACTTCATATTTTGCAGTTGTTCAGCAGCTTCAGAGTTAAGCATACTACAATTTTCGTATCAGAGTAATTAAATTGTGTATAAATAAAACTATTACCCTTTGAAGTTCGATGACGATATTGTTACCACAACCAACTCTATATGGTTAATTCGTTACATACATATATATATTATAATAATAATAATGAAAACTAATTCTTAGAGCGTTCCCAAGTGTGTATCGGTTTGGATGCCACCGACCCCTGACGGAGGGGTTGGTTGTGAGAATTTAGGTGTGTTGCTTTGGCAACCCAGTGGGTTATTGGCTTAGCCGGCTAAAATAAAGTCGACTAAGCCTAGCCAGCTTTATTTTAGCCAACTATAGCCATATATTTGCAACGGACAAGAAAATGGCTGTTGCCACTTAGCCAGATAAAGGTGACCACCATTTTCCTGACCGTTGCCCGTTCTTCTTCCCCACCTCCATGTATGTATATATATATATATATATATATATATATATATATATATATATATATAGAGAGAGAGAGAGAGAGAGAGAGAGAGAGAGAGAGAGAGACAGGTTCAATGGCACCCCAAATAGTGAACACCCCTTTAGCCTACCACTTTTCCACCACTCATTTCCCACTAACTCCCCTTCTCTCTCCTTCCACTAACTCTCTCACTTCCCACTCACTTTTTTTTAATGTAAATAAGAGGTGGAAATCAGGGGGCTTTTGGGGTGCTCCATTTTTGGGGTGTGATGGAACGCTTGCCTATGTATATATATATATATATATATATATATATATATATATATATATATATAGGCAAATACACTATTTTACATATAAAAATTCCTTGTGTATTTTTACTCTCTTCAACAAAATCAAATTGCATACATACAATATCAAAGATGTCCAAACATCAAAAAGGAAAATCAACATCGCAAACCATGTTCGAAAATCATAATCCGACTCAAGTCAATCCAAATTTGATTCACTCACAACAAAGTCCAAACCAATATCTTTCTCAAAACTCTCAAAATTCAAATTGCACCCAGAATATCTCATTTCAACAAAATTGTAACTACGAACAAAATCCAATGGTTTTGGATTGCAATCCATGAGATTCTCTCTTAGCCGACTAAGAAAAAACACAAATCCCTGGTTGGGTCTTTGTGTTTTTCCCTGTTGGGGGTGGGCTGGAGATCAGCCTGGTTAGAGCTGACGTGTCTCAAACCATACGGTTGGGTTGCTCTTATAGATTCCGCTACTTCATCTATTTCTATGTCAGTCATCCTTGTTGTCAAAATAAGAAAAAAAAAAAAGGATTTAAATCACGTTTCATATTAAATCATTTCGTTATGTTCCGATGTTCTAACACTTATTAAGAGTCAATTAGAATCACATTTGAGAAGAATCATTAGTTCGTCCTAAAGCAACAAATATCAAGATGTTTACTTAATTAAATGTTCAATTCAGGTTTTATTGTTTCTCCAAGCAAAAATGAGAAAGAATTTTTTTTTCCTTCTTTATTTAGGTTTAGATGTAGATGCTCAAGTATTAAAATTGATTTCAAGTATAATTAATTCTTCTCTCTTCTTTTTACAAATCTTTTTATGCAGATTCCATTCGTATTTTTTGTATATACACCAATTTTTTTCTTCTGAAGTCGTATAGACCTCTTTTTGTTTTATATACACCATGCATATTAATAAAGAACCATCATTTTGAATAAAACAAAAGACTTATCTCATCTCACTAGCACTTTCGCGTATTAATTAACTTAAAGATACTGAATTTTCCAAATTTTACTTTTGCAAACTTGAATTCAAAGTATAAATACTATAAGTGGAATTTAAATTTGTCTAATCTATCTATTAAAAAATAGTAAAGCAGAAGCTTTTGGAGCTCTCTCCTTAATTCTAGAAGTTTTCTCTCTTCTCCTTGATTCTTTCATGATATTTTATTTTTAAATTAGTTTATCTCTTTACACTTATTTACCATTTCTCTCACATTATTTTACCTTTTCAATCATTTTACATTTTGATATGAACATTTCAAAATTTATAATTATTTATTAATAGTTAGCTCCCAACATTTTATATTTAAGTCCACATATTTAAATTAATTACAAAATCCAAAATATAAGTAATTTAAGCAAATTTAACAAACTAATATTTTTTATACTAAAAATGACAAAATTATGTTTGTTTTTGCTTCAAATACCTACATTTTAAATTTTCTATAATCATTTAAATCACTTCGAATTCTTTTATAACATTTTACATTAATACCATATTTTACAATTAATTACATAGTACTAAAACTATTTAAATAACTTTCGCAAATTATAATTCATTGATTCGCTTAATAAATCACATCAAGATTAACCATATTCATGTCAACAAAAATGAAAGAAAAACTAAATATATAAACACGTCAATCACATAACATAAATTGTACACATAAATAACTATCACAAGTTCAAAGTTGAACTTTAATGTCAATATGTTTAATTAATTAAGTGATTTTGAATTTAAAATATGAATTGAATCAATAAACTATTGTTAATCTAATTAACGCCAAGAGCTTCTCCAACCCATACATGATGTATTGTCATCTAAAATCTATGTGTACACATTATCAAGAGGATGTGAAAGCACTTGACATTCATGAGTTGTGTTTTTTGTCCAATGCAGAAGTGTAGATACACAAAAAATTGCATAGGTGTAATTTTCTTATAATTAAGAGAAATAATTTGTTGGTTAAAACCCACTAGTGGAGAGAGAGAAAATGATGTGTTATGTGGAATTGAATGTCTAGAATTAGACATTGAAGAAGACAATGTCAAGTAAATTTGCAATTACATCAACAAAATATATCAGCATTGGAGACAAAATTTTAATAAAAAATGTTAAATAATGATGTGGCATTCAAATTACAGTGAATTAACATTAGGGTTGAAGATGCTCTATTTCTAACAACTCTTAGAAATATATGCTAATTTTACTATGTATATTCATATTAAAAAAGGTAGTTTTTGATGCAACTATAAAGAAATATAAACCACATAACATGAACTATGTATATCAACAATAACGATAATTGATTTATAAATTAGTTTTGATTGATTTATATCAAGAATTTATCATATATTATATCATAAAATTCTTCTTGAACATCAAAACTCCACAATAAATTTGTACATTTTTTTGCAAGTTTTTTTTTCAATTCTTCCTACTTATGCTATACATTTGAACTAACTTCGTAATTTTAAATCTAACTTATTTAAACAAATACTGTTGAATAATATTTGTTAATTCATCGAATAAGTTACTAACGTACATCAATTTCAACATGTTTATCTATATTAACAAAAATGACATAAAAATGTCCATATTGTTTGTGTAAGCTATAGAACATAAATTACACACAAACAACAACAATAATTTAAATTAATAGTTTATGTATTTCAAATCAAAATTTATCATATATTACACAACAAAATTCTTATTTTAACATTTTGATATGAACATTTTAATTTTTACACAATTGTTATTTAATAGCTAGCTCCTAACAAATCATTTAATAAATCACGTCAAAATTAACTGTCTTATTGACAAAAATAAAAAAAATTAAATATATAAACAAGTCAATCACATAACATAAATTAACGCATAAATAACTATCACAAGTTCAAAGTTGAACTCATTTACATCAGTATATTTACCGTGTATTGCATTGTAATATTAATATCAAACGCCTATATTTTAAAATAAATTTAGTTATTTACAAAACACTGCACAATATCACTTAAAATTGTACATTTAAGTAAATATATTTAAGTTAATTACGTGATTTTGGATTTAACAAATGAATTCAATCAATAAATTGTTGTTAATTCATCTAATTAACGCTAAATGTGATATTTTAAATTGTACACCATGTTCAAATCAACGAAAATGAAAAAAAAATATCTTCAAATATAAAGTTAAATAAGTCAAAGTTTAAATAATATATGTAAACAGATTTTTTTTAATATATTATACACTTTTTTAATAAATTTATCATAATTAAAGAAAACAATTTCCGTTTTAAATACATATATTTTAGCATTTCTACAACTATTTGTTGAATCTCCTAAATTCTTTCATGATATTTTAAATTTCAATTCATATGTTTAAACTACTCATGAAATCTTAAATTCAAATTATTTAAATAATCTTAGATAGTATTGAGTTCATTTTTCTAATAGCTCTTAAAAATATACGCCAATTTACTATTATATGTGTGTGTGTGTATATATATATATATATTTACTATAATATGTGTATATATATGTATATATTAAATAGAGAGTTCTCTATGCAGCTATAAATATGTATAAATCACACATGAACTATGAATATCAACAATAATGATAAATTTAATTTGCAAATTAGTTATGATTCATTTTATATCAAAAATTTACCATATATCATATCATAAAATTATTTTTGAACATAAATAAAGTTAATAATTTTTTTTTTTTGCAAATTTCTTTTCAATTCTTTCTGCTATACTATACAATTAAACTAATTTCGTATTTTCCCATTTAACTTATTTAAACAAATTTTATTAAATAATATTTGCTAATTTATCGAATAAATTACAAACATACTTCAATTTCAACATGTATACCTATATTAACAAAAATGATTAAAAAAAATCTCAAATACACACATACATATTGTTTGTGTAAGCGACACAAACTACACACAAGCAATAATAACAACTTTAATTAATACTTTATGTATTTCATGACAAAATTTATCATATTTTGCATAACAAAGTTCTCATTTTAACATTAGAATAAAAATATTATTTTTAATAATATAATCTTGTGCGACGCACGGGTTACACACTAGTCTCATATGTTTGTGTAAGCGACACAAACTACACACAAGCAATAATAATAACTTTAATTAATACTTTATGTATTTCACGACAAAATTTATCATATTTTGCATAACAAAGTTCTCATTTTAACATTAGAATAAAAATATTATTTTTAATAATATAATCTTGTGCAACGCACGGGTTACACACTAGTCTCATAAGTAGCAGTCTGAACTTAATTTTTGGATATTGAAATGTAAAACTACTTATTCTGATGTTAATTTGAACTTGATTTTTCTTGAGTAAAATATAGAGAACAATTTAGTACTTAATCATATTAATTGTAGTGTTTAATTTATAACTTAGTTTTTTTGATTATTTGAAGTGAAAACTGTTAAAATTGACTATGCATTAAAACAACTTGAAACTGTATGGATAGAATTTATCTTTGAAAGGAATCTAAATTAAATTAAGTTGATAATGTATATAAATTATAGTTTCTTTGAGTGTATGATACTTTAATACTGGTTTTAATTTTCTTGTCGTAAGGGATTTTTCTTTCGTCTTAAACTTTATCAAAAACCTTACATGTAGGTAAAACAACCAAAGGTGTGAACAGAATTTGCCATCTTTCTACTTTATTAAAACCATTTTTTCTTCTTTCTTTTATTTCCAGAAATCCTAGATCCTTACAAACCAAAATAATGTAAACAAAAAATTGAATAAAATCATGGAGGACTTCCTTATCATTTAAATCTTCATCAACATACCATGATGTGGGTATTGATATCTTTTCTTCTACTAAAGATTTCAGATGTTCAAACAAAACCGTGTAACTTATCTAAACTTATTAGTTGGAAACAAACAGTGCATTGACATGTGCGTGAATTGCTGCAGGAAATGCTGGCGGCTGCAGAATCAAAGCGGGAAGAAGAGAAGGCGAAAGGAGTAAGCACGGACGATGCCGTGGGAAACCCGGACATAGTCCTGTTTGAAGAAAACGAAGACGAGGAGGAAGAGGAAGAAGAGAGCGATGAGGAAGAAGACCCGTCACAAGCCCACATGAGAGGAGGGATGAACATGGGGCACATGGGAATGGGAAGAGGAAACATGATGATGTGGCAGCAACATCCACCGCACATGATGCCTCCCATGGGCCCGCGTGGATTCCCTCCCGTTGGATATGGTCCCCCTCCCAACCTCTTTGGCGTCCCTCCTAGAGGCGTCTTTCCTCCTTATGGCCCTAGATTCATGTTTATGTAATGGACTGGATTTTAGATTTGTACACTGTTGATGATATGATTTCATACCATAGTACATGGTTTGTTAGTTGTTTCTTATGATATGTACTTTCCATGCCTTATATGTAAATATATGGCAACTCCACCTGCAACTGAAGCAGCGTATTTTTTGGCCTTATCAAATCGGGTTTTTGTGAAACTAATGCTTTTTGCACATTTTGGTGATCTATGGTTCGGTTTGATGCGTGGCTTGCTCGTTATTATGGCAAGAAAAGAACTAATAAACAAAGGGCTGCATTATTAAAAGCTCTGTTTTCATTATACAACGACATAACAGATATTTGTTGCAAAATCTGAAGAAATATATGCCAAATCATCAATGTAAATTCATGAAAGCGTTCGTCCACAGCAAAGCCATTTGCTCTGCAAGCAAAGTTGTAAAATTAGGTATGATGAGTCTGATATTAAATATTACAGGCGTAAATAGAAATGCTGCTCACCCATTTTCTTTGGCAATTGGACGTGTGTTGGTGATCAGTGGGATGGGCTGGTTCTTTGCTAGTCTTGCTTTCCTCTCGGATTTTGTCGAATATAAATGTGAAGTTAGCTGCGGATGCTGGATTATTTACATCCCATTCTCCAAATTTTGGCAAAGCTGGCACATTATTCTGCATACATAAACATAGACCAACGTGTACCAGTAGCACACATAATAAACATATGACCTATACCTAAAATCAAACTTGTTCATCATATAGTAGCTAGGTTTTACAGCTAAAATCAATCTTCATAACATTATTGTTGGCAGTTGACGATATTGGTAATCCAGTGGCATTTAAGCAGCAACTAGATAATCCAATCCCGCTAAAACCGAGCAATATTTGTAATAAAATTTCAAATGTGTTGTAGAATTTGCAGCAAATTTGATACAAGGGACTTGAGTATAATTTTTGAGCGACAAAACAAGTTGGATAACGGGGGGCAAAAAGAAGAAGAAGAAGAAGAAGCCAGAAGGTACCATTGTAGTCATAGATAAGTGTCTGCTTATGTTTAACAGAGAAGCAATGAGTGAGAAAGGAAATAATGAATGGAGAAGGTAATTAAAGCTGTGAGCCTCAACACACTCAGTGTCTTCTCTTTTGTCTCTGGCAGACCTTTTCTGCTCTCTCGTATGTTTACTTAAATACATATCTTAATCATGCAAAGTGTTCAGTACGCTGTATAATTTATGCAAAACTATATACTGATGGTTGATTTTAAAATGCTAATAGATGGTCTATTGGTTGAGCAACTTGTTGACTTTGTTACTTTGGAGGTACATGGTCGAAGCAAAAGAGTTGAAATTAAGCGTGGGCAGATAGGGTCTTTCTGGCTACTACTGCTGGTGTGTGGTAACAGACCGACTATTGAACAGACCCATCAAGTCGGTACCCCTTTTTCTCATATCCCTTCATAGCACAAAAACACATTTCCCTTTTTTTTCCAAGGAAACTAACCTGAAGGACAAAATGAACAAAAAATTATTTCATAAGAACAAGGAAGCAAAATTTTATCTATAAGTATAAGTTTAGGTGTAAAGGGAGGAATTACAGTGAGCCCCTGAATTCCTCCTTTTACACTAAATTTTGTCCTTGAAAATAAACTTTTGCCTCCTTGTCCTTATAGAATAATTTTTTGTTCCTTTTGTCCTTGAGGATAAAAACCCTTTTGCGTAGTGAATAATCATGAAATTTATTTTTTAAATTCAAAGTAGATCAAATAAGGATCAATTTTAAAAAAGGGTCCGTTTGACACAGATCCTCATAAAGTTTCAAATTTAGGCTCACATCTGCTTATAAACTGTAATAACCCGGAAATCTGAGCCAATTTAAAATTTTTATTTTGGTAATTTTAGCGAATTTTGATTATTTAAAATGAATTATTTTAAATAATATCGACGAGAAATTTATTTTGAATAGAATTCGAACGTGTATATTATATAGATCATCGTTAGAATATAAATATTTATTTTAAATTATAAAAGGAATTGAAAATGGCGCGGTAGTTCGATAATTCGATTTCAAAGTTCAAATGAATGTACATGATTCAAAATAAACCGGATTTTAGCGAAACAAAAAATATTAGAATCTATTTGAGAATATATTTCCAACAAATCCGAAAAATTGAAATTTCATAGCGGGAATCAAAAGATATGTCCAGTTGAAAATTCAGAATAGTCGCTATGGAATTCTGGCCCTTAAAAATAGAAGTTTTGCAAACGAGCTCGGTTTTCGACGAAACCACTTTTGTCGGATCCGTGATGTCAAGTTATTGCTAGATTCCAATTTTCATAATTTTTCGAATCAGTATGTGAGCATGGCAAAGGAAAACGCGTTTGACCAGTTTAGTTGATTTTAATCGACTGGAAAATGACCATTTTTCAAACGTTCTCAGAATTCGACGAAATTAGTTTTGTTAGGACCGTATCGCCATTACGAAGCTAGAAATAATTTTTCTGTAATTTTTCGAGTTCGTATGTGGCCTCGGTAAATTAAAATGGACGTTCAAATTCAATATATACCGATTTGTATTTTGAATTCAGTGGAAACAGATCGAAACGATGGAATTGGCTTATGAAACATATCCCATTGTGTTTGGAATGAGGGTAATTAGCTATGGACGACAGGCGGTGGGTCTCGTTTGGAGGTCGAAATTAGAAGTTACTTTTTGGGGAATTTAAAAATTAAATATAAAAAAGGGGCCCCTCCTTTTTCTCTTCAACCACGGTCAAAGCCCATATCGTTCAAAATCGAATTAGGTTAAAAAAAGAGAGAATAACACGACGCCTCTAGGTCCTCCGCCAGCGTGCGCCTCTTCCCGGCGAGCCCCTCCCACTCCGGCGCCCTCACCCTCTCTCCCCTCCCTCTCCGTTAAAGCTTGAACGAGACCCCCCTGACCCGAACAGACGACGTCGATCCACCTCCTCAGAGCCGCGCACCGGACCCACCACCCCCCAGCATAGGCGCGCGCCTCCCCTTCCCGGCCAACAGCGAATCCCCCCTTCTGGCGATGTAGAACAGTAAGTTTACTGTTATTTTTATATTTTCTTTTGTTAATTATCCATGTCTATAAAACTGTTTTTATTTATTTATTTTATAGCGTATAAAAATTAAGTTTTTATATATAAGTATAGCGTAAATAAATTGGATTTTTGTTTATTAAAATGACATATAAAAATTGAATCTTTTTCGTTTGAATGATTATGAAAAGCTTATATTTTTATTATTTATAAAAGCAGTATATAAATTGGAAAAAAAAACCAGTTTTATTTATATTAAAGGTAGGATTTTTATAGTAAACATCGAGTTAAAAATTAGATTTTTAGGTAAGTAAAGCTATATTTTTTTATTGAACAAAGCTTTGATTGTTTTTATCAAAGAAAGGCGATGTTTTTATCAAAGAAAGGTTAGATTTTTTATCACATAAAGATGTGATTTTTACAAAGAAGGAGAAAGAATAAAAATATGATTTTTATATTATAGAGATAATACAAATATTATTTTTATTAAGGTAGAGTAATAAAAATTCGATTTTTATATATATGAAGTGAAGTTAAAAATTCGATTTTTATATATATGAAGTGAAGTTAAAAATTCGATCTTTATATAAGAAGAAGCGCTGTAAAAATATATAATTTTTAGATATAAAGGGCCATTATAAAAATGTGATTTTTAAAATGAACATCATATTAAAAATATGATTTTTACTATGAACAACGTGAAAAGAAGTGAGATGGAACGGATAGAAATCAAAAGGGAATTCAGACAGTTCAGAAATAGAATGGCGGAGTGGAACCCTCTGTGAGAACTTCTCACTTTAATTTTTCTTTTCTAGTTATAATATATACTAGGATGCAGACGGTGTTTAGTAGCACCCGACACCCGTCGTCCATAGACCATGGACGACTTGTATGCTTGTTTGTTTGATCTTGATGTGTAGTTGATTGTGTGATGTGAAATGAAAATAAAATATTTATATAGTTAAAATATTTTATAGTTGAAAATAGAATTTTTAACGTGTATATGAAATGAAATAAAAATAAACAAATCGGACGATTTGTTTATATACACACATGCCTGATATTGATTGGGACGATAAATTTTACACATCGCCCAACTGCACAAGTAAAATCTGTGTTTGATTGTTTGAAACCCCACACGGGTATTGGGATGATATTTGACGTACACTAATCCCGATTGTTTAGTTGTATGTCGATCGATTGATTGACAGACTATTATAAACGTTGATTATTTATATTTGATGCTTATACAGTGTAGAATGCACTTTGGATGATGGCTGATTATTTGTCATGGTTGATATATACATGCGTTGTATGGAAATCCATAGAAATAAAATCTATGGTAATTGATTGGGCCTCATTCCAGTTTTGAATAGAAATATTTGAAAAAGAAATATTTGAAATAGAATATTTGAAAATAGAAATATATGAAGCCGTGTTGATTAGATTGACGCCATTTTGACGCAAACGATATTTATATCGATTATATTCGTTTTTAGAATGAATATTGAAAAGTGATTTCAAAATCGAATATTTTGAAAATGAAATTGAATAAAAATGAATTCGAATTGAAATCGAATAGAAATGAATTCGAATTGAAATCGAATAGAAATGAATTCGAATTGAAATCGAATAGAAATGAATTCGAATTGAATAAAAATGAATTCGAATTGAAATTGAATAGAAATGAATTCGAATTGAAATTGAATAGAATTGAATTCGAATTGAAACTGAATAGAACTGAATTCGAATTAGAATTGAATAAAATTGAATTTGAATTAAAATCAATTTGAAATGAATTTAAAACGAATTTATGAGGAAAACATTCAATTTTGATTTGAATTTGAAATGAAGTTGAAATCGTTTCGAAAACGAATTTAAAACTATTTATAAAATACGTTTTATAAGGAAATCGACGAAGTATATAATATATATATATATATATATATATATATATATATATATAATGGCCTGAATAGAACGCGCCGCGCCGCGGCAGTTCGTGAATTTCGACCATTGACTTCGAATGGATATTGCGGGAGATCCGACCGTTGGATTCTCCTAAAACCAGAACCGTTGGGTTCGTATCGAAAAGAGCTTTCTAAGAATATTAGAAATTAGAAATCTAACGGTTGGATTTGGAATTATGTCCAAATCAAATTTGGAAAATGTCGCTGTAAGTGCAGTTCGATGGCCATTGTTGGAAATCGACTGTACGGGCCTTGATAAAATTATTAAAAATAGTAAGAATTTGTGTAAAATCATAAGAAATGATTTGGGAAGAATTGGGATGAAAAACTCCATACTTGAAAAGATAAAAATAGATTTTTATCGAAATGAACTAGTTTTGAACTAGAATTATAATTCTATTTTTTTTTAAATAAATAAATTGGATTTGAAATGGTTTTGAAAATAACCAAGATTTCCAATAATTGAATTGGAAGGGATTTGAATCGAAATTGTCCTTGGAATATTTCAATGTTGGATTTCGTGATGATACAGATATGGTTATGGAAATTTGAAAGATATATATATCGTTATTTCCAATACGATATTTGTTGGTCGTGGAATTTGATATTGAATATAAGCCGATATATTTTCTATTCAGAGCCTTGTATTTAATATCAAATGTGATTTGGGTTTGTCGTGAATGGTGTCTTCATTAACACTGTTCTTAAGCCCAGTTGAGAAAAAGATTAAATCATTTTATTTAATCTCCTTATATCCGGAAAGCTTTGTATCCGTATATCTCCTTCAGTTGTGTATTGTATTATTTTCCGCTGCTATGTAATTTATTGTAATCTCTTATATTTTTTGTGGTGTAATATTGATTTATACTCTGTATATTCTTGTATTCTGATGGAATTGTTGTAATATACAATGAAATGTTCTTCCGTCTGCGTTCTGTTTGTCGTGTTCTCAAAACAATCAGGTGTTTCGAACGGTCTGAGTCGGTTTAGCGACTGATTCAGATCGAGCGAAATTCCTTGTTGTCACATAAATTTATTATAAGTTTAGTCCCTATTTTTCGAAAATTCAGTAAATAGATAAAAAAATCACGTAAATTCTTATTTAAATAAAACACGTAAACATTAGAAAAATCAGATCAAAAAACCACCGAAAACCACATCAAAAAACAACAAAAACAACGAAATGCAGTTAAATGCATAATAGTATGCACATATTTGTATTTTCCTATATACATCCGTGCATGTTTTTCATGTCATGCATATGTGTTGATTTACTTGAATACATCTGTGCAAGTGTTTCACAATTCTTGCATACAAGTGTGCAAGTATTCACATGCATACGTATCAGTTCTAATTTCTTCATGCAATACTTGCATACATGTGTGCAAGTATTTCAAATAGTTGCACACATGTATGCAAGTTTTGGTTCAGATTTTCAGAAGAAAACAATGTATGTATGCAACTATTGGTAATAGTTGCATACATATATGCAACTATTGGTAATAGTTGCATACATATGTACAACTTTTTTTTGATTTGCGTGGACTTCCGAGAATATTTCCATACTCTAGATTTTTATTTTTTATTTTTTTTAATACTTGAGAACGCATTTTATTTTTTTTGGTCAAAAAACATAAAAGGCAGAAGTACTGAAAATAGGGACCGGGGTTTGAAAGTAAAAGTAGGGAGGGACGTGACTTCTATTTCAAACATAAATAAGGGGCGCATCCTAATTTCCACTTTAAAAAATCTTAAATACTAACATTTTCGACCTTTAAAAATATTAGTGAATGATTTTGACTTTCAAAACTTATAAGATTTATAACTTTTGACAACAAAATTAAGCTATGAAACCACTTTTAAATGAAAGTGGAGAATAGGAAGAAGCACAAACTTAACAAAAAATTTGGTGAAAAGTATGGAAAGTTTAGAATTTAGTAAGAAGGACAAATGTTAGTGTAATGGAAAAAGGATAGTCGCCCCCTCGAATTCCATTTTTAGTGTAACTGTGTCCTTTTTAATTTTAAAACTTTCCATACTTTTCACCAATTTTTTTGCAAAATTTGTCCTTTAAAAGAAAATCCTTTAAATGAAATATGTTATAGTTTCTCTTTTTGTACAACACACACAATATTTTTCTGAACTTATAATTTAAAAGATATGACTGTATGAAGTTAGACATTTTTTAAATAGGTTAGTGGGAAAATAGTGATGTGGGTTAGGCCCAATAGGTCATTTCAGGATTTATGCCTAGCGGAGCTAATGGAGTAACCTCCATTCATTATTTCATTTTCTGAAAGCAACTAAAAGCCTTACTTTTATTTGTCAAATCAAGTCATTAAAGAGGGATTAGCGTATTTACCGTTGAAGGTGCACAAGAATTGATGGAGCTACTATTTATCTTAATTTTTGGTTTATATTGATACATTTTTGCATCTAGATGAATGATTTATCCTTTACACTTTACCTATATTTATATATGCAATTAGAAATTGATAGAGTTACATACATGCTCTAAATGCCCTTATCTAATTTGTTAAATATATCAAATTCATTAACCTATCTTTTATGTAAGAAAGACGTTTGACTTCTATTATATAACTTTGTTATATTATGATACAATCAATTAAGTAATTAATTTAATTTGTATCAAATAGTTCTTGAATGAAATCTTATGTAATATTAACTGTAATGTGTTGTAATCATGAGAATTCTATCACACTAAAATTCAACATATTATTTTAAAATTCTTATTGAGATTTTTGTGAAAGAGTATCGATTACTTCATTGAGATTAGGGTAATACTCACATAAAATATTAAGCATCACATTATTCATGACTATTGGAGACACCAAGTAGTTATGTACAAATAGTTATCGATAACTATGAAATGACTTGCTTGAGTGTTTTTGACTTTTAATATAATGTAGGCTACATAAAACAACATTGAAGTGATGATGTTACATGGTTCCTTCGACTTGAGATACCACAGAATTTCAGTTTAGAGTATCCACTTTGATTATAGTTAACTCATGGTAGATAAATCAACGAGTGGACACAATTGGCTCTAAATTGAAGCATTGTAAGTGAAACATTATTCAGTTGAGAATTCATCTCCTATGTTATATAGGACTAGTATCACAGTGAAATGTAGAAAATTAAACAACAAAGTTTATGTCCACCGAAATATGGTTAATAATAGTTGTTATAATTGAAACAAAGATTTTGTTTGGACTAGTCAATATACCATGAACGATATTGTAGTTCCTTACCAAAACAAATAATTTCATAAGTTCTAATGCAATATGATACCGACGAAGAGAATCGATGTAAATACTTGTTAGTAATAGATATATCTTATTATAGTAAAATATGATTTTCAACAAAAAACGTATAAATGATAAATTTAGCAAGAGTGTATTACCATTAGTTAAGGTGACATGTGAACATTAATTTTCGATGTTAATGTAACGACCCAGAATTTCCGATGCTCGAATTTCGACAATAATACATTATCCTGTATTCACTTGTCAAAACTTAAGTATCAAAAACCCAGATAATTAGGAGCAAGAAATTAGAGGGTGAGAAGAAGAAGGAAAGAATAAGAAGAACTCCAATCGCTACAGAATCAGAACAGGATAAAATCTCACAACGGAGTGAATATATATCAATACTCTTTACACAAAGGAAAAATTGTATATACATGATTACACAATCGGCGTACACAACTAGATCAGCCTATAAAATCCTGATCAATACAACACACACAACGGAAATAAATTAGCACCATAAAATTGGGAATATGTCTCGACTTTAGCTCCTCTCCTGATGCTCCGAGTAAAACACAATGCAACCTGGAAAATGTACCCGGTCTGACTGAGCCCATTTTGTGGTAAGCAAAATCACGCGGATTTCCAGTCTGGGATACTTTCGGTGAGAAAACTCAAATCACAAATAACTTGCTTAACTTTTAGAAATCCTTTAAAAGAATGGTACTCTCGTAAGACATGACCATTGACCACACATAAACATGACACATGTTTTTCCCTTTAGATAACCGAAAAACTTGTATTATAAATCCAATGATATTATAATAATGTCTATAAACCACAAATAAAATAGGAATATAGCTGAAAAGCTTGCATCTCACTTTTCGACATAGTTGGTTTACATCCAAAAATGTACAGCTCGTATTGGAGTTTGGATTTCCATACATGACTAGGTAAGGGACTACCTCTCGATCAGTGTTCCTCTAGAGATAAAAATATTGGGGTTCAACAAGAACATCTTGCAACCCGGCAACACAGAACCAACCACTCATTCGGTATATTTATAAAAATCAATGTACGTGATTTTTGTTGGAGAATAAAATGTTTATGATGTTTTGATGACAACAACCTTATTTCAATCATTATTAATTATAAATATATAAACTAACATTTTTATCCAATATATACATATACACATATATATATGTATGATTTATTTGAAGGTAATAAGATATTGAAGACTGTACAGTTAAGAGTTCCAAGAGTTAAGAGATTTAAGATTTCAAAGGAGAATCAAAACACATGAGTACCAAAAGTTCAAGATTATCAGAGTAATAGAGTCTAGTTAGTTTGTAAAAACTCTAGATAGCACTCAAAATCTTTTTACAAATTATTTCTTTTCAAATTGATTATTTTTAAAACCGATTTCAAATTCTTCTCAACAACATTTTTTAAGGATGTATGATTTTAAATATATATACTTTCTAAGTTTCTTATATATGTATATTATAAAGTTTTATAATTATATACGTTTATAATTATATTACATAGTTTTATATCATTTATATATATATATATAGTTTTTATATCATATGTTTAAATTATATTTTACTATGATTTTATACTTGAAAAATTATATTTTAACAACTAGTTTTGTTCCAGGAATTTCCAGAATATATATATATATATTTAAATACTTTAAAAAATGATTTAAATTTTAAAAAAACAATATGTATGTCGACATACACATATGTACATGTCGACATATAACTGACACATTTTATTTAATTTAAAAGTTGCGTCTTTTCATTTTAAAACGTTTCAGAAACGGTTGTGTCTCTTGGAACACTACATAAAGGCCTTAATTTCGATTTTTTTCATAACTTATCATCTCCTTCTTCCCTACTTAACATACCACCATTATTCTTCTTAAATTTCTAAGACTTTACTCTTATACTCTGCTGATTTCAATACAAATTATATCATTTTTCTTCCATTTTCAATCTCTATCAACTATTCCCTGTTTGCAAGTGCTACTCAAGAGTTCTAGGGCAAATTGTAATCCAAAACCGTGAGGCGTGTCTCTTGTAGCCCGTAAACCAAGGAAACGGATAAGGTGTGTTCCTTGTAGCTCGTAAATCAAGGAAAAGGAGCAGTGTTAACCTTGTAGCCATGAAATCAAGGGCGTTGTAATTGGATAATGATACTATTAAACTTTGTGCAGTCCAGCGTTGTGCAAGACTGGACATAGGAGCAATCCAAACCAGTATAAAAATCTGGCGTATTCTTTCCTTTTTTGCATTTTTTTTCGTTTATATCCGCATCTATGATTGTTTCTGTTGTGTTATTCATTCTGTGACTCATATAGTAGTTCAAGTAATTGATTTCTATAAGTTCTATAAGTTCTTTAAAACACCATTCACCCCCTCTAGTGTTAGTTTTGCCTTAAGATCCTTGATTCTCATCCCTAACAATTGGTATTAGAGCATAGGTTTTCAAAATTTCATCATCTGAATTTTGAAAATATTAAATGGAAAATTTTGAAATGATTTATAACACTTGCTTAAATTCATGCATTGCATCAGTATTAGATGAGTATACATCTTATTCTGTTGAAAATTCATGCTATCATAATCTGATTTTTTTGAAAAGTTTAAATGGCATGTTTTAAAACTATTTTTCATATGGATATGTCACAGAAACATCATGATGTTATTATTTAAAATTACATTTACTTATTTTGAAAAGTCACTTGATTCTTTGAAAAGTTGTGTTGTTTTGCAAGCAAAGAGTTATGTCTGATGATTACTTGCCGAAAGACACAAAGACGACCGTTCATCAATCAAGGGAAAAAGATGGATATGTAATTGACAATCCACAATGAAATGTGTACCTGATTAATACAAAACTTTTGATTTTCTTCTACAACTTGATTCAATACTATTCTTCTCTTTATCCACTTTGCAATGCCACTGGTTCCATGCGAATCTGTCAAGAAATGGCCAAGTTATGATCAAATGAAGTTTTGGTGCACAAAGGGAAACGAAACCAAAACTGTCACTGGTATTTCTCATATTTCATCTAGGTATTTGTATTACGTCATGCCAAATCCTTTTACATATTTTATTTCTTGTTCTCGTGGTCGTTTTGATTGGTGGATCGTCAAATTCCGACTAAAATTGAGTGAGATATGACAATTTGAAGTTGACTATCCAAAACAGAAAAGCTGTTACAGGATTTCTTGAATCTCTTATACTATTATGCTTGCTACACCATGATAACATCCAAATTCATCTCCAAATTGTTACTAGATTGTAGCCCTTTTCTTACTCTTCGATTTGTCGTTGGTTTCATCCAATTCCGTTAAGAAACGAAGGAGATGTGTCTCCCCAAAAATTGATTGTTTGTAGAAAAACGGAAGAAGAAGAAGCAAAAAATTTGTGAAGAGACATGAATTTTGGGCCTATTTATAGTAGTGAAGTGTCCATTCATTCAAAATTCAAATTCAAATTTTTGGCGCTAAGTTGGTTAAACTACTAAATTATCGGTATCTTGCTCATACGATCTTCAAACTCAGCAAATGAATATACTATGTTGATCATAGAAACGAGCCCGTCACAATGGAGCAGAACTCATCGTCAAATTCAGAAAGATGTAAATGTATGGTTCATGACAATGGAAGAACAACAAAATGGTGGATTGCAAAAAGAGGTACGCTTTACAATATTTTCATAATTATAATTACATTTAGGAATATGCATCTATACACATAGTTAGGTATATTAATTTATCTCTTTAATAATTTTACTTCATACGTCGATATTAATATACATATCAATATACCAATCTAATTAAAAAAAATCTTATTCTAAATTATAATTTCATTACTCTTTGATTTGGTTTTGAAAATTTAAAGGACATCTTTTCAATATGAAAATATCAGTTCAAACTCTAATTATCAATTTTGTTTATCTACCTATGTTTCATATATTCTATTTCAAAAATATACATTGAAATTATATTACATAGATATGTTAATATGCTTGAAATAATTTAAAATTTTCAAATATTTGATATTGTTATAAAATATAAATTTATATATGTTTTATATGTAGTTTAAACATACATTGTCTAACTTATGCATATATTTTTTCACCTATGATTACATAAAGATTTGGGTTACACTGTAACAAATACTATCTGAAATTGAATACTAATTTTGATTATCTTATTTTGTAAAACTTGTATACTTCGGTATATAAAACATATTTTTATAGTTTACTTTATATTACCAGATTTTATTGAAAAATTAATTTTATTATAATTACAGATTTTATGTTATAATAATTTTTAATTTTAAGTTTTAACATTTTAACGTTTCTTTAGTAAATTAATTTATTTCTATAGTATAAATATAAAGTTAATTTGTATTAAAAGATTGATGTATATCACAATACATTAAGGTTTTTTTAATTTTGTTTTAACAATAGTTTGTATATATATATAATTATGAATATGCCATAATTATATTATAAAATTTTATATTCTTTTTAAATAAACCTTCAATATTTTCAATATTATTAAAAAAAAGAAGCACCATAATAAAATTATTTAAATTCATATTTCTTAGAAAATTATTTTGAATACTTATTTTTGATTACTAACTATCATGAATATATATATATATATATTAAAAAATTCATCTTTACTATCCTTTCAATCTCTTTCATTAGTATCATTAACCTAAGTCTAGAAATTAATGTGTACTATCTTTGTTTGATTCAAATAAATTATAATATATATGTATATGCATAATAGTTAGATATTACTTTAAATATCTTTTATAGAAATACATATCATCATCAAATCATTCTGCTTATTATTATCATAATATCATCACACATCTTATTTTGTATCATATACCTCATTTATTGAATGTAAAAATAAAATCATTCACATCACAAGTTGTATTTTCATTCAATATATCATCTCATATTGCTTCGCATATAACATATATTTCATACTGCATTATAACCAACATACTGCACACACTACATTACATGTTAACTTTTAACTCCACACATAACAAATACACTGTATGAGGAGTTTTTGTCTAACTAGACGTATGTAGAATTATTAATACATAACATATTTACTTGGACATGATTAACTTGTTTTACTTGTTTGGATTGATTAATTTAATTGACTGCAGTCGCCCGCAAAATCGTACTATCTGAATTGATTAAAAACAACACATATCCAACCCAAAATGCACAGAAATACGAGTCATTAGGTTAAAGAAATAGAAATAGATAGAAGATAGAACAAAGAGAAAATCAGAATCTCACGGCGGAATGAACAAAATATAATATCATATATCATAACTTTGTTGTGTTGTATATACATACCATATCAGAGTACAATACATATACATCACAGCGGAAATAACTCTAAATAACTAACGGTGAAGCCTCCTGCTTTAAGCTCCTCCAAGCATATCTGCAAAAGCCTGAAACACTTGACTTCCCATACAAATTTGGGCACCCAAGAGTTTAGGGTAAAACAAACAAAATAAACTCTGGGTCAATCATGGGACTGGTGTGAGTAAACTCCAACCAACTTGTTTAACTTTGGGAAAAACCTTTTTGAAAGAAACGATAATTGTAAGACTGATCCACACATAAATACAGATGGTTTTTATCTTATGATAACCCAAAACATTTTTGATATCAAAATTCGGTGATATTGTAATAATGTCTAATCAAATAAGTAACCATCTAGCAGAACGCTTGCATCTCATGCCCCACACACATAGTACAAAATCAAAAACCGCAGGGCACTTATTGGAGATTAAATTCCAATTATGAAAAGGTATGGGACCACCTTACGATCTGTGTACTCTAGAGGGGATACACTGGGGTTCAACAAAAACATCTTGCAACCTAGCCATACATGACCGGTCACTCAATTAGCTTTAGTGAACCAAATGTATTATCACCCACGGTTATCGACCGTCCAACCGTAATCCGTAAGATACAAAATATAAATAAGAACAAACGAATTTTCTCTAGATGGTGATAATACACCCTACTTGGGTGTGACCCAACTAGCCATGTTGCCTGCCTGATTTTTGTCATTTCCCGATTGACAAAGCTTGAGGCTACGTTTACTTTTTTAGAATATTTGGTCACCATTCACTTTGAATGCCATATCGTCAAATCACTAGTTGATCTTTCTAAAAATATTACGGGTAAAAAACCTAAGAGAAATGAGTTCCTCCGCCATCAAACGTAATACCTTGAAGGGATCGTCTTATGTGATCCGTTGGGTATACTCTATCAGACATTTACCCATACAAGTTGTCATGGGACTGGACAAACCGAAGGAACTATTCTATAAATAAAAAACCCTTGCATTTTACTCCGTCTTTAATTATCTAAAAATAATCTAATTCGCAACACCTATGCCTATTGTAACGACCCGGAATTTTGGGGCCAATTTAAAATTTTTATTTTAGAAATTTTAATGGATTTTAATATTTAGAATAATTTATTTTAAATAAGAATGACTAAAAATTTATTTTAAAACAAATAAATTTAATTTAATTATAAAAGGAGTTTAAAATAGCGCTGTAGTTTGAAAAATTGATTTCAAACTTTAAACCGAATGTACAGGATTCAAAACAAATCGGATTTCGGTAAAACCAAAAATATTTGAATCTGTTTAATCATATCTTTCTAATGAATCTGAAAAACTGAAATTTCACTTTAAAAACAATAAGTTATGTCCAGTTTAAAATTTACAAAAGTCACTGTAGAATTTATATATATTTTAATAGAATATATGGCCCTTAAAAATAGCCATTTTGCAAACGACCTCGGTTTTCGATGAAACTACTTTTATTGGAACAAGAATGTCAAATTATTGTTAAGTTTAATTTTCCAGAATTTTTCGAATTAATATGTGAGCGTGGCAAAGGAAAACGTGTTTTGTCAGTTTCAGTCAAATTTAATCGACCTGAAAATGGCCATTTTTCAAACAGTCGCAGAATTCAACGAAATTAGTTTTGTTAGGTCCGTATCGTCAAAACAAAGCCAATTTTTTTTTTTTAATTTTTAGAGTCCGTATGTAGCCCCGGTGAATTTATATATACAGTTAAAATTCAATAATAAATGACTTAAATATTAATTTAAATAAAACAGGGCTCAAACGATCAAACTGGCAGACGGGACCTAGCTCATCGCGTCCGGAGCGTGGGTATTTGCTTAGGAACAAAGTTCGTTGGGTTCGATTCGGAGTCCATGATATTAAATAAAAATTAACAAAATTAAAAGAAAATAAAATAAATAAATATCTAGTATAAATACCAGTACAATACGGTATCCTCTAACCCTAATATACATTAAACAGCCGTCGTATCTTTGAAAGGAATGGCCACCAAGCACCGAGCATAATTCGTTAATCTCTCCTAATACTCTTCAAATTAGAGCGAGTTTCCAAGGCAAACGATGAAGAGGACCACAAGATCTCCCTTTCTATCGGTGGTGATCGGATGCTGGGTGGTGGCGAGGTTGGAATTGGGCTGAAAGGAGAGAAGTTCGAACGGGTTTTCAGGGTCAATGGGACCCGCGAGTTCAACGGCGTGGAGGGTGGAGGAGGAGTCGAGGGTGGCGCTTCGAGTGGTGGGTATGGATCGGCTTCTGGTGATGGCGTCGATGGTGCGTTCTGGTGCGAAGTCGACGATGTTGGGATCGGGTATACAGGAGTGACGGGTTTAGATGGAAGAAAGGTTAATGACTTAACTGTGTAATTAATTAAAGTTAATTATAATGGGTTAATTAATTTATATAATCAAATGTTTAAAACAGTATAACTCCTTTATATGAACACAGAATGGAACGAAACGAAGTGCGTTAGAATCGTCTTCGCAAGAGCTTCACGATGGAATTGTCTAGATCTGAAATCGGACACTTTGGAAATTCAGGAAATTTCAGATCTGAATTGTTTGGTGAGAAATTCTATTCCTTTGTTTATATAATTAAAATTTGTTAATCATAATTTTGTGATACACATGCACTGTAATATTTTGCTGAATGTTCGTGATTGGATTCAAAAAATTTGATGTCGCTTGTTGATGTGTTGAAATCAAATTGTCATTTGGTCAGTATACGTTAGAATAAAATTAACATCCTTTGTTAATTAGATTGATTAGAATAAAATTAACATCTTTTGTTAATTAGATTTGATTAGAATAAAATTAACATCTTTTGTTAATTATATTTGATTAGAACAAAATTTATATTTGTGTTAATTAGATTAGGGTTAAGTAAGATTGACATTTTTTTGTCAAAAACTTGATTAGAAAATAAGATTGACAATTTTTTTGTCAAAAACTTGATTTGAAAATAAGATTGACATTTTTGTCAAAAACATGATTAGTAAAGTAAAATGACATTTCTGTGTTAAACATGTTAGTGAGACAAAATCATTAAAAAGGAATGAATTGAAAATGTATATTTTTATACATTAAAAGGAATGAATTGAAAAAATATATTTTATACATTAAAAAGAATAGATTGGAAAATATATATTTTATACATTAAAAAGAATAGATTGGAAAATATATATTTTATACATTGAAAAGAATAGATTGGAAAATATATATTTTATACATTAAAAAGAATAGATTGGAAAATATATATTTTATACATTAAAAAGAATAGATTGGAAAATATGTATTTTATACATTAAAAAGAATAGATTGGAAAATATGTATTTTATACATTAAAAAGAATAGATTGGAAAATGAGTATTTTATACATTAAAAAGAATAGATTGGAAAATGTGTATTTTATACATTAAAAAGAATAGATTGGAAAATGTATATTTTATACATTAAAAAGAATGATTGGAAAATGTATATTTTATACATTAAAAAGAATGAAGTAAATACATTCATTTTGTCACTTTGAAAAGAATGAAGTAAATTCATTCATTTTTGTCACTTTAGAAAAATGAATTAGAAAACATTCATTTTACTATTTTGAAAGAATGAAGTAAAAATGGACATTTTTGTCACTTTAGAAGAATGAAAATAAAGATGTACATTTTGTTACATTAGAAGAATTGGAATAAAATATACATTTTTGTTAGAAAATGTAAACCAGAATAAAATATACATTTTTGTTAGAAAATGTGAATCAGAATAAAATATACATTTTTGTTAGAAAATGTGAATCAGAATAAAATATACATTTTTGTTAGAAAATGTGAACCAGAATAAAATATACATTTTTGTTAGAAAATGTGAACCAGAATAAAATATACATTTTTGTTAGAAAATGTGAAGCTTAGAAAATGTGAATCAGAATAAAATATACATTTTTGTTAGAAAATGTGAACCAGAATAAAATATACATTTTTGTTAGAAAATGTGAACCAGAATAAAATATTTTTGTTAGAAAATGTGAACCAGAATAAAATATACATTTTTGTTAGAAAATGTGAACCAGAATAAAATATACATTTTTGTTAGAAAATGTGAATCAGAATAAAATATATATTTTTGTTAGAAAATGTGAATCAGAATAAAAATACATTTTTGTTAGAAAATGTAAACCAGAATAAAATATACATTTTTGTTAGAAAATGTGAATCAGAATAAAATATACATTTTTGTTAGAAAATGTGAATCAGAATAAAATATACGTTTTTGTTAGAAAATGTAAACCAGAATAAAAAGGGACATTCTTGCCATTTAAAAAGAATGAATTAAAAATAAGCATTTTTGGTCACTTAAAAGGATAACACAAAAGATTAGAAATAAATGTTAATATTTTTGTTGTCAATAGGTTAACAATAAAAAGGAATGAAAATAAAAGGTTAGATTTTTATTGTTATTTGTTCAAAATAAAAAGAATTGAAATTATAGATTTTTATTGGCATTTGTTAACTATAAAAAGAATGGGAATAAAAGGTTAGATTTTTATTGTTATTTGTTCAAAATAAAAAGAATTGAAATTATAGATTTTTATTGGCATTTGTTAACTATAAAAAGAATGGGAATGAAAGGCTAGATATTTATTGTCATTTGTTCACAATAAAAAGGATTGAAATGTTTGTATGTGATGTTGAAATGTTTGATGTGTTAAATATTATGTTAGTATATGCATACTAAATACTACACTTCCATTTACAGGTCATCCGACTTGTTTACGTGATTGGGATGATAATTTTTACACATCGCCCAAGTGCACAAATAATTTATTATTTGTTTGTTGGATGAAACCCCACACGGGTGTTGGGATGATTTTTGATCTACACTAGTCCCAATATTTAGTGTAGAATCCACTTTGGCTGTTATTTGGATGTTTGATAATTATTTATCATGACTGTTGATAACATGAATATATGGTTGTTGATTGAGTCACATTCCAATAAAGAATATTCTAGAAAAAGAATATTTTAAGTATATTTAGAAAAAGAATATATTTTTATTGAAATGAACTAGTTATTAACTAGAATAAATCATTAAATTTAGATTTAATGAAGTTTTCCAATTTGTTAATATTTAACTAAAATTTAACTAAATAATTTGGATTTTGGGTTTGTCATGAATAGTGTCTTAAATAACACTGTTCTTAAACCCCATATGAAAAGAATAATCTTTTAATTTAGCTTATTAAAGTTTTTAATTATATTTAGTAATTGGAATAAAATAAAAGGTGAGTTGGGTTTATTGTGAACTGTGTTTCCAAGCGACATTTGCTCTTTAACCCAACTGACAGTGAAAATATGATTTTGAATTTATAAATCTTTTATTAAGATTTAAATGGAAAATTTCCAAAAGTAAAATTTTCCAATTTAATATATTAAATTGGAATTGAATGGAATTCGAATTAACATTAACCGAGATAAACTTCTGTAAAAGAAGACCGATACTACATATGGAATTTAAAAGGCTTTGCCATTATTCCATTTATATTATTGGTCGGATACAGAAATTTATAACGATTATATATTGATTTGATTTCCGTGAAGATTCCATATTTTATGGAAGATGATTTTGGGGTTTACCGTGAACTATGTTTTAAATGACATTAGTTCTTTAACCCAGTTAAAGATAAGATTAATTTCTTAAATTTAATTAATCACTGAATAATGATTTGTGATATTTAAAACTAAATTGGGTTCTTAATAAATCTTTAAAAGTAAGATTTAAGAATAGTTTAAAGAGTTTGTCTTTGATAAAATAATTCGAATATTTTATTAGATGAATATTCTGAATTGGAATGAGGCGTTGAATGTGTTTTATACAGCACTTGATTTTTAATTATAAAAATACGCAAGTTATTCGGAAAGACCGGGTTTAACCCATTCCGAATAATTACTACGACAATGAAGAGTCGAAGATGAAGACTGTGGTTGAAGACCGACGATCTTCACATCGAATGGATGTGTTGCTACAGAGACCCTTGATGGGAGTAGCTACCTTGAAGGGGTTTCAGTGGTGGCCGTCCGGACTATGGTTGATTGTTCGGGTTTGGTTTTCGCTCAGACCCAGAGAATAAGCTAGTAAATGGATGCGTGTCTGACATTGGATTCCGTTCCATGTGAATTAAATCGATTACTATTAATGTATGTCTGTTTGGTGGTGGAGGATTTATTCTCTACTTAACACCCTGGTATATATTAATAGTGATCGATCACATGGCGTGGATTGTCAATGTGGCACGCCAAGATGCAAATGATCAAGGCTTTTGTTGAAAAGCAGGGCCTTGTGGGATGATCAAAGTATAGCCTATTACGACATAACTTTGTGTATATCGTGACTTCGCGAGCCTCACACCCCGGTATGAGTCAAAAACGGGATATGGACCGTAGGGAGTGCACACGTTTCTTTCTAGCTAATGGTAGTGTCAGTGCTTAAACTGGCTGGCATTTTACTTATGTGGATGATGGATTTTGAGGCGCCTCGGATTTTTATAGGCCGTTAGTGGTCATACTATAGGTTCAAAGGAACCAGGAAACGTGTGTTCAGGCATAACCAATCCACGGCCGATAGGCGGGGACCCGCCCTACCGCTCCAAGGGTTCACTGCGGGGGATCCTAAGGCATTTGCTTGAGTGTCTCGAATCGGAGAGGAGCTTGCCCCTAGCCTCGACTCATGATGGAAATCCAATTTCCAATACGACCTTGCGGTTTTGATTGTAGAACTAGTTTGACGACATAGTAGGATGGGGTACTATGTCGTCTATGATTAATACATTATGATTAAAATTGTTTTTGAAATATATATACTCATAGATATACACACTAATATTAAACCCGTTTTATCGTATCAAGCATCTTTTGACCATTATAAGGTAAAACCCTATCCTCCGGTTTGCGTTGCATTATGTGATGGGACTTGGGTCTTATAATGGTTTCAGTTTTCTAAAAAGCATTGCGTTATCTAACGATTTACTTTATTTTATGTACTGGCAATCCAATGGAGTAAACCCGTTCTGCGTTAGCGGCATGGTCCTGTGATTCGCCTTATTATTAGATTAGTTAAGTTAAGATTTCTCATACCACTCCCATGACTGACCTGTAGTTTGTTTCACTGGCAAACTCGGGTGCCCATATTTTCCACACGGGCAGTCGAGTAGCTTTTTGCAGATATATTTACAGGATCCTGGCTTACAGCTGAAGCGGTATTCGGAAAGCTCTGTATCCGTGTATTCCTTCCAGTTGTATATTTGTATTATTTTTCCGCTGCTATTTAAATGTAATTTAAAACTCTGATATTATTGTATTTCTATTTTTGTAATAAGTATTCATACTCTGTAATATTCTTATACTCTGTAATATTCTTGTACTCTAATGTAATTGTTGTAATCAGCAATAAAATGTTCTTCAGTTTGTGATTCTGATGTGTGTTGTTCTCAAAGCAATCCAGCCTTTCCTTTACTGGGAAGTTTGGGTCGTTTCACCTATACGGAGTGGTTTTCGGATAATAATCCAACCGGTCTTTCCGTATTGACAACGATGGTCAAAACTTCGATAGTTGGTTATTTAACTATCGAAGAAGAATAAACATCCATCCAAATTTCCAACTGGATATTTTATTGACTAAGCATAAAGCATTCACTGGCCCTTTATAATATTTCGTTAATTAAACCACTTCCTAATCTCCTTTTGATATTCTTGCTCGAATATATTCTAACGCTTTGGCCTCTTACGCTATATGGAAAGATTTCCCACTTCCGCCTTCTTTATTTTCTATACTTATAAAATATCTTCTGTTTATAATTGGAAAATATTTCCAATTACTTATCCCTTCCACGAAACCATACATTTTTATATTTAGAAAAAATTCTTTATTTTATTTGGAAAAACGTTTCCAAGTTACATTTACTTGGGTTAAAATGAATGTTGCATAAAACATCGTTACCACAACCCAAAATACTACATTAAGTTAAATATATTTAACATTAATCTCCGAGACTGAATCATCCTATTTATTGGTTAATAATGAAATCAATCAAGTTGGGGTATAGTTACCTCTCATACCTTGACCGAATAACATCCTTAACTTTAAAATAGACAAGACCACTTGTCTCGAATAATTAACATAATATTAAACCAATTATCCATTTTAAATGTGTATATGTTTCTCTTTCTGTTATTACCAGATTAAATTTATCGATTTCCCTTTTTGGTTTACAATATTCTATTATAAGTTCATTTCCTTATTGAATTCTATATATATCGATATTCTGATTTCTAGTTATCAAAATTTCTTAAAAATATTCTAACTCCTTAAATTTCCGGAAAATTTTGCTAGCGTCTCCTTTGCATGGCTCAATCAGTACAACTATAACTCGCCTCACTAGTCCCTTTCCATTAAAAAGAAAATAAAAAAACCAAGCGGCTTGCCCAATAGGCTCATAAAATCTCATATGAAATTCAAACATGTACCTTTTTGGTCGGGCACTCAAATTATAATCTTCATTCCCTTCATTCCATACCTGTCTAATGTGTATTCAACCATTCACAATTTATTTCAGATTAAATCAACACTTTTTTGCTTTCCATTGGCTAATTAGTTTTCTAATTAGCTTCTTTGCTTAATCTTCTTTTAATTTGAACATATCACATTCAAATATATTTGTATTCACTTAAACACAAATCAAACTCAAAATCCTTGCTCGCTTCCAAATTCTAATCCAAGTTCCATATTCGAATTCCCAATTTCACCTAAAAATTCAATTCACTTAAACAAAGTTAAGCTTGATCCGAAAACTCTATTAACGAATTTCCTTTGGAATTAGTTAACTTCATTCGTTAATTAAAAATATGATTTTTGTTCCAAAAATCAATCCATTTACTTCACTTGAGTTCATATTTATTTTTATAACTCAAATCTTGATTTTTAAAATGAAAAATTCAAATTTCATTTACTTAATATCCTTTGATTTTATGAAATAAATCGTTATAGTTTTATAAATGATAATACAGCTATTTTTATGGAAACTTGATTTTGACATAACTAAAAATCTATAAGACAAAATCAAGATTTTTCTCTTCCATTATAAAACTATCATTCAATAGGTCCGGGCGTTCATGTTTCATCGAATTGCGATTTATATTGAGTTCTATATATTCAATCTAAGTTCGAGTCGTCAAAATTAAGATCTGTCGTGCCGTGACAAGTTCGTTTTAATTAAATTAGAAATAAACTTTTAAACTTTGTTTATTAAATCAATTCCAACCTCATTTTAATATAAATTAAGCTAGTTCTCCAAATCTAACTTGAAAATTTCGATTTTCCAAACTCGTTGATTATTTCATTTTAAATTCATAACTCAGTTGTAAATTTATTTATTATTCAATCTCTATATTAAATTCCAATTCATTGGAAATAAATTAATTTATAAGATTCGACGAAATCGAATTTCAATCTTAAATCCTTTGTATTATTCTTAATTCGGTTTATATTCCGAACATTGGAATAAATCTCATCATTTCCCTTTTAAACGATTTCCACTTTCCTTATTAAATTCACATTTGAATTTAAACTTCCAAATTATACAATGGTAATTACTTCCCCTTCCTTGTTTTATTTTTAAAACAAGCTTCTATTTCAAAATCCATTTGAAACCCAATTCCTATTCTGGAATAATTTATTATTATAAATTATATATATACACAGAAATTATTTTACTTGTAATTCTAAATTATAGTTTCTATTAAATAAAACTCCAATACCCCTTCTGGAGATAATTAATTTTTATAAATTCGATATAGTCGAATTCCAGTCATAAATCCTTATGGATTTATTCTAATTTAATTTAAATTCCGAACATCGGAATAAATTACATCATTTCCTTTGAAAATAATTCCCATTTCCCTTTTTAAATTAGTACTTGAATTTTAATTTATAAATTATCCAATGATAATTTCTCTCTTTTATTTATAAATTTCACTTATTAAAACAAGTTTCTATATCAAATTCCATTTGAAATCCAATTCCCACTTCGAAAATTAAATTTTCCCTTTTAAATTCATACTTGAATATATAATTTAATATTATCAAATGAAAATTTTTCTTTCCATTTATAAACATCGTTGATAAATTCAATTACTTGTTTTTATTACTGAAAACAAATTAATATTTTCTAACTCATTCAAAATTCAATTTATGTTTCGAAAAAAAAAATCCCTTTTAAAATCCGGAATTTCTTTTTATCATAATTAGGGCCGGTGTTACTTAAACATTCAACACACAACAATAATTTATCACACATCATATAACACAATATATGAAAGAATAATAAGATAAATTTGTGAGGAATCCAGTTGGATCCCTCTAACCTATTTCCCTGCATTCACAGAAGTTAGTCAACATAAATAATACCCATCCTGCTTCAAGGCAAGATATCGCGGTATAAGGGTCATCCACTATATATATCGTGGGGCACATAGGGAAATCATCTGTTAATGGTATTGCGGGAAATATCCAATCACCGATAATATATATATATATACCAAGCCTAAATATAACTAATATATGTAATAACCACAATTTATCATTGAACAACAATGCATCCAATTCAACCAACAATTATTTTAATTACTTAAAAATAATTGTAAATGTAAATTCTGAGTGAGATTTACTCGCCTTGATTTTTATTTGTCGCTTTCCCTAATTTTAAATTAAACCGAACGACATTCGATTTAATTTAAAATTCATCATTGAACATAAAAATCCCAAACTAACTCCAAGACGTAATCTACGTTAATACGAGCATGCTAGTGAAAATTTCACTTAAATTGGACCTAGCATGAATGAATTATGCATTTTATAAATTATCGATTTCAAACTTTATAATTTAACCAACACTTATATTCCTAAATATAAAATTACCTATGTCTTCTTCCTTGTTTTTAATCCTTTCGAACCAAAACCTTTTGCTGCCTTGACCAGAGAACCCCACTTCACTATCATTTCATCACTGTCCCCTACTGCCAGCCATTAACCCAGTGCATCATTAAATCGAGCAACAATACTTGGAGCCAAACTCCACTAAAACTTGCTGCTACACGTTACTCTCCTCCTCCATCATGACTCGCCTCACAAACATCAACTGCAACCTCCAGAACAGACAGTAGCCCGCCTCCATCATTACCAGCATCAGCCCAAACTGTCATTTCCCCCAATACGGCATTTCATCGAACACGTCACCGACAGTTTCCATTACAACATAAAAACAAACATCATCAGCCCTCATTCGAACTTCCCCATCGCTGTAGCCAACCATAGTTGCTGCCTCTCGACCAACCCCTACATTTTACCATCCCAGTCAGTCGCTCTATCCAATTCAACCCGAAACCAGCGTTGATTTGTCAACGTTCAACTCATAAAAATTGCACCACTCTATACTTCGAACCCTATTGCAGTCGTCAATATCATGGCTCTTCCCTTTTCCCGAAATCATGACACTCCTTCCAGTATTTGCACCCTTTAACAAAAGATGAAATCCCCTATGTAAACCAAGCCGACAATACCCCATCTCCTCCCTGTATGCGAGCACCTTCGACAACTACATCGGACCACAACATCACACCCTTTCTTCCTTAATCACGAGGGATTTAGGTGTCGAGCTTCAGGAGTTTCATAGATTTGATCACGATTTGTGAATTCCTTTCTTTCTTTTTAATTTGAATCGGTGAAATCGATTTGCAGAAATAAAAATGAATTGAATGTTTTAGAAATGGAAAGGAATGAAGGACGATTGCTTTGATTGCTTTGTGGATTTGGAGATGGCAGAACCGCAGGTGATGGGATTGAATTTATAGGTGCGTAGGGAACATACTGCAGCACCATTAAAATCATGTTTTCCTAGATATCGAAGGAGGGAGACAATTTGTACACAAATTAAAAGAAAGAGGAAAATTAGAAATATAGGTCTGCGTAAGAATATAGGTTGGCTCTCTTTTATTCTTTATTTTATTTTGATTTGAAATGATGTGGATTTGTTTAATTAAAATATCTTGTGTGTTCGAACTCTGATTTTAGTGTAGAAATTGACATCCCTAGGGTTATACCACTATATTGAATACACTGGAACAAGTTCCGTGGCCTAATTCTATCGTATAAGGAAGTTATTAATTTAAACCGACAATTAAATTAAATTCCATTTAATTTATTTCTAAGCGTTTTCTAACTGTACAATCAAACGATAAATCCAAACATTACCAAATTTGAAATCCGATAATAATACACTATTTCAGATCTGATAGAATTGGTTTCGTTAAATATCGAGACTGTTTGAAAATCACTGTTTCTAAGGCTTAAATTAAATTGATTAAAATATAAATCGATTTCAAACAATTAGATTCATTGATAATAGATAATTATTATCGTTCTAATTCAAATAGAATTTATATTGATCAACTGAATCGTTTCGATTCAGTTTTAACTGCAAATTCAATTATTATCATTTTCTTTTTTCTTTTGGCAAAGCCGACGGGGTTGAGTGGTCCACTTCCACTTTATTGATATACCAAAGAAAGAGTACATAGTAACAAGGGAAGAGAAACAAAAGAAGACGAAGAGCACAAGGCATATCAAACTATTTTCGTTTTCGTGTACGATTATTCAATATATTTAAATTAAATCGTATATCGATTATTAAATCGATAAATTCAATACAAAAAATTTATTTATTATTCTAATTCAACATTTAAATCTAATTTAAATCTTCAATATTAAAAGACCAAAAATTTGGGACGTTATATTGACTTGATTGGCTTGTTTTGATTGATTGATTTGATTGACTTAATTGACTTGTTTGGATTAATTGATTTGTTAGCCTTGACAGATTTGTTTTGTTTGACTTGTTTGACATGATTGGATTTGTATTTTTTGTATGTGTGTGTTAATAGGTTTAATATATACTTATATAGGTATCAAATATTATAACTATGCTTATCTTTTTCATATTTAATTACCTCACTTTTATATAATTCTTCTAGTGTTAGATTAAAACGGGAGCTTTATAAGGATAGATAGAAGTTACAAGAAATGTTTGACTTTATGATTGAATTTATTTGAATTGATGTTTTGTGACAACAAAATTTAAATTGGTTGATTGTTTGGATTAAATTACTCTAATATTGACTTATCATTAATCTAATTTTAATATTACTTAAGTTATATTAATTTTAGTTGTATCATTGTTTTAAGGAAATATTATATATCAGAATTATTTCTTAGTCTTGATTAATGTCTTATTATAGTTTTAAGGGTATTAGAATTTAGGCTAGGTTTAGTCTTTTGTTAGTTTAAAGGAGAGTTATAAGAAAATTATAGATTTAGGGAGAGCTATGGATTTAGGGGGAGTTATATATAGAATTAGTCACAAGGATTATTCGAAGTTTAGATAGATATACTCTTTGTTGATGACAAAGGGCGAGAAATTGTAAAATAGGTATAGTTTAAGGGGGATTTAAAAGGAATTCATGGTAAAAGGGGGAGTAATCGAAGAATCAGATTAACATGTAATATCAGGAATGAGTATTTTATAAACCAAGGTTGTCATCATCAAAAAGGGGGAGATTGTTGGAGAATGAAATGTTGATGATGTTTTGATGACAACAACCTTGTTTCAATCATATAATAATATATATATATATACTAACATTTTTTCCAGAATATATATATATGTCGGAATTATATGCAGGTAATAAGATATTGAAGACTGTACAGTTAAGAGTTTCAAGAGTTAAGAGATTCAAGATTTCAAAGGACAATTAAGACTCATGAGTATCAAAATATCAAGAGTTCATTGATTCTGAAATTGATTACAACTACCCAAAAATGGCGATGCCCATCTCTATCTCCTCGAGCCCCTCTTATCCGCTAATTCCGTCGCAACCTCGAGATTTACCCCCACCTTATCTCCCTCCATATCCAAACCCTCCTACAGCAGATCCACCTCCACACGTCGCTCCTCCTCAGCCACCTCCATCGAACCTTCTGCTTCCCACTGTCGGATGGTCGACTCCTTTTGCGACTAAGCCACGCAACACCGGAGTGTTCACGCCTCCTCCTATAACACTCAAGTATGACGGGAAGCGACTGATTCCTACTACTGACATTATTGAACCCGTGTTGAGGAATGGAAAGATTATCTGACGGGTTTCTTCCTTGATTATCCGCTATCATCCGCAGTTGTCTCCCAACTGTTAAGGCATTGGAAACCTCGAGGATTGATAAAGGTAAAGTCAAACGGCAATATCTTCTTTTTCCTTGTTGCTGATAAAGAGGATAGGAATAGAATTTTAGAAGCCGACCTAATTGTGATAAGGAATAAAGTTTTTATTATAAGAAAATGGGATGTCAATATGGGGTTGTCAGGAAAAGGCATCAAAAATGTACCTATTTGGGTTAAAATGACCAATCTCCCAATGGTTGCTTGGTCGATGATAGGATTTTGCTGGTTAGCTTTGCATGTTGGCAAATTTCTTTGCATTGACCAGGCAACGGAAAACCTGGATTGGTTAGGATTCACGAAATGTTTAGTTGAAATTTCTCCTGAAAGTGAACTACTTGACATATTAACTATGCTCCTACCTGACGGCTCTGAGCATGATGTTAATATCAGCTACGTCTAGAAGCCCGACATATGATGCACTTGTAAGGCTTTTGGTCATTCAAGTAGCAACTTCCCTACTAGTAAAAGTGGTGAAGTTTCACAAATGAAGGCTAACTCTGGGAAGCCCTATTTAAACGTTTTTGAACTAAGTGAACAGGGATCAGAAATGAAATATGTGGTGTAGTTGGAAACAATGATGCATCAAAACGACAACATAAAGGGATTCCAGTGAGCAATAACTTTAAAATGAGAGTTAATCATGTAGGAAATCAGAAAAAATGGAAGAAAATTGAAGGCAATCCGTCTACGTAATGATCTGTTGTTCGTAATAACTTTGCGTAAAAAACTGGCAATAAGTTTTATTTATTGAACAACCATGTTGGCTATGGTGTGGCTAATACTAATTCTCATGAGCTGGAATAGGGTGAAATTCATGATATGACAAATGATAGTGAAGATATTGGGAATGCTACCACCTTGGATATTAATGTTGGCTCTCACAACATTGCCACGGCTTTAGTGGGCAAAGATGGAGAAAACGAGACAAAGCAAGATGAACAAGATAAAATGCAGAGGACTACTATTGGCACAAATGCAAGTGATAAAAGTAATGCCATAAGCGTGCATGAGGGGATAAGTAAACAAGATGCTATGCAAATTATATATAATGATGTCACAAAGTTCGAAGAGACCATGAACAATGGAGGCTTTGATGTCAATATACCATTTACTGCCTATGATTTACAATCGAGCAATAAATTTGGATTCAAGGCTGGCTTTCTGCAAAGCACTAGCTCTCCAAGCAAGCAACTAAATGGTAACTCCTCCATGAACCCCACATAAGATCTGATTAGTGTGGATAGTTCAATGTCAGGCAGAACACGTCTAGCACTGAAATACATGAAAATGCTGACATACTCGACAATTTCCTTCTCAATAACTTCAATATACTAACTGGAACCAACGAATCCATAAGAGGGCAAAACAAAGAAAGAGAGAAAACGCAGAAGCCAAATGTTGACAAAACGGTCCTTGAAACTATAGAAAAACTGGGTGTAGAAATTAATAGTGGTCATTTCGACCCATACATATGCAGTGAAAAAAAGAAACTAACGGATATAATGTCCAAGAATTATGCTACACTTCAAAGCAGGAAAGTTGCGCTGGAAACTGGTAAGAAGCAACATTTAAATCCATACGCAAATCTACCACTACCTCCAGGCTATAAAGCTAGGCTTCCGGGTATAATTGTTGCAAATGTATCATCTTCTTCCATGTCATCTGCTGGTTGCAGCACTGGTAAATCCTCTATTACTCATAGCAAGTCGAGAGCCAGGGGGAATATACCTTTTGATAATGGTTAACTACTGTGATGGTATCTTTCGTGCTATCTGCTTGGCACTAAGGTAAGTTAAATGAATATCTCCAATGTTAAATCATGAAATGTAGCAATGTAAGCTAGGGTTTCCTTCTGGGAACATGTATTGTTTAGTTGATATACGCTTAGTATTTCACCTGCATGAGTTGTATTTTTCTTTTTTTAATAAAGTGTTGCAGATCACTTTAAAAATCGGTTAGCCTTGCCCAAAAAATAAGATATCAAGAGTTCAAGATTATTAGAGTAATAGAATCTAGTTAGTTTGTAAAAACTTTGAATAGCACTCAAACTCTGTTTTCAAATTATTTCTTTTCAAATTGATTATTTTCAAAATTGATTTCAAATTCTTCTCAACAACGATTTTTAAAGAATTTATGATTTCAAATATATATACTTTTTAAGTTTCTTATATATATATTATAAAGTTTTATAATTACATATGTTTATAATTATATTATATAGTTTTATATCATTTTTATATATAGTTTTTAAATCATATGTTTAAATTATATTTTACAATGTAGCATCAAAAAAAAAATTATATTTTACAATGATTTTATACTGGAAAAATTATATTCTAACAACTAGTTTTGTTTTTGGAATTTCCAGAATATATATTAGTTTATATACTTTAAAATAAAAAAAAAACAATATGTATGTTACACATATGTACATGTCTACATATAACCGTCACATTTTATATAAAAGTTGTATCCTTTCATTTTAAAACATTTCAAAAATGGTTATGTATCTTGAAACACTATATAAAGGCCTTAATTTCGAAAAAAATTCATAACTTATCATCTCCTTCTTCCCTACTTAACATACCACCATTACTCTTCTTAAATTTCTAAGATTCTACACTTATACTCTGCCGATTTTAATAAAAATTATATCATTCTTCTTCTATTTTCAATCTCTATCAAATACTCTTCGTTTGGAAGTGCTACTCAAGAGTTCTAGGGCAATTGTAATAAAAAGCTGTGAGGGTGTGTTCCTTGTAGCCCATAAATTAAGAAAAAGGATAGAGTGTGTTCATTGTAGCCCGTAAATCAAGGAAAAGCAACAGTGTTAACCTTGTAGGCGTGAAATCATGGGTGTTGTAATTGGATACTAATATTAATAAAACACTGCGCAATCCAGCATTGTGCGGGACTGGACGTTGGAGCAATCCGATCCAGTATAAAAATCCGGTGTGTTCTTTCCCTTTCTGCATTTTAATTTTATTTATATCTGCATCTGTGATTGTTTCTGTTGTGTTATTCATTCTGTGATTCATATAGTAATTCAAGTAATTGATAATTGGTTAAGAATTTTATATGTGCTTTAAAACACTATTCACCCCCTCTAGTGTTAGTTTTGCCTTAAGATCCTTGATTCTCATCCCTAACAATTTTAGAAAATAAAATGTTAGACATTTGCCCATATAGTTTGTCAAGGAACATGACAAACTAAAGGTGCTTTTTTACTACATCCTATTGGGATAAACCCTATGACTAGTAACAAGACGTCCTTGCATTATGTAGAACCTAGAACGTAAGGATTACTCCTACCAGTTTAATCCTGGTAGTTAACCAAAGACATCAACGAGCACCCCTTTCCGCTCAGAAGGTCTACGCCTTCAAATCATCCCAATATGCATAAGCATCCCTAAAAATTTAGTTTTCGAGCACAAAGTCGGTTCAATGTGGTTTTAGTTCCCATTCCGGTCTCCCCAAACAAACACGTTATAAGTCAAATGGGAATTTATTAACATTCGGTTCTTTAACTGTCAATTGAAATAGTATGGTTAAGTACATCAACAACACATGACCTTTTAATTAAAACCATTCATTAACTCATTTCATTTATTCTTAAAAATCGATTTCCCATACTTGTCTAATAGAATAAGTATAATCATGAATCTCTTATTCCCCTTTACCTCGAAAACCATAACTATACACTTATCTCTTGGTATAAGTTTATTCACAAAACCATATTATTTCCCTTACTTTGGAAAATATCACTATATGTACTTAATCAAATGGTATGAATCTAATTACCAATCTTATACGGGCCAAAACAATGTCATGCGACATATTGTATATTATATAAACCTAAATGGTTTTATTTAGCTTCAAAACTTTGCCGATTAAAGTTCACAGTAACGCTTAGGGAAATAATAATTAAATTTCCAGCATCCACTTTTGTTTTCAAACCAATATATCCTCTTGTTTTCATTTCTTCAAAAACTATATCCATACACTTATTTCTTTGGATAAGTGTATTCACAAAACCATACTATTTTCACTACTTATAAAATAGTGCTATATACTTAACCAAATGATATAAGTATAATCACACTTCATCTCTAGGCCAAATAATATCAAGTGATACGTTATCTACTTTGAAACCCAACAGAATTTATTAAATTTCTAAACTTTCGGATTAAAGTTGTGATATTTTTTATGGAAATAAATTATTTCCAACATCATTACCATTTCAAACTAGTACTATCATTTGGATAATAGTGAAGCCGTTCAAGTTGGGTTATTTTATTTACCTCTCGGACCTTGCCTCGACAACGTTCTTATCTTAAGATTGATAAAATTTTGTAACTCAAAGATGATATTAATTATAATATCACAAGTTCTATTCAATTTAACTTTGGTTTTATAACCATAACTTGCGTTTTAAAATCTCCCTTAGCTTTAAACCTCTTTATACCATTCGTTTACAACTTGGATTTATTAAATCTATTTATTGAATCCTTTACACAAATTCTTTAAGCATCTTATTATAAAACCTAACTTAATTTTTTTTACAACAAATCCATTTACCAAATCCTTTATAAAACATTATTGCCAAAGTTTTGATTTCATTATAAAAGAAATCCTTTATTAAAATCTTTATAAATCTTGTTACAAAAATTATTTCAGTTTTATCTTATAAAACTTCATTTCTCATTTAAATTTTTTGATTTAAATCGAATCATTTAGAACTTAATTTGCATAATCAAATTCAATCAATTTTAGGCTCCTATTTAGATTCCCAAAATGTCATATCTTTTCAGTTCTAAGTTTTAACCCCATTTAATTCATTTCTTAAGTTTTATAATCAACTTATAAAATTTGTTCTAATAGTGGAAAATACTTTTAAAGCTTCTTTGTTTATAAAACTTGGCTTCTCTAAACATTGTAAAAACTTAGATTTATTGATAAAATTCTTTAATACAATTCTTTATAAAATTTCAAATAAAAACTCGTTACAGCTTAATAACTTCCTTAATTGAATTCTAATTAAAAGGAAATCACATTAGTTATTATTAATTACAATAATAATTAGCTTCAACACTAACTAAAGTAAAAGTAGTTAACTTCCTTATTAACTAAAATAGAAAGTTAATCTCTTTCTAAAAAGTTATTAATATGATAACTAAATTTATTAATGATTATCAACTCGATAATTATTCTTAATCACAATAAGTTAGGTGATTAATTAACTTTTAAGAAATCTTATTAAATTTAAACAACTATTTGTTAAACAATTTCTATTAAATTCATTGAAAACAAATTAATTTAATAACCAATTTCATTTAAAAACTGTTGGCTTGGTCAACTTAAAAACACAGTTAACTCGTTAACTGATTTTAATTAATCATTCTCTTTAAAATAATTAATAACTTAATTAATTCAACATAATCTCAGTTAATTATTTATTAAAAATAATTATTCCAAACTATTAACCCTTAGGTTAATTTCTGACATTCTTTCTTATAAAACTTATTTAAAACACAGGAATCTACTAAATAAAATGCTTCATAATTACTTTATAAAATCTGATTATAAAATATTAATTTATCTATAAAACTACTATTTTATATAAAATATAGTTTAAATCCTTGAGTTATAAAAGCAAATTTTATAATTTCAATTTAGTCAATTCGCCTGACGGCGAATCAACATCTTAAAAAGATGGATTTTAGGCCATCTCCTGCCAATCACTTAATCAATACTATCTGTTGATTAATAACACATCAATGTAAAATTTCAATTCAACAATCAACATCCAAACAGAAGTTAACGTTACTTGGGTTAAACAAATCATATATGAACATGAAAACAAGTAACATCCAAAACATTTGAGAAATCCTATTGGATCCCTCCAACTTGTTCTCCCAGCATCACAACTCATAATATCATTTTATATATGTATATGAAATAGAAATTCTAACCCAACTCATTTAAGATTACAGAAATATAAATATCAAAAATCATCAATAAAGCAATAATCATCCAAATTATCCAAACACATAATTTATACTAACAACAATGAATATTATTATAAGAAATAATAATATTTAAAAATATTCAAGAAAAAGTGAGACTCAACTCATAATTCAATTCAGTTGATGATTTCACATTGTTTTATCTAATATTAAACGAGCGTTCCAAATTAGATAAAATTCCAATTAGCTCTAAAGCATTCCAAACCAACTCATACGCGTAGGCATCACGATTTCGAACTCAACCCCGCTTGTTTCACCAAAATCAGTTCACGTATGACATAATTATAGCGATTGCAAGTTTACACAAATTAAACAATCATTAACCAATTAAATAATTAATAATTAACCTTATTAATTTTTTTAAATCCTTCTCCTTCCTTTTATAAAACATGACCCGCTACTGGCACCATACCACTCACGATGCCTACTTCCTCCTCTCCATTCTCCTCCATCACTTGACGAAAACCCTGATTGACCCCATTGTTGAACTCCCTTTCTCCTTTTCTTCAAAAAGAACTGAACCCCTTAAGCTCAAACTCCCCATTTAAACTGCGTCTTCGGCCATGTAAGGCGCTGCTTCTAAAAGGTAATGACAAAAAAATGAATGTAAATGCCCCAAAATTCGCCTCAAGGTGCTAAACGACCTCCCGAACTCCAATCCAGCATTCGTTTCCAAAATTGATGACCAAAATCCCCAAAAATCCAACTCTAACCCACGTTGCCTAAAGTCAGTACCCATTAGTACCTCTAATAAACGTCGCACCATAAACTATAGGTACCAATGTGAAGTTCTTCCTCAAACGAAGCCAACGAATCTAGAATCACACGATTCCATTAAGTAAATCAAGAGATTTATTGACTGAAAGAAGAAGGAAGTGGCTCTCGTTCTTTTCACTTTCCAGAAGTAGAAGATAAGGATAAGTTTTATAATGGCTATTTATAGACAAAGGTTTTAAGATATTTTTATATTATAATATTTGAATTTTATTTACGTCGGGCGTTCAAAGCCCGTACGACCACAGAACAAATCCTTTATCATGAAAATTGACATCCTGCAACAATTCAGTATTGCGGACTCGATGAAACTGGCTCATCGAATTCCGAGACCATTTGAAAAATGCCTATTTTAATTTTAAATCGTAAATCGTTACACATGTATATCGCGCACGATCACTTAACAACTTCGATTGACATGAAACTTGAAATCTTACAATAATTAACCATTACGGATTTAGTAAAATTAGTTTCATTGAAATCCAAGGTCGTTTGAAAAATGGTTAAATTGAATTAATAAAATATAAATTGATTTTTAAACATGCAAATTCATTGATAAAAATTCCTTATTATCGTTTATATTCAAATAGAAATTTATATAGCTTTAAATTAACTTAACTTGATTTTAAATTTAAGATTTTCATTTTCAAGTTAATTTAACATTCATTTCCTTATTTAAAGTAAATTTCAAGTCGTTAACTCTAAAAATCAATTTTTTTAAATACTTAAATATTCATCGTTAAAAATATAGGTCGTTACATTCTTTTCCCTTTAAATGGATTTCGTCCTAGAAATCACAAGTTAAGAAGATTGTTATAAACATATTAATTTTACTTTCAAAACCATTTCTTACTAAAATTCATTAAATATTTTTAACCTGAAATTTTCGAAAATTTTTGGCAGCACTTCCCTTGCACATTTTGATCCGTAAAATCCCAAGTGTCTAGCAGGGCCTCACTCAATCTGAAAAGAAAAGAAAAGCCAATCGGCTATCCAAATCTAGAACAAAAATTACCCATACAAATCATAACATAAACATGTACTTATTTGTCGAGTAATTAAACTCTTACTTATGAAGCCAAAAGCTTTAAGCAAACTAATCAACCTTTATCTCCATATACCTGTGTATACTTACATAACCCAATGAGAGTTAAGCAAATAAACAAGTCATATAATAACGACAACCAATATATGCATAAACAAACATAGCAGTCATAACAACAACCAAATATGATGCAACATGCAGTAATGATACAATTTGACAAATAACACATATGTAACATAAAATTACATGCAATCACAATCAATCAACACCCATTATTATCATATAGTGCTATAAACACTAAAAGCTTAACTTGAGATTTATTCAGGATATAAATCTTATCATCCCATAAGAACAATGAACAACCTGTTAAGCATCATCAACCACTCAACAAACTCAGGTTATTACTTAACCGATCATTCATGCAACTCAAAAATTTAAGTCCAAACTCACCCCAAGTTAATATACCAAGCAAGTATATTTTATTAAAGAAATCCGAATCTTATTTACTTAAAATTCTTCCATTTTATGTAATAAATCATTGTGGTTTATAAACTATCACACTGCCATTTTTTTTGAAAATTTGATTTTGACATAACTCAAAATCTACAAAATGAAATCCCGAGTTTTCTCTTCCAGTATAAAACTATAATCCAACATATTCAAAAGATTCTTATTTCAAATAATTTCGACTTTTACTGAATCATATATACTCAGTTGAAGTTCAAATCATAAAATTATGAACTACTATGACGCGGCGAGATCGTTTTAATTAAATTTTATTTATACATTCAACTTCATTTAATTAATAAATTATAACCATATTCACTTAAGTTTTAATATAAACTTAGCTAGGTTTTCAAATTTAACTTGAAAATTTCGACTGTCCAAAATCGTTGAATATTCCATTAAGAACCTACGAAACGTCATGTCAAGTCAATGCACAATCAAATAACTCTAATATTTAGGATCTACATGCATCCATATTATAGTTTGGTTTAGAATTTTAGGACCAAACTTCAGAATTCAAAATCATAATTCTAGACTCAAAGCTAACTTCCGTTTTAATCCAACAATTTATATTTGGTAGCAAGTCTTGGTTAAAGCTCCATCATCGAAATTATTTTCTAGTGACCAAAATAAGATCAATTGTTTTATAATCTTTCAAAATCCATTTATATTAATAAACACTTTTAAATAATCATTTTTTTTTTGGAAAAACCATTTTTAAAAACTTTCCCAGAAACTTAGATCATTCCAATCTCAACTCAAATCCATTTCCTATTTATAAACTCGGTTTATAAATTTCACTTATATAATTCTAGTTCTACATAAAATTGACCCATATAGGTTCATCCTGTTTTAATTACATATTAAAAACTTTACTTAGGTTAAATTCTTACCCAACCCATATAATGGTCGGTCACACTACCAATCAATGAACAATAGTCAGTGCTCAAAGGTGAGCATGACTTAACAATAAATTATAATAATAGAATATTATCACTTCAAATCAAATTAATCTTCTTATTTAGTTTTAAAGTTCTTCTATATATAAAATCTTGGTAAATTATTTCATTTACAACTCTTTAAAACAATATTATGTCGATTTGCCTCGTTTAAGTGTTTAGAAATCCCTATCGACCACGTCAGCTAAATGTGTTGATTTGAAAGTTATATACCACTCAAGCAATAAACAAACATAATATAAAAAAATTTATAACCCTAACAAGTATGTTGTCTCATATGAATGCATATACCCTCAAACTCAATCTAGGGTATTACTAACCAATCTCTATTGAGTTATGCCACAGAGCCAAGGTTATCACTTAACATTCAGCTCTGATACCAACTGTAACGACCCAAAATTTTCGATGCTCGAATTTCAACGATAACACATTATCATGTATTCACTTGCCAAAACTCAAGTATCAAAAACCCAAATAGTTAGGAGCAAGAAATTAGAGGGTGCGAAGAATAAGTAAAGAATATTAGAATAGAAGAAGAACTCCATTCACTACAAAATCAAAGCAAAATAAAATCTCATAACGGAATGAATAAAATATAATACATGAATACTTATTACACAAAGAGAAAACGGTATTTACATGATTACACAATCAGAGTACATAACTAGATCAACCTATACATTGCTGATCAATACATCACACATAGGGGAAATAAATTAATACCAGAAAATACGGAAATACGTCTCAACTCTAGCTCCTCTCCTGAAGCTCCAAGCAAAACCCAATGCAACTTAGAAAATGTAGCTTGACTGAGCCGCTACAGGCACCGTACCAATCACGACGCCTACTTCCTCCTCTTCATTCTCCTTCGACAATTGTTGAAAACCCTAATTGACCCCACCGTTAAACTCCCCTTCTCTTTCTCTTTGAAACACACTGATGCCCCTTGAGCTCAAACTCCCTATTCAAACCGCGTCTCCAGCCATGTCAGGCACTGCTCTAGAAAAGTGCCAACAAAAAATGAATGAAAATGCCCCAAAATTCACCGTAAGGTGCTAATTGACCTCCTGGACTCCAATCCAACATTCATTTCTAGAATTGATGACAAAATCCCTAAAAATCCAACTCTAACCCACGCTGCCAAAAAGTCAGTACCCCCAATAAGCGTCTCACCATAAACTATAGGTACCAGCATCAAGCTCTTCCTTATACAAAGCCAACGATTCTAGAATCACTCTATTACATTAAGTGAATCAAGAAATTTTATTGATTAAAAGTAGGAGGAAGTAGTGACTGTTCTTTTGACTTTTCAGAAGAAGAAGATGATATATAAAACTGGCAGAAATAAATATAATATATCTTTCCTTTTGTAACCTTCCTTCACTGGGAAAACCAGCTGAAGGGCGGATGTCACCCTAGAAGGGGTGGTCGACCGCTTCAAGCCTGGACCGCCCAGTGTTGGTTAGTTTAAAAGAGTGTTATTTTATATATAATATTATATAAATGGATGGACGTTTATTTAATCAAATATAATGATTCATGACCAGTTCCCTCCTATAAATAAAAAGGTAAGGCCTCATTCTTTTCTACACAAATCAGTAGGCAACAACGAAGCTCTGCCATTTCCCTTTCTCTTCAATATGAATTGACGGCTAAGCTATTCTTCATCAGATTCTCCCCTCTTTTCATATTTTCTTGCAAATCTACAAGTATCCCCTTTTCAGAATAACTGTAGATCTATAAGAATTTGGGGATTGTAGGCCTAAAAGATTTAATATTTGGATGCTATAAGTTGAGTGGGAAATTTATATACAAAGTTATAATAGCTTAATTAACTCATTTGTATTAGATATTAAATATATGCCTAACATTTATCAGATCTATTTATAATATTTATAAATTTAAAATGATACCTATCATATCTTCTTACTAATGTTGTCAAAAACCTAAAAATATAGATTTGTGGACTAAAATATATTATAATTTATAGGCTTACTTGATTGATTACATCATTCCTACAATTGTGTTGTTGCTATTGCAAAACAATGATGATCTGAAAATTAGTCCCATAAAATACTGTTAAGACATAGTTTTATTCTAGATCTGTAATTTCAGTGTTAAATGGTAAATTATGTAATTTGATTTGAAAAGATATAAACTTGTTTGTGCCCAATTTTGTTGAGGTTTAACTTAGTTATTGTAAATATGTCTTTTTCTTCTTTTAGAATAAAAAGACATTATTCGAAACCAATAAAAAATATGTCAAATATTGAAAAGGGAAAAGTTGTGTAAATTCACGTATAGATATAAATATGTGTATTTGTGAATAGCTTACATAAACTATTCCAAAACATACATAATATATATTTCTTGTGGTTTGGAATATGTTTATTTAAATATTCAGCCATAATTTACAATAACTATAGTTGACAGTCTTTTTGTAAGATTTAGAACCTTATTTCAAGATTGAACGTAAAAAGGAATGCTTGATTATTAGTTGAACCAAATTATTAAACTTAACGATGATAATGAATAAATAAAATAACTAACTGCACGAAAATATAAATATAAATATATATACATTATCTGTCCAAACCTACGTAAACAACTAGATAGATATAATAATGGATATTTGAATGAATTTCATTTTATGGAGTTATACATGTAAATGTAATTAACTGAATATATTTGTGGTGACGTTGTAGCAATTAGTGTAATTGCTTGCTATAATAGGGCTATAAATAAATGAATAACTATTGCGACCGACAATGATTAGGGAAAGCAAATTTAATTAGGCATTTAAGCCTAATGGTTACAATTTCTAAATTGGTTAAGATTTATGTTGTAAACCCCAATTAGGGAATCAAATTATAACTGCATTAAGGCGCGAGGTTAAGTTTAACTTGTGGTAGAAGTCTGCCCGCAACTTCCGGGCAAATCTAGCATCCACAAGTGGTCGACTTAATGTGAGAGGTTTGGTGCGTAAATATATACATACATATATATATATATATATACCAAAAACAATAAATTAATAAATTAGTAGTGTCTGTTGGGGTACAACAAATGGATACTTCGGGATTGATAATTAAGGAAAATTAATGCCTAAGGGAATTATGACCGTTAGGTTGATAAGTGACATTAGTTATAATCAATGGGAATAAAAGGTATTTAAAGATTAATTGTTACCTTAGGAAAATATGACCGTTATGGTCATAAATGACAGTAACCCTACAAAACAGAAATAAATGAAATAATAGGGGGATTAATGGGTATTGATTTCCATTTTAAATACTAAGTCCAATTAGGAAAATAATTAAATAAATATCCTAGGTTAAGAAGGATATGACTTTCATTCTCTTATGCTAGTTAATCTAGAACCTATAAGGTTAGAATTGGACTTGGTAGGTTATTGTTGTAAAATATCAATAACCATAGGAACCGGTGACGATAGTTAGTTGCGTACTTATAACATTCCCATAAAGAGAAACTAAATGGAAATAACTCAACAATATAACCTAATTTGGGGTTAAGATCTTAAGTGGTTAGATCCACCTACAATAAGGTATTAAGCAATCGCGTAGCCCACCTCACATAAATAGATGCATTAAAGGCTAATTGTGTATGAGTTAGATAATCTTCGCGAATAGGCCGCTTCCTTCGGTCCTAGGTAGGCTTTGGTCGAGGAGTCCAACTGGGAATAGGTTATCCAGTTAGGGGTCTTGTAACACTCCACCTCCATTAAGGTCACTCACAATGGGAATGCATTAACTTCAGTATAGCGTTATAAGTTTATAAACAGTTAAATTACAAAATAGACAAAATTTAAACAATGGAAAATAAATAAAACTTTACTTCATTGATAAAAACAGCAGCTTGGTAAAACAACTTGTACAAAGATTGTTTTCCAGCACCAAAACACCAATACCCATTACAACAAAGCATCTGTATCAACCCGGAATTTTGGGGCCAATTTAAAATTTTTAATTTAGAAATTTTAATGGATTTTGTATATTTAAATATAATTTATTTTAACTAATAATGACTAAAAATTTATTTTTAAATGAATAAATTTAATTTAATTATAAAAGAAGTTTAAAACAGCGCTGCAGTTTGAAATTTTGAATTTGAACTTTGACTAAATGTATAAGATTCATTTTAAATCAGAATTGAGCGAAACCAGAAATATTTAAATCTATTCGATCATATCTTTCTAACGAATATAAGAAACTGAAATTTCACTTTGAAAATAGAAAGTTATGTCCAGTTTAAAATTTAGAAAAGTCGCTGTAGAATTTATATATATTTTAATATAATATATTGGCCTTAAAAATAGCCATTTTGCAAACGACCTCGGTTTTCGACGAAACCACTTTTTTTGGAACCGGAATGTCAAATTATTGCTAGGTTTCAATTTTCATAATTTTTCGAATTAATATGTGAGCGTGGCAAAAGAAAATGTGTTTTGACTATTTTAGTTAAATTTAATCGACCTGAAAAAGGCCATTTTTCAAATGATCTCAGAATTCGACGAAATTAGTCTTGTTAGGACTGTATCGTCAAAATAAAGCTAGAAATAATTTTCCTGTAATTTTTAGAGTCCGTATGTAGCCCCGGTAATTTAAAATATACATTTGAATTTAATAATTAAATGATTTTTAATTAAATTTAAAGAAAAACATATCGTAACAGCCGAATTGGGTTACGAAACATGTTCCATTGTGTTTGGGACGGGGGTTATTAGCTAGGGGCGACATTCGTTGGATTTAATTTGGAGTTCTGGACGATATACAAATTTAATAGAATTAAATGAATTAAAATAAATGGAAAATATGCGTATAAATACGCTTGCCAATATGAACCCTAGAAACCTAATTAGAGCAGCCGCCAGTTTTATCCTTTTAATGGCCAGAAACGCACGATCTTCAAACCTTAACCATTTCCAATCCACAATGAATTAGATCAAGTGCCATATATCAAACTGAAGAGATTTCTGTGCTCTTCGAAACCATACAGGTATGATCGGTTATCGGCTCCTGGATTGATCGGAATTGGAGGAAGAAGGTGGCTGTTTTGGGCACGTTTTCCGACGTAGTGGGACCACCGCATTGGCGGCGGTGCTGGGCGCGAGGAGCTCTGGCGTGGGGCTTCGATGTGGCGATCTTCGATCGAGCTCCGGCGGTCCCTGGAGCAAGCGACGGTGGAATTTCTTTTTGGATGTTGGGTTCCAGCAAAGTCAGTACAACCGAGAAGATGAAGAAGAAGGATAGAGCAAAAAGACAACACTTGCAATCGTGGTTAAGTTCTAATTGAAATTAGTTAATCCTGTAATTAAAATACTCGATGTTTAAACAACCATAACTTTTTCATACAGCGACGAAAACACGAACTGTCAGTTGCATTGAACTCGTATCTGAAAATACTACGTATGGAAAAGACTAGAACTGAAATGGAGCAATTCTGAATTTCAGGGAATTTCAAACGTGAACTGTTCAGAATTTGACTATCGGTGAGAAATCCTATTTCTTTTTCATATAATTAAAATTGCTCAGTCATGACACGTATATAAAACTGATGTTATTAAATTGTACGCGGTATTATTCTGTGAATTTGCATACGTGATTTGATGTATGATGAATGTGTTCTGTGATTGTTGAAAATTAATATTTCTGTTAATTAGAATTTGTTTAAAACAAAAATATGTAATTTTTGTTTATATAAAAGGATTAAACGGTGTATGATTAAAAACGCGATTTGGTTTGTTTAAAATATTACCATGTTAGAAATGATATCATTTGTGTTATAAATTGTTGTATGATAAAAATTCACATTTTTATCATAATTGTTCATATGTCATATTTTCACTGCCATTTTAGAGACATTTTTACTTGCGTTCTTTGTTGCAAATAAACACCGTTTAAGAAGTTACATTATTTTTATTTGCATTCCTTGGTGCAAATAAACATCGTATAAGAAGTTGTACTTTCATTTGCATTCCAAAGTGCAAATAAAAACATACATTAGAAGTTGTACTTTATTTTTGCATTCTAAGATGCAAATGAAAACATGGATTTGAGAAGGTACATTTTTATTTACATTTACATTTTTATTTACATTTCAGATGTAAATAAAAACATAGATTAAAAGTTGCATTTCTATTTACATTTTTAAGATGTAAATAAAATATTGTTTTTAAAGCTGCATTTTTATTGTCAGATTTGAGACAATAAAAAAAGAATTGATTTCAAGATTTCATTTTTTACGAAATTTTGTTTTCAATAAAAGATTACATTTTTTAATGTAATTTTGTTTGCATTAAAAAAATTGTATTTTTTAATATGGTTATGTTTTTATTTAAAGATTGAAAATAGAAATCATCGTTATCATTTTTGGTTAAAATAGATATAAATAACATTTGTTATAAAATGTTATCTTTGTAATAAAAGTACATTTTTATTTTAGAAATGTAACATTAGTATAAAAAGACCGTTTTGTTAGCAAACTTGATATTAGAATAAAAACATGTCATTTTTAGTCAAATAATAAAAATGTCATTTTGGTTACAATTTGGAATGTCATATTTCACCGTCATTTTAGAATCATTAAAAAGATTGAATTAGAAATGTGTTATTTAAATCAAAAATTAACATTTTTGATTAGAAGTTGGTTAGGAAAAGAAAAACAACATTTTATTTGAAATGTGTTATTCAAATCAAAAATTAACATTTTTGATAAATGGAACAAGTAGTGAAATAGAAGATGAATATTCTTATATATTAAAAAGGATTACACAAAGGAATGAACATCTTTATATATTTTTATATATTAAAAAGGAATGAAATAAAAATATACATTTTTGTATATTAAAGAGGATTGAAACAAAAATATACATTTTTGTCAGATTGAAAGGAATGAAATAAAAGAGACATTTTTGTCAGATTTAAAAGAATGAATTAAGAAGAAAGATTACATTTTTGATCATTAAAAAGGATTAAAGAAAAGTTAGCATTTTTGTTTACTTTAAAAGTATGAAGAAAAAATTTACATTTTTGTTTACATTGAAAAGATTAGCCAAAATTATCCTATTTTGTTACATTGAAAAGATTAGACAAAATAATCACATTTTGTGACATTGAAAGGATTAGACAAAAGTATCATATTTTGTACATTAAAAGAAATTAGACCAGATTACAAAATTTTGTCACTTTAAAAAGAATTAGTATAAAAAGAGACATTCTTATCACTTTTAAAACAATGAAATAAAAAGAGACATTCTTATCACTTTTAAAGGAATGAAATGAAAATAAACATTTTTGTGTATTAAAACGGATTAAACAACAATGAACATTTGTGTACATTAAATGGGAGTAGATTAAAATATGTATAGTTTTGTTTACATTAAAAAGAGTTTAACCAAAATAGTCATTTTGGTCATTTAAAAGAGTTACACCAAATTACGTTTTGGTCATAAAAAGAGATTACACAAAAAGACTTGAAATAAAAGTTAATATCTTTATTGTCGATTAGTTACAATAAAAAAGATCATATGTTATAAATATGATATTAGCGAGGGCTTGGAATATATGTCTGTGATGTTGAAATGTTTGATGTGTTAAATATATTGTTAGTATATTCAAAATGAATATTACACTTCCATTTACAAGTCATCCGACTTGTTTATGTGATTGGGTCGATAATGTTTACACATCGCCCAAGTGCACAAATAATTTATTATTTGATTGTTGGATGAAACCCCATACGGGTGTTGGGATGATATCAGATCTACACTAGTCCCAATATTTAGTGTAGAATCCACTTTGGTTGTTATTTGGATGTGTGATAATTATTTATCATGATTGTTGATTACGTACAATAAATGGTTGTTGATTGAGTCACATTCCAATAAAGGATATTCTAGAAAAAGAATATTTTAGAAAAGGAATATATTTTAGAAAAATATATTTATTTATTGAGATGAACTAGTTATTAACTAGAATAAATCATTAAATTAAGATTTAATGAAGTTTTCCAATTTGTCAATATTTAATTGAAATTAAATAAATTGGATTTTGGGTTATCGTGAATAGTGTCTTAAATAACACTGTTCTTAAACCCCATATGAAAGGAATAATCTTTTAATTTAAGATTATTAAAAGTTTTCAATTATATCTAGTAATTGAAATAAGACGAAATGTGAGTTGGGTTTATTGTGAACCATGTTTTTAAGTGACATGTGTTCTTTAACCCAACTGACAGTGAAAATATGATTTGGAATTTATAAATCTTTTATTAAGATTTAAATGGGAATTTTCCAAAAGCCAAGTTTTCCAATTTAATATATTAAATTGGAGTTGAATGGATTTCGAATTAATAATAACCGAGATAAGCTTCTGTAAAAGAAAACTGATACTACATATGGAATTTAAGAGGCTTTGCCGTTATTCCATTTATATTATTGGTTGGATACAGGAATTTATAACGATTATATATATTGATTTGATTTCTGTGAAGATTCCATATTTTATGGAAGATGATTTCGGGTTTACCATGAACTTTGTTTTAAATGACATTAGTTCTTTAACCCAGTTAAAGATAAGATTAATTTCTTAAATTTAAATAATCATTGAATAATGATTTGTGATATTTAAAACCAAATGGTGTTTTAAATAAATCTTTACAAGAAAGATTTATGAGTAAATGTAAAGAATTGATCTCCGATAAAATAATGCAAATGTTTTGTTAGAAGAATATTCTGATTTGGGATGTGGCATTGGATGTGTTCTTATAGCACTTGATTTGTAATTATAAAAATACGCGAGTTACTCGGAAAGACCGGGTTTAACCCATTCTGAATAATCATTACGACGATAAAGAGTCGAAGTTGAAGACGGTGATTGAAGACCGACGATCTTCACATCAAATGGATGTGTTGCTACAGAGACCCTTGATGGAAGTAGCTACCTTGAAGGGGCTTCAGTGGTGGCCGTCCGGATTATTGTTGATTGTTCGGATTTGGTTTTCGCTCAGACCCAGAGCATAAGCTAGTAAATGGATGCGTGTCTGACATTGGATTTCGTTCCATGTGAATTAAATCGATTTCTATTAATGTATGTCTATTTGGTGGTGGAGAATTTATTCTCTACTTAACACCCTGGTATATTTTAATAGTGATTGATCGCATGGCGTGAATTGTCAATGTGGCACGCCAAGATGCATATGATCAAGGCTTTTGTTGAAAAGCAGGGCCTTGTGGGATGATCAAAGTATAGCCTATTACGGCATAACTTTGTGTATATCGTGACTTCGCGAGCCTCACACCCCGGTATGAGTCAAAAACGGGATATGGACCGTAGGGAGTGCACACGTTTCTTTCTAGCTAGTGGTAGTGTCAGTGCTTAAACTGGCTGGCATTTTACTTATGTGGATGATGGATTTTGAGGCGCCTCGTATTTTTATAGGCCGTTAGTGGTCATACTATAGGTTCAAAGGAACCGGGAGGCGTGTGTTCAGGCATAACTAATCCACTGCCGATAGGCGGGGATCGGCCCTACCGCTCCAAGGGTTGCCCATAGGTGTGATCCTGAGGCATTTGCTAGAGTGTCTCGAATCGGAGAGGAGCTATCCCCTAGCCTCGAATCATGATGGAAACCCAACTTCCAATACGACCTTGCGGTTTTGATTGTGGAACTATTATGGCGACATGATATATGGTACACATGCCGTCTATGATTGATACATTATGATTGAAATGTTTTTATTAGAACATATACACTAGTATTAATATTAAATCCGTTTTATCGTATCAAGCATCTTTTGACCATTATAAGGTAAAACCCTATCCTCCGGTTTGCGTTGCATTGTGTGATGGGACTTGGGTCTTATAATGGTTTCATTTTTTTTAAAAAGCATTGCGTTGTTTAACGATTTACTTTAATTTATGCATTGGCAATCCAATGGAGTAAACCCGTTCCGCGTTAGCGGCGTGGTCCTGTGATTAGCCTTATTATTAGATAAGTTAAGTTAAGATTTCTCATACCAGTCCCATGACTGACCTGTAGTTTGTTTCACTGGCAAACTCGGGTGCCCATAGTTTCCACACGGACAGTCGAGTAGCTTTTTGCAGATATATTTACAGGATCCTGGCTTACAGCTGAAGTGGTATTCGGAAAGCTCTGTATCCGTGTATTTCTTCCAGTTGTATATTTGTATTATTTTCCACTGCTATTTAAATGCAATTTAAAACTCTGATATTATTGTATTCCTATTTTTGTAATAATTATTCATACTCTGTTACATTCTTGTACTCTGATGTAATTGTTGTAATCAACGATAAAATGTTCTTCAGTTTATGTTCTGATGTGTGCTGTTCTCAAAGAAATCCAGGCTTTCCTTTACTGGGAAGTTTGGGTCGTTTCAGCATCTGTCTTGTTTAACAAAATAAAGAAGCATGAAATGACAATGATATTCCCCAATAAAGCATGAGCCAACCATAGTAGTGGAAAAGAGAGTCCAAAGCAATACATCGTCTATCTTCGAGCTTGGAAAGAAAATTCAGCTAAGTGGTAATATTTCCTCCCTGTGAACCTGGGGGGAGGGGGAAACGGAAGAAAAGAAGGCGAAAGAAAATGGGTCAGACATAAGTCTGGTAAGTCCAGTGATTATTTAGCATGTAAACAGTCAAAAGGATCATGGCATGAATAAACTGAATACCAGACATAACCATGATGATAAGCGTAGCAAGACAACAAATGATGATCGTTAGATATGACAAGGTAAGATATACTGAATGCGCTTCGGTTCTTTCTCTGATTTCCTATTTTCTCTGCACCACCCAACTGGCATCCTAATTAGTGTCTTTCATTGAATGATTTGTATTCCCTACTAGTGTTCCAACTAGTATCCTGTGAAAAAGGATCCGTATCCCCTACTAGTGTCATAACTAGTATCATGTGTTATAAAATAAGGTGATCCCAACCCCGCAATTGTGGTAGCCTTCAGGTGTACATCTAGTATGAGGATCTTACCTCAACCAACCTTATTGCCATAAAGATGTTAGATGTACCCTTACTACCCTATCGATAGGCTCCCTACTTGTATTAATTTTCCTTGTGTCTGTGTCAATCGACCCTCTCTTGCGTGTAGATACCCTGTGCTGGTCCCACCATAAGGTGTATCAATCCCTATGATAGCAACCCGACACGATTCAAGATGCACATTGTATACTACTGATGCCCAGTGCCTGCTTTTCCACTCTGGAGCACGTGCACGCCCATACTTCGTCGGAACTATACTGCTGCATCCGCTACCGCTATTTTGATCGCTTATAATCAGCCCAGTAATCGTGCCCCACCCTGCCTAGCTCAGGGTACCGTGATATATCCATGTGGGTTACTGCAGAAATGTGTCCCCGTTACTAGGGTTTCCTAGGGTCTATTCGTGTACCCCCCAAATTGGCTAAGTGTTATCCATCCATTCAGATCAACTTAACCCATCCACACGTCATGTCATGTTGGTTAAGTGTTTCTTATTAACTTAACTCTTCTCATTCATCATGTTATAATTGGTTAAGTGTTTTCTATTAACTTAACCCTGTTCATTCATCATATTATATTGGTTAAGAGTTTCCCATTAACTTAACCCCACTCGTTCATTGGTTAAGTGTTAACTTAACCCTACCACTGGTCATGTTACATTGGTTAAGTGTTGCCCTCTTGTGTTACTTAACCCTATCACGCATCATGTTATATTGGTTAAGCGTTTCTTTGATTAACTTAACCCTACCATTCCTAGCCTGTATGTTCCTTAGCTTTAATTCATTCATTAAAGCACCAACCTCTCACATTAGATCTGTATTGTTGCGGTCGCTGGACGTGCCGGGCGGTTCCGGGTAGTCTTACACCGCAACTCAATCTAACCTCAGGTTTTTGGGCTTAATGCGCTAACCTCTCACATTAGATCTATATTGTTACGGTTGCTGGATGTGCCGGGCGGTTCTGGACAGTCTTACACCGTAACTCAATCTAACCTCGGGTTAGGCATATTCATCTTTTAATTAATCTACATATTTACAATTTATGTTCATATGTAAATTATCCACAAGTGTTGTCAATTCAAGTCATGCCCCATTTACCCTCTAAATTATGTCCATAATTCTAGGTATACAAATTCTACCATTTCATGCTACTAATTATTTACATGATTATGAGCCAATCTATGCCAATAGCATGTAGTTTAATATTTTTCCCCAATGTCTCCCCTGTTATTCGTTCGCATAATTCACATTGAACGTTAGTCTTGCAAATTAGCCTAAATCATAAACAAAGGGGAAAAGAAAGGGACATGTAACATTCCAACAGGCATAAACAATATAGATCAACATGTGTAGTATAAATTTGGGATAGAACGACATAAACTTAATTAAATACATGAACGTGATCTTACGTTTAAATTAGATCCAATTAACATGCGAACTAACATAAATCTAATTGTATAAGCATGAACTTATATAGATTTTAAACATGGTACTAGCTTGGATCTAAATATGTAAGCATGTATGAACATAACTTAGCATGTAACTTACATACATAAAAGAACCACAAATTTAATACAACATGATAGGTTCAATGGTTTCAGTCCCAATAGTCTCATAGGCATGATAGGTTTTACTATGTCAGTCACAACAGTCCAATAGGCATGATAGATTTTACTATGTCAGTCACAACAGTCCAATAGGCATAAGCAATTCAGAATTGACAAAAGGATAGGCACGAATAGAGTTAGGCATAGTTCTAGATCCAGTTATTATAGTCATGATTTGTTATTAGGTGTTCACATCTAAACAATAACTGTACTTACAGAAAAAGGACGGATCTTGATTTCTGGGATCTGATTTCTGAATTTGAAAAGCTATCCTTTGATGTAGACGTTTGATTATCTAGTTCTTCTAATTAATTCCTAGTTTGAATTTGATTCTCTAGTTTGGGGTAGATGAATAGAGGCTAGGACAATTTGTGGACGAACAGCATGACGACTTCATAGAATGAGTTCTAGGGTTGAGGTTTGGGGTGATTATATAGAAGTCTAGGTTTAATTATCGCCTTTAGATTAGTCTAGGAGAAATCAGAGCCATCAAACCAAAGAAACGTGTCATCCAGCCAACCGTAGCATGACACATATGCCCTAATACCTCAGAAATCAGTAATTGGCCAATTAGAGAAGGCCACATCAGCACAGGGCTGTAAAAAATTCGTCACAGGAGCTGGATCTAGGAGGGGTCGACTCCCTGGGGGGCACCTATGTTGACTTCCCCTGGGGGGTCGACACCCCTGAGCGGGAAATTTCCCGCTCAGGCCGCTCTTGCCAGATTTTGAAATTTGAACTCTTTTTTGATTTGATTTATTATTATATTTAATTACTGTTTAAACTTGAAAACTTTTGAACTCCATAACTTCTTCGTACGGAGTCCGATTCACGCAAACTCGACTTCTATCCTAAGCAGAATTTCGAGACGAACGCAATGGCATAACCTATTTCACCCAATTCCTCTTTTAAAAATTAAGTTTTCTTAGATTCGTTAATTTTAATATTTAAAATTACGAGGTGTTACAGGTCTTGAATGGTGTGTGAGTCCCACTTAAACCTTCTTTCAAAAACATCTGGCATGGTTATTCCATAGGGCTACCTATCCGATGGGAAGTATTAAGCGTCTAGGAGATTATCCAATAATGTCAACGAGATAGTTCAATGAGATTCCACCATAAGAAGGTCATAAATGGAGAGATGTCGTCTATCTAGTTCTATCGGTCTTAAGCGATGAGATACCATCTCTCTCCTTATGTAGGGCATGGGTTTTTATGCGTGAACTATAGAAGCCTTAATGAGTAGGACCTTATGGTTAGAGTCCTCTAGTTATAATAACGTTGAGTAAATCATCGAGAGGTATTAAATGACCAACATGTCTACCTAGGGTCTTAAGTGATTGGGATAATCCACCCTATATATCATCGATAGTGAGGCGTTAATTGGCTAAGTATACAAACATGAGTAAATAAACTCCATGATTAGGAGTTCACTTCTCGGTTTAAATAATTAGTTTAAAGGCTTCATAAATGTATATGTAAACATTCTATTTTGGTATCAATGCAGTTGGGAATATTACCTTGGGAATGGCAGTTAGATTCATTTGTAAATGTTTACATGGTTAGGTTAGAATTACTGTAATGACCCGGGTTTTTGACGACTTTGGTTATCGACATAAACACGATGACGACTAACTAAACATCGAAAAATACCGGTCATTAATGAAAGAAAACAGAGGGTGAGGAAAGATAAGATAGAAACTTAGAATAGAAGAAGAAGAAGAACACACATCAGAGTAACACGAACCTCACAGCGGAACGAATAACATATAATATATATAACATAACTTGAAATATACATCATTATCAATGTACAACACTTACAACACAGCAGAAATAACTATAGCTATATGATTCTGAAGCCTCCTGCTCCAGCTCTTCAAGTATCTGTAAATCCCGACTACTTGACTGCCCGTACAAAATTGGGCATCCAAGAGTTTAGGGAAAACAAAACAAAATAAACTCCGGGTCAGTCATGGGACAGGTATGAGTAAAACAGTTTAAAACAGTTGAACAAGTAAACGATATCTCATAAGACCACGCCGTATAATGGAACGGGTTTTCCCTTATGCGAATCCAAATATCTTTATATCAAAACCTTTGATATTATGATAATGTCTATCAACCACAATATAATAATCATCTAGCAGAAACGCTTTCATCTCACGTTCTACATATATAGTATACAATCAAAACCGCAAGCACGTATTGGGTAATGGATTTCCAACTATGACAAGGTATGGAACCACCTTCCGCTAGTGTACCTCTAGAAAGGAATACACTGGGTTCAACAAGAACATCTTGCAACCCGGCCACACATGACCGACCACTCATTTCGCTTGAGTGTATCGAATGTATATTACCAACGGTTGGGATCAGCAACCGTTTCCCAAATGGGACAACATCAACAATAGTTTTTTAGAAATAAATGAAACTCTAGATCAGGTGATTATACACCCTACTTCGGTGCGACCGACTTAGCCATGCTGCCTGCCCGATTTCTGTCATTTACCGGATGTGAGGCTAGAAGCTACGCTTTATCATCACACCAGATTCACTTTGAATGCCACATCGTCAAATCCATCAAATCACTGATTGACGTCCTCAACCATACATTACGTGTTAGCTAAAAGAAGTTCCCTTCTCCGCTTCCACTCTTGGTACGGTTGGAGAAATCAATATACGTGATCGTCTGGAAATACTCTGTCAGACATCCGTCCGTACAAGTCATCCAGGAATAGGATGAACCGAAGGCACTATTCAATACATCCATCTTAGACACTGTTATCTAAGACTTATACAATAGCCCTTGCACTTTACTCCGTCTTCAATTATCTTTGGCATATATGATTCGAAACGCTTATGCCAATACAGAGTGGTTCTTTGGATAATAATCCAACCGGTCTCTCCATATTAACAACGTTAAAATGGTCAAAACTTCGATAGTCTGTGATTTAATCATCAAAGAAAAACAGGTGTGCAAACAACAAATTCTTTCCAAATGGAAATTATATCGATTAAACATCATTTAACATTTATCTCCTTAGTTCATTTTCATCTCCTGTTTCCCTATATTCAACATTTCTTATTTTCTAAATTTAGAAAATATATGTTATTACCATTGGAAAACATTTACATTTCTTGTTTTCTATATCAGGAAACATTTCTGGTTCTTATTTGGAAAACATTTCCAAAACTCCTTCATTGGACTTAGACAAATGTTTAAACAAACCATCGCGATGCCAACTCAAACCATTACGCTTATTAACTAAATTCCTTTAACCCACATTCACTATCGAACCTTAACCATTCCTTAGTTAAAAATGAAGTCAATCAAGTTGGGGTAATGCTACCTCTCAGACCTTAACTGAACAACGTTTCTAACCTTGAAATAGACAAAGTTCACCTTTTAATTCTTTAGCAAACTTCCTTACGTAACTCTCTTTCGAATCATCTCTATTCGATAATTCTTTTCTTCGAATAAGGTATCTTCGATAACTCTATTCAATTTACTCTATTCAAGTAACCCTTATCACTTAACTCTATTGGACTAACGCTATTGGATTAACTCTATCGGACTAACGCTATTTATTTACTCGTTTCACTTAAATCCTTTCGAATAAACTATATTCGATTAACTCATTTGCTTTAACTTTAATCGATTAAACTAACATCGATTAACTCCTTCCGATTTAACTAACATCGATTAACTCCTTTTAACTCGATTAAACTAACATCGATTAACTCTTTTTAACTCGATTAAACTAACATCGATTAACTCCTTTTAACTTGATTAAACTAACATCGATTAACTCCTTTTAAATCGATTAAACTAACATCGATTAACTCCTTTTAACTCGATTAAACTATTCATTTATAAAGATTTACTTTTAGTAACGGTTCTTCACTTTACAAATGATTTCCCTTTTTTAATTCTATTCGTAAATGGTTTTACAAATATCCCCTATTCAATCTCATTTGTAAATGGTTTTACAAACATTTCTCTTTCCGACTGATTTGTAAATGGTTTACAAACCTTTCCCGTTCTAATCTATTTGCTAATGGTTTTACACTATTTCCTTTTCAATCCTATTTGTAAATGGTTTACAAATATTTCCTTGTATATCTTTATTTATTCTACTCTAGTTATTTCCCTTTTTCTATTCTATTCGTTTTATCAACATTTTTCCCTTTAATAAAAATCTATTCGTTTTATAATCATTTCCCCTTTTATTTACTTTCGAAATATTTCCTTTTATAAAATCTATTGATTTTATAAAATCCCTTTTTTTCAATATACATTGAAATAATTCTTTTTACATCCCAGGGTCTTTTATGATATTTAAAATATCGAATAACAAGGATCAATATCATTCCAACACACATAATCCATAACAGATTATATAACACATCATATATCACAATATATGAAAAACAGTAAAATAAATGTTGAGGAATCCAGTCGGATTCCTCCAACCTGTTTCACTGCATCCACAGATGTTACGCAATAAAATCAACATCACTTTCAGTTCCATATGATATATTCTGTTAAACAGAATCAATATAGAAATTCAACTAACTGACTAGCAGTTCAATCAAACATTCAACACACAATCAATCAACCAATATTTAACAGTTCTAAAAATACAACATGAAATTATAAACTGTTTAGAGTTAGTGAGATTTACTCACATTTGCAGTTCATCGTTAAAGAACGATAAACTGTCATTTGATTAGAATCAAATAGTTTATTTTGTCATAAATTCATACGAGCCCCAATCCACTTCTAGTCAGTTCCAGAGTGTAGCTCCCGTTCATACGATCCCAACGTGACCAGTTTCGCTGAATTCCGATTAAGAATGGACAAGTTATATAATTTCAAAGTTAACACTATTTAATAAAATAAAACTTGAATTTAAAATATACTTGGGCCTTAACTCATGAACCCGGCCCACTACTACATATCTTAACCACAGGTCCACACCGCATAAGCCTCTTCTTCACCAGTTACATATGCTCGATACTCCAGTAATCCCTCCACCAATTTCCAATCTTCCTTCAACCCATTCTCACTCCTTAAACCCTGATTCAACCAACAGATAGTACCATCCATCACCTCTTTCGATTCTTGTCATTTCCGGGTCCCTGATGTTGAACTCGACTTCGTCGTTTCCAGGTGGTATCAACAGTGTCGCACCCCCTCAAGAACCACCGAACATCCCCTAACCACCACCAATACTTGCATATTTCCATCACGAAACCAAATATAACACTCGATTCAACCAACACTGCTTCAATTTTACCCAAACCGTAACCCTATCTTCGCTGACTAAACTCAAACCTGAGCGTAACTGCATCGAACACAGTAAAATGAGCATAGAACTGAAGAGCAACTCAAAGCGAATCCGTATAAATATGTAGAATGATTTTTAGGATTTTTCTTGTTTGATTTTTGATTTTTCTTTCATTTTGTGAGGCATGATATTTTGTTTGAGGAAAGCAATACCGGCGGCCTTGTTTTCTTTCACCAGAACATAGTGAAATTTTAGGTTTTAGAAGTAAGGGTGTGGTATTTATAGAGGGGTGGGATATTTTGTAGAAGGAATATTCCTGGTATATTCTTCATCGTTAATTCGTTTCGCCTTCTAAAAATCCGTACGATCACATACGGTACCTAAAATTCACAAAACTGGACATTCAATTATTGTTCGACATTACGGTCCCAACGAAACTGGTTTCGTCGAATTCCGACTCCGTTTGCTCACACAACGTATTTTTAACTGTCAAATTACTGATTGTTTTTCACTCTAAAAATCCTTACGGCCACACAGTGACTCTAAAAATCACGAAACCGGAAATCTAACAATAATTTGACATTGCGGATCCAACAAAATTAGTTTCGTCGAATTCCGACTTCGTTTGCAAAAGTGGCTATTTTTAAAGTCCTAAATAACCCATTTAAATATATAAATATATTTAAATATAAATAAATTAAATATTTATAAATAAATATTAACGTCTATATTCACAGTGGAATACCATACAGTTACAGAATAATCCTGTATGGATTTCTAACTCGATATTTCAATCAGGGTCAACCCGATATTCGATTTATATTGAAATTCCTTTTTAAAATATAAATAATTCCTTTATAAATTATAAAGGAATTCCACAACGACTTTTCTGAAATTTGATTTGGACGTGAATCAAAATCTACACGACGAAATCCTGATTTTTCTCTTTCACTAGAAAGATATACTCCACCAGCTCCACACGTTTCTTGTTTCACAGAAATCCGATTTAAAACGACTTCTGTATATTCAGTTGAAGTTCAAATCGCGAAATAGCGAACTGCCGCGCCATTTCCAGCTCGATTATAATTATATTATAATTCTATGTTAAAACTGTCGTTTATATAATATATTCGTTATTCAAATTCAATTCCAAGCTGAATTAAATATCACAGATGATCCAGTTCACACCATATCGTCATTTCAGCCAATTCTGTTATTTCAGAATTAAATATATTATTTAATTTATTATTTTAATTAAATATTCACCATTATTAAATTCCCCAACCATTAAATTCACTATATCACTATTTATATAATTAAATAAATTAATTATAATACATCTGCAAATGCGGGTCATTGCAATCTTCCCCACTTAAAATAATTTCGTCCTCGAAATTGCTAAGGTAGAGAACGACCCTATCGACTGGTTAGAGCACATTTATTCACTTCTTAACTTTAGTTTCAACTGAACCAATTTAATTTCAATTAAATTATTAATTAATTTTTATCAACGAAAATTTTCAAACATTATGAAAATTTTCTAACGCCTTAATTTTTTCGAAATTTTTTGCCAGCACCTCCTTTGTACTGGTTAATAGCTCAAACTCCAACTTGCCTCTCTGGGCCATCTCCATCCCAAAAGAAAATCAAACAGCCAAGCGGCTCGCAAATCGGCTCATAAAAATCTCTAACCCAATATATAATACAAACTGGTACCTTTTTGTCGGCATATCACTATATCCCTTCCACCTGTTATCAATTCAGCGGATATAAGGGTCATCCCAATCAAAATCCAATCTGCTTTTATCCACAACACACCCATTCGCTTATCCGAGCCAAATATCATTTCAACTCGAGTTTCTTCTCGATTCCCAACTCTTAACTTGATTATCACATTACACTTCAAATTTGAATCTCGCAATCCAATTTGTCATGATATCATTCTAATTCAACCTCAGTTACCACTTTACTGATTTTACTTTAATTCAATTTTGCTTTCACAAATTTCTGTTAAATTTGTTTTTAATTCAAACAGTCTTTCTCTGGGAGTTTTTTTTAAACAGTTTACTCTTTTCAAAAATCAAATTTTCCTTTGAACATGTCACTGAGCCCTTAATTAATATTCCATTAGTTAAATCACTTCTCTATTTCTTTATCAATATTTGTTAACCAAATATTTTCAATAACCATATTGGCCTTTTATGTTATTTGGAAAACATTTCCGAATATCGCCTTCCTTTATTTTCTAAACTTTTACAAAATATATGCTATTTATAATTGGAAAATATTCCAATTACTTATCTCTTTTCCAATCTCGTTTATTTCTATACTTAGGAAATATTCTTTATTATATTTCCAAGCTTACACTTATTTGGGTTAAAACGGATGTTGTGTAAAACATCGTTACGACAACCCAAATACTATATTCAACTAACTCTTATTCAACATTGATCTTCAAGCCTGAAATCTTACTATTTATTTGTTAATAATGAAATCAATCAAGTTGGGGTATAACTACCTCTCAGACCTTGAATGAATAACATTTATAACGTCAAAACAGATATGACTACTTACTCGAATAATCAATACCATACAACTACTTATTCACCTTTAAACACATACACGCTTCCTCTTTCTATTCTTACTAGATTTTATTCTTAGTCTTCCCTTTTTGATTTTACTATTCTATTTCTAAGTTCGTTTCCTTATCGACTTCTATATATATATATATATATATATATCGATACGTTGATTTCTAACTATCAAATTATCTTAAAAATATTCTAACTCCTTAAATTCCCGGGAAAATTCGCCATAACCTCCTTTGTACCAGGAGCATCAGAATATTTCAAATAGCCTCCCATGGCCCTCACCAATCCAAAAGAAAAAGAAAAAGCCAAGCGGCTAGCCGATATGGCGCATAAAATCTTATATGTGAATTAAATACATACCTTTTCGTCGAGCATTCTATTTATATACCTTCATACCTTATCCATACCTATCTCATGTATATTTATACCTGCCCAATCTATTTTAACTATACCTGATCGTTTTAACTCAATTCGTTAATTAATTTGTTAATTAATTCTTTAGTCTATTTCACTTTTACATTTGAACATGACATGTTCAAATATATTTTAACTTGCTTATTAACTAATTTGAATCCAAATTTCAAATTTAAGTTCTATATTCGATTTCGAATATCCATTTACAAATCTAATTCACCTTTCAAAGTTCAACTTCAAATTCAAAACTTGATTAACTAATTCCTCTTCGACTTAGTTAATTCTATTTAATTTCTATTCAAATTTTATATTATAAATCCCATTTGAATTTCTATATTCAAATTCTATATATTCAAATTCTATATATCAAATTCTATTCAAATTCTTTATATTCAAATTCTATAGTTTAAATTCCATTTGAATTCTATATATTCAAATTCTATAGTTTAAATTCCATTTGAATTCTATATTCAAATTCTATACATTCAAATCCTATATTTGAATTCCTTTATATTTTCTATATTCAAATTCTATATTTGAATTCCTTTATATTTTCTATATTCAAATTCTATATTTGAATTCCATTTGAATTTCTATATTCAAATTCCATTTGAATTTATATATTCAAATTCTATATCACTTCCATTGAATTTCATATATTCAAACTCCCTTTGAAGTTCTATATTCAATTTCTATTTCAATTCCATTGAATTTCATATATTCAAACTCCCTTTGAATTTCTATATTCAATTTCTATTTCAAACTTTCTTTATTCATTCTTTATTATAAATCCCATTTTGAAATTCAACACAACTTGTCTTTCCCAAAACAAATTCAAAACGGTATCTCTGGTAGTAATTTATCACTTACAACTCGAAAATGAATACTGATGATGCAGCTGTCATCATCAAAATCTATTTTCCAGCGATCGAAGTGGGTTCAATACTATAAAACCATTTCTAAACATTTCCACTTTGAAATTCATTTCAAAATATAATTCACACTGCTTGTAAAACAAATTAAAATCTCCCAGGATCTTAAATTTCCCTTACTTTTAATCCAAATCCATTTACAAACACTTATCCAATTCTCCAGAGTTTTAATTCAATTTCTGGTTTAAATTTCAGATTTCAACTCATCTGATTTCACGTATTTCACTTATATGAATTCTGATTGATTATTTACATAACCATTTAATTTATAATCTTACTCGATTTTAGTAACAACCAATATATCCAATATATTATAATCTTGATATTTATATCTTCTTTATATCAAGATATACCTTGGGTAAACTTATTTTAATTTACCCTCTTTTCAAAACATATCGTGTCGACCCATCGTATTCGAGTGTTTAGTAACTCCTACCGATACAATGGATCAAACTGATCGACCAGAACTCATAAACAACTCAACCAATAAATCACCACAATATAAAACAATTTTTATATCAATAACAAATACGCTCACTCGTATATATACAATCAACTCAATCTAAGGTATTACTAACCCTATCTTTACCGAGTCACACCATAGAGCCAAGGTAATTCACTTAACCTTAAGCTCTGATACCAACTGTAATGACCCGGGTTTTTGACGACTTTGGATATCGACATAAACACGATGACGACTAACCAGACATCGAAAAATACCTGTTATTAATGAAAGAAAACAGAGGGTGAGGAAAGATAAGATAGAAACTTAGAATAGAAAAAGAAGAAGAATACACATCAGAGTAACACAAACCTCACAGCGGAACGAATAACATATAATATATATAACATAACTTGAAATATACATCTGTACTTGAATATACATCATTATCAAAGTACAACACTTACAACACAGCGGAAATAACTATAGCTATATGATTCTGAAGCCTCCTACTCCAGCTCTTCAAGTATCTGTAAATCCCGACTACTTGACTGCCCATACAAAATTGGGCACCCAAGAGTTTAGGGAAAACAAAACAAAATAAACTCCGGGTCAGTCATGGGACTGGTATGAGTAAAACAGTTTAAAACAGTTGAACAAGTAAACGATATCTCATAAGACCACGACGTATAACGGAACGGGTTTTCCCTTATGAGAATCCAAATATCTTTATATCAAAACCTTTGATATTATGATAATGTCTATCAACCACAATATAATAATCATCTAGCAGAAACGCTTTCATCTCACGTTCTGCATATATAGTATACAATCAAAACCGCAAGCACGTATTGGGTAATGGATTTCCAACTATGACAAGGTATGGAACCACCTTCCGCTAGTGTACCTCTAGAAAGGAATACATTGGGTTTAACAAGAACATCTTGCAACCCGGCCACACATGACCGACCACTCATTTCGCTTGAGTGTATCGAATATATATTACCAACGGTTGGGATCAGCAACCGTTTCCCGAATGGGACAGCATCAACAATAGATTTTTAGAAGTAAATGAAACTCTAGATCAGGTGATTATACACCCTACTTCAGTGCGACCGACTTAGCCATGTTGCCTGCCCGATTTCTGTCATTTACCAGATGTGAGACTAGAATCTACGCTTTATCATCACACCAGATTCACTTTGAATGCCACATCGTCAAATCCATCAAATCAACGATTGATGTCCTCAACCATACATTATATGTTAGCTAAAAGAAGTTCCCTTCTCCGCTTCCACTCATGGTACGGTTGGAGAAATCAATATACGTGATCGTCTGGAAATACTCTGTCAGACATCCGTCCATACAAGTCATCCACGAACAGGATGAACCGAAGGCACTATTCAATACATCCATCTTAGACACTGTTATCTAAGACTTATACAATAGACCTTGCACTTTGCTCCGTCTTCAATTATCTTTGGCATATATGATTCGCAACGCTTATGCCAATACATAGTGGTTCTTTGGATAATAATCTAACCGGTCTCTCCATATTAACAACGTTAAAATGGTCAAAACTTCGATAGTCTGTGATTTAACCATCAAAGAAAAACAGGTATGCAAACAACGATATTCTTTCCAAATGGAAATTATATCGATCAAACATCATTTAACATTTATCTCCTTAGTTCATTATTATCTCCTGTTTCCCTATATTCAACATTTCTTATTTTCTAAATTTAGAAAATATATGTTATTACCATTGGAAAACATTTCCATTTCTTGTTTTCTATATCAGAAAACATTTCTGGTTCTTATTTGGAAAACATTTCCAAAACTCCTTCATTGGACTTAGATAGATGTTTAAACAAACCATCGCGATGCCAACTCAAACCTATACGCTTATTAACTAAATTCCTTTAACCCACATTCACTATCGAACCTTAACCATTCCTTAGTTAAAAATGAAGTCAATCAAGTTGGGGTAATACTACCTCTCTGACCTTAACTGAACAACGTTTCTAACCTTGAAATAGACAAAGTTCACCTTTTAATTCTTTAACAAACTTCCTTACGTAACTCTTTTTGGAATCATCTCTATTCGATAATTCTTTTCTTCGAATAAGGTATGTTCGATAACTCTATTCAATTTACTCTATTCGAGTAACCCTTATCACTTAACTCTATTGGACTAACGCTATTGGATTAACTCTATCGGACTAACGCTATTTATTTACTCGTTTCAATTAACTCCTTTCGAATAAACTATATTCGATAACTCCTTTTACTTTCTATTCAAATAAACTATATTCGATTAACTCATTTGCTTTAACTCTAATCGATTAAACTAACATCGATTAACTCCTTCCGATTTAACTAACATCGATTAACTCCTTCTAACTCGATTAAACTAACATCGATTAACTCCTTTTAACTCGATTAAACTAACATCGATTAAGTCCTTTTAACTCGATTAAACTAACATCAATTAACTCCTTTTAACTCGATTAAACTAACATCGATTAACTCCTTTTAACTCGATTAAACTATTCATTTATAAAGATTTACTTTTAGTAAGGGTTCTTCACTTTACAAATGATTTCCCTTTTTTAATTCTATTCGTAAATGGTTTTACAAATATCCCCTATTCAATCTCATTTGTAAATGGTTTTACAAACATTTCTCTTTCTGATTGATTTGTAAATGGTTTACAAACCTTTCTCGTTCTATTCTATTTGCTAATGGTTTTAAACTATTTCCTTTTCAATCCTATTTGAAAATGGTTTACAAATGTTTCCATGTATATCTTTATTTATTCTATTCTAGTTATTTCCCATTTTCTATTCTATTCGTTTTATCAACATTTTTCCCTTTTATAAAACTTTATTCGATTTATAAACATTTCCCCTTTTATTTACTTTCGAAATATTTCGTTTAATAAAATCTATTGATTTTATAAAATCCCTTTTTTCAATATACATTGAAATAATTTTTCTTACATCCCAGGGTCTTTTATGATATTTAAAATATCGAATAACAAGGATCAATATCATTCCAACACACATAATCCATAACAGATTTTATAACACATCATATATCACAATATATGAAAAACAGTAAAATAAATGTTGAGAAATCCAGTCGGATTCCTCCAACCTGTTTCCCTGCATCCACAGATGTTACACAATAAAATCAACATCACTTTCAGTTCCATATGATATATTCTATTAAACAGAATCAATATAGAAATTCAACTAACTGACTAGCAGTTCAATCAAACAATAAACACACAGTCAATCAACCAATATTTAACAGTTCTAAAAATACAACATGAAATTATAAACTGTTTAGAGTTAGTGAGATTTACTCACATTTGCGGTTCATCGTTAAAGAACGATAAACTGTCAATTGATTAGAATCAAACAGTTTATTTCGTCATAAATTCATATAAGCCCCAATCCACTTCCAGTCAGTTCCAGAGTGTAGCTCCCGTTCATACGGTCCCAACGTGACCAGTTTCGCTGAATTTCGATTACGATTGGACAAGTTATATAATTTCAAAGTTAACACTATTTAATAAAATAAAACTTGAATTTAAAATATACTTGGTCCTTAACTCATGAACCCGACCCACTACTACATATCTTAACCCCAGGCCCACACCGCGTAAGCCACTTCTTCCCCAGTTACATACGCTCGATACTCCAGTAATCCCTCCACCAATTTCCGATCTTCCTTCAACCCATTCTCACTCCTTAAACCCTGATTCAACCAACAGATAGTACCATCCATCACCTCTTCCGATTCTCGTCATTTCCGGGTCCCTGATGTTGAACTCGACTTCGTCGTTTCCAGGTGGTATCAACAGTGTCGCACCCCCTCAAGAACCACCGAACATCCCCTAACCACCACCAATACTTGCATATTTCCATCACGAAACCAAATACAACACTCGATTCAACCAACACTGCTTCGATTTTACCCAAACCGTAACCCTATCTTCGCTGACTAAACTCAAACCTGAGCGTAACTGCATCGAACACAGTAAAATGAGCACAGAACTGAAGAGCAACTCAAAGTGAATCCGTATAAATATGTAGAATGATTTTTAAGATTTTTCTTGTTTGATTTTTGATTTTTCTTTCATTTTGTGAGGCACACGATATTTTGTTTGAGGAAAGCAATACCGGCGGCCTTGTTTTCTTTGACCAGAACACGGTGAAATTTTAGGTTTTAGAAGTAAGGGTGTGGTATTTATAGAGGGGTGGGATATTTTGTAGAAGGAATATTCCCGGTATATTCTCCATCGTTAATTCATTTCGCCTTCTAAAAATCCATACGATCACATACGGTACCTAAAAATCACGAAACTGGACATTCAGCTCTTGTTCGACATTACGGTCCCAACGAAACTGGTTTCGTCGAATTCCGACTCTGTTTGCTCACACAGCGTATTTTTAACTGTCAAATTACTGATTGTTTTTCACTCTAAAAATCCGTACGGTCACACAGTGAGTCTAAAAATCACGAAACTGGAAATCTAACAATAATTTAACATTGCGGATCCAACAAAATTAGTTTTGTCGAATTCCGACTTGATTTGCAAAAGTGGCCATTTTTAAAGTCCTAAATAATTCATTTAAATATATAAATATATTTAAATATAATTAAATTAAATATTTATAAATAAATATTAACGTCTACATACACAGTGGAATACCATACAGTTCCAGAATAATCCTGTATGGATTTCTAACTCGATATTTGTAACAACCCGCATTCTACGCACCGAAGGATCGTAGAATATTTATTTCTTTCCCATATGAAGTCGTATGGTCATGAAACTTTTGGAAACAACCATTTGACTCATTTCCCGTGTTCATGATTTTTGTCAATTTTTAAATGACCAATTTGCCACTAGCTGATTTTGTTTTGGCCATAACTTTTGATTGGAAAGGAATTTTGATCTGAAACCACTTCCATTAGATTCGTTTGATGGTTTATCTTTCCGTAGAGTGGTCACATGTGAAAAACGGACTTGCCGTTTGGGAGATATGGCTGAAATAAGGTTTGGAAGGTGGAAAACTGCTTAACCGGACCAAATAGGGTGATTAGCGAATGGGCCCATAACCCATTTCGGGATTAGGGTTATGGGGAGGCTGAAAGGGTTAGAGAATCATTCCATTTCAGTTTTCTAGCCTCCACTTATCTCCAAGAAACCCTAAAAATGGCCTCCAACCTCTAAATCACCTCCAAATCATCTTCTAATCAAGGATTAAGCTTAGCAACATCAAATCAAGGGAGATCTACACCAAATCAACATTGGAGCTGCTGTTTAGCATCGGGATTCGCACCAAATCAGAGATTTACTTCAGATCTTAGTTTGTTTGTGGCTAAGGTGAGTGATTTGCATAGTTCCTCACTAATTATGGCTAATTAAGGGTAATTAGTGTTAATTAGCGAATTTAAACATGATAAAAAATCTAGAAAAATATTTATAAAATTCGAAATGATGTTTTAGACCTCTGATATGAATTTGGGTTAATTTGGTTAAGTTTTGCTAATCACATCATTAGTTTCACCTAAACATGCTTAAGGGGAAATATGGGGTTTTAGGTATGTTTGATCCATTTTAACCTATCATATTGATGTTTTGATGTTTGTGGTTGATTATGCATGTTGCTATGACTGTATGGTATGCTTTGTGATTGACTTCAATAGTTAGAATGGTCGAAAACGTCGTCGAATGGCGTAAAACACTCGCTGGAAAAGTCTCAGGAAAAGTGCAGGTTCTGGACTGGACCGGATCGGAATAGTGACCGGGCAAGGACATCCGAACTGGATCGGAACTTGACACTTGATTGGCTTGGCAAAAAGGAAGGCCATGTTGGTTAAGCTGGGGATCGGATCGACATAAGGACGAGGGGCTCGGACCGGAGTATGGTGAAGGGATCGGATCGGATTGGGATATGGAACGGGACCAGACGAGGCAACGGGAGCTGGAGCAGGAACTGAATGGGAGATGGCAACCCGAACCGAACCGAAGTAGGACGCCCGACCCGAACCGATGCAACGTTGAGAACCCGAACCGAACCGTTACCAGAGGAAGACCACGAACCGAACCAATTCAAAGTAGAGGACCCGACCCGAACCGATGGCTAGAAGGGGAACCCGACCCGATCCAGTATTGACCAAAAACCCGAGATGCAAAGGTAGTCCAAATGGAAGTTAGAGCTCAGGATCCAATTGGGAACCAATGAGTTCACTTCATGGTTGGGCTTTGCTGCGGGACGTGTGCTAAGGAGTCGTCGATGTTCATAACTTCGATTCACCACTGAAAATGGATGATGGGCTACTTATCAGTGCAGTAGAGTCATTATGACTCGAGGGGCAAGGTGACGGTAGCAAGACTACGTTATCAGTGCAGTAGAGTCATTATGACTTGAGGGGCAAAGTGATGCGTAGTAGGACTATGAGCTAGTGCAGTGGGGTCATTGTGACTCCATGGGGGCAGAGTGGACATAGTAAAGGATTAGTAAGGCTATGAGCCAGTGCAGTGGGGTCATTGCGACTCCATGGGGGCAAAGTGGACATAGCAAAGGATTAGTGGCTACGTTATCAGTGCAGTGAAGCCATTTATGACTTCAGGTGGCAAAGTGATCGTAGCAAGGTATGTTGGGTGATCGAAGTGGTGAATATCATATGCTTTATGCACTGAGTGAGAGATGTGAGGATGGTTGCTATGTTTGATTGTTTGACATCACTATGACATGCACACCCCCCAACCCCGTTATCTTTACACCATTTGAAGTGGCACCTTAGAGTGTTGTACAGTATGTAGTGCTAACTCTTTGGTTGCAGGTCCAGGTTTAGGTATGTTTTAGTCTACCTGTTATTGTTCTGTTTAGATGCTTATCGCTCATACCAGGCTTTATGTCTGACCCAGAGTTTTATGTCTCCTCTTAATACTCTGGGTGCTCACACGTGCAGACTAGAGACAGGTTAGCTGGTGATGCGCGAGTAGCTGATTCGGAGGCGAGCAGGAGGCTTCCACATATGATATATAGATATTCTCCCTGTGTCGTTGGTGGTCTCTACTTGGGCATTAGTAGCGTACCTCCTTTATCTTGTTTTTGTTTTTCAGACAGTTGAAAAGTTGTAATAATGTTTAATTTTGGATCATAAGCTGTACTTGGATTTTCCGCTGCTATGTTAGTTGTTTCAGCTTATGCACTATCTCACCTGTTTTTTGGCAAGTATGTTATTATTATATTTTGTTCTATTCGCTGTGAGACATTCTACAGGTTCCTTGTTAGTTCATTTCCTTCTTCCCTTTCCTTCTGACGATCCGTCCCGTGCTAACTGGACATGTGTACAGCGCACTTTTGGAGTAAATGTCGGTTGGTGCGGGGCGGGTCGCCACACTTGGTATCAGAGCTCTAGGTTGCGTAGTTAACCTAGGGAAAGACACTAGGGAGAGATAGTACGTATATGAGAGCGCATATTTGTGATTACTTGGTTTTCAAAAGCTATATGTATATACTATTAGTAGTATAAGAATGAAGTCGTACTGCACTAGCACCACTATGGGGTCGTTAATCGTTTCCCTTTTACAGATTGACGATGAGCCGATATGCTAGAGGTGCTGGTAGGGGAGCCAATAATGGGAATGCTGCTGACATGAGGGTGATGTTTACTGACCTCATGAGAGACATGCTTAGGGAGGTGCAAGGGGCAGTTCCCAATCCCGGAATTGGTGGTGGTCCGGTAGTGCAGGCGCCTAGGGTCGATTTCGCCAAGTTGTGCAAGGATTACACTAATCTTGGTGGGAAGCCGTTCCACGGGACGGATTCGGCCACAGATGTTCAAAATTGGATGGATAGCTGTGATCGTATCTTCGACGACTTGGGTCTTGAGGATGCGATGAATAGAAGGCTAGCATCTCGTCAGCTGCAAGGGCGGGCGATGAATTGGTGGAATGCTATTAGAACAGCTACTCCAGAAGATCGGGTTACTTGGGATCAGTTCAAAGCTCTCTTTAGCGAGAAGTTTATTCCAGCTGCCCAGAAGTCAGTGCTGTTTAAGAGATTCTTGGAACTCAAGCAGAATGGTAGGGCAGTCTCGGACTATATTGCTGAGTTCGGCACTTTGTCGAAGTATGGACTATCTCTTATCGATACTCCTGAGAAGAAGAATGAGAAGTTAATTACTGGTTTGGATGGATACTTGGGGGAAAGGCTTATCAACCACATCGATGAGACTTTTGACTCGATTGTGGGGAAAGCTTTGAGATCAGAGAGTCTTTACCCTAAGCCAAAGACTGAGGCTGCATCTGCAGAACGGCTGAAGCCGCAAGCAGGCGGTGGAGGCAAGAGTAACTCTCAGAATAAGAGGAAGCAGAGCCAATCTAAGGATGGCCAGAAAAAGAACAAGAAAGAAGTTGAGTGCTTCAGCTGTGGTAAGAAGGGCCATTATGATAAAGAATGTCGGGCCAAGCCAGCGGAAAGGAAGTGCTACAACTGTGGTCAAGTGGGACATCATAAGGATAAGTGTCTGCAACCTCTTAAGGAGAAGCAGGTTGTGAAAGCATATGCTATTGATGCTATTCCTTCTTCGTCGAATGCCCCAACTGCGGCGGAGAAAGGAAAGAATGTTGTTATTCAAGGTATGATTTCTATTTATGATGTACCAGTTCGAGTTTTGTTTGATACTGGGGCTTCCCGTTCCTTCATATCTAGTGACCTGGTAGATAGGTTCGAACTGGAACCCGAGATAGTCGATAGACCATTGGTTGTGACGAACCCGATTGGTGGTTCGACTAGCCTTAGTATGATTTGCCGAAATGTGGTCTTATCGAGTCATGGATGTATGTTTGTTTGTGATTGCTTTGTTTTGGGTTTTACTGGGTATGGCATTATATTGGAGGTCGATTGGCTCCAAAGATACGGGGTGGTGGTAGACTGTGAGGGCTTTTTGGTGACAGTTAGGGCGGATGATGGGAGGAGGGTAGTGTTTGGTAGTCTACCTTGTGATGGGGTAATGGCTAGTTTTATAAATTCCCTCGACATCCCGCATGATGAGCTGTCAGTTGTGCCCGTGGTTGGTCAGTATCCAGACGTCTTCGAGGAGGTGACCGGGCTTCCACCACACCGAGAGATTGAGTTCCGTATTGATTTAGTGAAAGATGCCAGACCTATAGTGATGCCACTTCGTCGTATGGCACCAAGGGAGCAGCGAGAGCTCGGGGTGCAAGTCAGCAATCTTTTGAAGAAGGGATTTATTAGAAGAAGTGTTTCCGAGTGGGGAGCACCAGTTGTGTTTGCCACTAAGGCAGATGGTTCCCTTCGTTTGTGTGTGGACTATCGCGAGTTGAATAAGGTAACGAGGAAGAATAAGTATCCTCTACCGCAGATAGATGATTTGTTTGATCAACTGGAAGGAGCAATAGTGTTCTCCCAGTTGGACCTCGCGACAGGATTTCATCAGCTCAGAGTAGCGGATGAGAGTGTTCCGAAAACGGCATTTAGGACGCCGTCTGGATTCTATGAGTGGTTGGTCATGCCATTTGGGTTGACCAATGCACCAGCATATTTTGTGGATCTTATGAATCGAGTATTCAGAGATCAGTTGAATAAGTTTGTTCTTGTGTTCGTAGACGATATCCTTGTTTACTCAAGGACAGAGGAGGAACACAAGGGACACTTGAGAATAGTGATGGAGGTGTTGAGGAAACACCAATTGAAAGAGAAATTCTCTAAGTGTCACTTTTGGAGAAGGGAAGTGAGATTCTTGGGTCATGTTGTTTCAGAGAATGGTATTGCCGTGGACGCTGCGAAGGTGGCTACGGTACAGGATTGGCCTACGCCCAAGAATGCAACAGATGTAAGAAGTTTCTTGGGGTTAGCTGGATATTATCGTAAGTTTATCCAGGACTTCTCCAAGATAGCAACACCATTGACTCAATTGACTAAGAAGAATCAGTCCTTTGTCTGGGACGGAGTGTGTGAGAATGCATTCAAGAGTCTAAAGGAAAAGTTGACGCGTGCGCCAGTATTAGTCATTCCTAGAGGGAATGAAGAGATGACGGTATACACGGATGCTTGTGGTACCAGACTAGGTGCTGTTTTAATGCAAGGAGGTAGGGTTATAGCTTATGCTTGTCGGCAACTAAAGCCACATGAGAGGAAGTATCCTACCCATGATTTGGAATTAGCAGCAATCGTATTTGTGCTGAAGATATGGAGACACTATCTCTTGGGAGAAAGATTTGAGTTGTTCACCGATCATAAATCGTTAAAGTATCTCTTCTCCCAGAAGGATCTAAATCTCCGTCAGCAGAGATGGTTAGAGTTCTTGGCTTCGTATGATTTTGTTATCACATACACACCTAGGAAAGGTAATGCGGTAGCCGATGTCTTGAGTAGAAGACATGCCAGTTTAGGGGCTATGTTTCTTGAATGGAAGCAACTGGAGTATATTGCGGGGTTTGATTTCAGACCAAAGTGCGAATTGGATCCAGAAATGATAGCTAGTTTGACGATCAGACCCACTTTGATAAAGCGGATTGGTTCCAGCCAGAGGGACGATCCTAATCTATTGGAAATCATCTCCAAGTTAGAGATGGACATCGATGGTGAGGAGATGAACTTGTATGGGCTTGATCGAGATGGATGGCTTAGAAAGAATGGAAGACTAGTTGTACCCAACGTGAATGGTTTGAGGGATGAAGTGCTTAGAGAATGTCATCACTCAAAACTAACTATACATCCCGGTGGTAACAAGATGTATCGAGACATGAAGCAGACTTACTACTGGGAAGGAATGAAAAGAGACGTTGGGAAGTTTATATCCAAATGCATGAATTGCCAGCTAGTTAAAGCCGAGCAAAAGAAGCCTAGTGGTTTGTTGCAACCATTAGAAATTCCCGAATGGAAATGGGAGCAAGTCTCGATGGATTTCATCGATGGTTTACCAAGGACTAGATCGGGATATGATAGCATTTGGGTAATTGTGGATCGATTGACTAAGAGTGCAAGATTTATACCAGTTAAATCGACCAGAACGGCAGCTAAGTTAGCAGAACTGTATATGAAGTGGGTAGTGAGATTTCATGGAGTACCTAAAAGCATTGTGAGTGACCGAGACCCGTTGTTCACTAGTGGGTTTTGGAAGAGCTTACAAGAGGCTCTAGGGTCAGAATTACATCTCAGTACCGCATATCATCCTCAGACCGACGGTCAGACGGAGAGGGTGAATCGTATATTGGAAGATCTCTTGAGAGCTTGTATATTGGATTTTGGTGGATCATGGGATAACCATTTGTATCTAGTAGAGTTTGCATATAATAATAGCTACCAATCCAGTATCGGTATGGCTCCATATGAAGCTTTGTACGGAAGACCGTGCAACTCACCATCATGTTGGATAGAGACTAGCGAGAAGTTTATGCTTGGACCAGATGTGGTGAGGGAAACTTCAGATAAGATTAAGGTCATTCAACAACGAATGAAGGCTGCCCAAGATAGGCAGAAGAGTTATGCTGATAAAAGGAGAAGAGATTTAAAATTCTCCGTTGGTGACTTGGTGTTTGTCAAGATTTCTCCGTTGAAGAGCGTGATACGATTTGGCAGTAGAGGCAAGTTGGCACCAAGATTTGTTGGCCCATTCCCTGTTCTTGAACTAGTCGGGAATTTGGCGTATAGAGTTAACTTACCAGAGAAGATGGCGGGAGTTCATAATGTATTTCATGTTTCCCAACTAAGGAAGTTCATTCACGACTCAGATATGACTATTTCACCTGATCAATTAGAGGACTTCGAAGTAGAACCCGAGGCGGTTGGGAACCGCAAGCCGATCCGTATCGTCGAGCACGATACGAAGCAACTTCGAAGGAAGGCGGTGAAGCTAGTCAAGGTTCAGTGGGGCGAGGACGAGAATGATTGCACTTGGGAGACAGAGGAGAGCATTAGAAAGACGAATCCAGAACTCTTTGCCTGGTAAGATTTACCTTGTAATTTAGTTATTCCGCATGCTAGGATAGACTTGTTTTGCCTGTTTTGCATGTTTGATTATTATTCTATGGTTGATAGGCATGCGGGACCCATTGTGTGTTTTGGTTAGGGAATTTCGGGGGCGAATTTTTTTAAGGGGGGAGAATGTAACAACCCGCATTCTACGCACCGAAGGATCATAGAATATTTATTTCTTTCCCATATGAAGTCGTATGGTCATGTAACTTTGGGAAACAACCATTTGACTCATTTCCCATGTTCATGATTTTTGTCGATTTTTAAATGACCGTTTTGCCCCTAGCTGATCTTGTTTTTGCCATAACTTTTGATTGGAAAGGAATTTTGACCTGAAACCACTTCCATTAGATTCGTTTGATGGTTTACCTTTCCGTAGAGTGGTCACATGTGAAAAACGGACTTACCGTTTGGGAGATATGGCTGAAATAAGGTTTGGAAGGTGAAAAACTGCTTAACCGGACCAAATAGGGTGATTACCGAATGGGCCCATAACCCATTTCGGGATTAGGGTTATGGGGAGGCTGAATGGGTTAGAGAATCATTCCATTTCAGTTTTCTAGCCTCCACTTATCTCCAAGAAACCCTAAAAATGGCCTCCAACCTCTAAATCACCTCCAAATCATCTTCTAATCAAGGATTAAGCTTAGCAACATCAAATCAAGGGAGATCTACACCAAATCAACATTGAAGCTGCTGTTTAGCATCGGGATTCGCACCAAATCAGAGATTTACTTCAGATCTTAGTTTGTTTGTGGCTAAGGTGAGTGATTTGCATAGTTCCTCACTAATTATGGCTAATTAAGGGTAATTAGTGTTAATTAGCGAATTTAAACATGATAAAAATCTGGAAAAATATTTATAAAATTCGAAATGATGTTTTAGACCTCTGATATGAATTTGGGTTAATTTGGTTAAGTTTTGCTAATCACATCATTAGTTTCACCTAAACATGCTTAAGGGGAAATATGGGGTTTTGGGTATGTTTGATCCATTTTAACCTATCATATTGATGTTTTGATGTTTGTGGTTGATTATGCATGTTGCTATGACTGTATGGTATGCTTTGTGATTGACTTCAACAGTTAGAATGGTCGAAAACGTCGTCGAATGGCGTAAAACACTCGCTGGAAAAGTCTCAGGAAAAGTGCAGGTTCTGAACCGGATCGGAATAGTGACCGGGCAAGGACATCCGAACTGGATCGGAACTTAACACTTGAGGGGCTTGGCAAAAAGGAAGGCCATGTTGGTTAAGCTGGGGATCAGATCGACTTAAGGACGAGGGGCTCGGACTGGAGTATGGTGAAGGGATCGGATCGGATTGGGATAGGGAACGGGACCAGACGAGGCAACGGGAGCTGGAGCACGAACTGAATGGGAGATGGCAACCCGAACCGAACTGAAGTAGGACGCCCGACCCGAACCGATGCAACGTTGAGAACCCGAACCGAACCGTTACCAGAGGAAGACCACGAACCGAACCAATTCAAAGTAGAGGACCCGACCCGAACCGATGGCTAGAAGGGGAACCCGACCCGATCCAGTATTGACCAAAAACCTGAGATGCAAAGGTAGTCCAAAAGGAAGTTAGAGCTCAGGATCCAATTGGGAACCAATGAGTTCACTTCATGGTTGGGCTTTGCTGCAGGACGTGTGCTAAGGAGTCGTCGACGTTCACAACTTCGATTCACCACTGAAAATGGATGATGGGCTACTTATCAGTGCAGTAGAGTCATTATGACTCGAGGGGCAAGGTGATGGTAGCAAGACTACGTTATCAGTGCAGTAGAGTCACTATGACTTGAGGGGCAAACTGATACGTAGTAGGACTATGAGCCAGTGCAGTGGGGTCATTGTGACTCCATGGGGCAGAGTGGACATAGTAAAGGATTAATAAGGCTATGAGCCAGTGCAGTGCGGTCATTGCGACTCCATGGGGCAAAGTGGACATAGCAAAGGATTAGTGGCTACGTTATCAGTGCAGTGAAGCCATTTATGACTTCATGGGGCAAAGTGATCGTAGCAAGGTATGTTGGGTGATCGAAGTGGTGAATATCGTATGCTTTATGCACTGAGTGAGAGATGTGAGGATGGTTGCTATGTTTGATTGTTTGACATCACTATGACATGCACACCCCCAACCCCGTTATCTTTACACCATTTGAAATGGCACCTTAGAGTGTTGTACAGTATGTAGTGCTAACTCTTTGGTTGCAGGTCCAGGTTCAGGTATGTTTTAGTCTACCTGTTATTGTTCTGTTTAGATGCTTATCGCTCATACCAGGCTTTATGTCTGACCCAGAGTTTTATGTCTCCTCTTATTACTCTGGGTGCTCACACGAGCAGACTAGAGACAGGTTAGCTGGTGATGCGCGAGTAGCTGATTCGGAGGCGAGCAGGAGGCTTCCACGTATGATATATAGATATTCTCCCTGTGTCGTTGGTGGTCGCTACTTGGGCATTAGTAGCGTACCTCCTTTATCTTGCTTTTGTTTTTGAGACAGTTGAAAAGTTGTAATAATGTTTAACTTTGGATCATAAGCTGTACTTGGATTTTCCGCTGCTATGTTAGTTGTTTCAGCTTATGCACTGTCTCACATGTTTTATGTCAAGTATGTTATTATTATATTTTGTTCTATGCGCTGTGAGACATTCTATAGGTTCCTTGTTAGTTCATTTCCTTCTTCCCTTTCCTTCTGACGATCCGTCCCGTGCTAACTGGACATGTGTACAGCGCACTTTTGGAGTAAATGTCGGTTGGTGCGGGGCGGGCCGCCACAATATTTCAATCCGGGTCAACGTGATATTCGATTTATATTGAAATTCCTTTTTAAAATATAAATAATGCCTTTATAAATTATAAAGGAATTCCACAGCGACTTTTCTGAAATTTGATTTGGACGTGAATCAAAATCTACACTACGAAATCCCGATTTTTCTCTTCCACTAGAAAGATATACTCCACCAGCTCCACACGTTTCTTGTTTCACAGAAATCTGATTTAAAACGACTTCTGTATTTTCAGTTGAAGTTCAAATCGCCAAATAGAGAACTGCCACGCCATTTCCAGCTCGATTATAATTATATTATAATTCTATGTTAAAACTGTCGTTTATATAATATATTCGTTATTCAAATTCAATTCCAAGCTGAATTAAATATCACAGATGATCCAGTTCACGCCATATTGTCATTTCAGCCAATTCTGATTATTTCAGAATTAAATATATTATTTTAATTAAATATTCACCATTATTAAATTCCACGACCATTAAATTCACTATATCACTATTTATATAATTAAATAAATTAATTATAATACCTCTACAAATGCGGGTCATTACAATTACTAGCCTTAGTAGGCATATATCTTGGGTTGAACCAAATGGGATACATCTGTGTATTGTAAGGTGTGTTGTACTTTTCTTGTTCACCAGAACTTATTTTTCTGACCCCCTCCTCATTACAACCTCATAGGTTTCCTAGAGAAGGTCGGGTTCTCACGGGCGTCTAACTTTGGCTTTCTGTTCTATTTCTCTCTCATGCTTAGTACTAACATGGTGACTCACTTTGATAAGTTAGTTACTTGGGTTAATACTAGTTTATCCTATTTTGTTTCCGCTATGAGTTATATTTTTATTGTCCTCTGATTATGCTCATCTCGGTTATTTGCATGTACCAGATTTACATGTTTCATGCTTAGATGTGTTCAAGTTTCGATTTTTGCCAAAAATTGGGCTTAGAAAAGTGTGGGGTGTTACTTCGGTATCAGAGCATAATTAGACGATCGGAGGAATTAGTTAACTTAGGAATCATAAGAGAATGTAATACGATTTTCTTTTCCATTTTTCATCGTCTTTCTTACTCGACTTTATTCTATTTCGACGATGAATAGTCCTGGGCCTAATTGTATAGGATAGGTCTGAAGCGACTAAGAGTTGAAATATGCTGAGCTCGTATTTCTAGCCAATTCAGTCTTACCCCACGGTACGTTGGTAATTTCATTGTGGAGTGCATGAGGACGACATATAATGGATCCCGTTGATTCGAGTTTAGAGAGTGGAGAAAAAACTAGCTACAACTGATATAGTCACAACTTCTGGTTTTTGGTTTCGTTTGGTAGTTCTTGTCAAAGACCTTTCCTTGGTCTTAAAGCAGAAAATCCGTGTTGATATTTCGTATCCATTCGGAAATATAATTACGAGGTATATCCATTCATTACTTCTTTGAATTTCTAGGTATTCCTTTATTGAAATATTCATTAGAGTTCTTTGCCTTACATTCAAGGGAATTTTATTTTTAAAACTATTTGGAAAAATAAAAATGGATTTCGGAAGTTCTAAAATTACGGTTTCGGAAAAATGTTTTATAAAGACATGCTTTATAAATATGTGGTTTTAAAATTTTATTTTATTCATGTTTAAGAATTGTTCGGGCTTTGTGTGATTTTAATCAATAATCCAGTCGGAAGGAAGATGGGAATTGGAAATAACAAGGAATATGCCTCAAAACATAAAAATAATTAATACCCATTCCTTGTGATTTTTAGCATCCCTCTTTTATATATATATTGGAACTTAGGGCCAGGGCGACCGCTCCTCCTATAGGGCACGACCTGTAGACCGAATGATTCGATTGGAAGGATATACATATCGTTCCAGCCGACGTTTCCTCCCCCATCCCCATTTCCCGCAAACCCGAAACCCCTCCTTCATTTCCAAGCTCTAATCCGCGCAACCGCTGCTCCGTTTCATCCCTAATTACCACCAAAATCCTTATCATGCAGATCTCTACCCTATTATACTCCAAATACATAATTTCTTTTACCCGATTTGCCGATTCCTTCATGGCATTTCCTTGAAATGTCACCGCTCAGCACCCCGGTCTCACACCTTAGGAAGCATCATGGCTAGACCGCGATGAGGAGAAGATTAAGCGTTATTTGGATGTGTCCAATTATGATTTTAATTTTGGCTAATTGGTGAAGTTCATTGATTTCGCCACTTTTGGTTTGGAGGAGCTGTTTGTTGCCGTAGGCCTAGCACCGATTTTGTGCTTTGACACGTTGAGCGCGATCAGTATCTGCGTTGCATCCATCTATTTGATGCTCAGATGGATGCTACCATCGATGACGATTCTTGCATCATCTAGTCTGAGGTCATGGGCACCCATGTCGAGTTCTTTGATGGGGATTTTGCAGAGATTTTGGGCATCTATGCAAAAGATCGGTTTTGTGTTGTTTTTTTCATGGGTACAATAAATCACCGTTCCTTGTTAAGCTAAAATTTATTGCGATACGTTGTGTGTGATTTTCGAAATTTGCATTCATATAGAACTACCAGTATATTTAGGTTGTTTTGCATCATGTTTTCAAAAATGTTTCAAAAATTTAATGCATACATGTAGGAGGTCCCGATTTAGAATCATTGTGCATACATGTTTGTGGTTGAAATGCATTATGTTCACTGTGCACATGCGCACATGGTTGCAAAGTGGATGTACACAAATTGGTTGTGTAGGGAAGGATAAGTAGGTGTCAGAATTTCAGAATGAAATTCTTTTTAAGGAGGGAATAATGTAACAACCCGGAATTTTGACAATAAATTAGTAATTTAATTTCAAAAATAGGAATTTATGAAAATGATGAAAATTTACTATGAATCTTTAACCTTTGCGTTCGTCTCGGTACTCTGGTCAACTTTCATGTTTGGAGTTTCGCGAACAGAGTCCGTACGAAAAATTTACGGACAAAATACCAAAACTGGATGGGAATAAATAAATATAACATGTCTTTCCTTTGGCAACATGCCTTCACTAGGCAAAACAGCTGAAGGACGGTTGACACCCTAGTAGGGATGGTTAACCGCTTCGAGCCTAGACAGCCCAGTGACGGCTAGGTTAAAAGGGTGTAATTTTGTATATAATATTATATAAATGGACGGATGTTTATTTGATCAAATCTAATGTTTCATGACCAATTCCACTCTTATAAATAAAAGGTTAAACCACATTCTTTTCCACACAAATATGTAGGCAATAGCAAAGCTCTGCCATTTTCCTTTCTCTTCAAATCAATTTCTTAATCAAAAATAGGTTTATATACAATCAATCAAACATAAATCATATAGATTTGAAAGGTATAATCAGATTCAAGTGGAAAAGGGTATGAATTGACGGTAAGCTATTCTTTATTAGAATCTCCCTTCTTTTCCTATTTTATTGCTAATCTACAAATCTGAAAGTATCCACTTTTTAGAATAACTGTAGATCTGTACGAATTTTGGGATTGTAGGCCTAAAAGATTATTTAGATTTTAGATTTGGATGCTTTCAAGTGAGTGAGAAATTTATATACAAAGTTACAATAGCTTAATTATCTCGTTTATATTAGATCTTAAATATATGCCTAACATTTATTAGATCTGTTTCTAATATTGTTAAATTTGAAAATGACGCCTATCAAATCTGCTTATGAATGTTGTCAAAAACCTGAAAATATAGATTTGTGGTATTGAATAATATTATAATTTGTAGGCTTACTGGATTGATTACATCATTGCCTATAATCGTGTTTAAAATATATTGTGGCTATTGCAAAACACTGTAGATCTGGAATTCAGTCCCATAAAACACTGTTAAGATGTAGTTTTATTCCAGATACGTAGTTTCAGTGTTAAACGGTAAATCATGAAATTTCGATTTGAAAAGATATAAACCTGTTTGTGTCCAATTTTGTTGAGGTTTTACTTTATTTATTGTAAATATGTTTTTTTCCTCTTTTAAAATAAAAGGACATTATTTGAAACCTATCAGAAAAATGTCAAATATTGAAAAAGGGAAAAGTTGTGTAAATTCACGTATAGATATAAATATGTGTATTTGTGCCTAGCTTACATCAGCTATTCCAAAACATACATAATATATATTTCTTATGGTTTGAAATATGTTTATTTCAATATTCAGGCATAATTTACAATAAGTGTAGTTGACATTCTTTTCATAAGATCTAGAATCTTATTTCAAGATCGAACACAAAACGAAATGTTTGGTTATTAGTTAAACCAAATTATCAAACTTAACGATGATAATAAATAAAGAAAATAACTACATTAACCATGCAAAAATATAAGTATGAGTATAAATATATATACATTATCTGTCTGAATATATATATATAACAATGGATGTCTTTTTCATAAAGATGTAAAATATCTTTCATGTCCGATCCCTCTCGTCCTTTCCCGCCTTGTCCCATTGTCGAACCCATCCTTTCAATCCCTTCCTCGATCCAAACCCCAACGACTCCCCCGCCCCCTGACCCCCCACGGATCCCTCCAGACCCATCCCCTATCTTTCGTTCCCCTAATCCCAGTCCACCCCCAACCATCGCTCCTCCTCTCAGCCAAGATAAGGTGTCTCAACAAACATGGACTTCTTTCCTTTTCAAGCGCAAACCCTTAAACGTTAGGAAGCACATTCCTATTGAATTAATACCCATTGTCGTCGATGGTACCCTGAAATCGATACAGGAGTAACTGAAGCCGAAACTAATGTATGGAATGATTCTGTCGTCAGGTTTTTCTTAGACAAACCACTCTTACACTTCAGTTGTGGTTAAGCTCAATTCGATTTTGAGTCTTAAAGGTTCGGTAAGTGTTAAATCTGATGAAGTCTTGTTTCTATTTGATTTCTCTTGCCATGAAGATTGAGATAGAATTCTCCTAGCGGATCCTATAATCATGAACAATAAGTTATTTATCATCAAGAAGTTTGATCTTTCTATTAGTAATGTTTGCGGTAATGTGAAATCAGTTCTTGTATAGGTCAAATTTTACAACATGCCGATTGTTGCATGGTCCAACTACAGAATCAACTGGATTAGCAGTATTCTGGGGAAACTATTGTGTATGGACGAGACGACCGAAAGTAGACGGAGACTACAATATGTTAAGTGTTCGATTGAGGTTAAACCGAATAAGGAGCTAGTAAATGACTTTCTCGTTGAGACAGTGGAGGAGGGTGTACAACGTATTTATGTTGAATATCTGTGGAAGCCAGACATTCGTTGTTCCTGTCAATCTTTTTTCAAATGGCAACTGTGATAAGGAAGAAAGAACTAGAGAAGAGGTAGTCAATGCAACTAGACATGAAAATGAGGAGACTGCTTTACAACAAGCTTAAGACACGAAGGTTGTAAGACAAATCGCTCAGCAAAGAAATCCCCCATGAGTAAATAGAGAAAGTTTGAATTGGTAGATGGTTGGCAATAGGAGGTATAGGAAGGTTATAAATGCAAGTGAAAATGGAAATGGTCAGACAACAAAAAGCAGTTGGGTGAGGAAGAATCAAATGGCTGAACTCATTCAGAAAGGAAACAACTTCTCTATTATTGAGGAAGGGGAAATAGAAAATGAGACAAATCTTATTGAGGAAATCAATGCTAGTAACGAGGAAATAGAAAACATGGATACTCAAGATATCGCCAATATTCAAATGACGACACTGGAAAGCATCATTAACAACAAAAGCAAACATTCTACTGTTAATTCACCTGAATTTGAAAGTCAACATGACGATGAATTAGCGGCTGAAGAAGAAATCAACAACTACTTTCGAGAGTTAATAATATAGGAGTGTTTGAAAGTTAGAAGGAGAGAAATAAAGGATGGAAAAGAAAAGGTTAGTGAAGTGGCAAATGTGATAAATGTTTCAAAAGAGAATCAAAACTAGTGCAATGCAAGTCATTTTCCTGAAGCAATAAATGGAGTTAACCCCACAGCTACCTCACTAACACTCAATGACAATGTTGCATGCATGCAAGACCTCACGTTACTTTCACCAACCCATGATCCAAACATCACCTTAGCATCAAGGCCTTTTTCCTCTTCACCCCTAAATGTGTACAATGTATACTCCAAAATCAAACCGTCTCTTGCATTCAAAGATCCTCCAATTGACTCCTTCGCCTCTATCCTCCTGATATACCTACAAATGTCCATAAACCTTCCACTCCTAGTTCTGCCCAAAAGCAGTACTTGACAAGGAGTATGAAACTGAAATCAACCCAAACCCCCATTGTTTAATTAATGGTGAAAATAGTTTGCGTCTAGAATATAAGGGGTTGTCATCATGACACTAAACTTGATCAATGCAAACTTTTGATCCCTGAGAATCAGTTGAGTATCCTTGCTATTGTTGAAACTAAACTTAACCTCGACTTGACCATTCGTGCTGTTAATTACATCAATCCATCTTGGAATTTCATATATAATCTCGCTGAGGCTCCATATGGTTGTATCCTTATTCTTTATAACCCAAACATTCTACCCTTACGACTATGCATTCCTCTGATCAACATATAAACTGCCATGTTGTTAATCTTAATGATCAGTCCTCCTCCTCCTACTCCTTCATTTACGCGGCCAGTAGTCTTCTACCTAGGAAAAATCTATTCAAATCCATCCTCTCTCTAAGAAAATCTTCTCATCCTTGGTGACTTCAACTGCTATTTCGAAATCAGTCATAGAACTGGTGGTAATCCCCTCTCTATCCCTGAAATTCTTCCTCTTAAAAAACCATTGAACATGCTGATCTTATCAATATCAAACACTCTGGAATGCCTTTCTCCTGGAACAACAAAAAAAGAGATGGTCCGCATACCTTTTCTCTTATTGATCATTCTTTTTGCAATGCCAAAGCCTTCGACTTTTGGCCCGCCCTTCATTGTAACACGCTCCCTCCCCTCCTTTCCGACCATTCACCCTTAATCCTTCACCTGATAGAGTTAGACATGAAAGGCTATCCAAGTTTTAAATTTTTTAACAATTAGGTTGATGACCCTGAATTCCTTGACTTTGTCAAAGGAATCTGGGAGAAACCTCAATTTGGTAATCCTCTAATTATTTTGCAAGCTAAGCTGCGGAATATGAAGAACAAGCTTAAAGATTGGGCAAAGCAAAAGTATGGTAGTGGCAACAAACAAAGCACCTTTTGGAGAGAAAAACTAAAGCAGATTCAGTCTAACATGATGGAAGATCTGTCGAACCCTGAACTTTCTTTCAATAAGTATGAAGCAAAAAAACAATATCTTAGTGCTATGCACCATGAATATGCGATGATAAAACAAAAAGCTGGCATTAAATAGAAGACTGATGGGGACAATAACAGTGCGTTTTTTCATGCATCATTCAAGTATAAGCAATGCAAAGCTAACATAGTAAGGATTGTTGACAAAGATGGAGTAACTCATGTTAATTAAGGTGAAATGCAAAACGCTTTCTTACTGTATTTCTCTAGCCCGTTCGGAAATAGTGACAACTTCTCCGCTAATATTGACTTAGTTGATCTGTATATTCTACCTAAATTATCATTTTCTGATCGACAATCTCTATGTCTTGAAGTCACCGATAATGAAATCAGGGAAGCTATGCTATCACTCAACAAAAACTCGTCGAGAGGTCTGGATGGGTTCAATACTTACTTTTATTCTTCCTGCTGGGCTTTCATAGGGCATGGCGTGTGTGCCGCTGTCAAACATGTATTCCTAAAATCCTGTATGTTTTCGTCTTTCAATGCGACTAATATTTCTCTAATTTTGAAGGTGAAGAAAGCTACTAAAGTATTTGATTTTAGACTGATTTCGTGTTGCAACTCGCTCTACAAATGCATTTCCAAAATTACTACTTCAAGGCTTAAAAAAGTTCTCCTGAACGTAATCTCACCTAATCAAGCCGCTTACTTACCTAGTAGGAGTATCTTAGATAATGTTCTTCTTTCTTATGAACTCTTAAATGGTTATTCACATGCGAACATAAGTCCTAGAGCGATGTTCAAGCTTGATATCATGAAAGCATTCGATACGCTTCAATGGGATTCGATTGTGAGAATTCTTGGATATATGAACTTCCCTCAACACCACGTGGCTTGGATATACACTTGTATTTCATCAGCGCACTTCTCTATTCTCATTAATGGAACAACGATAAGGTACTTTGAAAGTAAACAAGGAATAAGGCAAGGGGGTCCGATCTCTGCATATATTTTCATTGTCATGATGGAAATTCTATCTCAAATGTTAAACAAAAAGACTAACGCAGCTCAGTTTCAATTTCACCTGATGTGCTAGGATCCTAGAGTCTCATCCTTAATGTTCGCGGATGATTTAGTTATCTTTCGTAATCCTACTATGCAGACTATCGAAGCTATATTTGAAACACTTGATGAATTCTACGCAATGATGGGGTTAAGAGACAATATTAAAAAATCCAACATGAGAGCTTCTGGTATTTCTGAAACTCAAATGCAAGCCATACAGGTAAGATCTGGCTTAACTAATAGTATAGAGTCTGTTTCTTATCTTGGTCTCCCGCTCACCACTTCCAAGATTACGGTGAATCAATGCCTACCTCTTCTCGAGAAAATTACTGCAAGACTTAATGCATGGACAACAAGATTACTTAGCCAAGCTGGAAGATTAACACTTGTTAAGTCGATCATTTTTTCTATGCAAGTGTACTGGTCGACGACGTTTATTCTTCCAACCAAACTTGTTCCTGTGATATGGTCAGCTCTTATGAAATTTTTATGGAAAGGCAAAACTGATGGTAAATACTTGTTGCCTATCGCCTTCCATAAAGTTGAACTCCCAGCTCAAAAAGGAGGTCTTGGAATTGTAAACATAAAGCAATGGAATAAAGCTGCGTTCATTAAGCATTTGGACAATTTTCTCAACGAAACTAGCAGCTTTTGGGTAATCTGGTCAAGACATAATGTGATAAAAGGTAGGTGCTTCTAGACTTTGAATCAACCTCAGAAATTAAGCTGGACTTGGGGATGCTTGTTCAAATTAAGATCATCTATTCTCCCCTATTTCAAATTTGCGATTACCCTGAATTCTAAAATACATATGTGGGATGATCCTTGGTTAGAGAATGGTATGATATTAAGTAAAACTCTCTCGCATCTTGAAATGTTATCCTCTGGAATTTCTTCTCACGCCAAGATCAAGGACTATGTGCATGATGGAAGTATCACGTTACCTATGTCCTCTGTTGTGAGATTGAATGCTTTGTGGTCTAAAGCACGGCTAATCAAACTTAACGGTGATGACTCGAGAGTGGAAGTCTAGTGTGACCTAGTTAGTATATTCCGCATTAAAAATTTGTACAACTTCATTTCTGGAAATTCTGTCATGTCGAACTGTAGATGGAGAAGGAGAATACGGGTTAAGGATAACTTACCATGTGAGAATCTAATGATATGGAAGGTCTTAAACAACTCTCTGTTTACTAAGGATAAGCTACTACACAGTGGAGTTATGTGTGATCAGTTGTGTGTCTTTTGCCATAATGAAGACGAAACAATTGAACACTTATTTTTTTTGTCCATTTCCATTTAGAATTTGGGAAGAAGTAATGAAAATATAGGGAGGAATGATGCATGTCAGAACACAAATATTCAATGGAGAACCTTGATGTAGCAGACTAGTAGGGGAAGAGTAAGAGGAAGAATTCTTAACTTTGTCTTTAAGAAGTTTATGTGCTCGGTATGGAGATAAAGAAACACTCATGTATTTGATATTAATAAAGAAATGAAAGGTGATCAATTCAGGAAATATGTTCGCATGGTTATTAGAGATGGAATCAGGCTCTTGAACTTCACTTTTGATCCAGGGATATTGATTAATCTCATGTAATTTCTTGTATTACCTTATTACTTCTGTCGTGTTTATCTTCTAGTGTTTGAAGAGCCATGTTTCTATGTAATCTTGTGTGTGTGTTGTAATTTTCTTTTTTTACTCTGGTTCTTTAATAAAGTGGTAAAGGTCCACTTAACCCCGTAAGAAAATAATAATAATAATAATGGATGTTTAAATGAATTTCATTTTATGGAATTATACTTGTGAATGTAATCCATATGAAATTAACATATTTTTGATGACCATTGTAGCAATTAGTGTAATTGATTGTTGTAAATAAGACCATAAATAAATGAATAGCTATTGTGACAGACATTGATTGGGGAGAGCAAACTTAATTGGGCAGTTAAGCCTAATGGTTACGATTTCTAAATTGGCTAAGATTTATGTTGGAAACCCTAATTAGGGAATTAAATTGTAACTGCACTAAGACACAAGGTTAAGCTCAACTTGTTGAAGAAGTCTGTCCGGAACCGCCCGACAAATACAACATCCACAAGTGGTCGGCTTAATGTGAGAGGTCCGGTGTGTAAATATATATATATACACACACACATATATTAGACAATAAATTAATAAATTATTAGTGTATGTTAGGACAGAACAAATAGATACTTCGGGATTGGTAATTAAGGAAAATTTATGTCTTAGGGAATTATGGCCGTTAGGTTCGTAAGTGACAATAATTATAATCAATGGGAATAAAAGGTATTTAAATATTAATTGTTTCCTTAAGAAAATATGCCCGTTATGGTCATAAATGGCAATAACCCTACAAAACAGAAATAAACTAAATAATAAGGGGATTAAATGGTATTGATTGTCGTTTTAAATACTAAGTCCAATTAGGAAAATAATTAAATAAATATCCTAGGTTAAGAAGGATACAACTTTCCTTATCTTATTCTAGTTAATCTTGAACCTATAATTAAAGGTTAGAATTGGAATTGGTAGTTTATTGATGTAAAATATCAATAACCATAGGAACCCATGACAATAGTTAGTTGTGTACGTGTTGCATTTCCGTAAAGATAAACTAAATGTAAATAACTCAATAACGTAGCTTGCTTTGGGATTAAGGTTTTAAGTGGTTAGATCCCCCTATAAAAAGGTATAAAACGATCGCATAGTCCACCTCCTATAAATATAAGCATTAAAGGCTAATTAGGTACAAGCTTGATAATCTTCGCGAATAGCCTGCTTCCTTAGGTCTTAAGTGGCTTTAGGTTGAGGAGTCCACCTGAGAATAGGTCATCCTATTAGGGGTCTTAAATGGTGTGCGAGTCCTACCTAAACCTGGATTCAAAAACATCCTGTATGATTATTCCATAGGGCTACCTATCGTGCGGGAAGTATTAAGTGTCTAGGAGATTATTCAATAAGACCAACCAGATGGTACAATGAGATTCCACCATACAAAGGTCATAAATGGCAAGGTGCCATCTACCTAGTTCTATCGGTCTTAAGCAATGAGATACCATCTCTCACCTTATGCAGGGCATGGGTTTTTATGCGTGAATGACAGACGCCTTAATTAGTAGGAACCTGTGGCTAGTGTCCTTTAGTTTATAATAACGTTGAGTAAATCATCGAGAGGTATTAAATGACCAATAGGTCCGCTTAGGGTCTTCAGTGATCGGGAAAATCCACCCTATCTATCATCGATGGTGAGGCATTAAGTGGCTAAGTATACACACATAAGTAAATAAACTCTATGATAAGGAGTTCACTTCTCTATTTAAATAATTAGTTTAAAGGGTTCATAAATGTATTTGTAAATGTTTTATCTCAATACCAATATTGTTGGGAATACTACCTTAGGAATGGTAGTTAGAGTCGTGCGTAAATGTTTACAAGGTTAGGTTAGAATTACTAGCCTTGGTAGGCATATATCTTGGGTTGAACCAAACGGGTACATTTGTGTGTTGTACTTTTCTTATTCACCTAAACTTGTTGTTCTGACCCCTCCTCATTACAACCTCCTAGGTTTCCTAGAGAAGTTCAGGTTCTCACAGGTGTCTAAGTTTGGCTTTCAGTTCTTGTTTTCTCTCATGCTCAGTATTGACATGGTGACTAATTTTGATAAAGTAGTTACTTGGGTTAATACTAGTCTATCCTATTTTGTTTCCACTATGATTTAATTTTTATTGTACTCTAATTATGCTTATGCTCATTTATTTGTAGGTACCAAATTTACATGCTCCATGGTTGGATGTGTTCGAGTTTCAATTTTTGTTGAAATTTGAGCTCAGAAAAGTGTGGGGTTTTACACATTTCAACCTGAAGCTTACGTCTTTGCAATCTAGAGTCTTTATGGAGCCTACTATCCAAGTTATAAAACAATCAGATTTGTTAGCAAGTATATCCCAATGGATTGAAGTAAAGCGAGAAATATGAATATTCAAGCGTTAACATATAGAGTTCGAACCTAACCAGATCTTGCAGGAACTTTTAGGAGGAACTAGGGAGCCCGAATGTAAAGTTAGATTTGTTATAAAGTACACCTTCATGGACCAGTACCAGTCCATAGACCGTGGTTGGGTACTGATCCATGGTATTGACTTGTATGGTCATAATACCTCTGGCGGTAGCTTCTTAACTCGATTCTAAATCCATATGCAAATGGGCTTGGCCCAACTTTTTTAGAATACCTACAAATACGGCATGCTCTCCCACAAGAAAGGGGATTGATTTCCTAGCCCTTCCAAAGCCATATCAAAGTAAATCTTCATCTCCATCAGCCATTATTATGTTCAACAACAAGACTTCTTTAGAGATAGCAAATTTAGGTCACGTAGACTAGTTATCGTGATTCTCCGATAACCAACAGTACTTATGATTTTCTGTTATTCTCTACTTTGTCAAATGTTGTAATCATCTACAATTCGTTGTATTTGGCTTGGCAAGGATAGTAATAAAGATATTTAAAGTGGATGTAGGCTTATCAATGGTCGAACCACTATTAAAATTATGTCTCTCTCTTTACTTTCTATTTCTTACATTTGACGTCAAAAGTTGGTCACTAGTGACAGTCAACCCCCAATCATGTGTAGAACATACGAATAACAATCACATAGTACAGTAAAGTAAGTAAAATAGGGGACAAACAATAATTTTTTATAGTGGTTCGGCAAGAGATGGTGCCTACGTCCACTTTATATGTATATTGATTTGGTTTTGATTACAAGTACAATCTGTTTTCTTTTCTGGAGAAATTAGTAGGAGATGAACATAGAATCGTTGTGTTTCAGAGAAAGAGTTGGCTATTTTTTGGACTTAGCCGTAGAATTTGAGATTAAGTGAAGAATTTACGAAAAGAAGTAGAAGTCCCAATGTCCCCTTTTCATTCTTGGCATGGAGGTATTTATAGGTGAAGAGATGGGTGATTGAGATGCAAAGTGTCCTGCCTCTTCTGTAGAGCCCGGACACGTGGAGCTAGATCCTTTGGAATAGTTGCGGCGGTGTGACCCGGTCTACTGCTGATTAATAGCATCCTTGAGAATTGTGGCTTGTGTGGCACTTGAGATGAGGTGTATCAAAAGAAGAGCTTTGGCTGGAAGTGTTTGACCATCTTTAATTCCTTGAGAATCGGACTAAGCAATGAATGACTCACTTTGATATTTCCACGTAGATCCGAAGATAGCTGGTTGATCCGATCTTTAAGGGAATGGTTGAGTCGGTCGGTCTGGAAGAGAGATTATATTGGGGTATGAATGTCGTTGCCCGAGGGAAATTGGCTCGGGCCAAATCTCGCTTGGGTTTCTGAAGTAGAGGCCGTCCGCTGGGGTCGCTCGATGCTGATTTGTGAGCCTTTTGACATTGGGCTTCGATCAATTGAACCGTGATAGCTTTTACAAAAAAATTGTTTAAATTCTTCTAGTAATATTTTTATTACCTAGTTTATATTTTTTATGAAATCGATTGGATTGAAATTCAATAAGATAAGAAAATATCAGAAATTTTATAAAAATCCACTCTTCCCCTCAGAATACATCTTTCTTGGTAAAGGAGATGTGGTCTGAGTATTGTGTCGATGCTCAATGTGTGGGTAGCTATAGTTGCGCCGAACCGTGTTAGGGCTAAAAATATGACAATTCCGACAGTTGTATTAAGGCCGAAAACCAACGATCGGTGCAGATCGTATTAAGGCCGGAAAACCGACAACCATCAAAGACCTTATTAAGGCCGTGAGTGTTACGGAAGTAGTCCTTGAAGCAATAACCAATGCCTGCAATAACTGTGTAGGCCATTCTCGGTTTATAGATGACTTTGATTTTGATTGGGCAAGTATTAACCATACTCGGCTTTAAAGAGTTGGCGAGCAGTAATAACACTTGGCTTAGAGAGGTGGCGAGTATCATCCATGCTCGATTTATGGGAGTGGCGAGTATTATCCATACTCGGCTTACGAAGGTGGCGAGTATTATCCACGGCCGGCTTACGAGGTGGCGAGTATTATCCGTTTTTGACTTATGGAAGTGGAGAGTATTAACCATACTCGACTTTTGGCATGTGTTAATTATGCTCGGTTTATGTAAGCTTATCTCTACTCAGTTAGTGGAATTAAATATGGTGGCGGGCATCGACCGTGGCGGTGGCAAGCACTGACCATATTTTCATTAGTAATTTGAGTATTTGCGGGTGTTGGCGAGTGAAGAGTGCACTCAGCTTAGAGAAGAGGCGAGTATCATCCATACTCGGCTTATGGAATTGGTTTAATATGGTGGCAAGTATCGACCGTTTCTTAGTAACAGTGGCTAACACTGACCATATTAAGGTCGGCGAGCGTCGGTCATGCTTGGCTTAAATCGTTCAAGCACAACCTTTGTTTGAAAAAGAAAGTTCATTGTTGCTAAAGAGCTATTACAAATAAATTTTAAATGGGTGGCAACTGAATTCTGAGCACGCTTAGTTGCTAAACCCTAACCCGATACATGTGTACTTCATCATACCCATATTATCGAAAGAAACAAAAATACATTTGAAAGAAGAAATCTAAATCTCATTTAATTGATGATGATGACGTGATTGCTGGGCTTAGGGTCCTTTCCATTTCTAGGAGCTCGAGGACCGACCTGAGGAGCTTGGGCGGAAGATTGTGGCGGCAAGGCCTGTGTGGGCTTCTTGATGTATTCAGGCAGTTCTCCATGCCTGACCCTATTTTTGATGAGATCGCGCAAGTGCCTGCATTCACTGGTGCTGTGACCCGCAGTGTTGTGAAACATGTAGTGCTTTCCAATGTCGAGCTCTTTTTGCATTGGTTCTCTTCGAGGAGGTTTAGGGAAGGGCAGAGATCCTCGAACGTCAAGGTAGATGTCGAGCAAGGAGGAGTTGAGATCGGTGTATTGGATGTACTTGTTCTCTCTCCGGAGTCGTATGTTACATGCATTCTTTTCCAAGACTTTTCCTTTTCCTTTATTCTAGCCATTGGTGTTGGATGGACCTCCATCTTTGGTGGAAAGCACGTCGAGGCTTTCCATCTCATGCTGGCGTCTTCTTGTTGGAGGAACCGCTCGGCTTCGGCATTGAAATCTTCAGTATCTTTAGGAGGGTCTCTGGTTAAAGAGATTCTGAATTCTGATCGGTTCTGAACACCTGCAATGGCGGCTATAAGCACTATCGATGGCTTGGGTCGATCGACAAGATGCTACGACCACGTTGAATCTTTCGAGGAAGTACCGGAAGGTTTCACCGGGTCGCTGCTTGGTGGATGCCAGGAACACGACGCACTTTGGTCGGAAGATGTGAACTCTGAACTACTCGATGAAGCGAGTGACTTGCATGTTCCAACTGTTGATTGACTCAGTAAAACCACATGCCAACTATGTATGCGAGGAAGAGAGGGAAGCACTTGGCCATGACGTTGGTCGATGCAGAGAGTACATCCATGTGGTGCATGTACCTCATGAGATGAATAGTCAGGTCAGTCTAGCCGTTATAGGGCTCTATGGACGGTAACTTGAAGTTTGGAGAATTGCGGGAGTTTATGATTTCCCTGGTGAAGGGGCTGCAGTGGATATCATCTATATCCTATTGAGAAGAAGTGTCCTGGGTGAAGCGTCTGATAATACTTGCAAGATGGCTACCTTACTTGCCTCTACAGCGTGTGCTTCTGCTGCATCGGCATTTGTAGGACAAGAAGATGTGGCATCTTTCTTCCGCTTGATTGTCATTGATCGGAAATTGCTGAAGGTTCGCCCCTACCTGGCGCACCAAAGTGTTGATGTCAAAAGTTGATCACTAGTGATAGTCAATCCCTAATCATGTGTAAAACATACGAATAATAATCACAAAGTACAATAAAGTAAGTAAAACAGGGGACACACAAGATTTTTTATAGTGGTTCGGCAAGAGATGGTGCCTACGTCCACTTTATATGTACATTAATCTGCTTTTGATTGCAAGTACAATCTGTTTTCTTTTTTGGAGAAAGTAGGAGATGAACACAGAATCGTTGTGTTTCAGAGAAAGAGTTAGCTATTTTTGGAGTTAGCCGTAGAATCTGAGATTGAGTGAAGAATTTCCGAAAAGAAGTCGAAGTCCCAAAGTCCTCTTTCCATTCTTGGCATGGAGGTATTTATAGGTGAAGATATGGGCTGATTGAGATGTAACGTGGCCTGCATCTTTTGCAGAGCCCAGACATGTGGAGCTCGATCCTTTAGAATAGTTGCGGTGGTGGGACCCTGTCTACTACCGATTAATAGTATCCTCGAGAATTATGGCTTACGTGGCACTAGAGATGGGGTGTATCAAAAGACGAGCTTTGGTCGGAAGTGCTTGATCGCCTTTAATGCCTTGAGAACCGAGCTAAACAATGAATGACTCATTTGGATATTTTCACGTAAATCCGAAGATATCTAGTCGATCCGATCTTTAAGGGAACGGTTGACTCGGTCGGTTTGGAAGAGCAATTACATTGGGGTATGAAATGTCGTTGCTCGATGAAAACTGGCTCGGGCCAAATTTCGCTCGGGCTTTCTGAAGTAGTGGCTGTCTGCTGGGGTCGGTCAATGCTGATTTGTGAGCCTTTTGACACTGGGCTTCAATCTATTGAACCATGACAACTTTTGCAAAAAAATGGTCAAAACTCTTCCCTTGAGAATATACCTTTCTTGGTAAAGGAGATGTGTTCTGAATATTGTGTCGAAGCTCAATGCGTGCGTAGCTATGGTTGCGTCGAACTATATTAGGGCCAAAAATCCGACGATCCTGACAGTTGTATTAAGGTCGAAAGATCGACGATCGATGCTGACCGTATTAAGACCGGAAAACGGACAACCATCAAAGACCGTATTAAGGCTAAGAGTGTTATTGAAGTAGTCCTTGTAGCAATATCCAATGTCTGCAAAAACTGTATAGATCATTCTCGGTTTAGAGAAGGCTTTGAATTTGATTGAGTGAGTGTTAACCATACTCATCTTTAAAGAGTTGGCGAGTAGTAATAACACTTGGCTTAGAGAGGTGGTGAGTATCATTTATACTCGGCTTATGGGAGTGGCGAGTATTATCCATACTCGGCTTACGATGGTGGCGAGTATTATCCATACTCGGCTTACGAAGGTGGCGAGTATCATCCATACTCAGCTTATGGAAAGTGTTAATTATGCTGGGTTTATATAAGCTTATCTCTACTCGGTTAGTGGAATCAAATATGGTGGCGGGCCTCGACCAGGGTAGTGGCAAGCACTTACCATATTTTCATTAGTAATTTGAGTATTTTTGGGTGTTGGCGAGTGAAGAGTGCACTCGGCTTAGAGAAGAGGCAAGTATCATCCATACTCCGCTTATGAAATTGGTTTAATATGGTGGTAGGTATCGACCGTTTCTTGGTAATGGTGGCTAACACTGACAATATTAAGGTCAGAGAGCGTCAGTCATGCTCAACTTAAATCGTTCAAACACAATCCTTGTTTGAAAAAGAAAGTTTATTGCTGTTAAAGAGTTAGTACAAATAAATTCTAAATGGGTGACAACAGAATCCATAGCACGCCTAGGAGCTAAATCCAAACCCCGTATGTGTGTACTTCATCATACCCATATTACTGAAAGAAGAAATCTAAATTTATTTAATTAATGATGATGCCGCGATTACTAGGCTCAGGGTCCTTTCCGTTTCTAAGAGCTCGAGCACCTGCCTGAGGAGCTTGGGTGGAATATTATGGTGGAAAGGCTTGTGTGGGCTTCTTGACGTATTCAGGTAGTTCTCTACGCCTGGCCCTATACTCAATGAGATCGCGCAAGTGCCTGCATTCATTGGTGCTATGACTTGCAATGTTGTGAAACATGCAGTGCTTTCCAGTGTCGAGCTCTTTTTGTATTGGTTCTCTTCGTGGAGGATTAGGGAATGTAAGGATCCTCGAACATCAAGGTATATGTCGAGCAGGGAGGAGTTGATCTTGGTGTATTGGTCGTACTTGTTCTCTCTGCGAAGTCGTACGTTACGTTCATTCTTTCCAATAATCTTCCTTTTCCTTTATTCTGGTCATTGGTGTTGGATGGACCTCCATCTTTGGTGGCAAGCACCTCGAGGCTTTCCATCTCAATGCTAGCGTCTTCTTGTCGAAGGATCTGCTTGGTCTCGACGTAGAAATTTTCGATATCTTTGGAGGGTCTCTAGTTAAAGAGATTCTGAATTCTGATTAGTTCTGAACACCTGCAATGGCGGCCATAAGCACCATCGATGGCTCGGGTCAATCGACAGATGCTACGGCCACATTGAATCTTTCGAGGAAGGACCGGAGGGTTTCCCCGGGTCGCTGCTTGATGGAGGGCAGGAACATGACACTCTTTGGTCGGGAGATGTAAACTTTGAACTGCTCAATGAAGAGGGTGATCAGCATGTTCCAACTACTTATTGACTCAGTTTTTAGCTGTTGAAACCACATGTCAGCTATGTATGCCAGGAAGAGAGGGAAGCACTTGGTGATGACGTTGGTCGATGCAGAGAGTACTTCCATGTGGCGTATGTATTGCATGATATGAATAGTCGGGTGGATCCGGTCGTTATAGGGATCTATGGCCAATAACTTGAAGTCTGTAGAATTATGGGAGTTTTTGATTTCCCTAGTAAAGGTGCTGCGGTGGATATCATCTATATCCTGTTGAGAAGAAGTGCCCCGGGTGAAGCGTCTGATAATGCTTGCAAGTTGGCTTCCTGACTTATCTCTGTAGCATGTGCTTTTGCTGCGTTGGCGTTTGTAGGACGAGAAGATGTTGCATCTTTCTTCCGCTTGATCGCCATTGATTGGAAATTGCTAAAGGTTCACCCCTACTTGGCGTGCCAAAGTGTTGACGTCAAAAGTTGGTCACTAGAGACAGTCAATCCCCATTCATGTGTAGAACACACGAATAACAATCATAGAGTATAGTAAAGTAAGTAAAACAGGGGATACATAAGACTTTTTGTAGTAGTTCGACAAGAGATATTGCCTACGTCCACTTTATACGTATATTGATCTGCTTTTGATTACAAGTACAATCTGATTTACTTTTTGGAGAAAGTAGGAGATGAACACAGAATCGTTGTGTTCCAGAGAAAAAGTTGGCTATTTTTTGGAGTTAGCCGTAGAATCTTATGAAACTAATTTCGTAAAATTCCGAGACTGTTTTGAAAAAACACCTATTTTAATTTCAAATCGTAAATCGATACACGTTTATATCGCGCACGATCACATAACAACTCCAATTGACACAAAACTTGAAATGTTACAACAAATAACTATTACGGATTTTATAAAATTAATTTCGTTAAAATCCGAGATCTTTTGAAGAAAATGGTTAAATTGAATCGATAAAATATAAATTAATTTTTAAATATTAAAATTCATTGATAAAAATTCCTTATTATCATTTATATTCAAATAGAATTTTATATAGCTTTAAATTAACTTACTTGATTTTAAATTCAAGATTTTCATTTCCAAGTTAATTCAACATTCATTTCCTTATTTAAAGTGAATTTCTAGTCGTAAACTCTAAAAACTAATCATTTTAAATATTTAAATAAATTAAATATTCATCGTTAAAAGTCTAGGTCATTGCAGTTAAGCACTGACTGAATATACATGTCTGAGTCACATAATCATAGTGATAAATACTTATGAAGATCACATGATTTAAAATTAATAAAAGTTGTAAATTAATTAAAATAATTATATTATAAAATATTAACCATAATACTTGATTTGATATATAAATACCATTAGTATTCAATGAAAATATGTATATGAAAGTTATATATGCACAGTTTATGATATTGATAAAATCTTAATTTTTTTTATTTAAAATAGTCAATTATTGAATGTTTAAGGAAAATTTAAACATATTTATAGGCTCTTTTCATCTTCCATGCATGGTAGGGGAGGTTTGATTGAGATTTTGAAAAAATAAAAATGGAAGCTATAAGGAAGGAGTAGGAAATTTTCAAAATTTTCTTTAAAATAAAATTCCTTTCCTTTATTCTTTGTACCACCTGTTAAAATATACCCTGAATAGACATAGGTAATCAAATTAAGTATAAACAATGATAAAGAAATAAAATATTAATGGGCTGAAAATAAGAATTTCGGACTATTCAGAATTTGATCATGAAAATATTACTATTGTATCCAAGGCGAGATTTTGACCCGTTTTCGTATTTTAGTTGTCGAAAATGGAGTCCGTATGAAGAAGTATTAATAAAACAAGTTACACGATAATTATATACACACACAAGATTTGAATTTCAAACTAAATAAAATAAATATGGAATATAAATATGTATTGGTTGGCATCATAGAGTATTCCTTTGATTTGAAATTGTGTGCAGATACGTATATACAAGATTTTTTTCTTCATGACCCTCGATAATGGCGGCCCTCGTCATCTAATTTTTCTTCTTCTTCCTCCATCGCTTTCGATTCTTCCTTTCCGACTATTTCATCATGCTCTTCTCCTTCTATCCCCACTGATCCACCACCTCCATGTGTAAATTCCTCCTCGTCAAAAACTTCTGATGTTTTTCTTGGCGCGGAATCAGTGAATCTAGATCTTGGAAATGCCTCTTTTAACTCCTATAATTCTAGTGGGGTTCCTCCTATTGTTAATTCTTCTCAATTTATGTCAATGAACAACCCTAATTCTTCTAATCTCAATTCATCGAACGATTCTTTTCCTTTCTTCATAAAAGTTGATTACGCATCTTTTTTCAACTCTCTATCTAGGAATGCTCATATTCTATTGCCTCCTCCTGCTAATTCTGTACCATCTAATGCTTATAATACTTTATCATCTGTTTCTTCATCCATGTCCAAATCTAAAAGTATCAAATTACATGGCAAGTTCTGGGATGATTTGGACGATGGTAATGAATATCGGCCAGAGGATGTGCTTCCTTTTAATAGTAAGTTGTGATCTTCTAAAAGGCATACGAGAAAGAATCCTTAGTTTTGATGTTGTTTTTGAAGTGTTGGTGTTAGCTTCTGGTATCTTGTTTTTTGCCTATTTGGCACGTGGTTTCAAGCAGCTTATATAATCTCTTTTGAAGGAATAGTTTTGTAGTTTTTCCTTGTACTGCATGGAGAAGTCTTCTTTAGTTTCTGATCAGATTTAGAACTGGTCAATCCTGTGTATAAATGTTGCTTTGTGAAGCTTGTGATGATTGGGTTTTAAATGCTGCTTTTTGGAGATGCTTTGTACTGCATGTGTTTCAAATGCTTTGTAATGCATGGAGATACTTTGTGGAGCTTGTGCTTCTTTGATGCTTGTGAAGCTTGTGTCTCATGTCTGTTTTGCAGTTGTTATTGTTAGTCTGTAATTAGTGATCATAGCGAGTTAGTGTTCCTAAGAATTGATTTGTGATGTATATAAATAGCACAGATGTTTATATTGTAACTTTGATTGAGTAATAAAAAAATTCAAGAGGGAACAAGAATGAATAATAAACGTAAGAAGTAATTGTAATTAATATGTAACCCTAAAACAAAATAGATCTCCCAACGTCTCCCCCAGAAGGGGATTGACCTCCCCCACATAAGGGAGGTTGACCGATTGTTGGACTGCCCCCCTGGTCGAGGGTGAAAAAGTGATACTATTTTTTTATGGTTTTTCTATAGTTTTCCTTCACTGGACTGTCCAAATTAAATCTAACTAATTGTAACGATCTAGTATTTTTGACTTGTTAAATGATTCAATTTATAAATTAATTAAATTTGAAATAAATTGTTTAGAATAATAAAGTATAACTAAGAAGTATTTTGTTGAAATATATAATCTTATATATACCTTTGGTAGCATTCGGTTAAGTGTTCTATATAGTTTTTGGTAGCATTTAAAGGGTAAATGCTACCAAAAACACCTCCTTTCTCTTTATTACAAGTATTATGACACTTGTAATTTTGCATGCAACATTCCATGCATGGCTCACATTTTTCCTACGATGTGTCATCACCATATTAACCCATTTCAAGTATAAATATACCCCTTTCCTTCCCTTAAGCATTCATTCTCATCTTCTCTTCCACTTCTTCTTCTCCACCTTAAAATCCATGGCTTCCATGGTGAAAATCCTCCTCCTCCATTTATAAAATATATAAATTGCTGAAAAGTCGCGTAAAACAGTCAGTTCGGGATAGTTGTAGTCGGTATAGCAGCACAGCAATAGAGGATGGCATAGTGGAACCCCAAGGTGAGAACTCGACATTTATATTTGTTCACTTTTTATGCTGTGTGAATGATTGTTGATGATATGGTTGATTAGTAATTATTGTAATGTAAGCGTATAAACGCTTGTATGTAAACATGTATACACTATTATATATACACCCATATATGCTCATGTGATGGATTAATGGATTCTTCATGGTTATTATTAGTGATATTAGGTGCATTATACTTGTTACACACAAATGTGGATTTATATGGATATCGGATAAGTCTTGGACCAAGTCAGTATTATAAATGAATATTTTATTCATTTAAATTTGAAAGTAGGAATGTTGTTTGGAAATGGTTTTAAATAGTTTACAAATAATTTTTATTAGTATAAAATTGTTTTCTAAATTATTTTGAAGCAATTTATACTAAGATCAAAATTAGAGCTTGTCAAAATAAATACCGGAACGTTCTAGGATGATAGACAGGATAGTGTTTAGGCTTGGGTTTGGAAATTATAGTTTCATGCTCTCCCTGGATATCCCTAACTGATCCGACGAACGGGATGGTTAATTCAAAATTTAGTTGAAATTTTTATTGTGGTCAAATTAGAACTTATCGCACAACAGCAGTTTGAGTGTTTTAGTAACAAATCTAAACGGCTATAACTTTTACAATTTAAATCGGATTTTCAAAAAAAAAACATTTGCTTCCTTTTAAAAAGAGCTTTCAAATGAGAGAAAGCAGTTTTAATTCGACTTACAGTTTTCAAGTTATGTTTAAAATAATTTAGAAAAGATCGCTATAAGTGGAGTTAATTGACTATTATAAATGGCTTTTATAAATTATTTAAAAATATGGGAAAAAAATTAAAATCATAATTAATTATTTAAAAGTGATTTATGGTAAAATCATGAAGTTTTGGTTAACACAAAAGTCATTTTACTTAAACTAGCCAATATTAGTATTTTGAAACCCTTCTTGGAATGTTTTTGTAACGCTATTTGTTAAATATTGAGTTTTAAAGAGATCTAACTTTATAAATCTTTTCCAAAACTTAGTAAATGATTTCTAATTAGTAATAAAGTGTTTTAAATGAAAGTTTGAGTTTAAAAATAAGAAGTATGGGTTGAGACTTGATTTGGTCCTATATATCCACATGGTTTTAAAGTTGCGCTTATTATTTGGAAAGATCGGGATCAGAACTGGATCCGAAAACCATTCCGAATAATGATATGACGTTATGAAGAAATTAAAGACAACGAAGATACCGTTGAAGACCGGGACCCTTCACAACGTAAGGAAGAGTTGTTGAATGTCTCGAATGGTTGGCTCCCATTCGCAGATGGATTTTACATCGATTAAGTGGCAAGTAGTTCAAACGTATTTGGAGGAATTTCGGATTTTGGTTTCGATCAGACCCTGGACGACCTTTATGGATTGTGTGTTTGACATTGTAATTGGCTGCGTAGCACTGATCTTGATTAACATATATCTACTTGGTGGCGGAGAATTGATTCTCTTGCTTAACACCCTTCTCTAAGACATATGAGCTTAGGGTTTGTATATTGATAGAAATCAGTGATGCGTTGTGAATGGGCAATGTGGCGTACTTAAGATTTATGATGAGCTATCGATGGTCAAAGCATGGCTTATTTAAGCGTAGCTTTGTGTATATCGTGACCTCGGCAAACCTCACACCCCGGTAAATGGCCAAAACAAGAAGAAATGTGGCAGGTTATGGGTGTGTTGTCTCCTTCCAAATAAAAGGTGTATCATGGTATGGAGCCCAGGTATTAACCTATGTGGAAAACATCTACTTTTGTGGTTGTTGTTGGCAAGCGCTAGATAAGGTCGGTAACGACTGGGAGATAACATATTCAGGCGTACCTAAGTTACCTAGTTACAGAGGTAGCTCGGCCTTGTGTTGGCATGAGGAGCATCACTGTTGATCCTCGGACATCCCTCTAGAGGTGTTCAAAATTCGGTTCGGTAAGGAAGTTCCTTTGCTTAGTCATTGTTGGAAACCCAATCTCCACTACGAAATCGTACGATTTTAGTTGTATACTATTATTTCAGTATAGTATATGGTACCTATGCTGGCTAAGATTGATACATTTACTTTCAAAATTGTTTGTCACATTATACACTAATAATAATATCAATATGGTTTCTGCGTATTAAAGCATTTTTGTCTATCATAAGGATAAACCTCGCCCATGTGTTTGTTTGCATTGTGTGCATGCCGTGAGGCCTTTTGTTCGTTTCATTTTTTAAGAAGTCATTGCGAATTTTCTATGCACAAACAAATATGATGAGTTCTCACACCAGTCACATTATTGACCCAGAGTTGTTTTGGTTTCACACAAAAACTCTGGGTGCCCATAATTTTTACACGGGCAACCTAGTGTCAGGTTTAGTAGCAGTATTTGGAGCTTGCGTCTTGGAGCCCTCTTCTTGGTGGATTCCTTGCTTTGGTGGAGTTGTTGTTGCTATGGAATATTAGCTATTTTCTTTGGGACATATTATTGTGCGGGCATCTGTGATCTGGAGCTATTTAGGTGAAGATGAAGTCTGTTATGGGATTTACATTGTTAGTTAGTTTCCGCTGTTCTTTTGGTTAATGTTATGTAATGTTGTAAACTCTGATGAAATCTCATGTTATATAAATGAGAAGTTGTTTTATTTCATTGTGATTAGTCTAATGTGTTATATCCCTAGACATCCAGGAGTACAACACTTGAATTTTCGGCATTTTGCTTACGAGAAGGTATTAAAGTGTCGATTTTATAGGGTCCAAATTCTAGGTTGTCACAGTTGGTATCAGAGCTTTGGTTTATACGAAGCTTTGGGGGTATAACTCATTAGATAGCTCATTAGAGATGGGGTTAGCGACACCCTAGAATGAGTAGAATCCAATGAAATGAAAAGAATATAAATTGTTTCATACTCCTTAGGTAATTCGTCTGCATGTCTAATAAGCATTTTCATACTATATTCAGATAGTAGGAAATGAGAAGTGGAGGCAAACGTAGGGAAGGAAGCAGTACCACTACTAGTGGTCGTGATGCAATTAGTGAAACCATGATTCGGTCCCCGACTCAAACTATCCTTCCTGATCTGAATAAGAGTTATGTGAATCTGGATGGGAAACCATTTAAGGGATCTGACGATGTTATGGAAGCTCAAGTCTGGATTAAATCATGCAAGAAGATTTTCTAAGGACTTAATCCATAAAATAACCACAAGGGATTGTTGGCCACATGGTAACTACAGGAAGGAGCCACTACGTGGTGGGATACTACCATCCAAGGGAAATCAGAAGGCGATTTTTCCTGGAAGGATTTCAAAAAAAAATTCGAAGAACGTTACATGCCCTCAACAGGAATTTCTCGAATATACAAAGAGTTTATAATTCTTAGGCAAGGTAATATGTTATTTGAGGAATGCTTGAATAAGTCCAATGAGCTTTCTCTCTTTAGACCTGAACTAATAAACAACCCACTGAAGAAGAATGAAAGATTTATTAAGGAGATGAATCCAAAATATCACGAGAGGATGACCGCACACGTCAAGCAATCATTCGTGGGCTTAGTAGATATGGGATATAGGTATGCCACCATTGACATGCAGAAGGTACTTAAAGAGAAGGAAAGAAACAACAACCACAATAAGTATAAAGATAAGAAGCCGGAGCCAAAGAAACCAAAGAAAGGAACTCAGCAAAATCACTTGATGAAAATTACTTGCTGCAACTATCGGGAAAAGGGTCATTTAAAAGTTAATTGTAAGAAGCCACAAAAGCCGAGGGAGAAGGATCAGGAAAAGGAAACAGATATAGCAAGAGTATGTATAGTAGAAGATGAACCTTCAACCTCACCGGACGTAGAAAGGAAAGGAGTATTATAAGGGAATATTTCTGTTTGTAATAAACTAGTTAGATTATTATTCGATACTGGTTCTTCACATAGTTTTATTTCAAAGGAAACCGTAGAAAAGTTAAAATTTGAATCTGAGTTTATTGACCAACCCATTTGCGTAACTGATCCAGTAGGTGGTTCCACAAATCTCTGTCTTTATTGTAGAAAGGCCCATATTTCCTATTCGCTTCATTAATTCCCTATTAATCTTATTGTTCCAGATTTCAATGAATTTGGAATTCTACTAGGAATGGACTGGTTAAACAAATATGAATCCCATCTAGATTGTGCAAATAGGAAAATGGGTAAAGACAAATTTCAGAAATTTATTGAAATATCTTGTGAAGATCCTAGCCCAAGAGATAATCTAATGTATACCTGGGTTACCCTGATACCGACATGAATACTATCCCCGTTGTTGGGGAATTTCTGGACATATTTGGAGAAGTTAAGAGTCTCCCGCCACATCGTCAAATTGAATTTAGGAATGACCTAGTACCTAATACCCAACCTGTTGTCCATCCTAGCCGAAGAATGGCTCTAAGAGAAAGAGAAGAGCTAAATAAACAAGTCCAATAATTTTTGACAAAAGGATTTATCTGACCCCAACCGTTCAAGTTGGGGGTCAGTCGTGGTACTCATCGCTAAGTCTGATGGTTCCTTAAGATTGTGCATTGACTATCGAGATCTTAATAAGCAAACTCTTAAGAATAAATACCCATTGCCCCGTATAGACTACCTATTCGATCAAATAAATGGTGCCCAATTTTTCTCAAAAATGGACCTTGCCACTGGTTTTCATCAGCTTAGAATCACAGAGGATTATATCCATCTAACTGCCTTTACGGGACCCGATACCTTTTACGAATAGTTAGTAATTCCGTTCGGTTTGACTAATGTCCCTGCCTACTTCGTTGACCTAATGACTAGAGTATTTAGAGAAGTATTGAATAAGTTCGTATTGGTTTTCATCGACGATATTTTCATTTACTCTAAAACTAATGAAGAGCACGGGGAACGTCTAAGAATTGCTTGGGAAATATTGAGAAAGAATGTGCTCAAAGCGAAACTCTGGAAATGCCACTTTTAAGAAAAATAAGTAAAATTCCTCGGTCATATCGTATATGAGAAAGGAATTTCGGTAGACCTAGGAAAAATCTCTGCCATTTTTGATTGGAAGAAGCCAAAGACACTAAAAGAAGTTCGGAGTTTCCTCGGATTGGCTGACTATTACAGAAGAGTTGTTCAAGATTTTTCAAGAGTAGCTTCTCCTCTTACAAAGCTAACTATGAAGAATGCCAAATTTGTGTGGTCCCCAAAATGTGAAGAAGCCTTTAAGAAGCTAAAGAAAAGACTGACATATGCTCTAGTTCTTGCTATTATAAATTGAAATAAAGGGTTTTCAGTTTATGCAGATGCGTGCAAAGAAGGAGTTGGCGATTTCAGGAAGCCAGAGTAATTGCCTATGCAAGTAGACAATCAAAACTGCATGAAAGGAATTATCCAATCCATGACTTAGAACTGCAAGCTGTAATATTTGCTTTGAAAATTTGGCGGCACTATCTTTTAGGAGAAAAGATTGAATACACTGGCCATAAGCCTTTAAAGTATTTATACACTCAAAAAGATTTGAATTTAATACAACAACATTGGTTGGAATATTTAGCATCATATGATTTGGATATTCAATATACCCTTGGGAAAGCCAACGTTGTAGCTGATGCTTTAAGTAGGAAATACGTCCTCATCGCTTACTTAGTTATTGCCCCAACTCTTATGGAAAAGATTGTCAGTAAGCAAGGAGAAGATAGATTTTTACAAAGAATATCTGAGAATATAAAACAAGGTAAGGATTCAAGTTTTGAAATGGATGAAAAAGGTATTTTGAGATTAAAAGAAAGAATTTGTGTCCTAAACATAAAAGAGCTTCAGAAAGAAGTATTGGACGATGTCACAAATCTAGATTCAGCATCCACCCTGGAGTTAATAAAATGTATCGAGATGTTAAACGTACATTTTGGTGGAGAACAATGAAGAGGGACATATCTATTTATGTCAGTCATTGCGCCACGTGTCAACAAATAAAAACAATCAACAGAAGACACCGGGATTGCTTTAACCTTTGCCAATTCCACAATGGAAATGTAACCAAGTTTCAATGGACTTCATCGATGGTTTGCCTCGCACTCGCAAAGGAAATGAAGGAATATGGGTTATTGTGGATCACCTAACTAAAGTGCCCATTTCATTCCAGTAAAACCCACTAGGACTACTGCTTGTTTAGCAAATTTATAAATCAAGGAAATCGTTTGGTTACATGAAATTCTAAGTAGCATTGTGAGTGATCGTGACCCTATCTTCACCAGTCGTTTTTGGAAAACTTTTCAAGATGCTTTGGGAACGAAGTTGAACTTTAGCACTGCCTATCATCCACAATCAGATGGACAAACATAAATAGTTAACAGAATTTTAGAAGACTTGTTGCGAGCATGTGTTCTCGATTTTAGAGGATCATGGGAAAATCATCTACTTAAGATGGCACCGTTTGAAGCACTCTATGGCCGTCCATGCAAATCGCCAATATGTTGGGTTAAGTATGAATATGGACTTGTTCTTAGACCAGATATGATCGGAGAAGCGACAGAGAAAGTGGATCTCATTAAAAAGAAGCTAAAAGCAACCCAGGATCAATAAAAGTGCTATGCTGATCGAAGGAGAAAAGCTTTGGAATTTGCAGTTGGAGACTCCATACTTCTAAAAGTATCCCCAATGAAAAGAGTTATTAGATTTGGGAAAACAGGAAAGCTAGCTTCACTGTATATTGGACCATTTCCTAGTTTGGAGAGAACTGAACCATTAGCTTATCGAGTGCAGTTTCCAGAGTGGTTGTCTAGTGTGCATGATGTATTCTATATATCGAATCTTAAGAAGTATGTGCATGATCCAGACCAGGTTATAGAAGAAGCTACCCAATAAGATCTGGAAATTACCCCAAGTTTAGCAGTCAAAAGAGAACCCTCAAAGATCATTGCTCGAGATGAAAAGAGGTTAAGGAATAAGACTGTTAAGTTGGTTAAAGTACAATGGAGTGGTGACCCTAAGGATTGTACCTGAAAATGGAAGAAACTATGCGGAAATTCTATCCTGATTGCCGACAGGACGTTCCAATCTAGCCCAACCTTCGGTGAACTCATTTCATTATCTATTTCCTTTTAGTTATTACTATCTTACATTATTACTATCTTATGCAATTTCGAGGATGAAATTATTTTAAGGGGGGTGATTGTAACGATCTGGTATTTTTGACTTGTTAAATGATTAAACTTACAAATTAATTAAATTTGAAATAAATTGTTTAGAATTATAAAGTATAGCTAAGAAGTATTTTGTTAAAATATATAACCTTATATATACCTTTGGTAGCATTTGGTTAAGTGTTGTATATAGTTTTTAATAGCATTTAAAGGGTAAATGCTACCTAAAACACCTCCTTTCTCTTTATTACAAGTGTTATGACACTTGTAATTTTGCATGCAACATTCCATGCATGACTTACATTTGTCCTACGATGTGTCATCACCATATTAACCTATTTCAAGTATAAATATACCCCCTTTCCCTTCCCTTAAGCATTCGCTCTCATCTTCTCTTCCATTTCTTCTTCTTCTCCACCTTAAAGTCCATGGCTTCCATGGTGAAAATCCTCCTCCTCCATTTATAAAATGTATAAATTACTGAAAAGTCGGTAATGTAAAACAGTCAGTCCGGGATAGTTGTAGTCGGTCTAGCAGCCTAGCAATAGAGGATAGCATAGTGGAACCCCAAGGTGAGAACTCGACATTTATATTTGTTCACTTTCTATGTTGTGTGAATGATTGTTGATGATATGGTTGATTAGTAATTATTGTATGTAAACGTTTAGTGACAAACGCACTACCACAAAACATACCTATTACAACGGGCAATGCCCATTGTAATAGGGTTTTTTACAACGTTCAGCGCGCCCGTTGTATTAGGTCATGTGGTAATATGTCCCATTTTACAACGGGCATAAAACGTCATAAATAGCGGTTGTAATAAACCTTTTAACAATAGTCATAAGAAGTTGCAATAGTCCCTTCAATAAAATGATAGCCCCCTGTAAAATAGTTTGCAACACAAAAAAGACTGTTGTAACATCCTCTATTACAACAGGTAATGCACCTTGTAATAAATTCTTTTGCAACCATTTCTACATTGTAACTTGCAAAGGATTTTAACCATTTTAATTTAAAATATGTGAAAGAATCAAAATATTTAACTCAAAATTTCTAATTTCTAATAGATATTTTATTCAAATAAATATTTTATTACACTTTTGAATAATACATGGTTCTATTTCTCTCGATTACATTACCACTATACAAAGTACTCATCTGTACAAGCATTGCCTCACTAAATAACTAACTATGATAAATTATTAAGTATAAAAAATAATTATTGATTATTTACTCATTTGTACAAGCAAAGCTTCTACTCCACTTTAACTCCACCCTTATGCTTCTACTGGTGGTGGAATTCCTCTTGTACCTTTAATTTCAGAGCAACCACTTCTTTGGCTCTAGTTGTCCAACAAACAAAGCTTCCGAAGCTTTGAAAAATAATCTTTTATTACCAATAGTTCCTCAACTCCACACCCATTTTTTTAAGCAATCATCTTCTTTGTCCAGTCTCTAGAATAAAGAAACAATCCTTCATTATAAATGTCAAGCCTTGCTTAAATCTAAATCCTGTCAAATGACGGAACACGATAGTTTTTTCAGTGCCAATAGCAACTAGCCAATACTACTATATTGTATTACAGCAGCAATCCAAAAGAACGTGGCTGGAGTTCCACGCCAATTCATAAGAAAAAAAGTATACCAGTTAGTATGCATTTTATACAAATACTGGCACATAAAGAGGATGAAATTAAAGACAATGATGACAAAATAAGATAGTCTGAGGAAAAAGCATCATATGTATTGGTAAGAAGAATATAATATTGGATAACAAACGTGCTCTCTTCACACGTCTCTACCATGCAAGTTCCATGATTACATGATATCTTCTTCAATCTCCACTAGTAAGTTACAAAGTAGATTTCAACATGAGTAGAATCTTAAAGCTTCATAAAAATAGTGTTATTCTATGGTATAACTATACTAAGTTAGGATGATATATCCAACCAAATGGGAAATTCTTTTTTGAAATATTATCACTTTAGTGATGTTTTACTATAGAACAGCTCCATCGATTTGAAATGATTCATAAAATTGTTTCATTGAAAACCTAATAATGTGTGTACATGGTTTAGATATTAGCAATTTGTAAAGTGTTTGCAAAAAGAGGTTTAAAAAATTTAACAAGCGAGGTAACAATAAATAAGATGCAATTCAAACATGATATATGATTCATACGAACTAATGCAAACAACAAACAATACTAAAACTAAAAGCTAAAATGAAAAAAAAAAGAATAACCCACCGTCGATTGGATTGCTGTAATTGACGTAACCATATCCAAGCGATCTCCTCGTTGTGATATTACTGCAAACCCTAACCGAAACAACCTGTCCAATTGATCCAAACATATCGTACAGTTGAGCATAACATACATTCTGCTCCAAATCTCCTACATACAAGGAAGTAGTAGGAAACTGAATTGCCAAGCCAGCAGTGCCAGGAGGCGACAACATATTCTTTCACCCCAGCAATTTGATTCGCCTGGTGCAGAACTTGAACTTGAGCCAGACTTCTGATTTTTTCCCCATATTTTATATTTAACGAATAAAAAGAGTTCAAACTTCTTCTTTATCAGATGGATAGATTCACCCAACCAATCCTATTTTGGATTTTTTGTTGTTGGAATCAGGATTATTGGAGAAAATTGATACATAAGCTTGATTTTTTATAAATAAAAAATTGACAGAAATAGAGGAGTTCCCTACCTACTCCGTGGAGAAAAACTGGAGAAGACGGTGAGTTTATATGGTGACAAAACCCTAGCATTGAGATAGTTGCATCTAAGCCATTGGAATATGAGATCAGATGACCGTCTACTTGAGAGAACCATCTAAAGCATGCGGGAACACATGTAAATCACGTGTTAAGATTAATTAATTATTATGTATTATTTATTACATGTTGAGAGAACCATCCATTTTGTTTGGAAAATTTGATTTTAGTTCTAATTTATTATTACTTAATTATTAAGTATTAATTAATTAATATCATAATGAAACTATTAATTTAAGAAAAATTTATGACTAATGAAAATAATCATGAAAAATAATTATTTAATCATAATTATTAAACGTTACTTCATTTATTAATTATAATTTGATGTTAATATATCAACTGTTAATAATTAATATGTAAATATTATTAATTTTTACTTTTCAACATTAATTTTTAATATAATTATGATAAATAATTAATATTATCACATTAGTATCATATAATATTGTTAATGATCAACATAATATTGCTAATGATTAATATAATATCATAGTTAGCAATTGGTCACCTTTTTACAAAGGGCATTCTGTGACCGTTGTGAAATATTAATGATCGTTGTAAAAAAGAGCTCTATTACAATAGGCATGAAAGGAATGTTGTAAAATTGACATATATTACAAAGGACCTGAGAGGGCCGTTGTAATAGGACTCTATTACAACAGGCGACCAACGACAGTTGTAAAATAGGCATTGTAAAGGATATCTATTACAACGGTCGCTATTTGACCATTGTACTATTACAACGGGCTGAGTTTGCCCGTTGCAAAATGGACGTTGTAATAGGCTATTTTTGTTGTAGTGACGCTTATATGTACACACGTACACACTGCAACATATATACACCCATATATGCTCGTGTGATGAATGAATGGATGCTTCATGGTTGTTATTAGTGATATTATGTGCATTATACTTGTTACACACACATATGTGGATTTATATGGATATTGGATAAGTCTTAGACCAAGTCAGTATTATAAATGAATATTCTATTCATTTAAATTTGAAAGTTGGAATGTTGTTTGGAAATGGTTTTAAATAGTTTGAAAATAATTTTTATTAGTATAAAATGGTTTTCTAAATTATTTTGAAGCAATTTATATTACGATTAATATTAGAGCTTGTCAAAATAAATACCGGAACATTCTAGGATGACAAAGAGGATAGTGTCTAGGCTTGAAATTGGAAATTATAATTTCCTGCTCTCCCTGGCTATCCCTAACCGATCCGACAAACTGGATGGTTAATTCAAAATTTAGTTGAAATTTTTATTAGGGTCAAATTAGAACTTGTCGCACAACAACAACTTGTGTGTTTTAGTTACAAATCTTAAACGACTATAACTTTTACAATTTAAATCGATTTTCCATAAAACAAAAAACACTTGCTTCCTTTTAAAAAGAGCTTTCAAATAAGAGAAAGCGGTTTGTAATTTCGGCTTATAGTTTTCAAGTTATATTTAAAACAATTTAGAAAAGATCGCTATAAGTGGAGTTAGTTGACTATAATTATAAATGACTGTTATAAATTATTTAAAAATATGGAAAAAAATTGTAAAATCATAATTATTTATTTAAAAGTGATTTATGTTAAAATCATGAAGTTTTGGGTATCAAAAAAGTCATTTTACTTAAACTAGCCAATATTAGTATTTTGAAACACTTTTTGTAACGCTTTTGTAACGTTATTTGTTAAATATTGGGTTTAAAAGATATCTAGCTTTGTAAATCTTTTCCAAACCGTAGTAAATGATTTCTAATTAGTAATAAAGTGTTTTAAATGAAAGTTTGAGTTTCCAAACATGAAGTATGGGTTGAGACTTGATTTGGTCCTATATATCCTTATGGTTTTAAAGTTGCGCTTATTATTCGAAAAGACCGGGATCAGAACTGGATCCGAAAACCATTCCGAATAATAATACGAAGTTATGAAGAAATTAAAGACATTGCAGATAGTGTTAAAGACCAGGACCCTTCACATCATAAGGGAGAGTTGTTGAATGTCTCGAATGGCTAGCTCCCATTCGCAGATGGATTTTATATCAATTAAGTGGCAAGTATTTCAAACTATTTGGAGGGAATTTCGGATTTTGAATCTTTATGGATTGTGTGTCTAACATTGTAATTGACTGCGTAGCACTGATATTTATTAATATATATCTACTTGGTGGTGGATAATTTATTCTCTTGCTTAACACCCTTCTCTAAGACATATGAGCTTAGAGGTTGTATATTGATAGAAATTAGTGATGCATTGTGAATGGATAATGTGGCATACTTAAGTTAAGTGATGCGCTATGGATGATCAAAGCATGGTTTATTCAAGCGTAGCTTTGTGTATATCGTGACCTCGGCAAGCCTCATACCCCGGTAAATGCCTAAAACAGGAAGAAATGCGGCGAGGTTATGGGTGTGTTGTCTCCTTCTAGATAAAAGGTGTATCATGGTATGGGGCCCAGGTATTAACCTATGTGGAAAACATCTACTTTTGTGGCTGTTGTTGGTGAGAGCTCGGAAAGGTCGGTAACGACCGGGAGATGACATACTCAGGCGTACTCTAAGTTACATAGTTACGAAGGTAACCCGCCTTACGTTGGCATGAGGAACATAACTGTTCGTCCTTGGATATCCCTTTAGAGGTGTTCAAAATTCGGTTCGGTAAGGAAGTTCCTTTACTTGGTCATTGTTGGAAACCCAATCTCCCCTACGAACCCATACGATTTTAGTTTTATACTATCATGTCTGTATATCGTACCTATGCAGGCTAAGGTTGATACATTTACTTTCGAAATTGTTTGTCACATTATACACTAATAATAATATCAAAATGGTTTCCACGTATTAAAGTGTTTTTTACAATCATTAAAAGAAACCTCGCCCATGTGTGTGTTTGCATTTTGTGTGTGCCGCGAGATGTTAGTTTCTTTTTTTAAATAGTCATTGCGGATTTTCTATGTACAAACAAATATGATTAGTTCTCACACCAGTCACATGACTGACTCAGAGTTGTTTTGGTTTCACAAAAAAACTTTAGGTGCCCATAATTTTTACAGGGTATCCTAGTGTCAGGTTTGGTAGCAGCATTTGGAGCTTGCGTCTTGGAGCCTTTTTCTTGTAGGATTCCTTGCTTTGGTGGAGTTGCTGTTGCTGTGGAATATCAGCTATTTTCTTTGGGACATACTATTTTGCAGGCATCTGTGATCTGGAGCTATTTGGGTGAAGATGATGTCAGTTATGGGATTTACATTGTTAGTCAGTTTCTGTTATTCTTTTGGTTATGGTTATGTAATGTTGCAAACTCTGATGAAATTTCATGTTATATAAATGAGAAGTTGTTTTCATTGTGATTGATCTAATGTGTTATATCCCCGGACAACCAGGAATCCGACATTGGAATTTTCGGTATTTTGATTAAGAGAAGGTATTAAAGTGTCGATTTTCGAGGGTCGAAATTCCGGGTCGTCACACTAATCCCATGGTCAACATACACACTAGCGACTATAAAAAGACCCTAGCCTTTCCCCCAAAATCCTACCTACATCTTCCTCTATGCCTCTATTTTTTCTCTCTGCCTTTTTTTAATTCGAGTAACTGTTTAAGTTTCTTCTCTTCTTCTAACCTATATTCTATTTCTTCTAATCTAAATTCTCATATTGATGCTGGAATCAAGTATATATATATATATATATGAGATTCTAAATCTGATTCTTATATACATATTTTAAGAGAACTTGGGGTACCCTGATTCGAAGCTTCAAATCATTAGCTTCTACACTGAATTGTGCTTCTTCTCTTCCTACCTCTATGAGTGGAAATTACATTAGTTTCCTATTTTCTATATGATGTTAGTGTTGGTTCAGATTGTTATGCCTAAAGAGATTTGGATTTATACAAAAACAAAACATTAACATATCCTCCAAATCTCTTACAATTTGCGGAAATGGTCAATCAATTATGTCGATTGGGTTTTAATTAACGAGGTAATAAAGGATAGGCTTTTAGGTGTTGTACAATATATGGTAATGATCTGATTCATTTTCTTGTAACTTTTGAAAATTTCATATGTATGTGTGCAAAGACATAAGACTTGAGTATTGTAAATCTATAGTTTTAAGCATCTATTTTTAAAATAGACAGTTTGAATGTATCATATACAAATCATTAAAATCTTAATATTTTGTATATATATGTTAATCTTATGAAAAGTGATGTAGTACCAAAAAGGAACTTTACATATATAATTGAATAATCGCAACTTGTCTTTCTTTTGTTATTGAAATAATCATTTAAGTCTTGGTTCTGAGTTTTATGTGTATGCTTTTATTTCCTTGTTATTGATTATGATATACGTATTGATGACATATTGAGAAAAGTTAGAGAAATAAATAGGTAAATCTTATTTTGATGTTAAGATTTACATTTCAAAATAATTAGGACATTTATTCGCATGCACTTAATTTACATTTTATTTACTGTTATCTACTAGTGTAATTAACGTATTGTTAATGCGTATTTAATTCATATTAAATAGCATACTAAATGCATTAAAATAAGAAATTAGAATTAATGTCCCGATAGGAAATTTGTATGTGTGTGAGTTTTAATGGCTTTTATTAGTATTAATGACATAGACACGAGGTTAATCCCTACTTTTAATAGAAGCATGCCTGGAACCGACCGACATATCCATCGTCTACAAGTTAGTCGGATTAATGTGAGAGGTCTAGGTGCCATGAGTGAAACACCACCATACCCCTTAACATTCCCAGTTAAAGTCATACTAAGGAATGTGGAGCGCTATAGATACAAAGAAACATATCATAGAGACCATGATTCACAAGACATAAAAGAAAAACAATGAAAACCTTTATTTCTTTAATAAACCTGTCATTACAAAATAAAATGTGTGTCTTTTTTTATCGTAGCTTAAATCAAAGTATAAAGTTTTCCCCTTTAAACATGAAGTACAATCTCCATCATCAAAACTTGAAATAAGACGGTTTACGAACAAGTAAGAAGCAAATAAGCAGAAACCTCTCAAAAGACAAGTAGAACCAAGAATCAGTCAACTCTGTGCTTCACCACTCTGCAAGCCTAAAGGGGGGAGAAGGAAAGGAAAGAGAAGGAAGGAAACTAGGTCAGACATAAAGTCTAGTGAGTTCTATAATTACTAGTATGAGTAACATAAAGGGAATCTAGACATGATAATAGTTCGTGTCATTGGCTCCAAAGAGGTTCCCATCGAAGTTCAATATGAATCTTTTGGTACTTATCATGAGATTTATGGACACTATCTAATAGTAGGAAGTACTAAAAAGGAATTCCGTTGTATATACATTCGAACTACCGTTGGTCATGTTTCTTTTTATCGAGAAATAGAAGAAGCCATACAGGGGTTTTGTCGAGCCTATTTATACGCTATCTAAATAAATTCTTCTACATCAAGATGCATATAAATCACAATGGCAGTAAATATAGCAATGGAAAGAAATGCAAGGATATGGTCGATTGTTGTATCATTCGCATCATCTCGATTATTGCACTCTTCACTACAAATCATAATTAGAATATTACCTAATTATACCCATCGATCAACTATTAAACAATTAATACTCGGTCCAAACCCTCATTAGTTTGACCCTCCCACAGAACATTACAATAGATTAATTACAAAATTAGGCTTTTAACTTAATTTCATCTCAAATCTAATTAATCCTAACGATTAATTTATTACCATAGAATAACTCCAAATCACATGGCCCCATAGAATAACAAATTTAGACCTATAACTTAATATTCATTTTAAGTTTATTTTTATGTTTAACCCTCCTTTCATGTATAATTTATGCTCATATTTGTGAATAAACTATTCAGGTTTAATATGGTTCTCAGTCCATCTTATTTGCAAATATAGGTTACAGTTAAATTTTTTGTCATATTCTGTCCTATAGCCTTTTTACAATCCATATCAAGTTTGCTTTTTTATATTAAACTTAATCCACAATTTAAGTTTATATTAATAAGCCTACCCCGTTCTTTACACCTTCCCATTATAATCCCAGTTATACTAAACACCTTTGTTTAACTTATGATACGTTCATCATTTTAGTTAAACAACCCCATTGAAGGTTACTTAGTGAATTACTAAGTCTATCTTTTTGAGTCACATTACCTATTTTACAGTTTATTAGCATATCACCATATTTTTTTTAAATTTGCCCAATTAACCCTTTTACTCAATAATCTCTATTTTCGCCATGTATGCCAAAATTAAAAGGTTATTTTATTCATATGGGTTTAGGCTCTCGATAGGCCAAAACTCGGCTTAAACATACAAACCAATGAACGAAATAAGGCATAACCCAAAATTTTAAAATAAATCAATCACAGAGAAGGGGGAAAGAAGAAGACTGAAGAAATAACAGTAAAATAATAAATTCCAAAAAATACTGTAATATATAAGAACCGGAAAACGGCAGTAAATCACATACACAAATTATTTATAGAAACTAAATCATATAACAGAGAAACTATAAATACTGTAAGAAAACTACTGAACTATTTCACTATCTAAGAAATCACCAAAATTATACAAATCAAAATAATTATAGAAAAACTTATAGCGATTGCTTCCTCCTTAGCCCTTTTCCTTTGCAGAAGCTCCTTCTCTAGAAATAGAAAACAAATATTTTTATTTTATTCTCTTCATCCTCTTTGAAAATTTAAATTTAATTTGGCCCTTCATGGAAATGATAGGTCTACAGGGAAAGGGAAGAAGAAAAGAAGAAATAGTGTAGAGAATGACAGGAGGCCAGCTGGTTTATTTATAGGTTTAGCTGGATGTCCCCGATCGTCCGATTTAAAGATTAAATCTGGACCAGCCACGTTGTTAATGCCAAATTAGCATTAACCCCATATTTTAGCGAAAGCACCACCCATTTACGGGGAAAAGAGTATAAAACATATAAAAATAATTGGAAAAGGTATGAAATAGAAAGTAAAAAGAGAGAAACAATTTTTATAGTGGTTCAGCCAATTACATGGGCTACATCCACTTTGAATATCTTTTATTATTATCCTTTCCAAGTTAAATATAATGAATCACAACCACTTACAACGTTTTCCACAGTAAAGATCAATAGGAAATCACAAGGACTATTGATTATTGGAGTGGATCTTAATAATCAACCGAGGTGACCTAAGTTTGTTATCATTAGAGAAGAAGTATTGCAGTTAGAGATGAGTCATGGCTGCTAGAGATGAAGAATGGTTGAGGATTGACTTTGGCAACATTCTGACATAACAAGGATTCATATCCCCTTTTCTGATAGCACTATATGAAGTATTTGTAGAGTTCCAAGAGGTACTGGACCAAGCCCAGCTACACGCAGGCCTGACATAACATAAAGAAGTCGCACCCAAAGTTCCATTGCTACACGACTTAACATCATGGATTAGTACAGGTCCATGGCCTTTGGATCGGTGCTGGTCCATGGACTTGGACAATTTCAAGATGAAAACTTCATAACTTTCTATCCTTAGTCCTTGTGAGCCCTCTTACCGAGTTTGGTATGGATCAGACTTAGTTTGACTAGCTTTGGTGATCCATCATCTCATTGCGCATGTATTTCCTATCATTCCATCGAGCAATCTTAGCTAGGTTGATTCGATTAGGTTGAAACTTTTCCCCCGTTGGATGCTTGGAGTCACCACAGCACAAATGTCGAGTTGATATTCATTGTACCTATAGATCGATATCGGTCCATGGGGAATGGAATGGTACAAATTCATGGGCTTAGCAGATATCGCTTCGAAACTTAATGTGGAGCTATTCATCACCATTTGGAGCTTGCCTATCAAGTTTAAGCTTGTTCCGAGGTTGCCTTTTTTATTTATTGTGAATATCCTTTTCAGGTTCAAAACCGGGTTAACATTTGCTCCCCAGAGTACATTTTGTTGAAAACATGATGTGCTATGAAACTGTAACCTAACGTAATCTCTAATGAAACTTCCTCTGCATTCTAGGTTCATACTTCCATAGTGACCTCCCAGATACATGTATCCCATTTTTTGGATTTCTACCTTAAGAGTGGATTTTGGCTTTGATACGACACAATGGGTATTAGAATAATGGGTTTAAGCTTGACTTTACAAAAAAAATCGGGTTTAGTCGATAGAATATTCCGAATTAGAAATTAAAGCAACAATGGACTTGGTTTTTGGGGAGTTATCTTTGGTTTGTTGGATGTCTGCTTGAGTTTCTTGACTCAGATCGTCCTGGTTCATGACAATAATGCAACTTTGATTTTTATGTTTTTAAGTTGCTTCAGATTGACTGCTAAATCGTGTGTTGGAAGTTCATGCCGAGTGAGAACAAGAATGTAATCTAATTCTGGATCATTGGCATGGTTCGATGTCCAGACATGTTCTTTAAGGAACTTGTGAGGATAATCCGTTTTCCTTCTTGAGTTTTGCGGCTGACTCTTCTCACTTGCGTCACTTAAGTAGAATCTTGTTTAGATCGATGTGGTTGATTATACACATTCAATCGACAATGAATTCAAGCATTTTCTCTGAATATTGTATAGGATAACCTGAGCGCATTAACACTTTTACATTTTTTCCATATTGCTTTTGTACATCCAATGATCCTAGAAAGATAAAGCTTTCCGGGCCACTTATGACAACGGATCCATTATCGACATGATCACTTTGATCATGACACTTACTGTATAAAGTGGGTCATTCTCAGGATTTTGAGTTCAACTGCAATGCGATCCTGGTAATTGGCATGACTCAACTTCAAACCTGAATTCAAACTGCTAATCTGTTTAGACTGAATTGGAGTTTGGAGCACTTCCAAGCTTCTAACCCCTTATTTTTGATTTTTAGGGTGATTTGAAGCTTCAACCCAAATACGGTTTAGCTTAGGATCATCTCAATACTTCAATTCAAGAAATGAACTAGTCTGAAATTTGGACTTGACTACCTCGTCGAACAACTTTACAGATTAATTGTAGTGTCGACTATATTTGAGCTGTCTTGGCTGCAAAAAAGGCCAGCGAGCCCTTGAATCGGCTTTTTAGAATGAACAAATGTGCTTGGCGATCCCTAATACCCAGAAATTTCGTAATTTGAAGTTTACGGCATTTTTAACTGCTTTAACACTATTTTGTCCAGGTCTTAATAGTCGGATGAGCCATAGCTAAGCCCGATTTCCGAAGTCCACCTTTTAAGGCATCAACACATTCAAGGGACCTGAAATAGAGAACTTTTTGAGCCAATTTGGTCAATGGGTTCGTTGTTGATTGCTCAAGTCGACAATGGTAAGTCCAATAAAAAGAAATGGTTTGTAAAGTCTTCTAGACTCAAGTGGGTCCCTCTATAAGATTGTATCGTTTGAAAGAACATTTGGCTCGTGGGATACAACTCATGTCGATATGATGTCACAGTTTCCCTTGGACAACGCTCGGGAACCTTTTGATCGACACTTTCCGATTTCGAGTTCCAAACGTCTTCCATTGTAACAATATTTCCTTTAGGTAATGTGCACATTTGACTGCTTTGAATACATGCCTCTTTGTGTGGAGCGACGTTGAAATATCTGACTCGCAAACATTCTAGAGTGGGTGACTCTTCTCAATCCAACGCTGATTCGATTTCAGCTATGCACTCCTCCTTAGTTTATATTGGGGTCTCTGCTCATAACCTCATAGAGAGTGCCATCACTATGACAAGATATGTACCTAGCTTTTCATGCCAAGTGCTTAAGCTCATTTCGAATCTGCCTAAGAGATGCCCTTATGCGGTCACACATTGAATGTTTTAACATGTGTGCATTTAGTCTGTGATTTTTGAAAGAGATGTACAATTGTCGATTCACATCCCTCCTATTTTACTTCTTGTTATAGCTACGTGTGCTTGAACGGGGTTATTCCTCCTTTTTCCCTCCCTTGTGGGATGAGCTTCAAGAGTTGGGAATTGTGTCATACCAACTTTGCCTTAACGGTTTTGCTACATTGATGGGAATAGTTTTGCAACATTGGAGCTATAGTCTTTGCCAATGACGTCACTGCCTCTATTTCATCTACTAATGTCATAAGCTTCTCACTTACTCCCTAATAGTTATATTCTATCCTCTTGCAGAGCATTCTATGATAATCGTGACTAACCAGATTATGGAGTGCCCTTTTTCGACTGAAAATTTCGAAAGTTGACGTGCAGTTGCCTTTGAGATATGGCTCACTTTCGGGTCACCTTTAAATCTCACAGCTTGTTATCGGCTTGTATGCATTAATGGAATGTTGCCTCCTTTTCTTCTTGCCTCGCACATTCCTTTCATGTGAAACTATAATTTGTTGTTTGTATCTGAATGGATTTAGTTGTTGCTTAGACAATGAATAATGGTCGATTGGCCCTTGGCTTAAGTTCATTCGAAACATAGTGAATTCCTAACCAAGGTCGACCAAAGTTTCTCATTTTCCCTTTGCGACGTAACATGCACTTTATGGACTTTGTCATGTTTAGAAGCTCTTCTACTTTTTGTCTTTTTGGACAGAGGACATTTGAGGGAGGAGACAATTGAATTTCATATTGTGATCAGTTGGGAGTAAAGACCAACTAGGCTCTAGCCGAATGCCCATAGCTTTGAGGCTAAGCTATTCTTTTTCTAGCTTCACTTTTCCCCTTCTGTGAATTAGGCCAAGTCCCTTTACCTATTTAAATCCCAATGAAGATTTTTTTTTTGAAAACCAGCATAGTTGATGATTCCACAATACTAGCTTTCATGTTCTCCTACATTCACGGGATCCTACAAAGGAAAGTTTTCCATGTCATTTCGAACAATGACTCCATTGTCGTTTTCTCATTGATAATGGGTAAGTTTCGAGACATTATTTAAAAGATAAAATGTAAGTTACTTTATTCTATTTCTATCGAATTATTTACGCATGATGGTCCATTTGTGGTGTTTGGGCGTACCAAACTTGCTTTACTCAAATAACACACTATACATACCCGATCGACACTCAAAATCCAAATGGCAATTACTTGTTGACTCCCCTTAGATTCCAAGCATCGTATGCACGAGCTCATAATCCAAAATAAAACATAACTGATGACCTCGATGTGGAGTATAGTTGTCTAGAATGACCTTTTGGCCATTCACTTTCAAGTCTGGTGAAACGACACATTCTCCTTTTAGGGCGAGGTCGCATGGTAAATTATGCAATTTCGAACAACATCTGAGGTGCGTTATCCACCTTAGGTATTGCATGCTGGACCTCGTTAATGAAACTCATCCCCTAGATGCTTAGGTTCTAGGCTAATATAGTGGTCAAAATTTAGGAGTCAACTTATTCATTTTCATCGCCTTGGTATGCCCATTATCCCTTATTGGGATTGGAGCTACCTGATGCTTTATGCGTTTTCGTTTACTTTGGTTTACTCTAACTTGAACTCTTGCAGTTGCTTAGTTGCCAACATCCATGTGAGGGGATTTACTACACTTGCTTTATAGTTTAAAATCCGAAGTATGGATTTCTGCTTATCTGAGTTCACCCGTCCATTATTCCATGCCCGAGGTAGATTTCTGTAACAACCCGCATTGGAGGATCGTAAAATATTTTTATTTTACTCCTTGAGAGTTGGATCATTCTCATATTTTAATATGTTGCTTATGGGGATGTGAGACATGTCCATAATTTTTACCGATTTTGTTTGTGATCATTTTTCCCCTGTCAGTCTTGTACAGGGCATAACTTTTGACTCAGGTTGAATTAGAGGGTGAGACCTGTGCCATTGGAAATGAATTGATGATCCTCTTTCCGTAGAGTGGTTACATTAAAGATTTGGCTCAGCGGTTTGAGAGAAATCGCTGTTTTAAGGTTTTTTAGTTGGCTATCCAGGTTTGGTAAGCTATAATGGGCTAAATTGGAGAGGCCCATTAGTGGGCTCATGGGAGGGTATAAATAGGGGGTGAGGGATATGGGAAATGGTTTAGTTTTTCATTTCCTCATTAAGTGGCCTTGTGCTCCTTCTTCCTCTAACACCTTTCCACCATTAAAAATCAAAATCTATGGAGGGAAATCGAAGATCTACAACATTCAAGGCTAGATCTACATCGTTTCAAGGGCAAATTCATCGGATCAAGGAGTTTGGTTTGAATTATTCGCTGTTCGAATTCTTTTTTCTACCATTTTAGCTTGTTTTGGAGAATCGGTGAATGATTTACATCTCTCACATGAATGCAATGAAGTATATGAGTATTTGTGCATGTTTTTCATCAAATTGGAATGTTTTACCATAGATTTACACCATTATGTGTCTATTTTCATATGAACATCATAGGATCTAATTTAGCAAGATTAAGTTGATAATTTCCATATGTTTTCATAGGATTTTGCATATAGGTCCATCATTTTTGTTCATAGGTTCATTTATCACTAGTTTTGAGTGAATTGGTATAATCTTTGGTAAAATCGTCATATTCATGTTGTTTGTGTGTTAACGACATGCTTATGATTGTATTGAATGAGCTAGACGAACATATTTCGTTGATTCGATCAATTGGCGAAGTTTTGGTCAAAATTGGATTTCGTATAGGCTTGTACATGGGATCGATCGGTCGGAAAACTCATAGCTTGGAGAATAACTCAGACGGAAGATCGACCGACCGGTGGTAGAAGCAGAAGACTGACTGACTGGCACAGTTGCTTTCCAGATTGATCAGTGTAGTGATTGGATAACTTACTAGTGGAGTTCAAAGAAGGACCGACCGGTCAAGGTAACAGGTTTTGGAGATTCCAAAAGGGACTATGAGACCGACCGGTGGTGACTAGGGGGACCGACCAGTAGGTAGTGTTTTGGGAGGACCGACCGTAGGTGACCGACCGGTAGGTAGTGTTTTGGGAGGACCGACTAGTAGGTGACCGACCGGTAGGTAGTGCTTCAAGGAGGACCAGTTGTTCAGGGAGGATAGGTTAGTCAGGGAGGATCGGTTGTTCAAGGAGGACCAGTTAGTCCGGGAGGACCGGTGTTCAGAGAGGACCGATTAGTCCAGGAGGACCGATGTTTAGGGGGACTGGTGGTCAGGGAGGACCGGTTGTTCAGGGAGCACCAGTCGAAGGGGATTCGAAGAAAATTCAAATGGGAATATTCGAAGTGATGTGATTTGTTCGTTGTTCATCGTATGCAACGAATGTGAGAATGACTCAAGGTTGTATTGAGTTCATGTGAAAGGGCGACTCAAGGATGTATTGAGCTCATGTGAAGTAATGGTTGCTCTAAAGTGTTATGAGCCTATGGATAGTCACAAGTGGAGATGACTAGAGATGTGAAGGCCGAGGAATTATCGTTGTCGTAGGTTCTAGCGGGATCAAAACAGGGGTACAATAGGGGAACCTAAAAGATTGGATGTAGGTCGAGTACCCTGGGTATTGTTGAAAGGCCTAGGTACGTATCGTTGAAAGGCGTATGGGGTTTTGCTAGAACCGGGGTTACCATTGGCTCTTGACGGATGGCAATATGGGCCAGTCATACGATTATGATGGTTTCAAAGCATGATTGGCGGCGATAGCCAGAGTCAATCATGGATGATTGGTTGTTGTTTGTACCATCTCACGTGGATTATCCAAAGTCGAGGGAGATGTTCCTTGAGTGCTTGACTTATATTGGTTTAGGCCTCTGGGGAGAGTGGTTAAGCGATGTTAAACTCGATTAGGATTGTTTATGTGAGATCCATGTAATCTGGATGCTGTGAATGTTATCAATGGTTGTTCTGGTTCCCCTAGATGAATTGTTATTCCTTTGGTTGAATGAATTGTAAAGGCTATCACTGTCCGATGTGGGGGAAGATGGGAGTTGAGTTCTTCTCTGATGTTTGGTAGATTGGTTTATTAATCTACCTATTCTCATACACTTTATTGTTGAAGTCTGTTAGCTGTTTTATCGCTCACTAAGACTGTTGTCTGACTCAATATTTTATGTTTCCTCTTATTACCTTGGGCTGTTCATCCGGTTGTGGATGGGCAGACTGAGTAGTAGGTGACAGGTGATGCTTCAGTAAGGACGATGATGCTGATCGACGACGAGCAGGAGGCTCACGTACCAGTTTATTACTATCTAGTATTTTCTGTTTTCGCTGTTTGAGTTGCTCTATGAGTGTTGTAGTGAGGCCTTATGTACATACTTGATATTTTCTATGATGTTGGAATAATCTTTCAGGATGTTGTGAAAGTATAGAAAGTTTTCTGTATGATGCTTCACTACTATTACCTATTGTATATGTTCTATTATATTTTATCATTTCGTTGTGAGTTCTACGACAGGTTTCGATGTGTTTACCTACTCTAATGATTGTCCATTGCAGCCTGGCACACCATTCAGTGCATTATTCCTCTTGTATAGTGCAGGGGCTGTGGGTGGTCGTCACATTTATTATTAGAGTTATGGTTAATGATTTTAGCCAAAGTTCGAGGACATAATCACGTTTGAGAGACGTACATGTAGATTTCAGTTGGATGCTTACTATATATATATTAGCATATATAATAGTAGCATTTGTACTTCTTTAGCAGATTATCTTGTAAGTGGACTAATCATTCTATTTTAGATTTAGAATGAGTCATCAACCCTCTATGAGTGAGCTTGGAACCGGAGAAGTAGGAGATGGAAGCCAGTTAGGAGCTTCAGCAGCTGCACCGGAATATCTGGTTATGTTTGGGGTAGCTATGATAAGATAGTCTGCTAAGCGAAAGAGGGACTGTTCTCTTACGGATGAAGAAACCTTTATTGGCTCCAGTGTTACGAAGAAGAAAAATAAGAAGTTCAAGAAGAATGACATTTGCTTTAACTGTCAGCTAAAGGGCCATTATGCTAAGGATTGTAAGAAGCCAAGAGCCGAAATGAATTGCTTTAGATGCGCCAAGCTTGGCCATAAGAACAAAGACTGCCCATATTTTCTAAAGGATAAGCAACCGGAGGAAGCATGTGTTATGGAAGCTACTCTGATCTCTTATTGCATTCATAACGAGGATTAGAAGGAGATGTTTCCAATGTAGATGTGTTTCTGCTAATGGAGTTGTTGAGTTCTATTTGGGTACTAGAGTATCGTCTTCTTTTACCTATAATATGATTGTATGCCAAATAAGTTTGGAACTTGAAGTTGTAATAGACCTTTGGTTGTAACTAATTGTAATAACCCGGAAATCTGGGCCAGTTTAAAATTTTTATTTTCGCAATTTTAGCGAATTTTGATTATTTAAAATGAATTATTTTAAATAATATCGACAAGAAATTTATTTTGAATAGAATTCGAACGTATATATTTAGTCGAATCATCGTTAGAATATAAATATTTATTTTAAATTATAAAAGGAATTGAAAATGGCGCGGTAGTTTGATAATTTGATTTCAAACTTCAATTGAACATACCGGGTGCAAAATAAACCGGATTTTAGTGAAACCAAAAATATTTGAATCTAATTGATAATATCTTTCCAACGAATCCGAAAAATCAAAATTTCGTAGCGGGAATCAAAAGATATGTCCAGTTGAAAATTCTGAATAGTCGCTATAGAATTCAGGCCCTTAAAAATGGAAATTTTGCAAACGACCTCGGATTTCGACGAAACCACTTTTGTTGGATCCGCGATGTCAAGTTATTGCTAGGTTTCAATTTTCATAATTTTTCGAATCAATATGTGAGCGTGGCAAAGGAAAACGTATTTTGACCATTTCAGTTGAATTTAATCGACTGGAAAATGGCCATTTTTCAAACGGTCTCAGAATTCGATGAAATTGGTTGTGTTAGGACCGTATCGTCAATACGAAGCTAGAAAATATTTTTCGGGAATTTTTTTAGTTAGTACGTGGCCCCGGTAAATTGAAATGCGCGTTCAAATTCAATATATAAAGTTATATGTTGATTTTGACGAAAACTGATCGAAACGGTCGAATCAGCTTATGGTACACATCCCATTGTGTTCGGAATGGGGGTAATTAGATATGGACGACAGGCGGTGGGCCTCGTTTCGAGGTCAAAATAAAAAGTCAACTTTTTTGAAATTAAAATAAATAAAAAAATAATATAAAATTCCCCCTTTCTCTCTTCCTTTTGACTTCTACCCCCCCACCGTTTCTTCAAATCAGAAATCAAAAAAAAAGAAAAAGAAAAGGGAGGAGCTGTCGCTCCTCCGATCGAGCCGCCACCGCGCCTCCAGGCGGAGCGCCGCCGCACACACCCCCTCCTCTGCAACTCCTCCTCTTCCCTGTTCCTCTCCCTCCTCCTATGCGACATCGAGCCCCCCCTCGCGACAACCGAAGACCGCCGCATCACCCATGAAACCGCCGCTGGGCCACCGCTGGCCAACCCCACCGCCCGCGACCACCTGTCGACCCCCCCGACCTCCGGTAATGGCCCCCATCTTCCCATTTCCACTGTAAGTCTTCCTTCCATTTATTTTTATTTATTTAATTAATGAAATTGGTTTTAAAGGATTAATAAAATCAGTTTTTGTTTATAGAAAACCTTTTATAGAAAAATGTAATTTTTATATTAGTAGAAGGTTAAAAATGTAAATTTTATATTGGTAGAAGGATAAAAATATGATTTTTATAAAGTAGAAATATTAAAAATATAATTTTTATATAATAGAGGATATCAAAATATCATCTTTATTTATGTAGCGAAATAAAAATCTGATTTTATTGTATATATGTTGAAATAAAAAAGTGATTTTTATAGTGGTGGTATAAAAATTTGATCTTTATATTAGAAGTAGATATATAAAAATATACTTTTTATATAGAGAATAGCGTGATAAAAATATAATCTTTATCATATGAACACCGTTATAAAAATAGGATTTTTATATATTGAATAGCGAAGTAAAAATTCGATTTTTATATATTGAATAGCGAAGTAAAAATTCGATTTTTATATATTGAATAGCGAAGTAAAAATTCGATTTTTATATATTGAATAGCAAAGTAAAAATTCGATTTTTACATATGTAGAGAATATGGGCAAAGAAAATGACAAGAGGCAAGAACGGCGAAGATTTCTACATAAGAAGAGTCGTGGCATTGGATTAGCTAATCTGTGAGAACTTCTCACCTATTAATTTGATTTTCTAGTTGAAACATATAATAGGATGCAGACGGTGTTTAGTAGCACCCGACACCCGTCGTCCACAGACCATGGACGGCTTGTATGCTTGTTTGTTTCATTTTGATGTGTAGTTGATTGTGTGATGTGATGTGAAATGAAATGAAATATTTATATAGTGGAAAATATTTTATAGTTAAAAATAGAATTTTTAACGTGTATATGAAATGAAATAAAAATAAATAAATCGGACGATTTGTTTATATACACACATTTGACTGATATTGATTGGGACGATAAATTTTACCCATCGCCCAACTGCACAAATAAAATCTGTGTTTGATTGTTTGAAACCCCACACGGGTATTGGGATGATATTTGACGTACACTAATCCCGATTGTTTAGTTGTATGTCGATCGATTGATTGACAGACTGTTATGAGCGTTAAATATTTATATTTGATGCTTATACAGTGTAGAATGCACTTTGGATGATGGTTGATTATTCATCGTTGTTATTGTATACATGTATTGTAGAAAATCCATATAATTAACATTATATGGTAATTGATTGGGCCTCATTCCAATATTTGAATAGAAATATTTAAAATAAGAAATATTTGAATAAAAATATTTGAATAGAAATATTTGAAAGAGAAATATTTGAAAAAGAAATATTTGAAATAGAAATATTTGAAAATAGAAACATATGAAGGCGTGTTGATTAGATTTGCGCCATTTTGACGTGAACGATATTTATATCGATTTTATTCAAATTGAAATGAATATTAAAGTGAATTGAAATTCGAATTAAAGTGAATTGATTTGAAATTCGAAATAAACTGAAATGATTTGAAATTCGAACAGGATTGAAATTCGAATTAAATTGAAATAGAATTGAAATTGTTTTGAAATGAATTCGAGTTAAAATTGAATAGAATTGAATTCGAATTGAAATCAAATCAAATAGAATTGAATTCGAATTGAAATCAAATTAAATAGAATTTCGAATTAAATTGAAATTGAATTGAAATCGATTTGAAATGAATTTAAAACGAATTTATATTGGAATATTCAATTTTGATTTGAAATTGAATATGAATTTGAAACCGTTTTGAAAATGAATTTAAAACGATTTATAAAACACGTTTTGAATTGAAATCAATGAAGTATATATTATATATATATTATATATATAATATAATGGCCTGAATAGAACGCGCCGCGGCAGTTCGCGAATTTCGACCATTGACTTCGAACGGATATTGCGGGAGATCCGACCGTCGGATTCTCCTAAAACTGGAACCGTTGGGTTCTTATCGAAAAGAGCCTTCTAACGAATATTAGAAATTTGAAATCTAACGGTTGGATTTGGAATTATGTCCAAATCAAATTTGGGAAAGGTCGTTGTAAGTGCAGTTCGATAGCCGTTGATGGAAATCGACTGTACGGGCCTTAATAAAATTATTAAAAATAGTAATAATTTGTGTAAAATCATAAGGAATGATTTGGGAAGAATTAGGATGAAAAACTCCATATTTGAAAAGATAAAAATAGATTTTTATCGAAATGAACTAGTTTTGAACTAGAATTATAATTCTATTTATTTTTAAATAAATAAATTGGATTTGAAAAGGGTTTTAAAAGTAACCAGAATTTCCAAAAATTGAATTGGAATGGATTTGAATCGAAATTGTCTTTGGATTATTTCGATGTTGGATTTCGTGATTATACAGATATTTCTATGGAAATTTGAAAGATATATTTATACCGTTATTTCCAATACGATATTTGTTGGTCGTAGAATTTGATATTGAATATAAGCCGATATATTTTCTATTCAGAGCCTTGTATTTAATATCAAATGTGATTTGGGCTTGTCGTGAATGGTGTCTTCATTATCACTGTTCTTGAACCCAGTTGAGAAAAGGATTAAATCTTTTTATTTAGATTTAATGAAGTGTACCAATTAAATAATATTTAATTGGAATTGAATCGGTATTGATTTTTGGGTTTATCGTGAACAGTGTTTTAAATAACACTTGTTCTTTAACCCGATAATTAATGGAATGTGATTTTGGGTTTATCGTGAACCGTGTTTTAAGAGACACTGATTCTTTAACCCAGTTAAAGATTAAAACTAAGTGGAGTTTTAATGAATCTTAAGTTAGATTGAAAAGGTGTTAGAATGGAGTATCACCAGTTTTACTCCAGGCGATAGTTAAATCTTTAATTAGATTTGAACGTGAAATGGTAATTGAATTTACCGATAACACCGTGGTGTTAGATATGAAGTATGACCAGTTTTACTTCATGGGATGAATAGGTTGGGATTGGGAAATTAAAATAAATGATTACTTCGGTGTGGTTCGCTAATCCCGACTAGTTTGAATTGATATTCAAAGGAGATTAAAGAATAAATTTAAAGAATTTATCTTTGATAAAATTAATGGGAACCTTTCCCAAAATATAAGAATATTTGAATAAAAGAATATTCTGAATTGGAATGAGGCGTATGTTGTGTTTGTGTAACACTTGTTTATTATATACGCGAGTTATTCAGAAAGACCGGGTTTTATCCCATTCTGAATAACTAATTCGACGTGGTGTCGAAGATGAAGACGGTGGTTGAAGACCGGAAGTCTTCACGTCGTTTGGATAATTACCGATGATCTTGATTGGGCTATACACCCAAGAAGATGGAAACAGTTGGTGATCATCCAGACGTACTTGGAGATCGATGGATATGCGGGGTACTAGGTGCCTCCGGTTTCGTTCAGACCCAGAACGGACTTGTAAATGGACTGTGTGTCTGACATTGGATTTTAGTCTGTGTGATTGATTTCTATTAAATATATATCTGTTTGGCGGCGGAGAATTTATTCTTTTGCTTAACGCCCTTCTCTGAGACGTACGAGCTCAGGGGTTATATACTGATGGATATCAAACGCATAGAGGGAATTGCCTGTGTGGCATGCCTAAGTGGCAATATGATCAAGGCTTCTGTTGAAAAGCAGAGTCTTGTGGTGGATGATCAAAGCACGGCCTGTGTGGCATAGCTTTGTGTAACGTGAATTCGCGAGCCTCACACCCCGGTTGTGAACCAGAAACGGGAGAGGACATCAGGGAGGGCATGCGTTTCCTTCTAGCTAGGGTGGTGTCAGTGACCTACCAGCCCTGACATTTATATACTTTTCACCTGTGTGGTTGTTGCTGTTGCGAGGCGCCTCGGTTTGATCGGACGATCCGGGTCCGATGGAGTCATTCGTTGGCTCATTTACGCCCCAAAGGGCGGGGAAACGTAGTGTTCAGGCATAATAATCCACATCGGTGGACCGGCCCTGACGATCCAAAGGGTTGATGCGTTCTGATCCTGAGGCTCGGGCTAGAGAGTCTCGAATCGGTTGAGGACTATCTTTTGCCTCGGTCCATAGACGGAAATCCAATTTCCAGATACGTGACATTTGCGGTTTTGATTGTAGAGCCTAGTATGGCGACATGATATATGGTACCCATGTCGTCTATGATTGATACTTATGATTTGAAGTTGTTTTATACACTATACACTTATAATAGTATCAAATGATTTGTTTTAAACGTATCAAGAATTCTTGGCTATTATAAGGTAAAAACCCTATCCTCCGGCTTGCGTTGCATTGTGTGATGGGAACTGGGTCTTATAATAGCTTCATTTTTCCTTATTTAGCATTGCGCTGTTTGTTTTATGCACTGGTGTTCTTGGGAGGAAACCCGTTCCGTGTTATACGGCGTGGTCCCTAGATTTACCTAACTTTAAAAACAAAGATTAATAACTGTTTTAGTTCTCACACCAGTCACATGACTGACCTGGAGTTTATTGTTTTAACCTAAACTCTGGGTGCCCTTATTTTGACATGGATAGCTAGTAGTTTTGGTTTTGCAGATTTATATTCACAGGACCCTGGTTTACAGCTGGAATGATATCCGGAAAGCTTTGTATCCGTATATCTCTTCTAGTTGTGTATTGTATTATTTTCCACTGCTATGCATTTAAATGTAATTTAAATCTCTGATATTTCTGTGTAATATTTATTCATTTATACTCTGTATATTCTTGTAATCTGATGCATTGTTGTAATATACAATGAAATGTTCTCCCGTCTGCGTTCTATGTTGTGGCTTGTTCTCGAACTATCCGCTCTTTCCTTGACGGGGAAGTTACGGGTTTTCACACTAATCTAGTATGGGTTCGTCTTCTCTTTGCATACTTTGTGTATCTAGTATAGTTGACCAGGGATGCTTATTTATGAATGGATTCTTAGTGTGACTTTTGCTGGGTTTGAAATCATCTTGGGTATGGATTAGCCTAAGAGATGTGCGGCAAAAATGAGTTACAAAAAGCTAGAGATGACAATCGGGGATGTGGAAGGGCGAAAGGTGTTGATTCGGGGTAACCCGAAGATGGTGTTCTCATGAGTTGTTATATTCGCTTGGAATTCCATAAGAAGACTTGTCATCCGCTCTAATCGTAAGTGAGTTTAAGGATGTCTTTGACGAAGTCAAAGAGTTGTTGCGGCATCGTGAGATTGAGTTTAGAGGCGATTTGGTTGACAGTGCTAGACCAATCATTAAACTTCTTAGGCGGATAGGGCCTAAGGAATAGCGAGAGTTGGAGATGCAAGATTGCGACCTTCTAGGGAAAGGATTCATTCTGAGAAGTGTTTCCGAATGGGGTACAACGGTCGTGTTTACGACCCAGGCAGATGGCTCATTAAGATTGTGTGTGGACTAACGTGAGCTAAACAAGGTGACTAAGAAGAACAAGTATTCGTTGCCAAGGATTGATGACTTATTTGATCAGCTCCATGAAGCCAAAGTGTTTTCTCAGATAGATTTGGCAACGGGATTCCACTAGTTGATAGTGGTGAAGGATAAGGTTGTGGCTTACGCTAGTCGATAGCTAAAGCCACATGAGAAAAACTATCCAACTCATGACTTGGAGTTGGCGGCGATTTTGTTTGCTCTGAAGATGTGAAATTTTTTGAGTTTGTCCAGAAGCTAGAACCGGAAGATAAAGAGTTCGAAGTCGATCGAAAAGGTTGGCTTCGAAAGAAATGGCAATTTGTTGGTCCTGATATTGATGGATAAAGAGAGATATCGGAAAGTTCATTTCCAAGTGTATGAACTGTTAGTTGGTGAAAGCTGAACAGAAGAAGCCGAGTGGTTTGCTTCAGCCATTAGAAGTTCCTACATAGAAGTGGGAGCAAGTATCGATGGATTTCATCAATGGGCTACCTAGGACCAGGGCAGGAAATGAAGGGATTTGGGTCATTGTGGATCGTTTGACCAAAAGTGCGAGATTCATTCCTGTCAAAACGACTAGGACGACGTTGAAATTGGGTGAACTTTATGTGAAATGGATAGTTCGATTCCATGGTGTCCCAAAGAGTACAGTGAATGACCGAGATCCATTATTCACGAGTGGATTTTGGAAAAAGTTTGCAAGAAGCTTTGGGAACCGAGTTGTGCTTGAGTACGGCATATCATCCCCAAACTGATGGTCAGACCGAGAGAGTCAATCGAGTTTTGGAAGATCCCCTGAGGGCTTGTGTGTTAGACTTCGGAGGATCATGGGAAGACCATCTACATCTAGTTGAGTTTACGTATAATAATTGCTACCAGTCTAGCATTGGGATGGCACCATATGAGGCGTTGTATGGCAGGTCGTGCAATTTTCCAGCAAGTTGGTTAGAAACCGGAGATAAGTTGGTGCTTGGGCTAGATATGATTAGAGAAACCTCAAATTGTATTGAGATCATTCGACAAAGAATGAAGGCAGCCCAAGATCGTCAGAAGAGTTACGCCGATAAGCGTCGTAAGGACTTGGAATTCGACGTAGGCGATATGGTTTTCGTGAAAATTTCACCGTTGAAGTATGTAGTTCGATTCGGAAACAAAGGAAAGTTAGCTCCTAGGTTGTTGGACCATTTTTGAAAGATGAGCAAATCAGAAAGCTCGCGTATAGATTGATTTTACGCGAGAAATGTAGAGCGTGCACAATGTTTTTGTGAGTCGTTTTTATGAAAATATTCGCATGGTCTGGATGTGGAAGCACCTCCGGAGTAGTACGTCGACCATATAGTTCAGATGAAATCTTGTAAGCCGCTTCGTGTTATGGCGAATGTCACGAAATAGCTTAGGGGAAAGACGTTTAATTTAGTTAAGGTACAATGGAGTAGGGAGGCGATAATGTTACATGGGAGACGGGGGAGAGTATAAGGATGATCCATCCAAAAATCTTCATCTGTATGACCCATTGATATCGCACCATCATTGTTACTTGTTGATTTTGTTGTTATCTTTGTTGTTGTTGTGGTTAGAATTCCGCATGCTAGGATAAGGCTATGGATGCATGGTTTGATGGTTGCTGGTTTAGACGATCATGCAGAATTGTTGTTGTTGCATGTGTTTGCTTGGAATTTCGGGGGCGAAATTCTTAAGGGGGAAAGAATGTAACAGCCCACATTTTACGTATTGGAGGATCGTAAAATATTTTTATTTTATTCCCTGAGGGTTGGATCATTCTCGTATTTTAATATGTTGCTTATGAGGATGTGAGACATGTCCATAATTTTTACTGATTTTGTTTGTGACCATTTTGTGCCTATCAATCTTGTACAGGGTATAACTTTTGACTCAGGTTGATTCAGAGGGTAAGACCCGTGCCATTGGATAGGAATTGATGATTCTCTTTCCATAGAGTGGTTACATTAAAGATTTGGCTCAGCGGTTTGGGAGAAATCGCTGTTTTAAGGTTTTTCAATTGGATGTCCAGGTTTGGTAAGCCATAATGGGCGGAATTGGAGAGGCCCATTAGAGGGCTGATGGGAGGGTATAAATAGGGGGTGAGGGATATGGGAAATGGTTTAGTTTTTCATTTCCTCATTAAGTGGCCTTGTGCTCCTTCTTCCTCTAACACCTTTCCACCATTAAAAATCCAAATCTAAGGAGGGAAATCGAAGATCTACACCATTTAAGGCTAGATCTATATCGTTTCAAGGGAAAATTCATCGTATCAAGGAGTTTGGTTCGAATTATTCGCTGTTCGGATTCTTATTTCTACCATTTTAGCTTGTTTTGGAGAATCGGTGAGTGATTTAGATCTCTCACATGAATGCAATGAAGTATATGAGTATTTGTGCATGTTTTTCATCAAATTGGAATGTTTTACCATAGATTTACACCATTATGTGTCTATTTTCATATGAATATCATAGGACCTAATTTAGCAAGATTAAATTGATAATTTCCATATGTTTTCATAGGATTTTGCATATAGGTCAATCATTTTTGTTTATAGGCTCATTTATCACTAGTTTTGAGTGAATTGTTATAATTTTTGGTGAAATCGTCATATTCATGTTGTTAGTGAGTTCATGATATGCTTGTGATTGTATTGAATGAGTTAGACGAGTATATTTCATCGATTTGATCGATTGGCGAAGTTTTGGTCGAAATTGGATTAGGTATAGGCATGTGAAGGGGACCGATCGATCGGAAAACTCATGGCCTAGAGAACAAGTCGGACGGGAGACCAACCGACCGGTGGTAGAAGCAGAAGACTGACCGACCAGAACAGTTGCTTTCCAGACCGATTGGTTTAGAGACTGGATAACTTACCAGTGGAGTTCAAAGAAGGACCAACCGGTCAAGGTAACGGGTTTTGTGATTCCAGAAGGGACTATGAGAACGACCGGTGGTGACTATGGGGACCGATCCGTAGGTAGTGTTTTGGGAGGACCGACCGATAGGTGACCGACCGATAGGTAGTGTTTCGGGAGGATCGACCAGTAGGTGACAAACCGGTAGGTAGTGCTTCAGGGAGGATCGGTTGTTTAGGGAGGACCGTTTGTTCGGGGAGGACTGGTTAGTCCGGGAGGACCGGTGTTCAGGGAGGACAGGTGTTCAGGGGGGCTGGTGGTGAAGGAGGACCGGTCGAAGGGGATTCGAAGAAAATTCAAGTGGGAATATTCGAAGTGATGTGATTTGTTCGTTGTTCGTCGTATGTAACGAATGTGAGAATGACTCAAGGTTGTATTGAGCTCATGTGAAAGGACGACTCAAGGATGTATTGAGCTCGTGTGAAGTAATGATTTCTCTAAAGTTTTCTGAGCCTATGGATAGTCGCAAGTGAAGATGACTAGTGATGTGAAGGCCGAGGAATTATTGTTGTCGTAGGTTCTAGTGGGCTCAAAGCAGGGGTATAATAGGGGCGCCTAAAAGACCGGATGTAGGTCGAGTACCCTGTGTATTATTGAAAGGCCTAGGTACGTATCGCTGAAAGGCGTATGTTTTTTTTGCTAAAACTGGGGTTACCATCAGCCCTTGACGGATGGCAGTATGGGCCAATCATACGATTACGATGGTTTCAAAGTAGGATTGGCAGTGATAGCCAGAGTTAGTCATGGATGATTGGTTGTTCTGTTTGTACCATCTCACGTGGATTATCCAAAGTCGAGGGAGATGTTCCTTGAGTGCTTGACTGATATTAGTTTAGGCCTCTGGTGAGTGTGCTTGAGGGATGTTAAACTCGATTAGGATTGTTTACTTGAGATCTCTGTAATTTGGATGTTGTGAATGTTATCAATGGTTGTTCTGGTTCCTTTGGATGAATTGTTATTCCTTTGGTTGAATGAATGGTAAAGGCTATAACTGTCCGATGTGGGGGAAGATGTGAGTTGAGTTCTTCTCTGATGTTGGGTAGATTGGTTTATTAATCTACCTATTCTCATATACTTTATTGTTGAAGTCTGTTAGTTGTTTTATTGCTCACTAAGACTGTTGTCTGACTCAAGGTTTTATGTTTCCTCTTATTACCTTGGGTTGTTCATCCGATTGTGGTTCGGCAGACTAAGTACCCGGTGACATGTGATGCTTTAGTGAGGACGATGATGCTGATCGACGATGAGTAGGAGGCTCACTTACCAGTTTATTACTATATAGTATTTTCTGTTTTCGCTGTTTGAGTTGCTGTAACACCCCGTATTTTCTGCAAACATTAAAGTAACGAATTAAAGAATAATTAATTACAAATATGAGAGTTAAGGGAAACGGATTACCCCATTGCGTTCGTTTCGGAATTCTTCTTGAGAAAGAGTCTGAGTTTGCATAAATCAGACTCCGTATGAAGGAGTTATGACCTTTAGAAGATTCAAGAATTTAAATAATAAACAGCTCAGATTAAAGTTCAGAAAATTCAAATTTCGAAATCAGAAGCAAAAGCGGGTTGGGCGGGAATTTTCCCGCCCAAGACCTGGTAGACCAGGAGGTCGACCAGGGGGTCGACCTCCCCTCATATAGGTCGACCAAGGGGTCGACCTCCCCCTCGGGCCAGATCTGAAACCTGATGTTTTTCTTTGTGTGACGATTTGCTGTGTCATTAGGGCTTGTGTGGCAAGTTCTGGTCCATTCTCTTAGGTTTGAATGGCTTTGATTGGCCCTAGGTTGATCTGACGGCTCCTATTAAATCAAACTTCTATATAAGCAACCTAAATCTAAACCCTAGGCCACACAATAATATTCCTAAGACCGTCATGCTGTCAATACTCAACCTAGAGTAGCCGCCATTCTCCTTCAACTAGAAAGCAAGTTAGAAATTACAAATCGAATCTAATTCAACTAAGAGAATTCAACGTCTACAACAAAGGAGAGCTATTCAATTTCAGAATACAGATCCCAGAACACAAGACTAGTCTTCTTTTTGTAAGTCTAGTTATCATTTAGACCTAAATGATATTAGAATCATGACTAAAATAAATGGATGTAGAACAACGCCTAATGTAAATTTATGTCTATGCTTTTTGTTAAAACTGAATTGATTAAGGCTATGACTCTTATCATGTTAAGTTTGTGATCATGTAATTTGATGATAAATGTTAAATGCTTGGCAATGAACCTATACGTTGTATAATTTGACAATGATATATATATATATATGTTGTGTAATTTAGCGATGACATATCATGTCGTATACTCTGGTGATGACATATCATGTTGAATAAATTGGCGATGACATATTATGTTGTATAATTTGGCGATGGCATATCATGTTGTATAACTGGGTAATGACACGTATATGTTGTATGTCAATTTGGGAATTTTTATGCAAGTTCAACCATGTTCACATATATGACTAGAACTACATGCTAATTTGCAAGTTCACAACCGCATGCCTAATTTAAGTTTATGTAGTTCTATGTAAAACCCCTATTTTACGATTCATGTTGAGTATTTCTAAATTTGAAAGTTCATGTATACTGTTCTAAGCTGAATTCATATGACACATGTGTAGTTAGATCCATATTTTTATGATGTTGGAATATTACATGTTCCTCTTTTTCCCCTTTTTGTGTATGAATTAGGCTATGTAGCGAGCCTAACATTTTATATGATTATTCGAATGTTTAACGGGGGTAACATTGGGGAAAAACATGAAATTACATCTAATTGGCATATTTGGCTCATAAACATGTAGATGTTTTATAGCATAAAGTGGTATAAATCTTTATACCTAAGATTATAAACTTGATTTAAAGGGAAAGTGGGGCTTGACTTGAATGACAATAATTGACATATAAATATAAAGAGGCAAATATGTAAATTTAGAAAAGATGAATATGCCTAACCCGAGGTTAGATTGAGTTACGGTGTAAGACTGCCCGGAACTGCCCGACACATCCAGCAACCATAACAATATATATCTAATGTGAGAGGTTAGTGCATTGAGCCCAAAAGAACCCTAGGTTAGACTGAGTTGCGGTGTAAAACTGCCCGGACCCGACCGGCACATCCAGCGACCGCAACAATACTTGTCTAATGTGAGTGGTTGGTGCTTTAATGAATGAATTAAAGCTAAGTCAGAAATGGTAGGGTTAAGTTAATTAAGGCAACACTTAACCAATACAACATGTTAACTAAACTGATGGATGGGGTTAGGTTAACTTGAACACTTAACCAAATTTAACATGTTGATTAGGAAACCCTAGTAACAGGGACACATTTCAGCAATAAACCATATAGATGTATCATAGTACCCTAAATTAGGCAGGGTGGGGCACGGTCACTGGGCTGATTAAAAGCGGTCAAAACAACGACGGTTGGTGCGTCAGTGTAGGTTCCAACGGAGTACGGGCGTGCATGTACTCCGGAGTGGAAAAACCAGACACTGGGCATCAGTAGTTATACACTGTGCATCTTGAATCGTGTCGGGTTGCCACCATAGGATTTGATACACCCCATGGTGGGACCAGCACAGGTATCTACAATCGAGCGGGGCCGTATGACATAAGTAGTAAATGCATGCGAGTAGGAGCCGATCGATAAAAAGGGATTACTGGGTTTCAACTAATGATAATGGTTGAAATATCTAGTAAGTGCAGAGAATACGGATATGAGTGCGAAAGTATGATTAGTTTATCTTGCTTGTTTATCTTGCCTTATCCTATGTTACCTTATTTCTTTGTTATTGTCCTGCGTCCAGTTTATTCATGTCATGGTTCTCTTACTAGTTTACATGCTGAATAATCATTGGACTTACCAGACTTATATCTGACCCATTTTTCTTTCGCTCTCTTTTCTTCCGTTCCCCCCCTCAGGTTGCCAAGGAGGGAATAGCTCAGCTTAATTTGGACCGTTCATCTTTCCAAGCTTGAAGACTCTGTGATGTATAGCTTGGAACCTCTTATCTTTGGCTATGGCTTTGGACACACTACTACTTGGGGATTTATGCAGTTTTATTGTGTTTTATGCTTCTTTATGTTATAATCAAGATAGAGATTTTGATGTAATGATTTGGAAGTTGTTTTAAGACAGTTTGCTGTAATGTTTTTGTTATGAACCACGTATGAAATAAATTTAGTTTTTCCGCTGCTTATATGTGTCTGTCTTGCAAATTATCTGTGTCTTTTACCTATAATGCTGCACCAAAGTTAAGGCATTCCCTTTGTGAGTGACCTTAACGGAGGTGGGGTGTTTCACTTGGTATCAGAGCAAAGGTTTACCAGATCAGATAAAAATTTTGAAAATTGTTTTTCAAAAAGAAGTTTAGAGAAGCAATTTTCAAGAATAAGTATTGTTTTATTTTAAAAATGCATAATTCCCCAAAGCCATATGCACTATCTTTCTATCCTTTGTTTTGAATCTTTCATTTTTCGTTTCAGCATGTCTAGGGATCTTAACCTTCTAGAGGGCGTGCCGTTACCTGGCTAGTTCAGAAGGTACCTAGAGGCTAGGGCTAATGTCGGAGGCCCAACAGACGTCCCTCCTCCCCCAGCTGCAACGGTTCCTCCTCCTCCTCCTCCTCGTGCAAATGCTTTCTCAAAAATATGTAGGGACTTTCGGGCCATAGGTGGAAAGAACTTCAATGGAAATGAATCCTTCGTGGAAGTAAGAAACTGGCTCAAAGAAACTAAGGATTTGTTTGTTATCTTCGAAGTGGATGATAGGCAGAAGATACAGTTGGCCGTATGGTTGCTTAAAGATGAAGCCTCCTATTGGTGGGAAGTTACTAATGTTGAAAGACCAGTTGAAACTTGGATGGATTTCAGAATGAGGTCTGAAATGAAATTCCTCTCACAAGCTGAATGAAGCCTACAAATGGAGAAGTTCTTAGCTCTCAAATAGGGGAGTATGTCGGTCAAGGAATCGTTAACCAATTCAACCAGCTGACTAGGTTCGGATTGGAGTTGGTGAACACTCCATATAAGAAGGCTCTCCGTTTTGTTAAAGGATTGAATGAGCCACTGCACAGTGTAGCTATGTCCCATATACCTGTGGGTGCGACTTATAAGAGACTGGTGGACATGGCACTGTTACAAGAAGAAGAAAAGGTTGGCAAGAAAAACACAAAGGTGGAAGTACCTTAAGATAAGAAAGTGGAGGGATCACAGAGCAAGAAGACAGATTCCAAGAAGGGCGGGAAGAACAACAAACCCCGTGACAAGAGGAAGTGTAATTTTTGTGGCATTCCTGGACATCTGGTTAAGGATTGCAGAAAGAAGAAGAGGAAGATGAGTGGTTGTTTCCATTGCGGCGAGACCGGACACATGGCTAAGGACTGCCCAGAAAGCAAGGGCAAGGGCAGAGAGCTGGATCTACTTCTGGAGGGAAGGTTCATGGTCTAATGCCACCTCCGCAAGAACGAGGTAGAAATATTTCTGTTGAGAGTTTAGTTTATCTTTTTAATCATCCTGTTCGTACACTCTTTGATTCTGGCGCATCACACTCTTTTATATCTACTACTTTAGTTGAATCTCTACACCTAGATACCAGTTTAGTAGAGGATCCCTTGGTTGTTTCAATTCCAATTGGGGGCTCAACTTATTTGTCAATGATTTGTTTGGATTTGGAAATTTCTATACTAAGTGTTGGGTTTAGATGTAATGCCTATTTTTTGGGCTTCACGGGCTATGGGTTGATTCTAGGCATGGATTGACTATCCAGTAATGGTGCCATCCTTGATTGTGAAAAGAGAGTGGTTAGACTCATGACTCGCCTCGGTAACACTATCGAAATATCTTGTAATCCCATGAACTCTATTATGCTTAGTTATCTAGAATCATTTGATGCATCTGTTGAGAACTTGCAGTCTATTAGAGTAGTCCGTGAATACTCGGATGTGTTTGAAGAGTTGAAGGGCTTACCTCCGAAGCGGGAGATAGACTTCCGCATATACCTCGTTGATAATGCAAAACCCGTTGCTTTACACGTTAGACACGTGGCTTCAAGGGAGTGAAAGAACTCAGCAAGCAAGTTAAAGAGTTTCTTGAGAATGGGTTTATAAGGCGGAGTATTTCTGAATGGGGTGCTCCAATAGTATTCGCAACCAAAGCAGATGGTTCGCTTCGCTTATGCGTTGATTATAGGGAGCTAAATAAGCTGACCAAGAAGAATAGGCACCCACTCCCAAGAACAGATGACTTGTTCGATCAGCTTGTAGGTGCATCGGTTTTCTCCCAACTAGATCTAGCTACCGGGTTTCATCAGCTAAGAGTGGCTGAAGAATGTATTGATAAGACCGCGTTCAGAACCCCAGATGGTTTCCTCAAGTGGCTTGTCATGCCTTTCGGCTTGACGAACGCACCCTCTTATTTCATTGACTTAATGAGCAGGATGTTCAGGGAGTTCCTTAATAAGTTTTTGGTGGTCTTCGTAGATGACATTTTGATTTTCTCAAAGAGTGAGGAAGAGCATGCTGAGCATTTAAAAGAAGTCATGGATACTCTTTGAGCACATCAGTTGAAAGCCAAATTCTCCAAATGCCACTTCTGGAGAGAGGAAGTAAGGTTTCTCGGACATGTGGTGTCCAAGGAAGGGTTAGCTGTGGACCCTGCAAAAGTAGTTGTGGTACAAGATTGGAAGGTTCCACGGAATGCGACCGAAGTCCGAAGCTTCCTCGGGCTAGCGGGCTTTTACCGAAAGTTCATCAAATCTTTTCGAAAATCTCAGCTCCACTTACAAGGTTGACGAAGAAGAACCTAACTTTCAATTGGGATTTGGACTGCAATGTTGCTTTCCAACGATTGAAGAGGGTTCTAACAACAGCCCCAGTTCTGACATTGCCGGATGGGAGCAAGATGTTTACCGTATACACGGATGCATGTGGTACGGGACTAGGTGCTGTCTTGATGCAAGAAGGGAAGGTAGTAGCTTATGGAGGCAGACATTTGAAAGTACATGAGAAAAACTACCCGACCCACGATCTAGAGTTAGCTGCCATCGTCTTTGCGCTTAAGTCTTGGCGCCATTATCTCCTAGGTGAGAAGTTTGAATTGTATACTGACCATAAATCGTTGAAGTACCTTTTCTCGCAGAAAGATCTTAACTTGAGGCAACAAAGCTGGATGGAGTTCTTGGCATCCTACGATTTCGAGATTTCCTATACCCCTGGCAAGGGCAATGTAGTAGCAGACGCCTTGAGTAGAAAGAAGTTGACCTTAAGCCCTCTCTTTGTAGAAAGGCAGAGCTTGGAATACATAGCCAACTTTGACTTTAACCCTCCATCGATCATGTGACTGGTTTGTTAGCATTGCTAGAAGTGTGGCCTACTCTTTTGCACTCAATAGGAACCGCGCAACGTGAATACCCTAAGCTAGTTGATGTGATGGATAAGCTAATTAGAGTTGAGACTTCTAGTCACCTCAATAGATACTCCATCGATGATAAGGGTTGGTTGAGGCGGGATGGAAGGCTATTCGTCCCAGAAGCAAGGGATTTGCTGAAGAAGGTTCTCAAAGAGGCACACCATTCCAAGTTCACCATACACCCAGGTGGAGACAAGATGTATAAAGACGTAAAAAGGGTTTTCTTTTGGAATGGCATGAATAGGGATGTAGCTGAATTCGTCCCTAAGTGCTTAATATGCCAGCAAGTCAAGGCGGAGCAAAAGAAGCTTGGTGGTTTGCTTTATCCTCTAGAGGTCTCACAGTGGAAATGGGATAGCTTTTCAATGGACTTTATTGATGGGCTGCCTAGGTCAAGAAGGGGCAATACCAGTATTTGGGTAATAGTGGACAGGCTCACAAAAAGCGCTCACTTTATACCCGTTAAAAGTAGAAGGACTGCTTCATATTTAGCATCCATTTATCTTAAAGATATAGTTCGACTCCATGGGATACCTTCCAGCATTGTGAGTGACCGAGATCCTATCTTTACGAGCGAGTTTTGGAAGAGCTTACAAGAGGCTGTAGGCACACAGCTATGCTTAAGCACGGTCTATCACCCACAGACCGATAGTTAGATGGAGAGGGTGAACAGAGTATTAGAAGACCTCTTGAGATTATGCATTCTTGACTTTGGAGGAACATGGGAGGATCATCTTCCTTTGGTGGAGTTTGCCTACAACAATAGCTACCAAGCCACCAAAGGCATGGCACCCTTCGAAGCTTTATATGGAAGACTATGCCGATCACCAACTTGTTGGTAGGAGTCTACAGACAAGCTCACACTTGGACCAGATATGATTAGAGAAACTTCATAGAAAGTGGACTTGATACGAAGAAGAATGAAGAGTGCCCAAGATAGACATAAGTCCTACGAAGATAAAAGAAGGGCAGACCTTGAGTTTGAGGTTGGAGACATGGTTTTCCTTAAAGTATCTCCTTTGAGGAACGTCGTTCGCTTTGGATCCACAGGAAAGTTAGCACCAAGATTTGTTGGAGCGTTTCCTATCATTGAAGGATTGGAAAGGTGGCTTCCAGAGTAGAGCTTCCTGAAAGATTGGCTGGAGTTCCTAATGCCTTTCATGTTTCTCACTTACGGAAGTGCTTACATGAGTCTGCGGAAGTGGTGGAACCAAGCATATTAGAGGAAGTAGAAGTAGAACGAGAGGCGACTGTGAGAAGAGTTCCAACTCGTATCTTGGGTACAGAAGTCAAAAAGCTATGCAACCGCGAAGTCAAACTTGTTAAAGTTCAATGGAGTGACGCTGAGAAAGACGCGACTTGGGAGACTGAGGCCAAGATACGCGCAGCCTACCCTTTTCTTTTTGAGGGTACATTTTTGGTCTCTTTTTCCTTAAGTTTGTTCATGCTCATATCTATCTTTTTTTAAGTATTTCCTCAGTGCTATTCTCGATCCTTAGACAGAAACCAATGGACGTAAACATGTATTTGAAACATGTTATGATTGATGGTTGCAAGTGGTTGCAAGTGATTGCTAGTGGTTTCTCGTGGATGCATATACACACACATTAGGTGTTAGATCGGCTCAGTCACATTCATATTGCATATGCATATATGTACTTGTATATGATTGAAACTTGATGTGTTATCATGTGGATGTTGCATTTGTATGAATGATTGTGCACTCATGTAGAAAGTATGACTAGAGATGATTGCATACATAATGGACTCATGGCACCGACATGACTTGCATTAAGGAGGTCAACTGAATTAGTAGACCGCCTGATTTTGCATTAGATAAAGACATGTACACACACTATGCATATGATCATGAAGCATTAGAAGCCTTTTTAAGGACAATGGACGCTTGTGGTTGATGGATGAGTAGATGGACGATTGGATGGTAGGATATACGTTCTTCATGACTCGAAGATTTCGGGGATTAAATCCTTTAAGGAGGGGGAATGTAACACCCCGTATTTTCTATAAACATTAAAGTAACGAATTAAAGAATAATTAATTAAAAATATGAAAATTAAGGGAAACGGGTTACGCCATTGCGTTCATCTCGGAATTCCACTTCAGATAGAGTCTGAGTTTGCGTAAATCGGACTCCATATGAAGGAGTTATGACCTTCAGAAGATTCAAGAATTTAAATAATAAACAGCTCAGATTAAAGTTCAGAAAATTCATATGTCGAAATCAGAAGCAGAAGCGGGATGGGCGGGAATTTTCCCGCCCAAGGCCAGGTAGACTAGGAGGTCGACCAGCGGGTCGACCTCCCCTCATACAGGTCGACCAAAGGGTCGACCTGGGGTCGACCACCCCCTCGGGCCAGATCTGAAACCTGACGTGTTTCTTTGTGTGACGATTTGCTGTGTCATTAGGGCTTGTGTGGCAAGTTCTGGTCTGTTCTCTTAGGTTTGAATGGCTTTGATTGGCCCTAGGTTGATCTGACGGCTCCTATTAAATCAAACTTCTATATAAGCAACCTAAATCTAAACCCTAAGCCACACAAAAATATTCCTAAGACCGTCATGCTGTCAATACTCAACCTAGAGTAGCCGCCATTCTCCTTCAACTAGAAAGCAAGTTAGAAATTACAAATTGAATCTAATTCAACTAAGAGAATTCAACATCTACAACAAAGGAGAGCTATTCAAATTCAGAATACAGATCCCAGAACACAAGACTAGTCTCCTTTTTGTAAGTCCAGTTATCATTTAGACCTAAATGATATTAGAATTGTGACTAAAATAAATGGATGTAGAACAACGCCTAATGTAAATTTATTCCTATCCTTTTTGTTAAAACCGAATTGATTAAGGCTATGAATCTTATCATGTTAAGTTTGTGATCATGTAATTTGATGATAAATGTTAAATGTTTGGCAATGAACCTATATGTTGTATAATTTGGCAATGATATATATGTTGTGTAATTTAGCGGTGACATATCATGTTGTATACTTTGGCGATGACATATCATGTTGAATAAATTGGCGATGACATATTATATTGTATAATTTGGCGATGGCATATCATGTTGTATAATTGGGTGATGACACCTATATGTTGTATGTCAATTTGGGAATTTTTATGCAAGTTCAACCATGTTCACATATATGACTAGAACTACATGCTAATTTGCAATTTCACAACCGCATGCCTAATTTAAGTTTATGTAGTTCTATGTAAAACCCCTGTTTTACGATTCATGTTGAGTAGATCTAAATTTGCAAGTTCATGTATATTGTTCTATGCCAAATTCATATGACACATGTGTAGTTAGATCCATATTTTTATGATGTTGGAATATTACATCTTCCTCTTTTCCCCCTTTTTGTGTATGAACTAGGCTATGTAGCGAGCCTAACATTTTATGTGATTTATGCGAACGTTTAACGGGGGTAACGTTGGGGAAAAACATGAAATTACATATAATTGGCATATTTGGCTCATAAACATGTAAATGTTTTATGGCATAAAGTGGTATAAATCTTTATACCTAAAACTATGAACTTGATTTAAAGGGAAAGTGGGGCTTGACTTGAATGACAATAATTGACATATAAATATAAAGAGGCAAATATGTAAATTTAGAAAAGACGAATATGGCTAACCCGAGGTTAGATTGAGTTACAGTGTAAGACTGCCCGGAAATGCCCGGCACATCCAGCAACCGTAACAATATATATCTAATGTGAGAGGTTAGTGCACTGAGCCCAAAAGAACCCAAGGTTAGACTGAGTTGCGGTGTAAAATTGCCTGGACCCGACCGACACATCCAGTGACCGCAACAATACCTATCTAATGTGAGTGGTTGGTGCTTTAATGAATGAATTAAAGCTAAGTCAGGAATGGTAGGGTTAAGTTAATTAAGGCAACACTTAACCAATACAACATGTTAACTAAACTGAAGGGTGGGGTTAGGTTAACTTGACACAACCAAATTTAACATGTTGATTAGGAAACCATAGTAACAGGGACCCATTTCAGCAGTAATCCACATAGATGTGTCATGATACCCTGAACTAGGCAGGATGGGGCACGATTACTGGGCTGATTATAAGCACTCAAAACAATGGCGGTTGGTGCATCAGTGTAGGTACCGACGGAGTACGGGCGTGCACGTACTCCTAAGTGGAAAAAGCAGGCACTGGGCATCAGTAGTTATACACTATGCATCTTGAATCGTGTCGGGTTGCCACCATAGGATTTGATACACTCCATAGTGGGACCATCACAGGTATTTACAATCGAGCGGGGCCGTATGACACAAGTAGTAAATTCATGCGAGCAGGAGCCGATCGATCAAAAGGGATCACTGGGTTTGAACTCATGATTATGGTTGAAATATCTAGTAAGTGCAGAGAATATGGATATGAATGCGATAGTATGATTAGTTTATCTTGCCTTGTTTATCTTGCCTTATCTATGTTACCTTATTTCTTTGTTATTGTCTTGCGTCCAGTTTATTCATGTCATGGTTCACTTACCAGTTTACATGCTGAATAATCACTGGATTTACCAGACTTATGTCTGACCCATTTTTCTTTCGCTCTCTTTTCTTCCATCCCCCCCCCCCCTCAGGTAGCCAGGGAGGGGATATCTCAGCTTAATTTGGACCGTTCATCTTTCCAAGCTTGAAGACTCTGTGATGTATAGCTTGAAACCTCTTATCATTGGCTATGGCTTTGGACACACTACTACTCGGGGATTTATGCAATTTTATTGTGTTTTATGCTTCTTTGTGTTATAATCAAGACAAAGATTTTGATGTAATGATTTGGAAGTTGTTTTGAGACAATTTGCTGTAATATTTTTGTTATGAACCATGTATGAAATAAATTTAGTTTTTCCACTGCTTATATATGTCTGTCTTGTAAATTATCTTTGTCTTTTACCTATAATGCTCCACCAAAGTTAAGGCATTCCCTTTGTTAGTGACCTTAATGGAGGTAGGGTGCTTCATTTTCTCTATGAGTGTTGTAGTGAGGCCTTATGTGCATACTTGATATTTCTTATGATGTTGGAATAATCTTTCAGGATGTTGTGAAAGTATAGAAACTTTACTATATGATGCTTCACTACTATTACCTATTGTATATGTCCTATTATATTTTATCCTTGCGTTGTGAGTTCTACGATATGTTTCGATGTGTTTACCTACTCTGATGATCGTCCATAGCATCCTGGCACACCTTTCAACGCATTATTCCTCTTGTATTGTGCAGGGGCTGTGGGCGGTCGTCACAATTTCCATCTTTGTTTTTCCATGGTTTAGGTCGGGATAACGTTTTACATATGCAGTGCTTATAGTCTATCCTGTTCATGGAAGATCTTGGTAATGAAAGATTGGTTTTCCTAACATAATCATGATTGCACAATTTTCACACGTTTTGTGTATTGTGATAACTGCTTGTGCATTTGATTTTATTGTTTATGTGGCAGTTTACTAAATCACATTATATTGTCATAATGCGACATGTTTATGTATTGCATTTTGTTATGCATGAGGACTTTGATTAAATTTCATCATGTTTATCCCGGTTGGGAGAGTTAATCCTTACGATTACAAGAGTCCTTGTGTTTGTCGAGAGATTACATACCATAGGCAATTTGCTTAATTGCCCCCGATCTGCTTTGCATAGCTACTCATATCCTCATAACTTAGTATTATTATTGCTTGACTGCTTTATCAAGATCGCATCTTTTCTGTCTTGTCGCTTCAACCTTATTTTTGCCTTAATTACTCTTTCGAGTGGTTTACATAGGGACAGTTTTGATGGTTACACCAGTCTTTGGATAGTCCCATGACTCTTGCATAGTTTCAGAGCTAGGGATGTAGTCACATTAATATTTCACACTTCGGAAGTACGTAGACATTTAATTTGGTTATGGGATATGTTCGTTAATGTCAAGGCTCATCTTTATATTTCACTGGGAGGTGATTTTCCTTTTATGCCCGAGCTTAATGACTTCCTTTTTATCAAAATGTGTAGATGATTCAACGGACTGCTTCCCTAATGGTAGCACTCTCCGAAATTTGATGCCTTCCTACCACCTTCTGGTTTAATCGATTTAAACATTATCCTTACTATTTCCACTATCGTTTGTCATTTTTGTCACATCTTCCAACATCGTCTCTTTCTTCTAATTTGAGACTTATGGCCTTATTCAAAGCAGGCGGCTTCATTGTAGAGCTTGGATGATTCGTCGGAATGACTAGGAAGTGACAAAATTAGCGTTAAATAAAAGGAACTGATAATAGAGGTTAAGAGGGTGGCCTAGGAGAAGACCGATAGGGATACTAGAAAGGGCCAAAGCATGGAGAGAGGAGCTAGAAAGGCTTTGATTTCTGCATGGGTAGCAGAGAACGTTGCATATTTCATTTGGATACCAATTCAAATGACGTGGAGGCAAGAAACGAGTTGAATCTCCCACTTTCGTTATTTTCTCCTACCCATGTTATTTAGTTATTTACAACTTTCTGAATCATATTTGAGTTTTTTTTGTTTGCATCATTTAATTCGAGTTTTCGAATTCCTAGTGTATGTGTGTATCTTTGAAGCATTTCTTGCTATACATTCTTTGCCAGAGTTTCGTAGCAATAGGCCTATGTCTTTTAGATTTATTGTAACTTAGTAAAGAAATGTTGTATAGAAATCGGATCACTTTTTCTCATCATACATATCATCTGTATTATGATACTTTTTGGCATTCTTCTTTCGTACTTTTCAACATTTTACTTGTTTATAGTACTCTTTTCCTTACTGTTGCTCCTCCTATTCGTCACAATACCTGGATAAGCCTATGGTATGTTTTACCCTAATGTCATTTGAGGTCATCGCGGGTGATGTTGCCCCCATACCATGGGCCATTGCGGATTGGGATGAACTTAAAATCTAGTTACTTTGGGTGTTTCCACCACCTTATTGTGATTAATGCTAAAATCTACTCAAATTCAGTCAACAATCCAATCTCAAGTGAGATGTAAAACTCATGCTTTCTAATTTACAACAATTTTAGTTTATTTGTGCTGTATTTATCAAAGTACATAAGTTTTTGTTCACTATTTACCACAAATTTCCTAAGAGAGTGAATCATGGCATGAGTCCATGTTTGTGCCCTCATCACTTCTTCATTTCTGTATGAAATGATGTGATTCTTTTTTCTGTGTGTTGTCGTCGAGTTCTAGTTCATTCCAGTGGATTTTCATCTAGTTTTGATTTCTTTTGATAGCCTAAATTCATCTTCAATCCTTGGCGTCTTAGCTTTTGAGTTGTCGCTGTGGGCATTCCCAATCTTAGTTCTCAAGGGTTTGTGATTCTTCTATTGGTTTCGAGTTACGTTATGTTCTATAATCGCCTTCTGAGCATCGCCTATCCGAATGTTCTGAGAAGAGGGGCTTATGGGACAATCGAACTTTGCGTTGTGATGGTTAAGGCATCCTGTCTTCAAGGAGAGGAATTTCATCTTGTTGGGATTGTTTGTTTGGTTTGTGTATCAGAGGAGCCTTTTGGAATTATAGGTAAGGATGCCTTATTTTTAATGACTCCAAGTTTGCTTGCTAAATGGCTTCGACTTTAATTCGAGGAGAAATAATACCTTTTTGCTAGAAAAGCTTGATTCCAATAGTCGAGAATCTCATCCTCGAAATTATGTGAGAGGGGATTATTTTTGGAGTCATAGCTATAGAAGATTGGAGCTTACCCTTGTTTAAAGACGAGGACGCTTACTCAAGTGTTGCTATATCTCTTTTGGACATGTTGAAATTGATCATTGGATTCTCCTAGCTAGTTACATCTACCATCTTGTGCCTTGGATTTTCGGGATCTATAACCAATCATCGGTTGTTGGTGTTTTCCCAAGCCATATTTATTTGACGTTTAACCGAGTGCCTCCGTGTGGCAGGCTCTTTTATCCACTCAATGTTTGTTGGTCGTTGTGTGCCTTTCTTTGGGGTCGGGACCAGCTTGTGCCGGTCGCGTTTTCCAAGGTTGGAATCTTCACGATGTATATCGAGCACCTCGTAGGAGAAAGAATTTTTATCCACCCAATATTTATCAATCGTCACATGCCTTTTTTGGGGTCGGGATCATCTTGTTTCGATCGCGTTTTCCAAGGCCGGACTCTTCGCGATGTATATCGTGCACCTCATAGAAGCGAGTTTTTTATCCTCCTGATGTTTATCGATCGTGTGCCTTTTTCCAAGGTTTGAACCAGCTTGTGTAGTTCGCGTTTCCCAAGGCTGTACTGTTCACGATGTTTATTGAGTGCCTCGTAGGGGCGAGTCTTTCTATCCACTCAATGTTTATTGATCTTTGTGTGCCTTTTTCTGGGATCAAAACCAGCTTGTGTCGGTTGCATTTCCCGAGGCAAGATTCACCGTATATCGAGCGCCTCATAAGAGCGATGTTTTGTATTCATCCGATGTTTATAGTTCGTTGCATGCCTTTTCAGGGGTAGGAAACAATATTTTCCAGTCGTATTTCCCAAGGCCAGACTCATTATGATGTATATCGAGCGCCTCATAGGAGCGAGGTTTTTTTATCTATGCGATGTTTACCAATCGTTGCGTGCCTTTTTGCGGGGTCGAAACCAGCTTGTGCTGGTTGCGTTTCCCAAGGCCAGGCTCTTCACGATGTATATCGAGTGCCTCATGCGATGTTTATCGATCATCGTGTGCCTTTTTTGGGGTCGGGACCAGCTTGTGTTGGTCATGTTTCCCGAGGCCGGACTCATCACGATGTATATAGAGGGCCTCATAAGAGTTAAGGTTTTATCCACCCGATGTTTATCGATCGTCATGTTCCTTTTTTCAAGTTTGGAACCAGCTTGTGTCGGTGGCATTTCCTGAGGCTGGAATCATCACGATGTATACCGAGCACCTCATAAGAGCAAGGCTTTTTTTATGTGCCTCAACTTAGGTGAGGTACTTTGCATGACTCATCTTGGGTGAGGTCTTTGAGTGCCTTCGCAAGTGTATGGGGTTTGAGCGCCTTCGCAAGTGGAAGGCCTTTAAGTGCCTTCGCAAGTGGAAAGGCTTGGTTATAATGACGTCGCGAATTTGTGATGTTGTAATTCTTTGGATAACACCAATAGCGTTGACAGATGAAGGATAATGCTACTACTTGGTGATGCTAACCGTCTTGGACAACATTGATTTTATTATAATGTTGATATTGCGTGACAAGGCTGCTTCTCGATACATCAATCTAAGGAATAAAAGGAATTTCACCTAATGTCGCAAGATTGACGATTTTGTTGAGGAGCTTCTCATTAATATGCTTTGGCTTTCATTATAACACGTTTGAGAACAAAATGTCCAACCCTATAGGTTTGATGGTGAAGTCTAGCATTTAAATGGCTTGTCACCTTTCATTGACCTACTGTTATTTTCATCTTTGCTTCTGTGTTAGGCATCAACAGAGTGAGTTCAACCGAAGGTCTCTGAGGTCTTACGGCTCCTTCATTCTGTTGGAGCATCTTGACCATTTACATATTTTTCTCTAGAATTTCGGTCCTGCTCTATTGCTTTAGTGCTGGAGCTTATGGTATTTCATGTGACATGGTTCTGCAATTATTTCTTCAAGTTATCCGGTGCCGGATGTGTTTCATTTCTTCCACGGTGATATGTTTTCACAATCTTGAACGTTTCCTAAGATCCATGCACTGGACTATGGTGACTGTCATTGTTTTAGCCATAACCTAGTGATACCTGTACAATGTCAAAAAATTGAGATTAGCCGTGTTACAGTAAGAAAAGACAGCTATTGTAATATGCTTACTAGGGTATCATGTTCTCATAATCTTATTGGTGAACGGATTTCAGGTTGCCAGGAATTTACACTCTCCATTCCTTCTTTTTACTTCCTTCTTGGTTCTTCACTATGGCACTTGAGTTGACTATTACCCTGGGTACATGTTTCATCCATTGACGTTTTCGGAGTTCCTTCCCCTTTTTGCTTGAGTTAGTCATCCATTTGTGTAGTTCTCTCGTGGTAGTCATACACTATGTAGAAGGGTTCAGGGCTAGGTTGTCTGATCCTTTAAAGAGAAAAATTTTCTAATCTTCTTAGCTTACCATTGTCCAGCATTTACTGTCTCTCTATTTGAATGTTCTTTGAACTAATCATGACCCCTTCAAACAACCCATATGGTGGTCTGGTGTCGACCCATCATCTATTCATCTGTACTGGTCTGTGGAGATAGAATATTTTTAGGAAACTTTTTTCTAGAAGAAATGTGATGTCGTGGCTGAACCCAGTTGTGAAGTTGAAATTGTCATTACCCCTGTTTTTATGGGTCAGTACCGGTCCATAGGGGATGGATCAGTACCAGTCCTTATATTTAGATGATTTTTAATTTTTTTCTTTTCTGAAGCAATGCCTAAGGTCTGGGTAGCCGTTTCTTGAAGTTGGACGTGACGTCAAGTCGAGTTCTATGGATCGGTACTGGTCCATGGGTGATGGATCGGTACCGATCAGTATATTTAGTGTATTTTTTTAACCAAAATTTTCAAGCTATATCCTAATGCTTTTTCAGGTGCGTATGCGAATTTCCCTACTGATCTGACATCATTTGTTGCTATCGGTATTCTCTTTATCTATGCCTGCGAAGGGTTCTTCTTCAAGCAATACCCTTTAAGTTATATTCTTCAATTTTGACTTCTAGTTATAATATGATCTTCGCAACTTTTAGTAATAGATTTGACTTACCAAATCTTCATGGCTTTTGGAAATAGACCTGTCTAACCATCCTAAAACTGAGTTTATCACAACATTAATTATATATCTAACCTTCAACCTTTCTCATGGCTTTTCTTGTAGATCTGACTTCTAGATCAGTGGATCTATAGTAAATAGTCCAGACCTAATCCATAATTTGAGCTCTCAGTGAAAGTGGCAAATGTTAACGCCAAAAATGGCACTGACCCCATATTTTAGCGAAAGCACCACTCGCTTACAGGGAAAAGAGTATAGAACATATAAAAATAAATGGAAAAGGTAAGAAACAGAAAGTAAATAAAGAGAGACGATTTTTATTGTGGTTCAGCCATTGACAGGGCCCACATCCACTTTGAATATCTTTTATTATTTTCCTTTCTAAGCCAAATACAATGAATCACAACTGATTACAACGTTGTCTACAGTCAAAAATAATAAGAAATCACAAGGACCATTGATTATTGGAGTAGATCTCAATAATCAACTAAGATAACCTAAATTTTCTATCTTTGGAGATGAAGTATTATTGTTGGAGAAAATTCATGGCTGCTAGAGATGAAGAATGGCCGAGGATTGACTTTGGCAGCATTCCGGCAAGGATTCAGATCCCCTTTTCTTATAGCACTAAATGGAGTATTTATAGTATTTCAGTAGGTATTGGACCAAGCCCAACTACACATAGGCTTGGCATAACATAAATAAGTCGTGCCCAAAGTCCCATTGCTACAAGACTTAACATCATCGACTGGTATTGGTCCATGGCCTATGAACCGGTGTCGGCCCATGACTTGGACAATTTCGAGATACAAAATTCATAACTTGTTTTCCTTAGTCCTTACGATCCCTCTTGTTAAGTTTGGTATGGATCAGACTTCGTTTGACTAGATTTGGTGATCGTCATCTCATCGGGCATGCATTTCCTGTCGATCCATCGAGCAATCTTAGCTAGGTTGATCTGATTGACTTGAAACTTTTCCGATAGGATCGTTAGATATTTGGAATCACCACAACACAAATGTCAAGTTGATATTCATTGTCCCTATGGAATGGTACAGGTCCATGAGGCATGGACCAATACCGGTCCATGGACTTAGCAGATATCTCTTCGAAACTTCTTGTGCAGCTATCCATCACCATTTGGAGCCTACCTATCGAGTTCAAGCTTGTTCTCAGATCGCGTTGTCTTTATTCGTTTTGAATATCCTTTACTGGTTCAAAATCGGGTTAACATACGTCATTGAACCAATATGGGATTGCCATGTCAGCACAGGGTTTGAAAATAAACCAATAAAGTTTAGCCCAGTCAGCAAAACTTTAAGACTAGTATCACTAATTATTCTAGGAAATAAGTCTTTATTAAATAATATGGATTGACCCATGTGTCAATCAATGCCCAAATAATTCCTAACGTGCATAGTTAATTCTGTATAGTATATGTACTTAAAGACTTCTCTATGTATAGATATTTAGGGCAATTCAAATTCTTACTAATTAATTGCAAAAATGTGCCTTACTATATATATAATCCTTCAGTCGGCTATGCCAAAACAATAGAATCCTTCCATAAATATCTAATAATTAGTAACATTTAATACATAATTTGGGCGTTATTTACTATTTCGTCAAAACACATATATTCTTACTAATTAATTGCAAAAATGTGCCTTACTATATATATATATATATATATATATATAAACCTTCAGTCGGCTATGCCAAAACAATAGAATCCTTCCATAAATATCTAATAATTAGTATCATTTAATACATAATTTGGGCGTTATTTACTATTTCGTCAAAACAAATATAGTCAATGTACAATTAGCTTATATAATATATATAGCAAAGATTTGAAAAACATGTTAATTTTTGTGCAATTAACCAATAATTTATGCAATTAACGTACGATTAATGCATAATGTACGAAATTAATGCATTATAATATGAAACAACATATACCCCAAATATATATATATATATATATATACACATACACACTCTCACACATATATGTGTAAATACACATACACACACATATATATATATATATAAGTACACACACATATATAGAAATATACATATACACACACATAGACACACACACACACACACATATATATATACACACACACATGCACATATGTACATACATATATTTGTATACGCGTATATGTATATACAAATACACATAAAAACTATCTTTTTTTTATATATGAACGTACACACATGCATCTTTTTGATTGCTCTTCTTAAACTTATAAAAATATGTCATTGGTGGGAATTGAACTCATGGCCTCTAGTCTAGGAAATGCATGGTCTACCACAAAATTAAAACATTTAAAATTATTGGTTTCATGCGCCTTTCTTTTAAACTTACAAAGTGAATATTTTCTAAACTGTAACTCCAAATATATCAAAATTATATATCAAACTAATCTCCTCGAAAATATCTTTACAATGGTTATAAATATGACATAAAATTTATCTTCTACTGAAAATTAATTCTTATTTATTATTTTATTTTGCATGCTACTTCTCAATTTCACATGCATGGATTGACATTTTTAACTTAGTACTCTTTGTCAGCTTTTAATGTTATGTCTACAATGCTAATCTTTATTTATTCCTTATAATGTTACTGTGAATGTTTCCATAAATTTTATTTATTAACTTATAACATTATATTTTCATAACATTAACCTTTAAATATTTAAATTTTTTAATTAGTTAATCTTAAATTTTGGATTGTTACAGTGGGCCATTATAATAATTACACAAAGGCATGAGGTTAAACTGAACTTGTAGTAGAAGCTTGTCCGAAACGGTCTGGCAAATCCAACATCTACAAGTAA